>CM060066.1:14114584-14766251 GCA_030533445.1 Cyprinodon diabolis | reverse complement strand
CTGTGATAGTGGCACAAATATCATAACAATATAATCATTGTAGCTAAGGAGGGTTGCTCAGTTACAGCTAGGAAATCAATTAATTGTCAGAGCTTTACTAAAATATACAGTAAGATGTAGGTATGATACAGTATTTATAATTGTTGGTGGTGTGAGATATGTTAAAGCCATTCGGTCTATTATAGTGGTTCAAAAGATCAAGACATTCATTGTTTTTTTCTGCAGTGATTTGTCAGGAGCCATTATTCCAACAGGCTGGAGAACAATAGTAAGCTATGGCTGAAACAGCATGAGCAAGCCTAAACACATTTAGAGATAATGGGATCAGAAGATTAATACCTTACAGGATGTTAAAAGACTTTTGGATTCGCTTGCAGCTCTGAAAGTAATTAAATATTCTCTATGTGTAGAAATGTATGCTTTTTCCATTTGACAGGTAGAAGACTCTAAACTCCTCTCAGGTCAGTATAAACATCTCTGTTTAATCTGCGTATCCTTACAGGTGCTGGTCATAAAATTAGAATATCATGAAAAAGTAGATTGATTTCAGTAATTCCATTTAAAAAGTGAAACTTGTATATTATATTCATACATTACATACAAACTCATATATTTCAGATGTTTATTTTGTTTAATTTTGATGATTACAAATGACAACAAATGAAAATCTCAAATTCATCATATCAGAAAATTAGAATATTACTGAAGACCAATAAAAACAAAGGATTTATAGAAATGTTGGCCAACTGAAAAGTATGAACATGAAAAGTATGAGCATGTACAGCACTCAGTATTTAGTTGGGCCTCCTTTGGCCTGTATTACTGCAGCAATGCGGCGTGGCATGGAGTCGATCAGTCTGTGGCACTGCTCAGGTGTTATGATAGCCCAGGTTGCTCTAATAGTGGCTTTTAGCTCTTCTGAATTGTTGGGTCTGGTGTATTGCATCTTCTTCTTCACAATACCCCATAGATTTTCTATGGGGTTAAGGTCAGGAGAGTTTGCTGGCCAATTAAGAACAGGGATACCATGGTCCTTCAACCAGGTACTGGTAGCTTTGGCACTGTGTGCAGGTGCCAAGTCCTGTTGGAAAATGAAATCTGCATCTCCAAAAAGTTGGTCAGCTGCAGGAAGCATGAAGTGCTCTAAAACTTCCTGGTATGTGGCTGCGTTGACCCTGGACCTCCGAAAACACAATGGACCAACACCAGCAGATGACATGGCACCCCAAACCATCACTGACTGTGGAAACTTTACACTGGACTTCAAGCAACGTGGATGAAGTGCCTCTCTTCTTTTCCTCCAGACTCTGGGACCTTGATTTCCAAAGGAAATGCAAAATTTACTTTCATCAGAGAACATGACTTTGGACCACTCACCAGCAGTCCAGTCCTGTTTCTCTTTAGCCCAGGCAAGACGCTTCTGACGCTGTCTGTGGTTCAAGAGTGGCTTGACACAAGGAATGCGACAGCAGAAACCCATGTCTTTCATACGTCTGTGTGTGGTGGTTCTTGAAGCACTCACTCCAGCTGCAGTCCACTCTTTGTGAATCTCCCCCACATTTTTGAATGGGTTTTGTTTCACAATCCTCTCCAGGGTGCGGTTATCTCTCTTGCTTGTACACTTTTTTCGACCACATCTTTTCCTTCCCTTCGCCTCTCTATTAATGTGCTTGGACACTGAGCTCTGTGAACAGCCAGCCTCTTTAGCGATGACCTTTTGTGTCTTGCCCTCCTTGTGCAAGGTGTCGATGGTCGTCTTTTGGACAACTGTCAAGTCAGCAGTCTTCCCCATGATTGTGTAGCCTATAGAACTAGACTGAAAGACCATTTAAAGGCTTTTGCAGGTGGTTTGAGTTAATTAGCTGATTAGAGTGTGGCACCAGGGGCCATCAATTTTGAACCTTTTCACAATATTCTAATTTTCTGATATGATGAATTTGAGATTTTCATTTGTTGTCATTTGTAATCATCAAAATTAAACAAAATAAACATCTGAAATATATGAGTTTGTATGTAATGTATGAATATAATATACAAGTTTCACTTTTTAAATGGAATTACTGAAATCAATCTACTTTTTCATGATATTCTAATTTTATGACCAGCACCTGTATATTGGCCAGTCATGGACTGGCAGCCTATACAGGGTGCTCCCCTTTACCCACTGATTACCGGCTCAGGTATAGAAAATTCACCCAAGTGCAAAGCAAGTTTTAGCTACAGAAGAGATGTATTTTTCATTAAATACATACCAAAATAAGATTTAGGAAATAATGTGAAATAAACATGCAGTTTAGCACCATATTACATTAAAGACTTACTATCATCTTATCAAACTTCCAGGACACTGGTCAAAGTTGCATCCCCAGAACCACAATCAAACATGGAGAAAGAGCTTTCAGTTCTTATGTACTAATTCTAATGCTCCAATCAGGAACAAACAACCAAAATCAATGCAAAATTTGGGTAGTGGTTATTGTTTGTCAAACCAAACATCCAAAAAAGTTCCAATAAGCCACTATAGGCACTGGGGTCACGTTTTCTTGACGCAGGCAAAAGAAGTTGAAGTCCAAACTTGTAGATGTTCAGTTGATTTATTTCCTATATTTTTGCAACATTACAGAGTTCAAACATTCCCTTGCTCTGTCACCTCTCTTGCACTGGTAAAAACCCATAGGCCCCCAACCCAAATGCCTGCTGGTCCTTACCAGGCTCCTACAATTATAGAAAGTGGACAGCCCACATTTCTTCCTGTTTTACACAATAAAGAAAGAAAAAATGATAAAACAACAAAAAATAAATACACAAAATTCAGCAATTAACCTATAAATAAAGTCTATAAATAATACAAAAAAATATATAAGTTTAGGAATTAACACAATTCAAATGGATAAAGAGATAAAGAATAAATAGCTCCAACAATTTGTTTAAATTAAGGCTGTAGACCCACCTGTTTAGAGCTGCATTTGATTAGTAGCCCGCAAACAAATCCAGTCATTCTAAGCAAAATATCTATTTACACATTGACCATCTTTCAGATGACTATCATGTGTATCTGGTTAATTTTTTTTATTTTGTGTAATAATTATACATTTTTGATAATGTGCTGTATACCTTAATTTTTGTTGTTAATGAATTTACAGCACACATGTTGTGAGGTTGTTTTTTTATGTAAAGCACTTTGAATTGCCTTGCAGCTGAAATATGCTACACAGTTACATATTTAATTACTTACTTAGCCCATGACTATAGAGGATATAAACTGAACTCTGGGTCTGCTACAGGGTTAAATTCAATTGGAATGTGCCTGGAAAACGTGTGAAGTTGGAAGCTCTGCTCAGAGGTCTAAAATATAACTACTTTCTTGTTTCGATGTGGAGGAGCAGCGGCTGTATTTCAAATGTATTCCAAGAGACAGTTTCCCCATTAGTATATTCTTTTCCCAAGGTTGAGTCCAGCTCATAAAAGATGCTCATATATTCAATCATGAAATCTCAATACTGAAGTTAAAGGTTGGAATATACCCTTAATATACTCGATAAATTAAGGGTTTTTCCACATAATATTCCTCTGCATCCCAACCCATCCAAACCATCCCGAGCATCAGTTGTAAACACGACACTAAGATAGTCTGATCGTCTTCCTCAGGAGATAATTACACCTTTTTCCAACTGAAAGGCATGGCCTCAGACTTGGAGGAGCTGACTTTAATCTGATCCATTCGACATTAGGCTGCACTGCTGCACATAAACACTTTAAATTCATTTATTTCATGGGTTGAATTCACATTTTTGAGGATTTCAAACTGGAAAAGGCTGCATTTAATGTAATTGTCTGTTAGAGTGACTGGATGTTTTATTGTTTTTTTTAAGAGCAAACTTTGGATGTTAAAAGGAGGACGAGTTCCAGAATTTTCCGCCAAGCCGGGTGTCTGTGTGTGATTATCTATATTGTACATTTAGGGTGTTATATCACCCCTCATTTCAAACCTCAGTGTCCTGCATTGAGCTGTCCTTATGTCTGCTGATTCTTTAAGCCTCATAAGTGGTTTCTGAAAGAGGAACATTGTGGTAGGTTATCTCCCTCATGGGCAAAATTATATAAGGATTTCAATTTAATTTGATTTGATGAATTTCGAATAATATTAAGAAAACTGCGACATCTGAAAACCTTTGTGAATGCCAATTTTATTTTTCAGATCCTGATTGTTATTGAGTAGTACGTTTAAGTTTTTGACTGTGTAATAATTCCTTATCGTTATCGGGACAAAGACCTTCATACCATTTCCTTCTTGTGGTGACTTAATAGTAGTAAGACAATTGCTATGGTCTAATTTGGATAAAACCATTGAAATAAGTTCATGAATTAGCTCATTTACGGAATTCAGCCAACGTAATTCACATTTTATGTAAGCAAAGACATGAAGAGAGAATGAAACATATGCTGGGCAATGGGATAATCCATCTGTTAATTGTAAACGCCCTCCCCTCTAAGACTGCGCCTTGAGATCCTGTTTATAAGCTACGTGCACAGGATCAAGAAGCAGCCCTGCTGGAGCCTAATGCACACTGGGAACTTCCTGTACTGACAGAGCTCTTACTTTGCTTATTTAAGGAACAGAAAATAACCTTAAATATGCAAGTATTGTGAAACAAAGTGCATCAGTTTATTTTTATCTTTACTCCAACTGCAATCTCATTACACTGCTGCAAGCTGTACGAAACAAATTTTCATTTTTTTAAACACTCCGTGCATACAAATTGACAATAAAACTTGTCTAAGTCTAATTCTAGGTCTACATTTGTGAATTATTAAGATAATAAAGTATGTATACATTATGAAATCAGAAATTTAATTGGTAAGATATCTTTAGGCTTTGTATATGGCTCATTGGGAGCAGTGCTGATACTATAATCTACACTCAACTTTTCAAAAAATTGCTAATCTGTGATATCCTGAATCTTGTATATCACATTTATTTGCATGGGATCACTGTCAAAACCTGTTGAGGGCAGTTTCTCTGAGGTTGATTTTTACCAACTGGATAGTAAAATGAACAAAGACACTCAGCTAAACTAGTCCAGCAACAAATAAAAGATCAGGTCTTATCAGGCAGAACAAAATGTTGTTTGATCTCAGTCAAGCTGTTCCCCATCCCCCTGTCTGCATCTGGTAAGGCTGCTGCTGAATTCCTGAGTATTTACCTTTTAACTGCCTTCAGGATGTAATGTGGATTATGACTCAGTTCAGCTTTGTCATCAGACGGGATGCGAATGAAAAACACGCAGTGCGTTTAACAGATCTTTTCTTATACCTTGCAGTAAAAAAATTTATGAAAAAGCTTCTGTGTGAAACACCACGTTGCAAGAAATCTACCTGTTTCATTTTTAAGGGAGCAAAGGTGTAGTTTATTAATCTTCTAAGAAGCAACAGGAATCAGGTAAACGACATCTATCAGATCTCCACTTTTAGGACATGGTCGCCATTGAGGGTTGAAAAACTGTATGGAGGAAAATATAAGCTAAAGCTTTTGATCAAAAAGCGCTAGAATATTCTGGCACAGAGACTGGTCCACAGAAAGAAAAGTAGGATGAAATATTTGCCCGATAGTAACCCCAGCTCAAAGGAGGAGGAGGAGAGGTTTGCCCGATAGTAACCCCGGATTGGAGTGTGATGGAGGCAAGCAGAGCAGGAGGGGGATGGTAGACACATCACCTATATTTAACAGTCCGCTGCAGAAATGTGTCACATCCGTTTAAAAAACACTCCAATTGTTTTCAAACTATTTCAATGCCAAATGATTTTAGTTGACAAAGAGGTTACAGTTATTGTTTTGTTTTTCTTCCTCTAAGAATCCAAAACAAACATGTGGCAAAAATCACCAGGGGTCAATAAAACTATATTTCCATAATAACTGCTCAAACTACCAAGTAATGTCACAACACTAAATGTGAGGTAAAAGTATAATACATGTTGAGCAGCCTCCTCTGGCTTGTGATGCAGGGGATCGTGTTGCGTTTGTGTGCCATTAGAATTCTAAACAATTAATGTTTAGTGCAAAACATTTTTAAGGGAAAACGTATTTTTATAAGAACAGGCAGTTCTCTTAATCTTTTAAGCTTTAAAACAAGAGTGACATGAACATGGGTGAAGATTACATTAAACGAGACATATACACAAAGCTTTAAAAGAAAGTAAAGAAAAAAAGATCATAAAGTTAAAAAAAATATGTAAGGCAACATTATTTATTGCAGAAGACAGAGACAATTAAATCTATCTACAAATATCAGTTTAACATTGGCTTTACATAAGTTTAGTATACTGAATTTCAAAGGATATTGTGCATCAGTATAAATAAAAGAGAATGTTATTTTAGTTATCAAACTATAGAAAAGTATAGCTAACTGTAAATGTCATTTCATTGCATCAAACTGTGCTCGTGATGTGCAGTTTCCTTCATTCTGTAAGGAGCAGTGCTAATGTTTTCATGTATCTTGTCTTGGTGTGATAATGTCTGAGCTTTATATAACGGCCGTGAATGCATCGCAGTTTGACCGCAAGTTACCTCGCGCTGCAGCCTCCGCGGAACTGGGTGAAAGGGGAATGATGTCACTGGCTGGCTGGAAGCAATAAAAGACATCGAAGCTACCAGAAGTCGTTACCAGGCAGAAGTGGAGCAGCAGAGAAACTGAAAGGCAAGAAGGAACAGCAAACAGATCCTTATCGCGAACATCCTCCACTATACCTTTCAACAGCAGCATGGAAGTCTGAGGGAACCATAAACAATGCATAGTTTAATGCATAGTTATTTACTCATAAATATATATATATATATATATATATATATATATATATACAAACTGATATATATACATACATACATTTTTGCAACGTTTAATGCATATTATTTTATTTATTTATTAAAAATAAATAAATATATATCTTTATAAATAAATAAATATGCATTAAATATTGCAAAAATGTATTGTTTGTAAAATATGTATTTGTATTTATATGTATTTTATATGTATAAATACATATATGCCTCGTGAGCATAGCTGTTACTGATCAATTGTATTTCTCAGATGCAGCACTTTATTAGCTTTTAGTTAGCAAGTGTTTATTTGTCTTTTTTTAATCTTAATGTTATTCTAATTAAATTCAATTCAGGTGCACATCATTAAGATACATTTTAATGGTGACATTTGATGCAATATCCACTTATATATGTCTGCAAACACATATATATTTTTTATATATATATATATATATATATATATATATATATATATATATATATATTTATTGAAAGAGGAGCTAGAAAAGATGTGGAAAGTAAGAGCAGCAGTGGTGCCAGTGGTAATTGGAGCACTGGGGGCTGTGACCCCCAAACTGGGAGAGTGGCTACAGCAGATTTAATCTATCTAGGTTTTGCATTTATTTGGATGGTGTTAGGGTTCGTTTTGTCTTTTACCTTTCGTTATTTACAATGTCACATTATTTTACGTAGAATGATTAGGTTCCAGGAAACCAATCCAATGTCATTTATTTTTCTAGCATTCCTTTTGTAGTTTAAGTTGAAGAATGGCAAAGTAGCAAGCAGATAAATCCAAATGTCATTGGGCGTATCAACCAATACAAGTCATTACATGAAATGAGAACCCTTTGAAGTGCCAAGTTGTGTAAATATGGTACAAAATTTCACAGACATGTACCTTCATCATTGTGAAAAGTCTTTTTTTTGCACTAAAGGGGAAGAATGCTTCAATAACCTCATCTAGTAAGGAGAAGGATTGTCTGAAAGATCTCGTCTGTGTAGGGGGTCAGTTTCCTCCATCTACAGAAATGATTGACACAGCAAAGAATGACAACACGCTTTACTGTAGACATGTTTATGTAACCTATTGGTATGTCCTGTTAGCATTGTGCACTTGCTTCCATCTACTTACGGACATAACCTGACTTGCCTGGACAAAGTAACTAGATATAGGATGTTCATACTTCAGCTCTGATGACATCATCACAATCTTTAGCTTCCTTCACAGAGTCTCTCATAAATAAATCTAGCTTGCTAGCCAACTCCAATGCTTTTGAATGACTGCCGTTAAGGAGGAGAATATGTTCAGCATTACAATTTACAATCTATTAGGTCCGTGGTTTAACTGTACAAACGAATAAAGTGATTTGAAGGTAATTTGTTTCTCCTACAGAGGACTAAAACATCAGCATAACATAAAAAGGACAGTGTTTTCCCCACAAACATTCTGCTCATATTAAAGTTGTTTTGAAAACAGTCTTTCTGCGCACACTGCCTGTGTGGGCTTATGCTCATATTGAATATTGATTTCCCATGTAACTGCATTAAATCTTTCACACTAGAAATGACCTACATAGTTCCAGTTGCTGAATGAGGCCACTGTTTGTACAACAGGGGGTTTCAGATATTCCTTTTTTTTCTGGAGCCGTCTTAAATTGTTTTATTCTCCCAAGTTCTGACCCTGTTAGTTGTGCCTGTCTCTCTGTTGTACACTGTGTTCCCTTCCTTTTTAGGCCTCCTAACGGGAGGTTTTCAGTGTTTGACAACTTGTTTAAGACTGCATCATCTTCACTTAACCCCTTTTTTTCATGTGACTTTTAAAAGCTCCACAACACAAACTAACAAGGCATCTATAATAGCAAATTAAGGTGTTTTCACCATGCTTATTGAGCTTCATAGCATGGCTCTGGTCTCTTTCAACATTGCAACCGGCCCTCCTATTAATCTTTGTCAGTGGATAACAACATCCTAAAAAAGGGCTGCTTTCCCTTAGAACACATTTGCTTATTTCTCGTTATATTTTCTGGCTTGGCATCTTTAACTTGTTTGCTTTTTCACATAGCTGAGGTTGGGAATTTCCTTCCCAACCTTCCATTGTGGCAAAGTATAATTAGAAAAAAACACGTTCCCCCTCCGTCCCTATTGGTTCTAATATACCCCTTATTGTTGGAGTTAGAATTAAAAACAGCTCATTAGGGCATTATTGCGCACACACATATGAATCAAATAGTTAAAATGCTTGGTACAATGTTTATACACATTGGGCTGCACAAAATAGAGTTTTATCAATAAAAGCATTTGTGTGTGTTGAGTTATAAAGAATCAACCTTTACCCCATAGCTGTCTGTGATCAGTTCATGCTTGCACAACTTGCATAACCTACTGCTGCTGTAATATTTTCTAAAGACCTTGTTTTGTGATTTTGATAATTTCCTAATTAGAAAGAAGATAACCTTTTGAAAAATAAATACATACAGTTCTCTGGCCTGTTTGTGTAGAAAGGCCATTAAAAATGAATGGCCATTAAAATTAGGAATGTCTGTACTTATGCAAATCAGGACATTTTTAAGTTATTCATGCTGGCTTCCCTCATATAACTAATGTCGTTGTATTGCCTGTGATTTTTTTTTGTGTGCTGCCACTGCTGATCTAATGCTGAGCTGTAAAATCAGTGAGACATTTTGGTAAACTTATACATCATGCATTTTGCCCTCATCTGGAATGTAAACACCACCTCACTGATCAAAATGGCACAAAAGCGCATGTACTCCTTGCGGAGGATGAGAAGAGCCCACCTGCCCCCACCCATCCTCCCCACCTTCTACAGAAGCACCATAGAGAGCATTCTGACCAGCTGTCTCCCTGTGTGGTGTGGAGGCTGCAGCGCCTCAGACTGGAAGTAAGTTAGAAGAGTGGTGAGAACAGCAGAGATCATGGGTGCTCCTCTTCCCTCCATTAAAGACATTTCATCCCATTGCTGCGTGTCCCAAGCCCTTATCATTAAAAATGACCCCGCACACCTCCACCATGGACTGTTCTCCCTGGTGCCCTCTGTGAAGAGGCTTCGAAGCACTGAATGCAGGTCCAGCAGATTCCAAAACAGTTTCTTCCCCACTGCCATCAGACTAATGAATGTTGTTTAATATAGGTTATTTTATTTATTTAAAAAAAAATAATGTTGAACTGTAAATATACAGTCATGTTTATAATACTATTTTTTATGTATTTATTACTGTTTTTCAAGGCTGCACTTTAAAAATGGAAATTGTCTAGAGCTTTTTTAAACAAAATTTATTTTTGTATACATGTGTATACAAAATGACAAACTAAATCTGTCTAAGTATAAGTCTAGTGTAAATGAAATGGACTGTTTTATTTTACTGCACATCGAAGCTTTGGTTTTGCCTTGATGAGGAAATAAAATGGTACCTGAAATCAGAAAATCTGATCCCCAAATAACTTTGAAGGCCTTTGAAAACATAAACACATTTTTGTCAGGATCCGGGGCTTTGCCCACCAGAGGGAGCCGTGGATCCATGCCTGGGGAGTTTGGGCTCAGCTTGGATCAGCTGTTTTCTATCTGCTGATTAAGGAAGCTCCCTATATAAGCTGAGTCTGAACTTCCCTCTGTGCTGGATCGTTGTCTTACCTGTGCCACCATGCCTGTCTGAACCTGCATCCTGCAAGTCTGTCAACCGGTTCCAATAAATTCTGGACTTTTTATCCTCCCTCTGTGTCTGTGAGTCTGCATTTGGGCTAGTAAAACCATCGCTTCATGACAATTTTGTTTAGAAGAGCTCCATTAATACATCCCTCTTTTGGTGGACTAGGGTTGAGAGTGAAATCCATAATAAGTGATGAGGCGAAAATATTATTTTTCTCTACATCCCGCCATGCCTGGACTCCTCAGGAACCTACTATGATCCTGCCGGTGTACTTTAGCCCTGCAGTCAACACCATTATCCTGTTGCAGATGGAGGTGGCGATCCAGATGAACCATAACTTCTCAACACAAAAAAACCCTCTACCCATCTGCAGCTAGCCTCATTAACAAAGCATAGCCCCCCCCCCCCCCCCCATTTACATTTTGCCTTAAAGAACATTGTTAGGATTCCTGTCTTTGTGGTTTGTGTTTTCGTGTTTGTCTCCCTTCCTCCACCAGGAGGCGCCTGGTTCTGGTCCACCTCCTCACACACCTGCGAAGGGTTACCTCGTTAACGGAGTGCTCTTAAGCTGCTGACTGCCACTACCTAGACGCCAGAGTATTTGCCAGTTTTGGGTACTCTAGCCAAGCTGAGTTTTTACTGAGTCAAACTGAGTTTTGTCAACCTGAGTCCTAACCGAGTTATTTTCTCTTTGCCTCTCGGCAGGAAGTCATCCTGCAAACTCGATGTTTTCGGACCTTCTCTTCCTGAAAGGATCATCTGAGCTTCAAACTGAGCTGGGGATTCAAATTGAAGGTTTGGATCTACTTTCCTCCAAGGGATTGTTTGAGCTTCAGACTGAGCAAGGGATTCATCTCCACAGTCAGTTTCTCCATTCACCTACAAACAACCGCATTCTGGGTAAACCCTGTCCGCCCTCCACCGAATGAGACAAACACTGGAACTACTGCACACAGACAGGAGTCAAAGAGTCAACCACTTTTCTGGAAACATGAGTCAGCAACCTAATTCTTCTCTTCAAGTTCAAGAATCAAATTTCCCACTAAGCCTGAACTAACAGCAGTGTCTTCCCCTCACTTTCCATTTCCGGTTGAGCAGTGTTCAGGGCAACACTAGATTCTGCATTATCTCCTCAATAAACCTGTTAAACCTTTCCCGTGGTCTCTCTGAATTGAATTCTCTGCATGTGGGTCCAAGCTCTTGATAAAATCAGGACAAACATGAATATATCAGCACATGTAAATACTGTTCAATTTAATTTCATGTTGTCATTTTATATTTTTAATATCTGCTATATAGTTCATCTGCAAAAAGTGGCACTATTTGTCTCTATTCTTTCAACGTTACCATGGAATTAACATTTTTTTTTAATAAAACATTATATATTTCCAAATCTATGTATGTATCTTTGTCTACAGTATGGGTAGCACATTATCACCAAAACAGACTCATTGAAAATTACTTAAAATAATTTTTTGTCTAACTGATCTTGTTGTTTCCTGAGTGACTGCAGTGTCAGACTTACAGATGAGTCTCTGGAGGTTTATATAAAGTTGTCAAATATCCTTATCAGGTACAGAAGTAGTTACGCAACAAGAGATTTGAAGCTCATTTGTAAAGATACTGATCGTTATTTCAGTTGCATTTGGTGGAGAACGCTCAGATAAATATGATCACACAATTATGAGGAATGCAAATATCAAGCAAATAAATTCATGCATTGATTTGTGATTTAACCAGCACTATGTAAATGATTAACCTCTAAACTGAATAAAATAAGAATGGCCTTTACTTGGAAATATCCAGAAAAAAGTGCCAATTGGTATTTTGCAATTATGAGGATAATTGTATGAAAAAACTGGACAAAAGCTTAACTGCTCAATAATAAAAAAAAACACTTATCAGTCCTAAACCTATAACCATAGTATTGAAGGGTTGAACTGTTCTTTGATCTATTAACAAGAAACAACCATTTCCTGCACAAAATATACTGTTGATTATGCATATCTATGTACTGTTGTGTCATAAAAACTGGGCACAAGCTCTGTGAGTCATATGGAGACTAAAGGGAAGTAGGCTCTTTCCTATATGCTGTGGACAGCAGTTCATCTCAGAGCAAACCATGGCATTCTAAATAGCTATCTGTAAGTTTCTCACATTTGTCCATTTCTTGCTGCAGCATGACTAATATTACTATTATACTATTGAATTATAGTTTCTGCTTTTTATCCCAACTGTTAAAATGAATTATAAAGCTGCATACAAGTAAAAAATATGTGCATACTCTATGGCTTAAAACTTTAAAGGATTGTTAGAAAAGAGAGAAACTCCATGGATATTTTGTTGTTTTCTGGAAATGGAAAAAGGCTGGTCATTCAGTGCAGGTTTATTGAAAGAGTTGATAAAACTACCTTTCAGTAAGTATCTTCATGACTAATAAATACTATGTATAATTAAGACATATGACCAATCAGCAAGGGTGATCAAATTAAGAGAAACCTAAATAATAAAACAAAATAACATTGACAAAATGTCTAGTTTTACAGTTATTTGCAGAAGTCTTCACACCCGTTGAACTTTTTCAGATTTTATCATGTTGCGGCCATAAACTTCTTTTTTTTTTTAGACAATTTGATGTAATGTATCTTAAATGAGCACATAATTGTAATGTGGAAGGAAAACCCTGTTTTCAGCAAGTTTTTTCTAAAACAATTATTTATAAATATTTTGGTTTATGTGAAGTTTTTCTCCAGAGTGCATTTTTTCCATGTATTTTAATGTTGGTCTCTTTGCTGTTTTCCCGGAGCTCAGAATCCAGCTTTCTATTGGCTAGATTCGTTGAGTTTAAGCTCATTCTTTTTTCGACCACACTTTTTACATCATGAGCAAGAGATCTCTGAAGGTCCTCAAACTTTCTTGACAGCTTTGATCGGTTCTCGTCTCGGCTAACCTCAGTTTAGCAATTTTGCCAAATACCCTCCATTGCTGAATGATCCATTAAATAGGGCTCTGTGAGATTAAACTATTTCACATTCTAACTCCATTTTAAACTTCTTCACAACTGTTGGAAAATTTTTTTTAAATCATAAGAAATATCACATAAGAAATATCACTATAAGAAATGTCACATCATTTTATTGTTTTTCAAAATGAGCCCAGTTCTGATGGAAGAGTATAAAAAAGAATTATCTGAACTTGTTTTGGCATAAAAGTAATGTTTAATTTCCTATTTATATTTAAAGTCACATCAAACTTAACAATGAGTCAAATGGTCTCCATAGATTTTTTTTGTTGTGCAAAACATTAACACTTCAAATGTGCAACTTTCCTTTCTCTCCACAATAATTTCCCATCACAAGTTAAAATTATGAAAACCTCAAGTAATTTATATAATTATGGAGGCTAGTTAATGCATGCGTATTGGTGAACCCTATTATCCTTCTTTGTTGAATATTTTGTTTAAAGTAATTTACTACAATAGTTTTTAGAAATGTGAATTTTTTTGTACACTTAACAATTATTGCAGTTTTTACTGACAATAAATATACAGACTCTTAAAGTAGTGAGGACCCAACTATAGGTTGTTACCACAGCCTTATATGAGTCATAAGGCTTCCTAAACAACATTTTTAATATAACTATGTTATAAGTAGGGCTGTATTTATCAGTGTTTACCTGTCAGTCAGCAGACCTTCTAGTTTGGTCACATGTGTCTCCCATTTAGTCTCTAAAAAAAATTTCTGTATGCAATGTGCCAGTATGCTGACAAGCCATCTGTCCCTCTGTTCAATAGCCTATTCATCTCAAACAGCTGGCGGCCACACTGACCTCTATCTATTCACTCCCTACCACTGTCTGTCTGTTCCCCCCCATCTTTAGTATTTTATTCAACACAATGATTGTGATATAATACTTCAATCTGTACAAAATGTTGTTTACATTCAAGGTTTATTCCCAAGTATATAGATATTTTTTCTGTTGAGTAAATATTATTTCCCACATCCTTACCCATATTTTAAAGTCATTACTTTGTTCATAAATACAGAGCAATCTGGTTATGCTTAATTGCATTTTGTACTGAAGGCTTTCTAACAAGAAGAATTATCATGTCAAGTTAAATATTCTTGTCATCTTTTTGGAGCATAATGTCCAGAAGCAGCTTAAGTACATACAATATATATATATATATATATATATATATATATATATATATATATATATATATATATATATATATATATATATATATATATATATGTATATATATATATATATATATATATGTATATGTATATATGTATATATATATATATATATATATATATATATATATATATATATATATATATATATATATATGTATATGTATATATATATATATATGTCTATATATATATATGTCTATATAGATATATCTATATATATATATATATATATATATATATATATATATGTATATATATATATATATATATATGTATATGTATATATGTATATATATATATATATATATATATATATATATATATATATGTATATATATATATATATGTCTATATATATATATGTCTATATAGATATATCTATATATATATATATATATATATATACTGTATATATATATATATATATAGATATATATATATATATGTCTATATATATATATATGTCTATATATATCTATATATATATATATATATATATATATATAGATATATATATAATACATTATGTTAAAATCATTACTTTAAGCTTTGTTTTTTTAAATTTATTAAAATATCTTATTAAAAAGGCGCTATTTTAAAAACTACTGTATAAGGAGCCAGTATGTAATGATGTTGACCTAATCTGTAACTACAAACTCTGACTGCCTGTTTTTTAAAGACATTATATTGTATTAAGATTTTGTTGAATGGATCTACATCTACCGATAAGCAACACAGAAGAGCTCATAACAAACATTCTTGTGTTTCTCAGCTGTTCTTGAATGTTTTTAAAATTAGATCCTGTCCTTCTTTTTAACCTCTTTTAAACTTGTGACCCTCTAATTAAAAAAAGATGATTTGTAGCAAATATCAGGAAAATCGTTTTAGACTGAAATTGAATTCAGGTTAATCAAATTTACTGTAAACAATGACTGGCGTGTACCAAAGAAAACCCAAATGTTTGCTAGGAGTGGGAACATTTATGCAAACAGTTTTTTTTTTTTACAGACTTGTCTGTTTTTAACTCGTGTTAAGAAGGATATACATTATATTACACTGACCATGGAAAAGGTTTTTTAAAAATTTTTTTCATTCACATTTTAGCCTTTAGGCTTTGCCTCTTTTTTATTTTACCACCTCTCCCGAATCATAAGATGAAATCCAGTACTTTACTATATCGCTTGCTCTTTTCCTGCTTTGTTTGCACTGTTCTGTGTATCTCTCAACCTGACATATGGAATAGCTGCCCCTCATTTTTGCCTCCTCATTCTGCTGTCGTGGTTGTTTTCTCCTGTCAGGGCTTCTGTTCACCTCTGCTGATTATGCAGGTTATTCATGGTCACATGGCAAGATGACAACAGAAACCTCAACAACCATGTACAATAGCAGGAACTTGACTTAATGCATATAAATTGACTTAAAACACTTGATGATTAATACACTTGCTCTGTTTTGTAACTGATTATTTTGAAACTCAAAGGTATAGCCCATTTGGTTCATGATATAAATCAGATTTTTTAAATTTCATGCTACCTTACAACAACCACAGCATAAATACACTCAGATACACTCACAAATGCACTCAGACACTAATGATTAGAGCAGAGCTCAGATGTCGATCCCAAAGGAGAACCACTAGCTATTTTCGGGAAGAGAGAACTAAGATCTTATTGAGAGAGCCATGATACAGCAAAAGGATCGACTAACACAGAAAAAAAATGTCAGAGGATGTCTTGTTGTCTGTGAGAAGTTGATTTAATGGTTCTATTTTTGATTATGAAAATGTGTCAAAATATCAAACTATTTTTTTAAATACTCCCCAAAAAAATCACACAGTATTTGTTTATCAAAGGCATCCAGAATGAAAAGAAAGTTAAGAAATAAATATTAAGTTTGAGGTGAAAAAAAGGAGAAAACAGAGCAAGTACTCTTTAAAAAAAAAAAAAGAAAAAAGAAGCACAACAGGGCAAAGCAGATCACCACAAAGAATGAATTAAAATCTGAATATGAGCAACAGAAAAAGGTGAGCAGAGGAAACAGGAGGGTGGGGGTGAAACAAGAAAGCTGCAATCTGCCAGAGCTGCCCTAGTAAAGAAGTGATGAGCCTCTTTTATGTTTTCGCCTCATGCTGCTCCTGCTGTATCCACGTGAGGTAAGAGAGAGGGGGCTGGAAAAAAAAAGGAGAACCAATGCTGCATGGCAAACCTGCTCTGAAATCTACAGCTGTTTGGTGGAAGATTCAGTAGTGATGACTTTGAGGGAAAAATTGCCAATCAGAAATTTAATTTAGCATCTAATGCTTTTTTTTTCTCTTTTTTTTTAAATATAAAAAAACCATGTTGCAAAAAAAAAAAAAAAAAATGGAGGTCAAAAGAATCCGAATAAGAAATTGCAAAACAAACGTGCTTCTATGGAAATAGACACATGCAACTAGACTTTGGGTTTTATTATGAAAACCAGAGTAAGCTGGTTTGCTGATTTTCACCTCTAATGACTTAGGGACAGAAATAAATCTCTTATGCGGTGGCTGCAGCCTGGGAAAATCTTCTACTGTATCCCAACGTGATTTAGTCAGCTAATCTCTATAAAACCTACAGCTGCTATATATTGCAGAGCAGAATCAATTGAAATCATGTAGTTTTTACTGGAAAAAAGGGGATATTTGTGAAATAGAGCTTGGAATATTTGTTTATATCTGGACTGAAATCAAAATTTTCCTTGATGTCATCTTTTAAAACCTGTGGGATGTTTGGAAGTGTGACTAAGACTGAATCACATGTGTATTTTGTGCATCGAACAGTGGTTTCTCGATGTGACTCACTGTGTGAAAGGTCACAAGAGTCATGAGAAACACCTTGTTTCAAAATATGTGGTAAAAATCTGTTCTAGCAATTTTTTTCCCAAAGGTAAATTTAATCTTTGAATTTAGGACTTGAATTTTGGTTTCAAATTTTAGGTGTCAAAATAGATTAAGACATTTTAGATTGCCATGCATATCCCAAGCGGGGTAATGAGGGGTGCTGCTGTCTATCTCCAGCTGTCAATGGGCGAGAGGCGGGGGACAGGTCACCAGTCCATCGCAGGGCAACACAGAGACAAACAGGACAAACAACCATTCACACACTCACACCTAAGGAGAATTTAGAGAAGCCAGTTAACCTAACAGTTATGTGTTTGAACCGTGGGAGGAAGCCGGAGTACCTGGAGAGAACCAGATGCTCAGGGAGAACATGCAAACTCCATGCAGAAAAACCCCACGCCGGGATTCGAACCCAGAACCTTCTTGCTGCAAGGCCAATGAGCAGCCCTTGCTTTATTTTTTCTGTTAAAATAATCCTGAATGAGCATTAAAATGTCATTAAAAATGTTTCTCAGTTCTGCTTTATTTTAAATACCTTTGTCTCTTTAGGTTCAGTTTAACTAACAGGTCACAGTCTTCCAGGAGGTTTGTGTTCTTCCTCTGGGTTTAATCTATAAATGATTTCGCCATTTACAGAGGGACAAACAATGTGTCATGAAAGGGTGTTTGTATGGAGGACTCAAATGCAGAGACCAGTTGGCAGAGGTGAATTAAAGTCGATTTATTAAAGTTCACAGGTCCAGGGACAGGAATCAAAGTCCTACTGAAAACAACAAACGCACCTGAACCAAGGAGACATCAGGGCTAACCAAAACTAGGAGCCAGGGAGAGACGACGTACACAGACAGAAGTTAGACGAGGATCCAGCAGACAGGAACAGGCAGGATCCAGATCAGGCAGGAACAGAAACAGGTGGCAGGATCCAGACTTCCAGGCATCCACAGGCTCCCAGGAGGGTTCAGAGTCAGACTGGGACCAGAAGCATGACCAGGTGGTCACACACAGGAGCAGACAGGATGAGGTGAAGACAGGCAGGCTCAGTGGAAGAGGAACAGTGGACAATCAGGAGACGAGACAAACACAAAAACCCTCTTTCCACTGGCTGCTAGGATCCAGGACATGAACCACAAAATCAAACAGAAAGACTGACAGAAAGACAAGCAATGATCTGGCACTGAATGCTCAGGTTGAACTGAATATAAACTAGAGGAAACAGGTGAGAGGAATAAATTATAATGAGGCAGGGAGAGAAAAACGACAGGTGAAAGGAATGACTAATTAAGGGAGAGCAAACAGGCCAGATCATGACACAATGCCTACCAAAAATTCAAAATAAACACATATAAAAAAAAAAAAAAAAAAAAAAAAACACAAACACAAACATTTTAGACAATTACTATGGGGTACATTGTGGCCTAAATTGCTATTTGCATTTTCACTTTAATGTGTTGGTTATAATACTATTTTATCTTTTAATTTGTACTATTTTTGTATATTCACTAACTTCTTTTTTGTCTTATGTTTAAAGATATATGTATTTTCCTGTGTTTTACATGTATTTTAATTATTTAATTTTTTTTTTTATTCAATTGTTTTCCCTAAACACATTTCATAATTTGTTATAATTTAACTTAAGGATATTTTTGTTTATAATTAGAATATTTCCCATTTTATTTTCTGACACATAGTTTGTCATGATAATTGTAGAAACCTGTTCTTTACAATTTCTGGTTGCATGTGTTGGCCCACTTCATACTGAAACATATTACCGATGCATGTAGGTATTTTTTGTTTTATTTTTGACTTTTGGTTTTGGTCCTCCATACTGAATCAGTGTGGCCAATAACTCTAAACACTCATATGTTAACGGCTATGGAACTGTTATGTCATCATCGTTGCTGTCTTCTTCTGCTTTATCTGGGAATTGGTTGCGGGGCCCACAGTCTCAACAGAGACTCCCAGACTTCCCTGTCCCCCAACACCTCGTCCAGCTCTGCTGGGGGAAGCGCTCCCAGGCCAGCCAAAAGACATAGTCCCTACATTGTGTCCTGGGCTTGTCCCCGGCTTCCTGCTGAAAGGACGTCCGTGAGGGAGATGTCCAGGGGACATACGAGTCACCTCAGCTGACTCCTGAGGATGTGGACGAGAACCAACTTTATGGCAAATGACCAAGCTCTTCACCCTATCTCTGAAATACCCAGCCACCCTGCATTGTTCCTTGACTGGTGTTTATTTCATTTTTTTTAAAGGTTAGTTTTTGGCTCTAGTTGCCTTTTTTAAAACTTTTTTTTCAAAATAGGTAAACAGGAAATTGGATTATAGAAAGGGGAAAATATAAGGGGAAAAAAAGAAAAAAATATATATATATCTATATATATATCTATATATATATATATATATACCTCCATCCATCCGTTTTCCGTCACACTCCATCCCTCATGGGGTGACGAGGGGTGCTGGTGCCTATCTTCATCTGTCTACGGGCGAGAGGCGGGGTACACCCTGTAGAGGTCGCCAGTCCATCGCAGGGCAACAGAGACAAGCAGCCATGCACACACACACTCACACCTAAGAAGACACTTTCAGAGAAGCCAATTAACCTAAAAGTCGTGTTTTTTTCGACTTTGGGAGGAAACTGGAATACCCAGAGAGAACCCATTCATGCACAGGGAGAACAGGCAAACCCCATGCAGAAAGACCCCAGGCCGGGAATCGTTATAAAGGGTAAAAAGAAAGGCTATTTTGATAAGTCTAGTTTAGGTGATCTCAAACAGAATAGTCTGTAGCTGTTCCCTGCTTCTCTGGGAACTCATCTCTAATCTCTGCCAGTTACAGAGGCATTGTCCTGTTTCTGTTGTACTTGTAGCGTTTCCCAGAAGTGTTGTCTTTTCATGAAGGCCATTGTGCTTTTGTAAGGTCTGTCTCTGCCTTTAAGTCTCAGAGAGACAACATCTACCAAGGACAAACTTCTACAAGACATGCTCTTTTAAAAACAGGCTGAACTATAACAGCTATCTAATCAAAGTTATGGATTTGTGTGAGTGAGTGAGTTTATAGCTATAAATTCATGGTGTTCAGAGTGACCATGAAGGTCTGTGTCTCTGAAGTGAATCATTTTCGTTAGTCACAGCACTGTTTGAAGGTGCATCATTAATTCTGTTCTATGCGGCCATCTAGTGTGCTATAGTAAAAAATACACCCTTTACTTTTAGTTTGCAATCCTCAAACTCTAAAAGCAAAATATGTTTATTTGAAGTGTAAACTTAATTGTTAAAAATGGTCTTAAAGTAAGACAAAATCAGCAACAAATAACATGGTATTAGCTAAAACATAAGAAATGTGATAAAAATGACAGCTATTTGCTAAGCAGATAATGGCTGAGCAAGCTATTTATATCAAGAGACCAATGTATTAATATGTGACATTCAAATGATAGATGAATATCAAAAAGGGGGATCATATCTCTTCTTGATTTAATCTTACATTCATTAAATCCATGTAATACCATGAATAAACTGTAAAATATCCCCTCTCAAGCTCTAACATATCAAAGATCTGATTGTTCCTTATGTTACTGACAGAGCACATGGCTCTCAATTACGGTAGATGGTTTACTAGTGGTTCCTAGAATTTCTAAAGTAATAGCATGCAGATATTTTACTTATTAGGTGTCTCTCCTGTGGAACCAACTGCTAGTTCTAATTTATGAGGCAGACACCCTGTCTACTTTTAAGAATGCTTAAAACGTTCCTTTTTTATAAAGCTTATAGTTATAATGGCTCAGGTTATCAAGAACTATATCTGTAGTCATGCTGCTATAGGCTTAGGCTACTGGAGGGCCTAAAGACTTTGTTACATCTTAACTCCAATTTTGATTTATTTCCTAGTTCAACTTTTAAATATGTTCTCTGTGCTTTTTCTCACAGCTTCATCTTGCCTGGTGTTTTGTTCAACTTCTTCACTTATAGGTGACAGATTTGAGCCTTTCAGCATTTAGTTCTGTTACTCTTCTATGCAGATCTATGGTCTTAGCTTTTACTGCAACTAAATGCATATTTCCAAGACAGCACCACCCAGTGAGCTAGTTAACTATTAATTTCTCTTCCACGAAACGATTTGATGAATAATTCATTCTATGTTCCTTTTGAGGATCTGATTCTGTCTACTATATACCCCAGTGAGCGCCTGGCAGAAGAACCTTCAGACTTTAAATCTAAGGCAAAACGACAGCTTTCCCATCTCTGTGTAACAACTGATTATTATTTGCAGTATCACTTTTCTATCAGCAGAGGCTCTCAACCCCCATTGTTTGATAGATTTATAGGGAGTTACTATGGCCAGTGCATTTACCTCAACCTTTTTTGTGTCTTTTATGTCTACTTCAAAAACAAGCTCATGATATCAGAAAAGTTAAAATGCATTTGAAGAATAATGGCGGATCTATTCACCTCCATGTAGAACACCTGGTAAGATAAAGCGGTATGATGAAAAAGAGTGATGCTTTAAAAATGAACTCATATCTATGATGACATGAATTCACCACAGTGAAATAACATGTTTGATTATTAATTTAAAACTTGCTCACAAAAAATAAAGTGAGATGAAAGCAGTGTTAAAAAAAGTCCATCATTTGATCTTTTTCATTGTTTTATTAACAGTAATTTAATATAACATGAGGGTTCTGGAATAAATAAAAATGACGGATAAAAAGGACATAGCACTGAGGGATATAATATACACTATCCATCTGTAGGATCTGAATCACATTCTAAGGCAATTCCTTCAAAAAAAATTAGAAAAAAACACATTTCCTCATTTAAAGAAAGCAATGAAGTATAACCATTAAAAGAGATTAATAAAGAAAGGCAGACTGATGGAAACTCTAGTACTAACAGTGGTTAGCACTGAGGCCTTGAAAAAATAAGGTCCTGGGTTTAAATCTTGTATTTCTGTTTAGAGTTTGCATGTTGTTGGTTTACCCTAGTCCTACAGATTGTCCTAAAGAAACAGGTAAAAGAAGTAGATAAAATGAGCTCTGGGATCACACTGCCACCTAGTGAAATTAGTCAGTAACAGCAGGATTTTTTTTTTTTTTTTTAAGTCATGACAAAAGTGAGTGAATAATTTAAATGACATTAAGGATTAGTATTAAGTGTTTATGGATTCAGTTAGAACAGTGAACACTGTTCAGCAGTCAAATTCAGCAAAAATAAAATGTACATGTATTTTTTTTTATCTTTGTTTTATCCAAGAAATTGGTTTTTAGAGAGCCAGGATTTTTGAGCGAAATACCGCACAGCTAAGGAAGGAGCTTAACAATAAAGTCAAGTCATGCAATCTGGCACCCTCAGTCATCAATCTGAACTCACATCAATTCAACCAAGCTTATCTCTGAAGTTAGTTTGAGTGACAGGGATGACATTTTAGTATCATCCTCAGATAGTATCATCACAGCTGTTCATTTTTTGTGAACACCCTGCCCAAATGGCACATGGGGCAATTTTTGTATTACTTTACTGGTTAGAATTAACTAGAATAATAAAAATAGAGCTAAAATAAATATATATTGTTCCTTGATGAAGCCACCAGATGGCAGACCAGTTTGACCATAACTGTAACTCCGCAGAGACAGCTTATAAAAATGAAACATTGCCCCACTGATGCATAAAATACAGTATTTTTTCCAGTATGTGGATGTTAGTTTTTGAAATTATTTTTTTTTTCAAATATGCTGAAACAGCTGAAGCTTATGTGGTTGACTTTAAATGACTGTAACTTATTGTGACATACTCCACCATGCAGGCACAGATTCCCTTCTAGTGTAACATGAAAACAATTACTTGTGGTTTTTGTCTGTAGCCATGACAAACAATGTTTAGGTCAACTCTATTTTTATTAGAAATAGTACTTTTGGTGTGTGCGGCAGGAAAGAAGCTCCTTTGGGAAATGTGTGGAGAGCAAGGCCTCTGCTAATGCAGCCTGAGGGTCCAATTATACAAAGCAGATTATGTCAGGCTCTTTTTCTCGGCTGTCCCACTGGACTAATAACTCTGTGATGTTCATGGACACAACATGCTGCTGTGCTCTGCTTGGTCAGGACTTAGATGTAATATGGGACATTTAAATCATATAAGTACAGTATAACAGAAATTATGT
Source organism: Cyprinodon diabolis (assembly GCA_030533445.1). Lineage (NCBI taxonomy): Eukaryota > Metazoa > Chordata > Actinopteri > Cyprinodontiformes > Cyprinodontidae > Cyprinodon > Cyprinodon diabolis. The sequence continues at coordinate 14,742,548 of CM060066.1, read as the reverse complement.
TTAAACATGTAGGTGTTAGTAGCTAACTCTTGAAAGGTTGATGATTTTAGATCAATTTCAAGTAATTATGGAGTAAATTAACTTAAAAGAAAATAATAATGGTATGACCATAGCAGTATTTATAAACAATTTAAGCAAATGTGGAGTATACATGGTTATTCTCAAGGTATCAATTGTTTTAGTAAAGATGGAAAAACCAAATTCTACATTTGGTACCAAAATATCATATTTCAAAAGTAATACGGCTACATAAATGAGCTGTATTTGTTCTGTAGAACGTTTTACATGCCTGTCAGAAAAAAGTATGATATTTTGGCTGTGCAGTGTGTGAGATTTAATGACGATTGTAAAATATCTGGGTTAATGCAGGAAAAATAAGCATAACTTCAACAGATTAATGCCTCGTATGTGTAGAAATGTATGCTGTTTGTGTTGTTACAATGATTAAATAGATACCTTTTTCGAATGCATATCTCTTGGCCAAAGGAAGCTTAGGAAGGCAATTTCTAGGCCTCTTAAAAACTATCAGCTAAAAACAGGAAACATTATAGTACTAGTTCACCTCATAAAGCTGTACGTTTTTCACTGAGGAATTTATCATTTTGTAGTCGCTTTGTTCTGTGCGATCACACAGACTGTAACTAGTATAACTGACAGTTAAGAAGAGGACTAAACTTTAATGTAACTATTCTGTCCCTTAAAATGCTGGAAAACATTGAAAAGGATTTAAAACAGAAACAAATAATTTGCAAAAAGTTATTTCTATTACTTTTTGAAAATAATGTCCTGCACAATAATGTTTTGTGTATTGTTGCAGACTGGCTTGTGCCAGAATCATACAATTTCAAATTGTATGAACAATACTACTTGGGAAAAAAAAATCTAAATGACTTTCCACGTTTTAATTTTCAACCAGAGGAGTTCCAACCCTCCATTGAAACAACAGATCTGATGAAACATCATCTGTAACCCACGGTTGTCAAACATACATTGTATTCTACCCACTGTCTTTAAAATCTGAAATATATTGGGAAATAAATCATAATATTTTAATGGTTTGCAAATAATTCTCTGTTTATTTCAGATGACAATCAACGTATCCTCCATAAATTATTTCAAGCTGCTTTACAAAATAATTCCGAGAAAAAAGTATTTGGTTTGAGTAACTCAGGTTATCATGAGCTACCTCTATAGTTTTGCTACTATAAACATAGGATGCTGAAAATCATAGGCACCACTTATCATCTCTGTGCTACATCCTACCTCTATTCTTTAGCTTTGCATTATTTCTGGGGTGGTAGAATGGTCAATTTCTGTGTATCACCATATGAATGTTTGGCTCTTAATCCTAAAGGCAGGATCTGTTTTAATTAAAGCTGATATGACAAAACTCTGGATCACTAATAAGAACTCTATTGTTAGATTTTGACCTTAGTGTGCCCCTCTGACTATTTGAACATGTATGTGTCTTTAACTCATCAAAATATTTGCTCCAATTATGAGGTTCTACCAATAGGCTGCTGATAGCAAGCTAGCATTTTTATTTGGTGACATTCCTTTATTCCCGCCAACTGAGATCAGGAAGTGACCACAGCCTCTGTCATGGTTTTGGTTATGTTGTGCTTTACTTTGCTCCTTGTTTTCTAGTTTTATTGTTTTAATTCCTATTTTGTTGTAATTTCTAGATTTATGTTAGTTCTCATGTTTTTCTGTTGTCCTCTGTTGCCCTCTTGTGTGTGTGTGTGTTCCTTTGACCTTCGCTCCCTCGTTGTCTCCTCACACCTGCTCCTTGTCAGCTCGTTAGCCCTCCCTTTGTCTCTGTCAGCTATTTATGCTCCCTCTGTTCTCATTCTTTGTTGGTTCCTCTGTTGTTGCTGGTCCTGTCATCGCTGCAATCGTCTCCCCTCGTCTCTCCCTGGCTCCTTCTACATGTTTTCCCTTGATGTCTCCATGGTTCTGCCTCTCTGCCTCTGCATTTGGGTCATCCAAACTTTAACCAAGACGTGACAGCTCGGTCAGAGAGGTAAGATTTGTGCCAGATTTTGTGTCCAATCTGGAGTTTAACCCTTCCTGACCAAAGTTGTGGTTGTTTCCTACTCATTTGGTAATGAAATGTGAAACTTGTCAGCTGGCTGGGAAAAGGCAGAGAGGCGGTGGTACGTGGCTCCAATAGGGTGAGCGGTGCTGAGCTGTGAGCAAAATCCGAGTGGCTTTAATTCAGAATTGTCCTTGCCTTCTTTTCTTTTCCTGTATTTTGTTCATCATTCTTTAGCTGCCTCTCCTTCTTTTAAAGCTTAACTTTGGAACAAATGAGATTTCACAGGATTTCAGCTTTGGACAGAGATCACCGCTCAAAAGACCAGGAAAAGGAAAAAGTTTCCTTTTTATTATAAACTGGGACAAAACTTTCTAAACACTTTTTGGATTCTTAATATAAACACCAGACAGCAAGTGTACTTTTCTGTAAGATGGTTTAGATTTGAGAGAATTGATACTGAAGAGTGAAGAACATTCTCCATTTTGTGGTTCTTAATTCATGAAGGTGTTTATACCATTATACATCTCTGTTAATCTGTTATTTACTCCTCCATGCATTCATTTCTGAACACAAAGATTTTATGAAAAGACAACAAAAAACTGCAAATAATACTATTTAGATAAGTTAGGTAAAACAAATGCTCACTGTGAGGTGCCATTTACTCTTAATTTTCATGTGCTTGCCTTTACACTGCAAAAAAAAATAATCTAGAAATACGGAAAAAATGTCTTAAATTAAATGTATTTAGCCTTAATTTGAGTGGAAAAACAAGATCATATGAAAATAGAATTAGTATTTTTACTAGATAATTAGATAATATGCACTTGAGATAAGACAATGCAATTGTTTTTGTCTTATTTTAAATGTAAATTGTCTTGTTCCGTTGGCAAAGTTTCTCACTTAACTCCACAATTCAAGAACAAATACACTTATTTTAAGAAAAAATGTACTTATTTAGATTTAGATTTTTTTTCTAGCGTACTCTTATTTTCTTTTAATATATAAATAGTTGAAATAAATTAAACTCTGTCTTTCCTACTCTGATTTGATAATTTTTAATGATAGAAAATCTGATGTGTTGAATTAGTTACTGCATGTTTTTTGTAAGGAAGAATATGTTCACTAAATCAATATTATCATCTTTTCAGTGTCATACTACCATTGGAGTCATCATAACGTTTACTATGAGAGAGCATCTGAAATATGTATTGCATCCCAGCAGGCAATCAGAATCAGAATCAGTTTGTGCTCTGAACATGCAAACACTCACATGCACACAGTACACAAACACAAAAAAAATCACTGAGGTTAAAAGCTGTTCAGCCAAAGATTATTAAATATTTTAGGAGGTTCTGCCACAAACCCAACCTGGATTGTTAGAGTACAGGGATCATGCATGGCAGAAAAGAACTTCCATGCAAGAAGGAGGAGGTGAAGTGATGAATGTTGGAAGGAAATGATAAGCATTTGTGCTCATTAGGAGGGAAAGATTTATAATTGAGTGCTCGTTAAGGTTTGTTTATGTGTTTGACAAGTTAATTTGGGGCACTCTTTGATTAACTCTTAACCAAAAAAACAGCCTCCACGATAATTTGGGAAGAAATAAAATATACTTGACACCGAGGGCCTGATCTGATTCTTTTTTAGTAATAAGGTGACGTGTTGAGGGTGATCTTCTAAGATTGCTGTGCAAATTTTAAAACGTGCAAAACTATTTAAATCCACCTATTACCAGCAGATTTTTGTTGTACGGGCAGTTGAGAGTGGTTATAAAAAAGACAAGGTTCATAGCCATGGAGATTGAGGTAATCATGATGATCTAAAAAATGTTTTAATTATAGTATACAAAATAATAATTAAAATAAAAGAATAACTGCGCTTCATGCGGGGTTGCGTTTTTCACTTACATCTAAATGTCGGGCAAGAGTATGGTCTGTGAAATTGAAGAATTCAGTAAGCGGCAGATATCTGGAAATTAGCTTTTAGTTCCTCCTTAATCCCTTAAGTCTTTGCTCTTTTGTTACCGTTTTTATTATCCGTCTCTTTGATTTGTTATCAATTTTCCTCCAGAAGCTACATGAAGGGAGGTTAGCTACTTCTAAACAATAGGTACAACTGTGGTCATAGGAACATCAAGTTAATTTGAGATGGTCTTATAGCCTTCACATTTAACACGCTTGACTATTATTTATTTCTACTCTTCAGAAACAATTATTTGCTTCACTTCCTCTAATACATATTGAGTGTGTTACACACCATGTCAGCAGACAGTCACTAATCGTAACCCTTTATACACTGCTCAAGAAAATAAAGGGAAAACTTCCATTAAATCAAAGTTCTGTGAAATCAAACTGTCCACTTAGGAAGCATCACTGATCAATCAATAAATTTCACAGGCTGTTGTGCAAATGGAAAAGACAACAGATTGAAATTACTGGGAATTAGTAAGACACACTCAATTAAAAAGTGGTTCTACAGTTGGGGACCACAAACCACTTTTCAGTGCCTATGCATTCTGGGTGATATTTTGCATGCCTTTGAATATTTGTAGAGCTTGTAGAGCACACTCATGGTAGCATGAGATGAGCTCTACAACCCACACAGGCGGCTCAGATAGTGGCAAGAAGGTTTGTTGTGTCTGTCATCATAGTGTCCAGATGCTGGAGGTGCTACCAGAAGACAGGCCAGTACACCAGGAATCGTGGAGGAGGCCGCAGAAGGGCAACAACCCAGCAGCAGGATGGCTTCCTACGCTTTTGTGCAAAGAGGAACAGGAGGAACCCTGCTATAGCTCTGCAAAATGATCTCCAGCCAGAGGTGGGTAGAGTACCTTTTATTTAATTAAAACTAACACTCCATCATATTTTTACTCAAGTGAAAGTAAGAAGTAGCCTTTAAAGAAATTTTTCAAGTAGGAGTAAAAAAGTATTTGGTGAAATGGCTACTCAAGTATTGAGTAACTAATATGCCGACTACCAATGATCATAACCAATGATTTAATATTTTATTGGGTTATAAAATGACTGTATGTAGAATAGTTTGAAATACAGTATACTGTTAATTGTATTATCAGTTGATCTCCAAACGACACGGCATACTCAGCAGATGGAAAATAACATTCAACTAACAAGCCTTGAGTAGAAAAAGAAGTGAATTTGTCTCTCAATAGTGCATATTTATTTAAAACAAGCTTGTTTTCGCTGAGCAAACTTACTCAATGGATTAAGTGGCCAGAAATTTTAGTTGAGAGTGGTGATCTGGTTGAATTGTCTCTGTAAAGTGCCTTGAGATGACATGTGTTGTGAATTGGCGCTATATAAATAAAATGAATTGAATTAAAATGGAAACATTTTTACTCAAGAAAAAGTAAAAAATAGAATGCTGTAAATCTAGTGCTAAAAGTATTTCTTTTTTCAAAAAGTTACTCAAGTAAATATGACTGAGCAAATGTAACTAGTTACTACCCATTTCTGCCTCCAGCAGGCCACAAATGTGTATATTTTTGCACAAACGGTCAGAAATTGACTCCATGAGGAAGGTATGAGGGCCTGACGTCCACAGATGGGGTTGTGTTCAGTCAAACACCGTGCAGGACACTTGGCATTTGCCAGAGAACACCAGGATTGGGAAATTAGTCATTGGCACTCTGTGCTCTTCACAGATGAAAGCAGGTTCACACTAAGCAGATGTGACAGATGTCTGGAGACCCTGAGGAAAGCGATCTGCTGCCTGCAACATCGTTCAGCACAACCGGTTTTGCAGTGGGTCAGTAATGGTGTGGGGTGGCATTTATTTGCAGGGGCTTGCAGCCCTCCATGTGCTCGACAGAGGTAACATGATTGCCATTAGATACAGAGCTGAGATCTTCAGACCTCTTGCGAGACCATATGCTGGTGTGGTTGGCCCCCCCGGTTCCTCCTAATGCAGGAAAATGCTAGACCTCATGTGGCTGAAGTGTGTCAGCAATTCCCACAAGATGAATACATTGAAGCTATCGACTGACCCGCCCACTTCCCAGAACTGAAACAAACTGATCACATCTGGGACATCATGTCTTGACCCATCCACCAACATCATGTTGCACCACAGACACATAGAGCCACATAGAGGCCACACCCATTACTGATCCTTATTTTGACCTGTTTTAATCATTCAGAACTAAGATATGTTATTTGAGTGTTCCCTTTATTTTTTTGAGCAGTGCATTTAGGCCCGATGCCTGAATACAGGATTGTATACATCTGTGATTGTAATTAGTGGACAAACCTTCAATAAAATATTCCTTTGATCATATTATTTTCTGTCCTTTCTAGGTGTAACATAATTTTTGTCCAGGCTTGTTTCATTAGGTTTTTTTTTTCTTTAAATCATTGAATTGCATCATTTTTGCAAAATATTTCCTGCCATTATTTTTTTTTTTTACTTTCAGAGGTTTTTTTTTCTATTTTTACATTTGAAATTTATTTCTGTGAATATTGTGAGTTTTTCTTTCATTATACCATGGGTACCAATAATTGTGTCTACCTTTGCAAATAGCCACTAAAGAATAGTCTTCTGAACGATATTTCCTGCAGGATCATACATCATGTCAAAAAATTAATACTTACCAACTGGTTTCTTTACCATCCCCAGGGATTTACTATACTCCAGTCATCTTGACATTCCCAAGATCTCAATCCAACTTTGGGATGCAGTGGAACTGGTGCTTTGCCTCCAAAATACTTATTGGACAAATCTGTGACAGGTGCGTGGTGCTGCATAGGTAGTTAAAAGTAGGTAAATGAGAGGTGAAGTATTTGGATGCAGAAGATGATCATAAAAGTACAATCTGTAAATAGGTGATGTTAGTTAAAATAAAGTTGTGAAAGGTTTATGTGGTACTAATCTGTCAGACAAAAATATGTGCAGGTCAGTAGAAAAGACTGAGAAGGAAGTAGAGGTAGCAAGGGTTTCATTTATGATTTTGTGTGTTTTTTTTTAACATACTGAACATTTAAGACCTTTAAAGAAAGTAAGTATATATATATATAAAACACTCAATTTTCTAAATATTTTTGCTTTATCCATCGTGAGATAAAGCAATTTGTGCTTTAGCCATATAAATGTTTTCATTTTGTAGAAGTTTCTGTGTGTGGTGGTACACAAATAGATTTCATTAGTAAGACTTGCACATACTATGGAAAGTAGTTGGCTTAACCCATTCATTTAGAAGCAGCTAATTAGAGGAGCTGTCTGGGGAGAAGTGCCTCATGGGGCCATTTGTATATTATATATATGTGTGTCTGTGGGTGTGTGTAGCAAGTTCTTCATAAGATAAATGAACGCTGCTTAACGGTGCAGTAAATACGAAGGGCTCACAAGGGTATTACCACTCTTGCTCTCTTAATTTCTTGCGTAGCTCTCTCAAACACACGTTAACTCTAATTAATCCTTTAACACTTCCAGGCTGTCTTATTTCCGTTTATCAGATAGTCTCAGAGAGATCAGTTCAAGATTTTAAATTATTTTTAAATTTAAAACTAATTAACCAAAGTAATTTCACGTTTAATTAGCAGAGAAAAAATCCTGAAAATAAAACATGGCAAAGCACAAGCAGTGAGCAAGATGAAGAAAAATGGGTGAAGCTCAGGGTTCACTGATGCAGATACAGCTTACAGTATATTGCCTTAAAATATTTTTACTATTCTTTTAAACTAAGTAGTTGAAACAATCAAAAATTGAACAATAAAGTCATTTTAGGAGTCTGTCATTGTTCATGTCATTATGTTTACCAAAACCTTTTTTTTTTTCAGGGTTCCTTCTATTTTAATTCCCCCGGGACATATTCTTATCAAGTACTTTCATCACACTTCCTTATTCTAGTCTATTGCTTAGTCTTTTCACATTATCTCCTTGTCATTCATCACTTTGGGTGGTGACTTATGCACTATATATGCATGGTTTGAAAGTACCATAAAGTTAAAGCAGTAATCTAATTTCTCTCATTATGGACAAGGAAAATTTGACAGTGTATACAGCAAACAAATCTTTCTAGACCCCTCTAACATTAGGATGAATAAATTAATCTGGGGGCTTCATGATAACTTGCATTCATTTACACTATCAGGTAAAAAGCTGTCAAGGCTGACAAAGCAGAGTGTGAATATAAACAACTACGTCAAGATAAGAAGAAGCCTCAAACAGGTAGAGAAAAAATAAAAACTATTCATGGAAACTGGGTTTTAGTCTTTTATCAAAGTGGCTGGCAATTCCCCTTTTTTATGCAGGAAATAATGTCAGCTCAATTAGAACTATAATTGTGAGAACAGATGAAACTTCTATTGCTTGAAACTATTTCAGTCCCATTACCTTAGGAAAGCATCTTCACCTAGATTTATGAATATTTTCTTTCACAACTGGGAATTGAGAGGCTTGTGATCCATTTTAGGCAAAACATGTTTCCACAAAAGATCAGGATCCTCTAGTCCGTATGCTGCTATCCTTAGAGGGACCTCAGGGGATCAGACTCAAATGTTTGTCGGATGTTGTTCATTTACTAGCTAAGGTGCCCAGATACAACAGAGATGGTTTTATTCACCATCTCCAGCTCAAGGGAAGCTCCACACAACAAGCCTCAACCCCTTTAACTTAAAAACTAAAACTCAACAGCAGCTTCTATCAGTCAGTCTAGCACATCGCTATCAACCTGAAAAACCTGCTAACAAAGGCAAAGAGAGAATCCTATGTTACGTGCACTGCATCTTCTTAGACAACACTACACATTACACAAGTTGCTACCCCAGCCTTAAAGTGCAACCAGTAAAGTGGATAACAGAAGGCAAACAATGCTGTAAGTGTCCACATGCTCACACACCTGAGTTCTGAAACCTCAAGAAACCTTGCAGTGACTGTGTTGACATCCATCTCCAAGTGCTCGTAATTGCACGCATAGCTCCACCCATCTAAAGCCTAGTCCCTCCAAGAGCAGAGCATATTAGAATCCAAGAATAAACTAAAGCAAAGAGAATCGTCCAGTTTTCGAAGACAATTGGCCACCAATCAACTAGGAGTTGCAGCTCATCATCCCACTGACTCCAGATCTTCATCTACAGAACAGTGGCTAGGCCAGAGTTGTACAGATCTACTTGAGACCATCTTAGGGCTGAGATTCAAGTGTGCCGTTGACATCCTTGGCTATCAGTATTGGGTCATTGACCATTCTACGCTGAAAATGAATGAAAAAAACAAAGTTTATCTGGAAGAATTTGGGATATGATCAAATTAGTTTTTCACTAATTTAGAGCAATTGGAATGCTTTTAGGACCAAATCACAATAATAATAAATAATAATGAATTTTATTTATAACGCACTTTACATTTGACTTCAAATCTCAAAGTGCTACATTAAAAAAAAAGGGAAAATTAAAACAAGTTTAAAAGACCATAACATTAAAAACAGAGTAAAAAGACAGTCATTAAAATCAATACATTAAAAGGCATACGTAGCCTAAAAAAAAAAAAAAAATCTAAAATCAACAATTGTAGGCATTTCTAAAAAGGAAAGTTTTTAGTCCTTTCTTAAAACAATCCACCGTCTGTGGGGCCCTAAGGGGGTCTGGGAGGGCATTCCACAGACGGGGAGCTGCGGCTTCGAAGGCCCTATCGCCCATTGTTTTTAGGCGTGTCCTGGGTGGGGCCAGACGGTGCTGTTGGCCTGACCGGGTCCGGGAAGTGGTGTGAGCAGTTCAGTGAGATACGTGGGGGCCGCACCGTGCACACAGTGATGGGTGTGCAGAAGAATCTTGTACTCTATACGGGCGTGAATGGGGAGCCAGTGTAAAGTGTGAAGGATGGGAGTGATGTGCTGGTGTTTCCTCACCCTCATCAGGACCCTGGCAGCGCTGTTCTGTACGTACTGGAGCTTCTGAAGGTAATGCAAATCCATGAGGTGAATAAAACATTATTTGGCCAAATAAGGTTTTATTAAATGATTAGCTCCATATAATAGCTCCAATCTGCATACACATAGTGATTTAAACCAGGCTAACTTGAAGACTGTTCTCCCCCATTTCATCCAACATATGGACTTTGCAACTCGGGGTGAAAACACTTTAGACGTGATTTACTCTAACATCAACGATGCTTTTAGAGCAGCCCCCCACACCCAACTCGGGTAATCAGATCACCTGGTGATAAAGAGGCACTAAGAATAGCGTGTGCCAACTTAAACCGTGCCATCAGATCAGCTAAGCAGAACCACAGCCAGAAGATCCAGGATCTTTTCCACGACAACAGCAACACCAGGAGGATGTGGAAAGGCATTTGGATGATCACAGACTTCAACACACCCTCCCCCCCTGGTAGATGCAGCAAACACTGTCTTCCTAAATGAACCGAACAACCTTTTTGGAAGGTTTGAGGCACTAAACAACACTCCCAATGAAGCCTCAGGTCAACTCACTCAATGATTACCGGCCTGTCGCACTGACTCCAATCATGATGAAATTCTTCAAAAGGCTGGTTAAAGAGCACATCATGTCCAGTGTGCCACCAACATTCGACCCGTTCCAGTTTGCCTACCGACAAAACTGCTCCACTGAGGACGCTGTATCTGCTGCTCTCCACCTGAGCCTGGTTACACCTGGTGGAGAGGTACACTCACATGCGGATGCTGTTCCTGGACTTTCAGGTCAGCTTTCAACACCATCATCTTACAGCATCTGATGGGTAAACTGAAAAAGCTGGGCTTCAATACACCACTTCGCAATTGGCTGCTAGACTTCCTCAACAACAGACCTCAGTCAGTCCGGGTTGGACAGAACACCTCTGATGTCATAAGTCTAAGCACAGGCTCCCCTCAGGCCTGCTGTTCACCTTGATGACACATGACTGTGTCCCCAGGTTCACCACCAATTACATTGTGAAGTTTGCAGACGACACCACGGTGGTGGGCCTCATCAGAGACAACAACGACCTGGACTACAGAGAAGAGGTGGAGCAGCTGGTGGACTAGTGCAAAGATAACAGCCTGATCCTGAACACGGAGAAGATGAAGGAGATCATCTTGGACTTCAGGAAGAACCGGCCTAACCACGCTCCACTGGTCATCAACAGCTCAGCTGTAGAGGTGGTCAACAGCACCAAATTCCTGGGGGTGCACATCAAAGACACCCTCACCTGGAATGTAAACACCACCTCACTGGTCAAAAGGGCACAGAAACTCATGTACTTCTTGCAGAGGATGAGGAGAGCCCATCTGCCCCCACCCATCCTCACCACCTTCTACAGAAGCACCATAGAGAGCGTTCTGACCAGCTGTCTCACTGTGTGGTGTGGAGGCTGCAGCGCCTCAGACTGGAAGAAGGTGAGGAGAGTGGTGAGAACAGCAGAGATGATCATCGGGGCTCCTTTTCCCTCCATTAAATGCTGCACTTTTCCATAGAAATGTTCCAAACGAAATGTCTTTTTCTTTTACAGTTGTGTAAACGAAATGAAAAATAAATCTAAAGACTGATTTATACATCGAAACTAGGTCTTCTGCATAGGTGTCGCAGTGAACAAAAAGAGTCTCTGCAGACACTCTGCTGCACCTCCCCCAAATTGTAGGTGACCGCAGACAGTGCCGCAGACAGGAGGCCGGCTTGTTTTGTTTTTATGACCGCAATTGCACAAAATGACTCGTGAAGTTGGACCAGCTAGAAGAGCGAGGTTCACGAGAATGCTGGGACCCTTTTTCCACCTGGATCCCCACGCTTTTTCGCCCTCATGTCCCTCTGTTGTCGGACAAACTTGCCCCCACTTCCTTTCCGCCTTGGCCATATCTAAACCCACAGCGTGTAGTGCAGACCACACTCAAAACTGAGCATAAATCAAAAGTATCTGCTTCAAGCTCACTGCAACAAACTGTTCCGGGGAGTATAACCAGCCCTTAATTCTAAGTCATATCCATTGGAAAGCTTGGGTTTCATCCAGCGGCAGCTTAGCACTCAGGCTCAAAGCAAGGCAGAGGTTTCTTTTTCTCAGGCTCACACCAAGGGTCATTCTGATCCAGTCTGGCTCTATAAGCTCTGAAAATCAAGAGAACTGTGTTGCAAAAGGTGTGTTTTGTAGCAGTTTGGTTGTGAAAGGTAACCATGATTACTTATCCTTGATGATTCTGGAGATCTGGATCCAGCCGAAGTGGACTCCAGCTTCATGGAAAAATGAGAAGGGAGAGAGCAATCCTGTGTGTTCTGTGGTTTACTCTGTCCTCACACAGAGGGGGCTGGTTGGTCACACCTCTGTGGGAGGTCCCTTTGGAGGAGTTGGCTGAAAAAGGAGGGGAGGGGGGGTCTACAGATCTTACAGATCTCACGGCTGGTTATTCACCAAACTGTATGTCCTTCTCTGGTCATCATGTCAAGATGAAACATGGACACTGGTTCCCAATGTCCAAAAAACATGATCATGGCATATGGCATAAGACTGCTTTTAATAATTATTCAAGCAGTTAGATGTTTTTGCTTATGCCTTTATCCTGGAGTGGATCTTTTGTTTTGAAACCATTTATGCAGCTTCCTTTTCCTACTTATTCCTTCTCCCAGCTTAACACTAGAACTACCAGGATTTTTCTGCCTACCTAGAACTAAACTTGAGACAAGTTTGGTATCAAGTTTTGGGTGGCGTGTGACTTGAAAACCAAATACGTCTGCAACATCCTCCCATATCTTGGCAAGGACCCCACTCGGCCTCGTGGGGAGAGAGTGTCTGAGAGTGTAGTCATGAGGCTGATGGAACCATTCTTGGACAAGGGCAGAAATGTTACCACAGACAATTTCTTTACATCACTGTCACTTGCAAAACGACTACTTAGCTGGAATACAACCATCCTCGGCACAGTCAACAGGATTCGCCAAGAAATCCCACCGTCAACTCGACAGATGCACCGCAATGAATTTACCACCCAGGTATTTTCATCCACTGGTGCCACACTGACTGCGTATGCGCCCAAGCGGAAGAAGACTGTGGCATGTTCTCAGCATGCACAGCACGATTGAGACACAGAAAACCACCAAAAAGAAGCCAAACACCATCACACTCTACAACACAACAAAGTGCGGCGTCGATATCATGGACCAGATGGTGCGGGAATACACTGTCCGCGCATGAACAAGGCGCTGGCCAGTAGCAGTGTTCTACAACATGATAGACATTGCAGCACTGAATGCACACGTGCTCTATCAATTATGCACCCGGAGAAAGGAAAGACGGGTGGATTTCCTGTTTGAACTGGCAAGAGAGTTGTCTCACTCCCATGTGGGTATGAAAAAGGCCCAAAAGGAGCAATTGCTTCGGCAACAACCATCCACACCACAACTCGGACAAAGAGCCAAGTGTCAGGCTAAAATCAAATGCAAGGACAATCCTGCAACAGTGCGCTGTGAAAAGTGTTACAAATACACATGTGGGAAATGCCGAAAGGAGCAATGGCAGTGCCAGAATTGTTAGTGACTGCTCAAATGTATTTCACTCATTTGCATTCTTTGTAAATATGCTTTTTTTCTTTGTAATTTCTTTTTCTTCTATTTTTGGCACACAAAAATAAGTTACTTTTGCATTCATTGTAAATATGTTTTGTTTTGTATTTTTTTAACAATAAATGTTTAGAGTTTTGATCCCAAATTCTCGTTGATCCTGATGATTCACTGCATAAAAATCCACTAAAAAACTATACTAAAAGCGACTCTGTGACTCAAGTGACAGCTATGAGCTGCTAACAGCCACATTTCCACAACAAAAGGAGTGTCCGCAGGAGGTCCAAAGGGTCAAATGACCCTCTTGTGGGGCTTTTAGGTAAAAAGGTCAATTGACCCCTCCGTGGTAGTTCTAGTGTTAATGTTACAGCAGTTCAGCAGTCGCTGACAATGTGATCAGTCATAATATTCCAGTGATAGGAATGCTTGGATGTTAATAATCACTTTTAACAGTGTTGCTGGGCTGCTGTTTTATGTCTGTAACTTTAAATGCCCGTTTTACAGTTACTCAAATTGTGATTTAGCAGTACAGCTAACCTAGCCTTCAGCCTTAAGCAGTTAGCCAGCTTAATTTCAGATATTGTTCCGCGTAATTCAGTTGAAACAGCAGTGACTACATGGGATAATAACTGACGTATAGATTTAATTATTCATTTGTGTTTAGTGGCAATATTAAATTTGCCAAAGCATGGCTTGTCTATTTTTTATTTATATATTTTTAGAAACTGCTCTGCAATGTAATGGGATGCCTCATTCTTTAGCAAACCTTCATAAACTTCTGATGATCAGCGTACTTTCTGACCAAATGCATGTAGTAGTTGATGAGGCAGAAATCAGCAACAGAGGCAACAATACTCAACACATGTCATTTAAAAACAAGCACTTAACAGAGTTTGATGAATTATGGAGGCACACTGCACAAAAGAAAAGACTGCAGGTAAAGCAACACATAATTACCTACATTATCCTCCATGAACCTGATGTCAGAAAAACATAACCACAAAAATGATTACATTTATCATGTAAAGGACAAGCAGTGAAACACATTGGGTTCCAACGATGGTTCATAAATATTTCTGAGATGTAGCGCCATTAGAGCTCTCGGAGTGAACGTTCTCTTTAGGCTGCAGGAAGTATCTTTAAAAAATGAAAAGCAATAATATATGCATTAACACTTTTGCAATGTCCGAACATGATGCGAATAACTTGAGAAAAAAAAAATCCTCCACCTTGTCCCAGTGTTCATTACCCTTACTCCACTCTGAAAAAGATCTTTTGTATGTTTTGTCTTAATTAGGTGAATTTATGATTCAATTTAGCCAGATCACATAGCTAGTTGTAGTATTTATTAATGTTGCACAAATACTGATACCAATATCGGGCAGGGCTTATCTCCACTTATCTCCCACTTATTACTCACGGTGGGGCCAGTGCCTTTCTCCAGGCAGGCTAGAAGCAGGGTACACCATGACAGGTCACCAGTTATTTATTAATTTAGAAAGGTAAATAAACTGGAAGTTGGAAAGTTTCATTTTTTTAAGTTTTTGTTATTTGTTTCTTAAGAAAATTCGATTCATTCTGGTATATGTGTGCTCACCAGTGATGGGAGTAACGGCGTTGAAAGTAACGCCGTTACCTTATTTTAGTAACGAGTAATCTAACTAATTACTTTGACTGTAACTATAACGCAGTTACCATTGCAGACACCCCGTTACTGCGCGTTACTCAGGTCGCACAATGAACCTTTTTTCATGATAGGACTCGTGCGCAGCTGCGTGAAGCTGACACCCCACCCACGTCAAAAAACTCTGCAAATAGACTGAATGGTTAGTACAACGTTAGTGCAGATTTGTGCAGAAAAAAATATTGTTTGTGCTACTTTTGTTTAAGAGATATTAAAGATTATTTTTTAGGTCATCCAGAGGTGCGCGCCTTGTCATGAGAGAGGGGAGGATGAGAATGGCTGATGTATAATGAGATTCCGTCTGTCAGTTGGGTAGGTGGGTGTTTCTGCTGGTGGGTGTTAACGTACAGCACACACAGAGAGATGGAGAGTGAGGAGGATCCAGCAGCAAAACAGCGTTTTCCTGATGGAAATACCGGTGTTACGTCGAGCTGCGTTTCCCCATCAGATACGGTTTCCCCTGCATCTCCGCACAGCGCAGGCGGCACGAGTCACAGCGCAAGCGACAGGAAACGCGCATGCTCGCTAAAGGCGCGCAACAGTCGCCCTGTGCTCGCGCCACAGGAGAACTATGGAGAGCGTGAACGATCAAATGAAAGGGAGAAATCTGGATGGATGGATGGATGGATGGATGGATGGATGGATTGATACTCTGCCTTTTCAACCTACTGTATTTTTTATTTTAAACATTATTTGATGGCCTTTGTGGCAGGGATGGAGATCCATATTTTATGTCACTCACAGAGAATACATCTAGATAGATAGATGGATGGATAGATGTTGCAGTATCTATAACAACCCAAACACACAGGATTTCAGAATTAGACATCCCCAGTTATTAATTTCACCAGATCTGAATGCCCTGTTAAAAAACTTCACATCGCGTTCCCCCCTGATGTCATTTATGTTGAGTTGCAATAAATGCTAAACTCTCTGCAGGTTCTTGTCTTTTTCATCCACTCTATTCAGCTGGCTTTGGAAACACACTGCGAGAAGGTGGGGGCTGGGTGGTGAGGGTTACGGGGGCGAGAAACGCAAAAGTAACGCAATAGTTACTTTTACTAGTAACTAGTTACTTTTATTGTGGAGTAACTCAGTTAGTAACTCAGTTACTTTTTGGGAGAAGTAACTAGTAACTATAACTAATTACTTTTTCAAAGTAACATGCCCAACACTGGTGCTCACTATTTAAGAGTGCTCAGTTTCACCCCATCTGTTGTTTTACATTACTGCCCCTTAACAGGCAGGTATTTATAAAACAATAATTAAGAGAGAATAAGAGCTTTTTGGCAACAAATTTCAACTAATTATTACACATTTAAAATTCTTGGTAATAAGCCCCATTGACATTTCATAAGTTATTTATCGCCAATCCAAACCAATTATTGCAAAACACTTGTGTGAAACAGGCAGATGTTTAAGACATTTTAAACTCCAGTATATTTAATGCGAGTGTTAGAAGAAAATGAAGGAAAGGATCAAAAGAGCTCACTACTGAAGTCGTTAAATGTCTGCATCTGGCCATCTCTTGTTCCCTGTGGTGAAAGTGTTTATAGTGCTGTGTAGAATGTCCATTAGTTACTGAAAGCTTCCTTAACGAGGTGCTCCTAATTGCCAAACTCTGCTGGGAGTTTTTTTTTTCTCTTTAACTTCAGCATTTTGTTGTATTATCTTCTGTGAAACCAAATAAATTTTTTTTTTTGTTTTTAGCTCTTGGTTTAGTTCTAAATGGCATATAGTAATCTCCTCGGCTTTTGTTTATTTTCACAGTTGCTGTTTTACATGGTTATGTATCATGTGATTTTTTTCTTAATGTTTGTTTTCTTTACTGATATATTAATGTTAGGTTTATATTTGGCTCAAACAGCAACAAATATTGCCATCCCCAGGAAATATGTGTTCATGTGTTTTGGAATAAGTGCAGCTTTTATTGAAGGGGCAAAATCTTAAATCTAGAAAAACAGATTTTTTTATTTTCTATTTGTATTACATTTTTTTTAGTGGGGAGAAAAGCAAAGCAGTGTTTTATTTTACATGAAATCATCAGTGCCATAACCTCATTTATTTTTAAGTCCAGTGAAATTACTCATGATTATTGATCTTTACCACTGGCTTTAAGTGATAACAATATCATGTAATGTGAAGGCCTGTTTTGTCTGATAACTTTTAAAGTGGGAAAACAAAGAGAAAGGCATTGAAGAAAGGAAAATGACTATTGATGTTCAAAAAAGAGTAAACAGCTCAAGTACTCTGTACAAACTGAAGAAGTAGTAAACAAGGACGATCACAGAATTGCTTTTTAAATGTTTTTCTGAAACTAACAGGAGACCAATAAAGGGAAGATAAAATAAAAATATCTCTCTTTTTAATTTTTGTTGTATGAGGTCATGGCGTTTAGCTCTCATTAGAAGTCACTGGATTAATTTAATTTTTGTTATTCTAGTTATTTTTGATTGTGTTTGAGTTCTTAGGTATTTTTTTATTTGCCCTCTGTTGCCCTCTTGTGTCAGTCTCCTTTTCCATAGCTCCCTTCTGGACTCCTCTGTTCACACCTGCTCCCAATCTGCTGATTAGCGTGGTCTTTGTTTCTCTCTCCCGTATATGCACCTCCTGCTCAGTCGCTGTGTCTGGTTTTTCTTCATTTCTTCCCCTTCAAGTGAGATTTCTGGTTTTCTGTGTTTTTTTGGATCCTGAAGATTTATGTTTTGGGATTTTTGCTTCTTTTACCTTTTTGGATAAATAAATCAGCAAGAAACCACCTGCAGCTTCAGTCTCTGCATTTGGTCCCTCCTCCACCAAAACTGACAATGTTGAGCCGTGTGTTACGATTGTCTTGCCGGTGTGCCGACTGAGTGAAATACCCTGGATTTCCTTTATTTAACTGCATTTCATAGTTGAATACTTTTTTTTTCCAAAGACACCACCCCACAACTTTTATTGCTTGTTTTCCTTTTATTTAACATGTGCCTAAAAAAACTTTCTAACTATTCTTGGTTTAAGAAATGCTGCACAGACTCATGACGTGGGGCTCTGCTTTGCAGCCACGCTGTTTATTCTTCGTATAACTTTCCATCATTTTAATCTGTCTCTTTTTTTTTTGTCTCATTCGGAAATTGTTTCAGTTCAAGGGGCACAGACACATAAGGATGAAAAATCTGCATAGATGAGGATCCTCTATATGCATAGTAGGAGCCTTTCTATAAACACTGCAATCTGATCTGAGATTAAAAAGTTGGATGCAACTTGTGTGACCCGGGCTTTTTGAAAGGGACTGCGCTGTCCAATGCAGTGTGAAGAGAGGAAGTAACCCCATCAACTAAATCAGTTCAATTTATCAATTTGTGAAGGGGAATAAATTAAGTCCATTTTATTAGCCAATTGGTTTAAAAGTTTTCTAAGTTTTACGGCAGACGGAATTGAGCAATTGTTTTGCTGCATTTACTCCACCTGGAGAGCATGTATTGACGTCGGACTGTTGTTTCCACTGCGTCATTGACTTCAAAGCAATATCCCATGCAGATCAGTGCAGGTCAATACAGTGAAAATACACATTTATTTACTGTGTATATCACCAATTCAAAACACATTTAGTTTTGAGGCACTTAACAAAATCAATGCAATCAAATAATACAGAGAGATTGGTTAAAAAGTTTTCTGTCAAAGCAAACCCAGCAGATTGCTGCAGAATTCATCCTCCTGGAAAGCATGTAGAGACAGTGAAAAGTCACTTGCTTTGTCTCAATGATTTTGCAGCAAACCATCGTACATAGATTAATGTGGTGACAATGGAGGAAAAAAAATCTTCCCTTTAACAGAACTATGCTTAGTGTGAATGACTGTCTGCCATGACCAACTGCTGCTTGGACACACTTGATAAGCAGCTATTTTCTCAATAATTTTAAAATAAGGAAGGGTGGTTTTATTTAGGTCTGTAATTTTTTTAAGTCATGTTGATAAGTTTTCTCAACTGTGCTACTTATCCGTTTGCCAAAGATAGATTAATGATATCTAAAATGGGGATGATAATTCAAGGGAGCACTTTCTCAAAGCACATTTTTGAGATTGGGTCTAATATACAAGCTAAACTTTAAATAAAGTAAATGATGATCGATGACTCATGTAGCTCAAATGGTTCAAAACGAAGTGCAAACACGGATTAGGTTCTATATTTAACTTTAATACTGTCTCAATTTCTGAGGACCAAAGGAGAGTTTGGAGTGCAGCACCATAACATTTTTAATATGATTAATTTTGTTTATAAGGAAACGTATCAAGTCATTCAGCTGTGACCTGAAAGAATGAACATTTCATCAGAGCCATTACTCTGCATAAGTTTGGCTACTGTGCTAAAGAGAAACCTCGGATCTCATTCTCACCAGTATTTTCTATATTAAGTAGGACTAAATGTGTAAAGCACCATCTTATATTCAGTTCACAAGCACTGTGTGCATGTATGCAGCTCTGAATTAAACCAGCCCCTTAAAAATAATAACCTTCTGTTTCACTGAGATCACTTTTTCTAATGCAACTTGCAAAGAATAAGTGACACTATGAACAAGAACACCAATTTGTGAAAGGGAAGAAATGAAATTGTTCTCCTTTGCCTTTTTTTTTTAATTGTAGAGTGAGATGCAACTAACTTTCCAAAGTCTAAAACACTTTCATAAAGATTGAGACAAATTCAAATTTCTACAAATTTACATAATAGAAATTAACAGTTAATAAGTCCCAAATAGAAAACAAATATGAATTCAACAAAACAAGTAAGCAGTCAACACTCATTAAAAAAAAAAAAAAAACTTGAAACTTACTGTACATATATAAGCCACACAGGGCTATAAGGCGCTTATATCTACTGAACTGTATCCCACCAAACCTGTAGGAGGAGCTCTACATATATGCAAGCTCAACATGACTTGAGCCCAGTCTCGTCATTGGTTCAGCAGCTTTGATATGGCAAATAAATGTCAAAATGTGTGAATTCGGGACGTTTGTTCTCTGTCGTGCCTGCTGCTATCATGTTCTTTTGCGAAATGAAGATTTGCCCGTTATTCTTTCATTTCCAAATTTAACTTCCCCCTCTGTCATTTAGGAAAAATCATCAGAGAAGTCACACCTTATTATAAGCCACATGCAAAGCGGAGGAAAAATAGCAGCTTATAGTCCAGAAAATATGGTATATCCCACTAACTGAATTGTTTTAGAAAACAAATATACATTTCAAAATGTTAATAAATTTATTTCCTTCAATCTACATTTCATTTACATTTGCAGATTTACACGTGATAAGTCCAACCGGGATGGGAATGTACCCACTGGCGGTTCTAGACCAAATGTACCAGGGGGCCAGGAGGGGGCCAGCGTGTTATCATGGGGGCACAGAAAAGCATGAAAGAAAAAACAGGGCAAGGGATTCAAATATATCAATATAACAGCATGAAGAGAAATTTCTATTCAATTAGATTTAATTAAAATAAAATAAAAAATATTAGATCAATATACATTCATAATTTAGGAATTTTACAAATTTTTGACTTAATTTAAGCTAAAATTACAGATTTCTATAAAATCTAAATTAGAACAAAAAAAATAACAACTGATAAATTCAGCTTTGTTTTATAAAAAAAAAAACATTTAGCAGATGAAAACTATCTCAATAACACTGAAGCTATCACCTTACTGTTTTTAAATAATTAGTAAAACAGAATTTGTAAAGAAGAAGAAATTAAATTGATTTAAAGGACCTATCAGTAACCATGTCTGATGCAGTTCATATCATGATTAGAATTTCTTTGAGTATTATGTCTTCAGTACAGGGGCCATAACAGGTGCCAGGACATGATCTACGGGGGCACTGGCCCCTGTCTAGAACCGCCCATAAATGTACCAATTCTGAGCCTGGAGGTGAGTTGGGACTAATAATGCAGGCCTTCTTTATGGTGACCCTAGATTGCTGGAGCACATTCTGTGGACATTTTGGATCATAAGACACTTTACTTTAAGCTAGCATAAGAGTTACTGGATAAACACAAAACTATCAGCTTTGTCGGTCTTTTGTACAGTTTAGGATTACAGGTACAGGATTGAAAGTAGATCATATGGGATTAACTTTTACAAGTAAGATTAAACAGTAATCATGATCTTCTGACCACCTATAACAATATGTTATCTTTGCTACCTACCATTATTTAGCTAATTAAATGCTAACAAAATAAATTGGTAATTTCCCACTCTTTTTCTTTACTCTGGTACAGTTCTTTTTCTTCACATTTTGAAGTTTCCTCAGTAATACAGGTAATAGGAAGTATGCAGTAAGAAAGAAGAGAATTGGTGTTGCAGAATTTTACAAGCTTAGTGGTGAACAATTCAAGCCAGAGGACATCGATTGGTCCAGGTAGATTGTAAGGTATGTGACCCCATCTGTCTTCAACTTTACATCTTATCTCCACAGAGTAGATGTTCTTTGTTCGTTTTTTTTTTTTTTTTTTTTTACCTGCACCTGTTATTAGAGAAGTTTGTGATTATAAGACAAAAGTTGATACAACACTATGCCAAACTTAATTCTAACTTGTTTAGGGATTAATGAATATTATCAAGTTGTTTTTATTTACTTTTCAGTTGAATTTTTTAAGACATTTCAAGATAAACTGTCCCCTTTGCTGCGTTCTATAAAGGCAGGCTAAAGGACACTCGTCCATATTCTTGCAAAGGGAGAAAGGTGGTTTGAGCGAAGGGTTAAGGAAGCCATCTTTGTAAACCTTGAAAAGCCATCCTTTAACAGAGAAGGTGGTCTTAGACATAACATTTCACCTACTTACAAAGCCCTTTTATGAACAATATCCAGAACATTCACCTCCCTCCCAGCCTCACCTGACTCACAATTCAATGAAGGATGTGACTGGAACAACTCTGAAGAGGGAGTTAACGACCCATCAGAACTTCCTAATGACCATTAACACCCCCATGTGACTTCCTCGGCCAATCCAGTGGGAGGGATCGAAGCCATCATTTTGTCCCCCCTAATTCTTTGTTAGACCTACAGTATATTAACCTCAGTGCGTCCCACCACTAGTTAGAACAGAAGAAGTCTCTTGGAGGAGCGACAAAGCGTCTTCTAGAAAACTTCCCATCCAGTTGCCTAAACTGAACTTTTTCAAGCTTGACCATGACCTGGGGGACTAGGAATCTTCACAAAACTTGTAACCAGTATGACCTAGTACTAACTCTTGGGAAAAAATTGTCTCAACCTTTTAACTCTATTACTATTCAAAGAGAACTGGTTGAACGGTTGGAGGGTTTCAAGTATCTGGGGAAAAAGAAAGACGCCTGTCCTCTGATACAACATATTATAAGGTCATCCAAACAACTTCTTCTTTTCAGAAAGCTAAGATATTTAAACATGATTAAAATGATTAAAGCATGATTTACTGGTTGTGGATAGAATCTATTCTCATATATAACCTGCTGATAAAACTTGATCACTAGCAAACTGAAATAAAACTCACAAATGACATAACAGGCAAGCCAAATTATTTGTGGACCACAAACTTCAGTGTTCCATCTGCTTCTCATTCCCTCCACTCAAACTCCCCCTATCAGTCAAGAGTTACAAAGTTCCACAGGCTGGATAAAATTGAAGGAAGGAATTGTTCATTCCAACCACAATGACAGCCTTCAACAGCAGAAGGATTAACCAGTTGATTATTTGTTTTAATCAGTAGGTGTATCTTATTGATCTAATTTCCATTTCTGCATTGTGTAAAAATCTATTTAATGTTATCTATATGCGTTTGTCATGTGAAGTTCTATCACAGACAGTTTTCTGTCACCCCTCACAGATAAAGTTTCTACTCAATAAAATGCATTCAGTTATTAAATTGCCATATTTTTCTGTCATTACTGGAGAGCGTAACATATATTTCAGCATAAAAACACAAATTCATATATTTTATGTATGCCATTTGTGTGTTTCTGTTAAAGAGAAAACAACAAAGTACCTCAGTATGAAAATATATAATTTGAATTTTGGACAGTGGCCTGTATCATAACTACATCTCTACCATTGGTAGCATAAAAAATGTATGCAGCTGGGTAAAAATTCTGAGAATAAGGATGGAATTTATTTAGCATACAGCTACCTTGGTATAAGTAAAATGCAATGTTTGGGTGTGGGAAAGATCCAACAAAGTTTGCAGCCGCAATGATACATTAGCTTCAGTCCCTGAGGCGACGAATTATCCTAAAGAGGGCTCGTATTATCCCTTCCAGGTCAGCATCTGAATTGGTTTATTGCCTTTCCAGTTGAAAATGTCAATTGTAAATATGATTCCTGGAAATCTAAATTTGTTTGTGGAATTTATTTTATGAAATGCAAATGTATTTTGTGAAATTTAAATTTGTATTTAGGACAATACAAATCTTTATATCATGTTATGTTTGTTTTCTAAAATATAAATATGATGTTTAATCAAAGGCTACATTTAGGCTATCACTTTCTCTGTCAACTGAATGTTAAAAACACTGAGCACATTGTCTATTTTCAGCACTTACTCCCAATGCAATTCTTAAAAAAGAAATACACATTGCATAACCTGTGTAGAATATGTTGCTTTTCACACAATACTTTTTCTGCTGTTTTTAGGACCTCTACCTTCAGGGCTTGTTAGATGGCCTGTGTACCTGTCCTGTTCTTTCTTTTTCTGTAGATAAAAGACGCCATATTTCCAGATTTTGTTGCAACACTAAGCCAGTTGTGACAGTATCTAGTGTCTGTGCCCAAATCCTTCTCTGGTTAATTCTGTCCAATATGAGCAACAATCTTAACACATGACTTTGTTCACAAGTTCCATTTTACCTGCAAAAAGTATGTTGTAAAAGTAAAGCACAACTAAGTAATAAAAAAAAGTCTTTCTGTCCACAAAAAATAAGGACCTAAGGGTTTCATGGTGTTCATACACCCTAAATAAAATTAGAAATCTAAGAACTGATCTACGACTTGAAAATAAGGACCATGATTTGCTACTCTTAGATTTGAATTTGTTTTGTTTGATTTAGGCAGATACCAAGGCATCTGTCTCTCACCCATATGGAGATATGGGTGAGAGACAGAGTGTCTCATTAACAAACATAAAACTAGGGACTGGTTTCTTCAGATAAGGAGGAGACTTAGAACTGACAGTTTTACTCATTCTACTGTAGTTATAACACTATGTTAGTGTTATAACATAAGGAGAAGATATTTAGAGCATTCAAGAACATGTCAAAACAAAATAATAAAAGTTACTTACTGAATGCTTTTCAGGGTTCTAGCAGATTCAAAATTGATCTTTTTTAAAACTTGTTCATATTCGCAATCTTTTCCCCATTCTTTCTCAAAGGATTAAAGACATTTCTTTCAAACTCTTCCTGTGTAGAGACATCACAGAGCTTAGGAAATGTCTCCTGGCCAAAAGCTGCTGTAAAACATTATTGCTCTAACTGGTTGACATTCACATTTGCACGATATATCCTAAAATACCCGCAAAGGAAAATGTCCTGATTCACTGTG
Source organism: Cyprinodon diabolis (assembly GCA_030533445.1). Lineage (NCBI taxonomy): Eukaryota > Metazoa > Chordata > Actinopteri > Cyprinodontiformes > Cyprinodontidae > Cyprinodon > Cyprinodon diabolis. The sequence continues at coordinate 14,717,787 of CM060066.1, read as the reverse complement.
CAGGTCCTGAATGTAAAGTTGATTAGGAGAATGACAGTGAGGTGAGGACAAAGGTTGCCTTTGGGTTGAGCTGTCATTGGGGACCTTTGGAAAAAGAAATTTGCTCATAAAAATCAGCCCTGTCTTCTTTTCTCTCCTACAGAACTGTTAGATTTGTATTTTTTATAATCTAAAGGACCTTCAGAAAAGAAGTGACCAGTATATCTACAAGTCATACAAGATTTCGGTTCATATAAATCAGGCTTTATTATGTTTGAAATGTTTACATTCTTTACACTTAAAAAGGTAAATTTGCTCTAAACTTGTTATTGGACTTTAATGCTGGTGAGGATTCTTGCCTATCCAGATCACTGCCACATTAACAGAAATCATTTATCATTTGTGTAAACTTAATTGATTGGACTTGTACCACTATATCTTTATGAAGTGGTACATGAAGTCTTTATTTTGGTTACAAACAAAACTAAAATATCCTTTGCACTGAAAACTTTCTTTGCATTGCACATTATATTATTCAATTCAATTCAGTTTATTTCAATAATGCCAATTCATAACTCATGTCATCTCAATGCACTTTACAGACTTTTCCACCAGATGAAAAAGTCTGATTACTGTAATATATCAGAAACATAACGACCCGAAAATTAAATTACATTTAAGGACATATGTAAAGGCTGATTGGACCACTACAACACAATAGGAGAAAGTAAATAATGCAATCATTAAATACAAGATAAACAGTACAGTACATAATTTTAATAAATACATCTCTTTTAAGGAACACAGCTATTAAGCTTAACATACCTCCAGTTAACTACAAATAACTTTTTGAAATAAGGAATAAACTTATTACCTATCTCTATCAAAAACCTTTTTCATACCGAAATGTATCGATGTATGGAGAACCGAGAGAGTCAAAAAAGAAAACCAGCTATGTGACATTTAAATCATGGAATTTGAAATCCAATAAGTGCACATCTTAAATTGAGTTTTAAAGAGGAATTGTCATTTTGTAATTATTATTCCATTATTAAATACTGGAATTTGCAAATGTATTTTCAAATCCTATATTTAAAAGAAGGTTTAAAAACCAAAATTCATAAATCTGATTATAAAAATCTTTTTAGATTTCTGATTAGAAAAGGTCATTCTTTTTTACATTTCCAATTCCTTTTTCAACTTCCATTTTCAAATCCTTTTTTGAAATTGCATTCTCTTTTTTTTACCCTCTCCAAAATGCAATTTTGAAAGGATTGTAAATTCAAAGGATCAAAAAGGATTGAAAAATTAAAGTTGAAGAAAAAAAGAATAAAGAATTATTTTTTTAAATGTGTGATTAGGAAAGGCTTTTTAAAATCCGATTTATGAATTTTGTTCTTTAAATCTTCATTTAGTAATAGGATTTCAAAATACCTCTACAAATTCCAGTATTTAATAATAATGGATTAATAAATACATTTGTAGAACAAATACAATTTACAATTCCTCTTTAATAATTCAATGTGAAATTAGAAAATTATTTTCAAATTAGATTTCAAATTGTATGATTTAAATGTTGAATTTGAAAAGGCTGCTTTTCTTTTTTAGTGACTCTCTTGGTCCTCCACACATTTGTGGTTGAATAAATGAGTAAATAAAGGTTCATTAGAGTTTCTGACTTTACTGAGGTGTGGTCATGGCTCCTATGAAAACATATTTCATAGACTTGTTTCTTTTTGATCTTTTTATTACAAAAACATATTAAGGAGAGGGAATTTTAAGTAGCCTTGTATTAGAAAGCCAATGTAAAATGCAAGGCCTATATTGAAGCACAGAATATGTGGTCTTTCTGAGTAAAAAACATCAAATATGAAATACTTCCACCTAGGGCTGCAACAACGAATCAATAAAATCGATAAAAATCGACTTTTAAAAGCGTTGGCAACGAATTTCATCATCGATTAGTTGTGTCGCGCGATTAATGCGTCATCCGCCGCCGCCGTCATCACATCCACTTGACTGAAACGGGGGAAGAAAAAAAATACGGCAGAGCGAGTCAGCGCCGCAGGTGCAGTGTTGCCAACTCAGCGACTTTTCAGACCCCTCCAGCGACTATTTTTCAAAAAAGCGACTAGCGACAAATCTGGCAACTTTTTACGGTGTCACTGGCGGCTTTTGGAGACTCTTACGTGAAAGCATGTATCGTTCCTACTCTGCCGTAGGGCGCCTCCCCCACCCCAACTCCGTTCTCCCGCAGGAGTCCCTCTCAGCTCTGCAGTCAGGGCCGCAGGATGTTTACCCTCAGCGTCCAGACTGCAAATGAAGCGCGCATGCGCTGGGATTGACGGCGCAAATTGATCACAATAATTAAAATAGCCTTCGCTTTGTAAAGTGAAAAAAATCGTAACATGCAACTTTTGTAAAAACAAATTAACATGGCACGGAAGCACCACTGTTATGATGCAGCACCTGAAAAGAAAACACGCTGGAGCCTTCGATGGCAGTGAAGAGAGCTGATCAGCAGGATGAGTAACCATGTTTGTTTCATTTTAAAGTGGGGAAACGTAACGTTAGTTTCTCAGGTAGCTCATCTGATGCTTTCCTTACCGTGTTAGTAGGTTACAGACAGTGATAAGGTTGGCTACTTATTTTACTTTTAATTTCATTTGAATTAGCTTAAGCAGCGTTTATATTTACTTTATAAATAAATGAACTTGCAATTTATGAGGGCAAGGCTTTTAAAGTTGAAATCTTCTGGCAAAGATAAAGTAAAGAAGATCCTCCAATTTATGGAAGTAAAGCAGAATAAAATCCAGCAAGATCAGTAATATGTCAATTAATTATATGCCACATTCCCATGTAAATATCTGTCTTTGGAGGATGTGTTTTTTAGCATCCCCAGTTCTCTCTTTTTTATTCCAAATACAATTTATAATTTGAATCACAGGGCTATTTTTATCGCTATGGTTCAGTATTTTCTCAAGTAGCAACTTTAACTGCTATACCTTCCTGTCTTAAAAGGCAGAACTCTTCTAGTCTAAAAAAAACTCATTTGTTGAAATGGGGGGGCGTATTGTTTGAACCCCTTAGGGGCTTTTAAAAACAACAATATCTTTTTTTGCCCTTTATGAAACAAAGTACCCTATATTTTGTGGATGTACAGCTACATTTCTCATGTAAGTTTGCGTAATTTTTACACAAACATTTATTTTTCATATTGCACCAGTACAGTTAATGAGCAACCTGTACTTGTGTGCTTGTTTGTTCTGTCTAAAATGTTTATTTTGGAATAAAGAGGTTAATACAAAAAATATTTTTTGTCCAATTCATCGATTAATCGAAAAAATAATCGGCCGATTCATCGATTTTTAAAATAATCGTTAGTTGCAGCCCTACTTCCACCATAATGTTTATGTCCATGTACTTTACTATACTTTAGCTGCCCCGTTCACAGGTATGAAAAACAATGGATATATTTAATAATGAATTAACAATTCTGTTTCACATTAAAACCCTGAGGTAACCTGAAGAATAATTTGCATTTTCCATAGATATATGGCATAAAGGCTAAATACTTCTATGGTATAAACAATAGACCCATAGAAAGATTATGTATATTGCCATCTTTATATCCTCATTCTTCTCATTTTCATTTTTTTATCCTTCTTTAAAGCATCAACAAAAACTATATTCATCTCATATTTCATCCAGCAGTCTAAAAAATGCATTTAACTTCAAGTTCTTCAAAATAAAAAGCTAGAACAGAAGTTTAGAAGTTGGCTCTCACAGAACAAAAATCTCTAAGCATTATTGCCAGCTGCCACTCTCTGTCTTTGATATTTTCTCACCAATATGTTTTGGCTTTCCATCTCAATGAAAATAACAGAACAATATGTGCTTGGCTAATTGGAGGTTTAAAAATATATTAGCGTGAGTTTAAAGGAGTTTAGCTGTTATTCCCTGCAAAAGACCAACAGTCCCTCCAGGACTTGCTCCACCTCTTCATCTAACCTTGAGAGGCCATTTGTGGATTATAAAGTTACCCCAGGAAGACACGCACACACATCCACCCCCACACCCCCCTACACACTCTCACACACACACACACACACACACACACACACACACACACACACACACACACACACACACACACACACACACACATACATAAACTAACACCTAATCAATCTCAGCATCCTAATTGTTTTTCCTTTCCGCTACACTCTCTCTTCTTTCAATCAATCTCCCCAGCTCTCAAACACTAGATCTACTTTATGCAATTAGTCGTGACTGCAGCACTGTCAAAAGCAGCAGAATACAACACTTGTTTTTCTGCACACCCTCACACACACTTTAGCTGATGGTTGATTGCTGGGTGGGTCAGAACAGCATAGGTTTTCTTTCAACTCTTGAACAGCCCAGTGAACTCAACCTTCTCTCCTCCATATTATATCTAGATAATTGCTGAAGAGTGCAGGCTTCTCCAGTCCCCGGTAATGAACTCCTGACAGCATTTCCCTCCCTCTTTCCTGTTCCTCATTTATCTTTTTCCTCTTTCGTTCCTTGTCTCTCATTTGTCTTCTTGTTCCTTTTTCCTTCACGTCAGGCACATTAGGAACAGTTGTCCTTGCTCCATACTGGTTCTTTTCATCTACTATACAAAAACAATAGTTTTATCTCTATATTTATCTTTTACATTAATTGCAGATCATGATGCTGCCATTACTGTAGCCTCTTTCCCACTGAAATTAGCAAGTTAACCCGGTTTTTCAAACACGGGTCAACTGGCAAGCTGTGTGGCCCAACTGCTGCCTGTCTAGTGATGTTGGATTAGCATTGATATACCTGTGCAACCAAAATCAGGAAAGTGAACAATGTAGAGCAACATGGAATGGAGCCAGGATGTAGGAAGTTTGCTGTATTTTCTTTCTCCCATCCCTCCAAGTCTCTCTTACCGTTACTTTACCATGTTTATGTGAGCAGAGTTGTTTTGGCTTGTTAGATCAGACGTGACTGGCGCAGTGTGTTGAGGACAATACGTTGCGCTCAATGATATGATGTAAATTAGCGGGTTGACCCATGTCTGATGTTCCCACCGTATGCCGATCGGAGCCAAGCTGTTTGAAGGTGATTTTAACCCGGTTTCTGTGAAGAATTGTTTGACTTGGATCTACACTGGTCAGTGAGCCGTTCCCACTGCCACTAAAAGCTATTTGTTCCCAGGTTTAAACTGGTTTTATGGACAGTTTCAATGTGCATGTGTTATTCTGAAAATGAATGTAGTGTAAAGCGCTTTGGTCAAGTTACCTGACTTGATAAAAGGCACTATATAAGCAGTGATGGGACTAACGGCGTTGAAAGTAACCTTGTTTTAGTAACGAGTAATCTAACTAATTACTTTGACTGTAACTATAACGCAGTTACCATTGCAGACACCCCGTTACTGCGCATTACTCGGGTCGCACAATGAACCTTTTTTCATGATTGGACTCGTGCGCAGCTGCGTGAAGCTGACACCCCACCCACGTCAAAAAACTCTGCAAATAGACTGAATGGTTAGTGCAACGTTAGTGAAGATTTGTGCAGAAAAAAATATTGTTTGTGCTACTTTTGTTTAAGAGATATTAAAGATTATTTTTTAGGTCATCCAGAGGTGCGCGCCTTGTCATGAGAGAGGGGAGGATGAGAATGACTGATGTATAGTGAGATTCCGTCTGTCAGTTGGGTAGTTGGATGTTTCCGCTGGCAGGTGTTAACGTACAGCACACACAGAGAGATGGAGAGTGAGGATGACTCCAGCAGCAAAACAGCATTATCCTGATGGAAATACCGGTGTTACGTCGAGCTGCGTTTCCCCATCAGATACGGTTTCCCCTGCATCTCCGCACAGTGCAGGCGGCACGAGTCACCGCGCAAGCGACATGAAACGTGCATGCTCTCTAAAGGCGCGCACCAGTCGCCCTGTGCTCGCGCCACAGGAGAACTATGGAGAGCGTGAACGATCAAATGAAAGGGAGAAATCTGGATGGATGGATGGATGGATGGATGGATGGATGGATGGATGGATGGATGGATGGATGGATGGATGGATGGATGGATGGATGGATGGATGGATGGATGGATACTCTGCCTTTTCAACCTACTGTATTTTTTATTTTAAACATTATTTGATGGCTTTTGTGGCAGGGATGGAGATCCATATTTTATGTCACACGCAGAGTATACATCTTGATAGATAGATGGATAGATAGATAGATAGATAGATAGATAGATAGATAGATAGATAGATAGATAGATGTTGCAGTATCTATAACAACCCAAACACACAGGATTTCAGAATTAGACATCCCCAGTTATTAATTTCAGCAGATCTGAATGCCCTGTTAAAAAACTTCACATGGCGTTCCCCCCTGATGTCATTTACAATGAGTTGCAATAAATGCTAAACTCTCTGCAGGTTCTTGTCTTTGTCATCCACTCTATTCAGCTGGCTTTGGAAACACACCGCGAGAAGGTGGGGGCCGGGTGGTGAGGGTTACGGAGGCGAGAAACGCAAAAGTAACGCAATAGTTACTTTTACTAGTAACTAGTTACTTTTATAGTGGAGTAACTCAGTTAGTAACTCAGTTACTTTTTGGGAGAAGTAACTAGTAGCTATAACTAATTACTTTTTCAAAGTAACGTGCCCAACACTGTATATAACTACATGCCATTTACCATTTACCATTTCTTCCTGTAATAACCAAGGATGTTATTGTTCCTTCTACTTACCTTGTAGAAATCTATCCAAAAGTTCAAGACAGTTTTTATGTGATGATGACAAATACTCCCTTAAGGGCTGGGTATTTTCAATGGAAGAAGGGTCTTGTGTTTTACAGCCCTACTCATTTGTCCAGACAAATACAGGGAATAGGATATTCTTTTACACATATAAAATAGCAACCTGTCATTGGCATAAATTTAATTCACTGAAGCTGTGGGCCTCTTGAAATTCTCTTTTCCCATTTTTCTCTTGTCTTTTAAACCATTTTGGAGAAACCTCCATCCTGTGCAGATCCAACATTGTACCTGAACTGTGGTGACGAACTGTGGCTCAGTGCTGGAGCTGCAAACACTGCTATTTTCTGCTGAGATCATCTTTGTCATCTTTGTGTTCTCTATGAACACCCGGTTCCTTGAAGGCCAAAACTACAATGATTGAAGATGCATAGCTTTTAGGGAATATGAAGTAGGGTTTTTATTCATTAGTTTTGTAGTAATTACCATATATTCTGTCATCAACGGGACAGATGGACCCAGTATTCAAGGTGAGAAAGTCAGTAGGAAAGTTCAAAACATTTATTAATATAAAAACAAAAACTGAAACTTAAGTGGAGCTGCTAGGATCTGCGACTCTCAGGGGTGCGGGGCACCGCCCAATCTCTGACACTCTGTGGGAGAAACACAGGTAAGTGACCATGATCATCTGACAGCAGATGATGATCTCAGTGAGTCACTTACCTGGTTTAACAGTTCAGTCCTTCACTCTTGAAGGGGGTGCGAACCAGCAGATGGGCTGAGAGCTGACGTGGCCAGCATCACCCAGAGTGTCCCTGGTGCTGCAGCTCCGGAGGATTATCAGGAAGCCGATCCTGGACAGGGATACAGAACAGGCAGAAACAGACAGAACAGGCAGGATCCAGGCTTCCAGGAATCCTAGAGCTCTCAGGCAGGTTCAGCGTCCAGAAGCATGGCACAGGAGCAGACAGGATCAGGTGCAGAAGAGAAGGCTCAGTGGAAGAGGGCAGTTGAGACAGGACGTGGAACCAGAACTTGAGCAGGACCTTTAAACTGGTCTCCACCTTGGAGCCAGGCTTACTGGAATAAAAACTGAACCTCCCCGCGTCAAGAGCCAAAAACCCAGAGGACTCAGCAGGGGAGGAACAGTGGACGAGCACCAGACCCTCTTTCCACTGGCCGGCAGGATCCAGGACATGAACCGTGGCAAAAATTGAACAGACAGACTAACAGGTTGCTCAGGCTGAACAGAATATAAACCAAAGGAAACAGGTGAGAGGAATAAATGATAATTGCAGCAGGGAAGGAAAACGGCAAGTAAAAGAAATAACCAATCAAGATACAGCAGTCAGGCCAGATCAAGACAATATTCTGTTAGAGTTCTGGTTCTGTTATGTTTTTCTTTTGGATGTTCAGTTTTGCTTTGCTCCTTGTTTTCTATTTTTTTATGGTTTAAGTCTTATTTTGTTGTGTTTTCTGGTTATTTTCAGTTTTCTAGGTTGCTTTATTTTTTGCTCTCTGCTGCCCTCTTGTGTTTTCCTTTTTCCCTAGCTCTTTTCCTCTCCTGCTCTGTGCACACCTACTCCCAGTCTGCTCATTAGCCATCTCTTGTTTCAGTGTCCTATAAATACTCTCTCTGTTCTGTTCTTCTTTGGTGGGTCCTCATCAAACTTCCTCCAATGCTGTCTCCCTGAGCCTTCCTCCTTGTAATTGTGATCCCCCTGATGTCTCCATGGTTTCTGGTTCGTTTGACTTGTTTTCATGTTTTGATTATTGGATTTTTGGACTCCTGGTTTCCTGTTTGTTTGGACTTTGTTTTTGTATTTAGATTTTTGGATTACCTGCCTCTGTTTTCAGTTAACTCATCATTAAATTCACAAGAATTTCACCTCTGCCTCCCTGCCTCTGCTTTTGGGTCAACAAATCATAACCAGATTGTGACATATTCATTTAAACTGATTGATTGCTGTTTGTTTTACCATGGTTCAGTACATTTAAACAATTACTAAAAGTAGTTGTTCTCCACTCCAAATCAGTGATTTCAGTCAATACAATCATTTTCACATATATCTGTATCTAACGGTTTTTGGGATGCTGTTTGGATGATGTGATGGGACCCTGATGTGATGCTATACATATGCAACAAGTTTCATTTTTGATGCTATTAAAGGTTTTACATTCAACTGCTAGAGGTGTTATAACAAAGTCAAAGCAAATGAGACTCACAACAACTAGGCCGTAAAGTGTTATGCCATTTAGAATCACAAAGTTAAACTTAATGAGCCCGTATTGAATCAAGAACTCTGCACATAGAGCTTCATTGATGGGTCTCCATAACTGAGCAGCTACATCTGCTTCCAGTACACTATAGGGCAGTGTAAACATGTCTCTGGGGTTTTGATTTTTGGAATCTTATCTGAAAATTATTTGACAAATCTATGTTTGCAGAGAGGTGCACTTGCATGGTGTTAGGTGTCAAGTATTTTGGTAAAGACAAAAACAAATATTTTAAAGAAATATGTGGAGTGAGGTAGCTTGGGAAAAGTAGGTATGAGTGTGTGAATGGTTGCACATCAGTTGGAAATGGACTAAGGCTCAGGGTGCAGTCCTCTGAGAAGAGTTTTTAGTTCTTCATAGATTGGTTTGTCTCCTCCGATTGCAGGTTTATTTTTTGTTTCATGATGTTCTTTTTGACACTTGTATATTTTTTTTTGCCTTCTGCCTTTCAGCCAACAAACTCCAAGATGTGTACCTCTCTAAACTTACCATTAGTAACATTTCCATTTGTGGTAAAATTCCAGACTGGTCCCACATTGATCGTTTTCTGCCTCTACTATACACATTATATAAAGTAAAGACTCAAAAACACACATCTGTCCTAATTACTGCAGGAAAAAAAGCACCATCCTCCCCGCAACCTTATTCAGATTCATTAGGGAAAGTAAATGGCTTGACTGATGTTTGGATTTTGAGGATTTGAAGACCTGCGTCATTTAGGATGTTGTTTTTTTTTAATTGTTTTATTCCATCTTCATATGGATATTAGTAATTAATTACAAGATCACTAAGGAGGAAACATATAAAGGACTTCAAAATCCAGTCACATCAATCTGACATCAATCACAGTAAATGCCCAGCCACTTGAAGGACTTGTCAGTTGTCAGGCAATGTATGTGGGAAAAAAGGCAGCCTGTCAGTCAATACAGACAGGTACTTTGATATATTCATATATTTTTTGCTTTTTTTTTTTCCTGAACATCAGTTGGTAGACTGAAAACATTAACCCTGTCTCCCATAAGGAAAAAAAGCTCAGACTTTAACCTTGATTATAACTTGGAAAATGAAAAGAGATGTGGCTCAATACAGCCAAGCAGTTTTCTTTGTATCCATGCAGTGAAATCTGACAAGCACGCAAGCTGTCACCAACTCAAAGACCACCCAATATTATCTATATTTTCACTGCTGAACATTACATAATAGGAATCTCCAGTGCTCTTCTTTATAAGCGCATGCATATGAAAAATGGGTATAAATTCACCTCACACAAATGTTATATTTCCATATATCAAAATGTACTGAAATCTTTTTATCACTTGCTCAAAACAATTGCAGAAGATAATACCCCCCCCCCATCTGTTTTAAAAGTCAAAGAGACGCTGCAGTGCCTGAAATATGCAAGGATAATGAGTTTGTAAGCTTGCTGCTCCTTTAGGGTAACAAATTGCAAGTTTATGCAATAATTAAGGACTCATAGGACATGGAGGACCAGGGAGTATAACCCTTATTTGATGGGCCATCCATCCAAGTTTCCCAGCGAGTTGTTGTTCTATTTAAAAAAAAAAAAGTCACCCAGAACATTAACTGTCCCGCCTCTAAGCTAAAAGTCTGTGACCATACTTTAAAAGTAAGAGTATCATCCTTGAAATGAAAAACAGAAAATGAAACCAAGGTGCTTTATTTGATACATCTGCAAAACAAAGGAGCATCTTTAGCTGATGATGAATAGAATTGTCCTCTTTGATTTACTGCCAAGTAATGTTTTTGATACATTGATGCATTCATGGATTTGTTTTGATGACCAGGCAGAAACTTCAAGTATTAGTCAGGCTGCTGCAGACACATTCTGCAGAATTTAGAAAGGTATGGAGTGAACAACATGCAAGTGTATGGAGATGAAAATATTTGAGATTCAAATGACTTGTTCACACTGACACAATGATGTTTGCATCAAGTAGCATTATCCAAGTTTTAACAGCATAAAATACCCAAATGAAGGTTGTACTATTTCTATCTTAGGATGCCATCATTTTCCAATGATCTCTTGAACACTTAAAAATATGTTGAAACCTTGGATACATAGAGAAAAAAAGTATTTAACAACGATAGCTTTTGGTAGTATTGGTCAAAATGAAATCGCCATAGCAAAGAGCAGCCTTACATGATCAGCTGCCTTTTTTAACAATAGATGAAGAGATTTAGTACCCAGGATAGTATTTGTTTTTGATAAGGAATGGATGAAGTGCTTAGAGGATTTTTCACAAAACATGTTTTCTCTTTCTTACTGTATTGTCCATTCATTTGGAAATAGATACTTTCCTGTTTGGCAGTCGGTGGATGAAATGTTGGAAGATATGTTAGAGCAGAGCAGCTGGTTACTAATGTTGATGTACAGATGTAATTTTAGATTATATTTAACGGTAAAATGAAGAGCTTTTTAGTTTTTATTAGTATAATTAAAATGAGTCTGAGCTAAAGATCAGGACTTACAGTTGGTCTACAAAAAAGTGTTTCAGGCAATTCAGATAGCATCTGTCTGATACACAGACGTTCAATTATTAGAGTCTCAGTGCAGACTTGACACTAATTTTGACTTCTCAATCAAAAACATTTGACTCAACATTTAGAAATTGATGGAAAGAAAATTATTTTAACACTGAACATAGATCCTGCAAACCTTAGTTTGACACATTAAAGCATAATTCTCTTTGTGAAGGTCAAAGGTCTAGTTTTTAATGTCGTTGAGGATCAGGATAACCTTATATAAAACATTAAAATGGAAACATAAAACAAGGCACATAGTGGCTAGCCTATTCAATATTTTCATTGAAATCTTTTAAGATGATTTGGATTAGTAAAACAAAGATGTGTATATCAACTGCAAAAAGACAGAGGTCCATGCAAAAACGAAATGACACACTCACTATTAACCTAATGCTTACAACAGATCTATTAGCAAAACATAAAGTGTTAGTGTAAGTGTTAGGTTGTGCAGTAAGTAGTTAGAAATGTATTCATACAGGGGTGATTAAATTCCTCTCTAATCTATGATTTTTTTTTAGATATATTAGTATTAATCTTGAAAAATTACATTAAGGTCATCATGGGAAATCGTAGCAAACTTTACATGTCTAATGAATATGAATAAGTACATGTCAAAAAATTGAAAACTGCAGGAAAAATTTTTTCTCTAAACCTTTGACGAGTATAGCTGCAGGCTTTGACAGGATGTTGACTATATAGGATCAGCAAAGGTGGACTGGATCTTCCAAAGCTTTACATTTTCATAGGTCATAAGTTCCATTCAACCTGGAGCTGTCGGGAAATATATTTCACACTTAAACAAACCCTAAAATGGTGTGCTTAATGTACCAACTGATAAAAAAATCAAATAGCTATTATATATCCACTCATCCCAAAGCAAGGCTGTGAATCTGTGAAGATAACTGGACTCCTGTATGTATACCATACTAAATCTGTTCAAACATTACTATTTTAGGAGTTCATATTTTGGTTTGATAAAAGCAGTGCTAATTAAAGACTAATTAAACAGTTAGAGAGAATGAGCCTAAGGTTTTTAATTTAAGTTTGGGCTGTATAGCACATGTGTAAGAACGTGCTGTCTTTACCAAACTAAAAATAATCAGGAATTCACAATGTTTACATTGTTGGTGTTAACAGATTGCGTCTAAAAACATATCTATATGGGAAATTGAAAAAAAATCTACCTTTGAAATAAATCTTTTGTAAGAATTTATACAAACACACAAACTGAGAATCTTTACCAACATATCATAACATTCTAATATGAGAGCTTGAATATATTAGTTCTATTTTTCTATTGTTAATTTTGTGGATATTTCCTTTTTTTTTGCCTTTGAAAACCACAACAGCAAGCGGTAAAGCTCCCTAAGCTGGTCCTCAGCTCTGCTAAAACTGAACCAAATGGTGTCAAAGTAAGTGAGCCAACATTATCTAGTGTAGATCACTTCAATCCAATGAGATGAGCCTGTCAACACACCAGTTTCCTCAAAATTAAGACAAAGCTGTATGCGTAGAACTTTTTTTGTTTCATCTGCTGTTTAAATTGGGATCATTTTAATCCTTTTAATGATTTTGGATTTTTTGTAATCCTTTGTAAACATTAAAATTTGTTAAAGGAGTATACTTTTCACCGGGGGGTTGTTGTTTTTTAGCATGTGGTTTTACAGTAGTTATAGCCTAAAGCACAGCCTAAAGCAGCCTAAAGCATCTAGAGGCAGAGATTATATTCAAAGATCCTGTGGGTGCAGTTTGGCCATTTGAGTTTTATCCAAGTACAACAGCAGCAGTGTTTCTGTGTTTTCTCTGACCATCAAAGTGATTTGTTTGCTTAGAGTGCCTGTTACTGTGTGTTGTGGACCCATTATTTTCTGGCTCCCTCTTTAGTCCCAGACAACTCGAATCCGAGTGACGCACTTGTCTTGTCATGCTGCGTTACTGATTAAGACCATGAGGTGGCAACGCAAACCCAGTAATCAAGTGGAAGGTCCTTTCAGGCTATTTCTTCACATTGTCCTCTGTCTTTCCACTGTCCTTCAGTTCTGTTTCCATGTGTCCGCTGACTCTTGTTTTAACAAAATTAAATTATTCTCAGAGGAAAAACAATACTATCATAAATTCTAAGTGCATGCTAGAAGCTAGAAGGCTTAAAGTCAAGTTAAGGTATAAAACATGACATTGAACTAAAACATTTGAGTGAAACACAAAACATGAATTATGCCCTTTTTTTAAACTATGGAAATAGTGTTTTGCATATGCAGAAAAAAATATATGTTAAGTATTAAATAGCTTTCATTTGATTTCTGTCTGACAGGATGATTGTTGTATTTCATGTAACTTATAATTTCCAGGAATAACCTTTTAATTCAGGTGTTGTGAGGATATTTTGCCAGCTCAGCTGAGCATCAGTGGAGGTGATGACACTGTATCTCTGTTAGCTGCAGTGTCAGCTTTCCATATTAGACATTTGACAAATAATATTGACAACAAGTGCTTATCCTTCTAGATCTGCTGTGAAAACATATAACTCACGGGGAAAATTGCTGACATTATTTCACAGCAGCACTCCATGTCTTTGCTGTTTAGCACAAGCTTTTAATCTCTATAGGGATTTTAAAAAAAAGTTTGACTGACGTCTCTTTAGCAAATTATGCCCGATCACCCCCACATGCGTTTTGCAAACAATCACACTTGTCAAATCTGAAGCATTTAGGTTAAAAAAGGAGCAAAATGCACTGAAAGGACTTTTCATATAATAAAGGTTTTGTATCACTGCAATGCACTCTGAGATAAAGACACACTGGAGGAAAAAAAGCTGTACTTTCGTATTCTCATGACTTGTGAATATGTTTATCTGTTGGTGTAATTTTGCATAAGGTTACAATAACATAATACAGTAGGATTACCCCAGAATAATACCTCAAAAGAAAAATGTTTGGTTCTATTTATGTATTTATTTTCTTTTTGTTTGTCCCTTAATGTCTTTTTACCCACTCCACCTGCAAAGCAGCCAGTACGGGCACTTTAAACCTTGAAAAAACATTTTTAGAATTTGCATGGGAAAGTCATTTTTACATGGGTAATCGTAGACAAATTCATGTAAATGATGAGAGACAAGTAAACACTAGCTTTCATGTGAACAGGGACAGTAAGTAGGGAATTGGTATGAGCTCTGTTGTTTTTAAATCTGTCTTTCCTCATTACAATCCTCTGGCCAACACTATTTGGTTTTGTCATCTTTGCCTTAAAATTAATCCTGTTCACTATGCTGCTGCTTTCTGTGTTTTTTTTAAATCTATTTCATTTTAAGTATTTTGTTGTTTTAGGTCAGCCTTGTCAAACAGCTACCAAAGAGTCATTGTGGGTGGGTTGTGATGAGAGACTGTGTTGGAGCTGCTGCCCCAAAAAATCCCTTCCCATGTTGATGGTTTGGTGTAAGACTCATTTTCTGAGCCAAGATGCATACCAATACATTCTGGAACCACAAACTGAATAGTTTTAATTGTTTTTCTGCTTCCATAAAAGTATTGTTTGTGGAGGGGATGTAAATAAGGCAGGATTATTGCATACAACAAATCTCAACACATTACTTTGGGTATGTTATTTTTACAGTAACTGGAGAATGCTATTACACTTAGACAGACTTTGTTTGTTGTTTTGTATACACAAGTGTGTACAAAAAAAAATTTGTTCAGTACAGCTCTCAAGGCATTTTCATTTTTTAAAAGTGCAGCCATAATAAATGTAAGCAGCAGTGATAATATAAACATAAGATTGTATAGTTACAGTTCCAACAATCAGTTTTTTTTTTTTTTAAATAAAATAACCCAATTTTATACAATATTCAGCAGTCTAATGGCAGTGGGAAAGAAACTGTTCTGGAATCTGCTGGACCTGCATTGGATGCTTCGAAGTCTCTTCCCAGAGGGCAGCAGGGAGAACAGTCCATGGTGGGGGTGTGAGGGGTCATTTATAATGTTATGGGCTCGGGACACGCAGAGCTGGGATGTAATGTTTTTAATGGAGGGCAGAGGAGCCCCGATGATCTTCTCTGCTGTTCTCACCACTCTTCTAACCTTCTTCCAGTCTGAGGCGCTGCAGCCTCCACACCACACAGTGAGACAGCTGGTCAGAACGCTCTCTATGGTGGTGGTGAGGATGGGTGGGAGCAGGTGGGCTCTCCTCATCCTCTGCAAGATTTACATGCACATTTGTGCCCTTTTGATCAGTGAGGTGGTGTTTACAGTCCAGTTGAGGATGTCTGTGATGTGCATCCCCAGGAATGTGGTGCTGATGGCCACCTCTACAGCTGAGCTGTTGATGAGCAGCGGAGCTTGGTTAGGCCGGTTCTTCCTGAAGTCAACGATGATCTCCTTCGTCTTCTCCACGTTCAGGATCAGGCTGTTATCTTTGCACCAGTCCACCAGCTACTCCACCTCCTCTCTGTAGTCCAGGTAGTTGTCGTCACTGATGAGGCCCCGCACCGTGGTGTCGTCTGCACAATGTGATTGGTGGTGAACCTGGGGACGCAGTCATGATCCCTGAGGGGATCCTGTGCTTAGGATGGTGACATCAGAGGTGTTCTGTCCGACCCGGACTGACTGAGGTCTGTCTTTGAGGAAGTCTAGCAGCCAATTGCAGTGGGGTGTACTGAATCCCAGCTCTTCGAGTTTGCCCATCAGATGCTGTGGGATGATGGTGTTGAAACCTGAACTGAAGTCCAGGAACAGCATTCGCACGTGAGTGTTCTTCTCCTCCAGGTGTGCAATGCTCAGTTGGAGAGCAGCAGAGATGGCATCCTCAGTGGAGTGGAGCGGTTTCGTTGGTAGGCGAACTGGGACGGGTCGAATGTTCGTGGCAGACTGAAAACAATGTGTTCTTTAACCAGCCTTTCAAATATGTGGATCGGCTTTCAGTGCTGGAGTGGTGTTTAGTGCCTTTATGAAGTCAGTGTTTGCTGTATCTATTGGGGGGATTGTGTGTTGTAGTCCGTGATCACCTGAATGCCTTTCCACATCCTCCTGGTGTTGCTGGCATTGTGGAAAAGATCCTTGATCTTCTGGCTGTGGTTCTGCTTTGCTGACCTGATGGCTCGGTTTCAGTTGGCTGTGCTGTTCTCTGTGCCTCTTTATCAACAGACTTGAAAGCTGAGTTCCGTGCTTTTAGCAGTTTCCAAACCTCTCCATTCATCCAGGGTCGTTGGTTGATCTATGTGGTGATGTTCTTTTTGATGCTGACATCCTTAATGCATTTTTTAATGTAGGCTTACACAGTCATGGTATACTCATCAATATTTAATAACTTGTCATAGTTTGCTACAGCCTTGAAGATATTCCAGTCGGAGCACTCAAAACAGTCTTGGAGTTTCTCCATGGTGCCTTCAGACCACACACGGATTGTCAGTTTAGCCTTGATCAGCTGGGGCTTATATACAGCATGACCGAGAGATGACCTGATGACCCAAGTATAAGGGGGTGGGGGATTGCTGCTCTAAATGCATTTTTGATGTTAGAGTACATCAGGTCCACATGTTGGTGGAAATGTTAGCCTAGTTAAAATCCCCAGCAATGATGGAAAAACCCTCTGTGTATGCAGATTGGAGCTCTGAGAGCCTGGTATAGGGTCATCATGGCCTTTTTTGTATTAGTGCTGGGGGGCACGTAAACAGCAGTGATGCGTACCTCACTAAACTCTCTGGCCAGATAGAATGGTCTGCAGTTAACAGTCAGAAACTCGATGTCTGGAGAGCAGAAGCTGGCGACCGATCTAATGTTCTTGCACCAGCTGTTGTTGATGTAAACACGGAGCCCGCCACCTCTAGTCTCACCGCTTAGTTCTTTGTTTCTATTGGGGCGGTATAGCGTTAGCCCCTTCAGCCTGATAGCATTGGTATTGCTGGATGCAGCCATGACTCTGTCAAAATGATAACGCGGCAGTTACATACCTCCTTTTTTGAAAAGAGTTTGAATCTGAGATTATTCATTTTGTTTTCCAATGAGCGGACGTTGGAGAGCAGGACCAATGGTAGCGGCGGTCTGTGGAGATTCCTCCTTAGCTTCGCCGTTAGCCCGGCTCTGCAGCCTCCCTTTCTCATTCTCGCGCATTTCTTTCTCCGACCTTACCTGGTATATGATCCCGCTGTTGTTTTGTTTAAATCCGTCCGTAGTACTCTGATGATTTTCATACGGTCAAGAATGTCTGTATTTAAAACATTTTGCTCCAGCAGGCATTGGCGATCATAGATGAGGGTTTGATGTCTGGTTTGTAGCGTTTTAAGCGGCATATTCCGTGAAATTGTCGACAGCTGTTATTGGCCACTGCCTTGGAGCACTGCCAATTTATCAGATACTTACTGAAAAAACAATAACCGAAAAAGATAATCAGTCTTGATGGCACAGCTGCCAAATATTTTCCTTTAATTAACACATTAAGAGCAGGTCCTACAGTAGTTGTAATTTACAATATGAGGTAATTAGAAATTTGACGATTGTTCAAAGAATTGAGATATAAAAACATTACCCACCAACTGAGTGTCCAATATATGCAGAGAGACCACTCAAGATTGGTGTGTTAAATGTTATTTTAACCTGGAAAGACTCACCTAGAAGACAAACAGCTACAAGGGAGTTTTATTAGAATGAAAAACACAGTATTTGGCTCCCAGCCCCTGGTGGAGAATGTAGGCATAGTGAATTCAAGATGATATGCTTAAGTAGATCGATCAGGATAGGTACACCTTCCCCTTTTAGTGTAAGTGATTGGCCCGTTTGTATTTTAGCAGTTTAAGTAATTCAAAGAGGATTAAGGAAACAGAGGCCATTTTTAATCCATGTGAATTCATAGTCTATGCACTATTTTTTGGCTATATTGGCTATTACACAAGTTATTGTTTTTTGTGGACACTACTGTAAACACTTGGTGTTGTACTGGAGATTATGCATATCATGTCATTAAGGAAAAAGCACTTGGCCTACAAATTAATAGAAAGCCGGATGGTTGAGCAAGAAACACCCTACTATAGCCCATACTTGGAGGTTCAGTCAGTGCAAAAGAGCTGCAACAGCTGAAAAACAGAAGTGGACCTAATTATTGTGATTATCAAAAGAGAGAATTTAAAAATAATCAGTCGGTGTACCACATTTTGTTCCCCAAGATATTATCTTGCAGATTGAAAAACTTAACTTGAATATATTTATAATTAACTTTTTAATTTAAAGTATTTTTTTCAGTTGTCTTTAATAAATTCAATAATTTAGACTATGGCTATTAGCAAAGTTATTAAACACCAATCAGAATCAGAAATACTTTAATAATGGTTAAATTTTAAGGCATAATGTATTCAATGTGCCCTTTAAAATAGCAGCACATAAATGTGAATAAACACTGATGCACAATTGTTTTTGCAGTCAAAACAGAGCCGTTTCATTCGGTTTTATGGTGAAAAATGAATAATGACTCAGGAATGCATTAAACTGTGATGTGTCCGAAAGAGGAATTGGTACTGCATATGTCTGGGATGAGGTAGCCAGTCCACTGCAACAGTATATTCAGACCCATGTGGCTCTTAGCATTCAGTTAAAACTCTTAAAACCATCAGCAGTTGAAACAGAAAGCCTATTTAAAATAAAATACAAACACAACTAAATAAAATACAAACACAACTACTACTATTCTACCTTGTTCATCCAAGCAGAGCATTTATTAAGCAACAAGACCCGCTGCGTCTTGTTGATAGCCGACCGGCAGGAACCAACCTCATCCTCTGGGCTCGGACTTAACTATAGGAACAGGTTGATGACTTACACGTTTATTATAATCCACTTCCAGATTATCACTAAACAGTTGTCTCTGACTGCAGAGATTAATACCTTAGACACCGACACTTTTCACTGCAGTTCCATTTCCAATATTTTGAGAAATTAAATTGTTTTTTTCATATACTGGATCCTTTTGTTCAACAGACAGAGGGTGTGTGAGTTCAGAGATCCTGCTAGGACATAATGATAGGCGCATTATTATCATGTTTAAATTGTCCAGCCTCATAGACAAGTGCAAAGGAACCATGCGCCACCATGTCAAATCAAGATCTAAATAACCCTCTATAAAACTGTCTTTTTTAGAAGGCACTGTCTGACAGGTTGAGTATTTATACTGTAGGTCATCCTCAGCAGTCCCCACGACAGAACCACCTGTGCATTGTTAGATAAGTAAAATACCCTAAAATGTGCTTACATGATTAAACAGATGTAATTAGAGCTATACAGTAACTCCCCTCATATTGCTTTATGATCTTTAAATGTAACATTTGCTTTTTTAAATAGAAAGCATTTCAAAGCATTGGTGATGTGTGAAGGTTTTACACAATCTACTCAGAATTCCTTTATAGCTGTTATTACTTTAATTCTAAATTTTATTTAGAGATAGTAGGGTGGTTAAGAGACATTTATTTCAAAATTCAGGGCTGAGTAATAAAATAAATGTTAGATGTATGCTTTACATTTTTTGGAGGTTAAGTCTAGGTATTATGAGTCTCTAGCTTTACATTTTTGAGACCAATAAAGGATAGCTATGTCTTTTCTACAATCACTTGAACTGCATTCGGTTCTGTCCACCCACTTACTGATATTATCAAAAAATGTAATAACAGCAAAAAAACACAAAACATGTTCCTTCACCATACATATGAAACATATTATCACATGATCTGAGCTAGAGAGAACCTCCAGATTCATGAATAAATGTGGTAAAGAAAATGAAACCTTGAGGAATCGTACATGGAGTCTTTCTTCACATTTACTATTGCTAGATGA
The DNA here is from genome assembly GCA_030533445.1 of Cyprinodon diabolis. Classification (NCBI taxonomy): domain Eukaryota; kingdom Metazoa; phylum Chordata; class Actinopteri; order Cyprinodontiformes; family Cyprinodontidae; genus Cyprinodon; species Cyprinodon diabolis. Next base: position 14,697,400 of record CM060066.1, on the reverse strand, counting down.
CATGAAACAAAACTGGGTTATGAATCAGATGTTGCAAAATTCTCTGTGCAAAAAGTTTGTCAATCGCTTCATATTTTTTTAAAGAGCCCAGTGCTGATCTGTTTTTCTTAGTTACTCAGATATGAATAAAAAAAAATCTGTTTCTGAAGACTCATTTGATGTTTTTTTCATTAACATTTTATGGCTGTGGTTATAATAAAGCCTTCTTCACTAATACACTAACACAGGTTTAGTTCTTTTGTGCTCTATACGTCTAATCTTTAGCATGTAATGAATATTTTATGTTTGAGCTAAATATTTAAAAGAATTTAGTTTTTTTCACACAGCTAATTTTGTTAACATCAGTGCCTGATAATACATCTTGGTTAGAGCTTTATGTAGGCTAAAGTCAGATGATATGCAACAAGCTCCTCAACATGGGTAGTCTTCATAACATATTCCCTTTCCTACAAAGTCATTAGTCATCCGTGTCTTTCAACATCTTCCTCTGGTGACCCAGCTTCCAGAGAAGAAGGTCACACATTCTTAAGTGAATTTAAAGGCAATGTGACATGCTTATCACTAAACATAAGCCTACACCCCACAAATTCAGGTTACCGTATCTTGTCCCACCAGATGTTTCACTGGTTCCTTTCAATATCCTTGTTCTAGAAGGAGGTTATGCATGCAAGCATACTGTAATTCAAAAAAGAAAATGCTGAATGCATGATGAAGCACTATCAAATTGCAGTATTAAATGCATATGTAACTGTTCCCATCTGCCTAATTTTGAAGCAAATATATTTGGTTTGTGAGGACATTTTATACAGCATGTCTAGAGCTGGCCTATCATGTTAATTTAATAAGCACAAATTCCTCCTGCCAAATTTTCGCCTTTCTTGTGTTCCACAGCCAAGTATCATACTCTGAAAAGTAAATAACATCATTTTATTTACACTGATTTCTTTCTTTTTTTTACATAGAAGTACCTTACTTTCATAAGCATCACTCACCCAAAAAGATTTAAGTATGTTATGAAAAAAAAGTTGTGACCTTGTGTGAACTCAATGTAGTAACACAACCTGCTATAAAGAGAGTGCAAGAGCAAAACATTCTTCTTATCTTAAATAAATAAAAATAATCCATGCAAAACAGCTAAACACACCTCCTGACTGATAATAAAAATGTATAAATGTAGTTTTTTTTTGCATAAAGTATAAAAATTTTACTTCTACTTCTACTTCTTTCTGTCACCACTTTCTTTGATATTTTGAGGTTATTTAATTGAATTCCAAGTGATTGTCATAAATTAAAATTTTGGTTATTTAATTGAAATCCAAGTGATTGTCCTTCATTATAGCTTAGAGTTTATCTAGGCTGATGTATTCTACAATTATCAGGCTCAGAACAAAAGGAGCCAGTTTTTGAGAGAGATAGGTAGGTTTCACAAAATGTAAGACGAATTTATGTAAGACGGAACTGAAGCGTCAGCATCTAAGGCAGAAACCTCTGCAGGAAGAGAACACAAATTAGTGAACACATTTGTCTGGCGATGGATGATTACGAACGTGTGAGTCACTAACTTGGTCTTAAGGTTCAGTCCGTGCCCAGAGGGTGAGGTTGGTTCCAGCCGATTGGCTGCCAACAAGATGCAGTGGGAACTGCCCAGAGAATCCCAGACGCTGAATTTCCGGAGGTCAGAAAACAGGCCGGAGATTAAAACCGAGCAGAGCCAGGAGATGAGAGGTCTGAAAATGTACCGAAGGGAAATCAAGGACGGTGTCAGGAATCAGTTCCAGGTTCAGTACACAGGTCAGGCAAACAGATCAGAATGGGAACAAGCTGGCTCAGAGGTCCAGAGGTAGAACGGGTCAGGATCAGCCATTCAGAAATACACAAACCAGTATGCCAGAGAAAATCTTACCAATGTCTTGAATAATCTAGCACTGATGAATGGTTGAAGGCTAGTTAAATAGAGTCTGAAGCAGGTGGAACAGATGAACAGTAATGAGAACTGGGCGGAGTTAGGCAGGTGAATGGAATGAGTAATCAGACCAGTCATCAGCACCAAGATCATTGAAACAATTATTGTTTGGACATTTCAATGATTTACACCAACTATTGTACTCAAAAAGAGGGCACAGATAATTTAAAGAGTATATAGAGGTAAAATACAGGGGACTGGGCTTTACTTAAAGAATCATAAGAATGTAACACACTAACCTTTGATTTTGTAACCTGTCAAGTTGATCTTGATTAGTTACCATCTGTAACCATATTATCATTATCTAATATGACACTTTTGCTGTGTTTAAAAGTCTTTATGAGGGTATCAGTTTTGCAATAAGCTATTAGAATAAAAATCATAGTAACACAAATGCTGTTTCATGGCCTCCTGGCTTTATTTTTTTTTATTTTGTGTTGTAACAAATAATTATATATCAGGATTATTATTTGATTAATTTTGCATCTCTTTAGGGGTATGTTTTCTCACTGTACACAAATTTCTGCACATCAGGGAACCTATCTGTAAAACTTTTGAAGTTTGTGGAGGACATCATTGTCATTATTCTGATCAGGATAATAATGACTCTGGAAACAGACAGTCCAGTCCATTGCCGATCCGTCTCCTGTCTGTTTCTATTGATGTAAAGTACCAAAGAAAGTATAAAATAAAGAATATACCCTTTCTTGGGGTCCTCACAACATTGTTTGACTGCTTTTCCTGTAGCAACTCAAGGGATACATCCTAATTATCCTATACACTGCCATTATTCAGTATGCCCTGTGTGGTTTGGCTAATCCACAAACCATACCAGGTCCGAACTGCAGTAAACAATGAAATCTGCAGTAAGGCGAGTATCATTTTGGACTTGTACAAATCTATGGTCAGGAAAAGACTGCTAGCATCTCTGCAGATCCCACACAGGCTGGACATAAACTGTTCAGATGCTTTCCTTAAAACTGCCACCACAGGCCACTGTTTGCAAAAACCAGCTGCCATGGAGATAAACCCAATAAACGCCATACAGCTTGATTGGTCAGCTGTGATAAAAAAAGACATGGTACAATTATTTGATGCTGCATTTCTTTACCTTGATTTTATAAAACATTGATCTACTGATCCTCTGATCCTTTACTTCTTTAAAGTTTAAACATGTTCTTTACTTTATGTCTTTTTGTAGTGGGAGTTTTAAACCAAAATAAGATTCTTTGTTTGTGCACTTTGCCTATAAAGTTGGTTCTGTTCTCCTGTCAAAATTGACAACAAGTTTTTTACATTTTCAACAACTACATTTTCAACTGGAAAATTAGCCACAGGTCCTAAATTTATTGCTCTTATCCTTGGGTCAGTTTTTTTTTTCTCCTCATTTTTGCTATGTGAGGCCCTTTTCAGCTGTAGTGCTTTTTTAAATTGTTAAATTTATTATTGATTTTATTTCATGACCCTTATATCACTTTTAATTCATGGAATCTTTGTTTTTAGACCAGACATAGCTTCTTCCCAAAACAAGCCTGATTCTTTCTCAAGGATTATTCATAACATGTTACGGTTTAACCAAAGTGTCCATAACTTTAGACTCTGACTACTTTCCATTATTATAAGTAAAGGGAACACACTCTGCCCAGGCAGAACAGGGCAGATTACCATGCTATAAGGGCTGTATGATGAACTGTTTGAACTCTTTTTGCAAAGATACAGTATGAAAAGAAAGTGCAGACTGAGTGAAATCCATCAATCTCCATTTATTTAACTAGGGTGAATACTTTTTCCCCAGTACAGAGATCAATAAAGTTCAGTAATCATTATTATTGTCCCAAGGCCGAATATGTGACATCACTGTGTGTAGATTTGATTAAAACTCATCTTCTGCTTATAATTATCAACTCTGCGTTGGTGGAGCCAGAATGCTCTTGGACACCCTGGAGCTTTCTTTCCTTTTACTTAACCTTATTCAAAAAAAGTTCTTTCTGACTCAGTTGCATACTCTTAACAGCAATCTTCTTTCCCGTGCAGCGATTGTGATTCAGATTGAGGATGGCCGTAAAACTTTCATTGTTGAAATCAAATTTGCTGCTCTTTAATGGGAACCAAATCTTTATTTTTGATCAATGGTTTAAATTCAGGGGTTAAAAGATTCCGGATTCAATTCCCAGCCTGGGGTGTTCTGCATGGAGTTTGCATGGTCTCCCTGCGCATACGTGGGTTCTCTTCGGGTACTCCAGGCTTCATCCCACAGACAAAAAACATGACTGTTAGGTTTATTGGCTACTCCAAATTCTTCTTAGGTGTAAGTGTCTGCATGAATGGTTGTTTGTCCCGTTTGTCCCTGTGTTGCCCTGCCAAAGACTGATGAGCTGTCCAGGGTGTACCCTATCTCTCGCCCGTAGACAGCTGGAGATAGACACCAGCACCCCTCGTGACCCCAGCTGGAATAAAGTGTGACAGAAAATGGATGGATGGTTTACATTCAGGTTCTTTTTTCACAGTGTCCATGCTCAAAATGTGGGTTAGTTAAAAAGTTTCTTACATCGTAGTGGAAATGTTTTTTTTAATAACAATAAAATGTTCAAACCGTTGAAACCATATGATCCTTACCCAAATTATACAAAAATACATTGAACTTTCAAGACAAAATGGTCTGATTTTAGTTTACCTCTGTCTAAGAAACTACATTAAGACAACTTTTTCTTAAAAAGGAAATCAAAGTGTAAGTTTAGCATTTTGGTTGGTGAAATATATTTCTGTTAGCAAAGTTTAATTCTCACCCTATATATTAAATAATAACATTCAACCAACCATTTTAGAATTTACTATTTTAGCAATACCAGTGAGACCTTCAGCCAAATATATTAATTTGATAATTTTTGAATCTGTGAAAAAAGATTTTGATGGGACATGTTGCACAAACATCTGCAGAATGAGTCATAGCAGAAGAAATCAGGGGCTCTGGTCTTTATTTTAGCTCGAAGCTCATCTTCATTTGCAAGATTCTTGCCATTTTCTCTTTCACCACCCTCTGAGAGCATTTTTTGCACAATCCCGTTGTCTTCATTACAAATCACAGCAGGCGCCCGATATCTTTTTTCATCACTTTTGCAGCAAAGTCTATGTTTAGCTAGGGTAAACATTACAGCATATGCACATGTTTATGTACACCTCTGTGTGAAGGATTACTCTGTTACTGTCTCTGTGGGGTGTTTTTCATTTTAAACAAGCTCATATTCCCTTACTAAACACAGAGACTGATAAATGAAAAAGATCTAAGTCCAAACAGTGTATGTTTCTGTGTGTATTGATGTGTTATGTTGTTCCACTGACTTTTATTTTGCCTTGTGCATGTGATTCATAGATGTATGCTGAAAGTATTTTTCTGCGAACACATCCTTATGTGTTGTGACAGCTTTGCATAAGCATAGTAAAAGGAATAAGTAAGATGAATAGGAACGGAGTGGCCAAGATGCTGACGGATAGAAATGACAACTGCCAAATGTCTTCATTAAATTCTCATTTCTGGAGTGTTTCATTCCCTCCACCTCTCCAAACTTTTAATGGCGTTTGTTGAATCTCTGCATGTCTGTCTTTGTCATCGTCTATCATCTTCTACATTTAAAACCACACTGCATCATCAAGACTTCTTGAACTTTGTTTCTGTGTTTGTTTGTCTTTCTAGAAAGGTTTAAACTCCCCTAGAGTCATTTTATTTCAACTTGGTCGCTTTAAAGGTAAGAGCCAGGGGTGTGATTCCATTCAGAAACTGTATAATTATGATAAAACACTGCAAGATAAAAATTATGAACTTCCACTTTTTAAAGAATATTCATAACTTCACTAAACCCTAATTATCATATGAATGTCTGTGGTATTTACTAGATGATAGGTAAAAGGAAAGATGAAGATAATCAGCTAGGCTTACAAACATTTCGAAGGTCGGGTCACTTTTCATAGAGTTTGACACTGATTCTCAAGTGTTTTCTAGATAGTAAATCTAACTATATACAGGTGCTGGTCATAAAATTAGAATATCATGAAAAAGTAGATTGATTTCAGTAATTCCATTTAAAAAGTGAAACTTGTATATTATATTCATACATTACATACAAACTCATATATTTCAGATGTTTATTTTGTTTAATTTTGATGATTACAAATGACAACAAATGAAAATCTCAAATTCATCATATCAGAAAATTAGAATATTGTGAAAAGGTTCAAAATTGATGGCCCCTGGTGCCACACTCTAATCAGCTAATTAACTCAAACCACCTGCAAAAGCCTTTAAATGGTCTTTCAGTCTAGTTCTATAGGCTACACAATCATGGGGAAGACTGCTGACTTGACAGTTGTCCAAAAGACGACCATCGACACCTTGCACAAGGAGGGCAAGACACAAAAGGTCATCGCTAAAGAGGCTGGCTGTTCACAGAGCTCAGTGTCCAAGCACATTAATAGAGAGGCGAAGGGAAGGAAAAGATGTGGTCGAAAAAAGTGTACAAGCAAGAGAGATAACCGCACCCTGGAGAGGATTGTGAAACAAAACCCATTCAAAAATGTGGGGGAGATTCACAAAGAGTGGACTGCAGCTGGAGTGAGTGCTTCAAGAACCACCACACACAGACGTATGAAAGACATGGGTTTCTGCTGTCGCATTCCTTGTGTCAAGCCACTCTTGAACCACAGACAGCGTCAGAAGCGTCTTGCCTGGGCTAAAGAGAAACAGGACTGGACTGCTGGTGAGTGGTCCAAAGTCATGTTCTCTGATGAAATTAAATTTTGCATTTCCTTTGGAAATCAAGGTCCCAGAGTCTGGAGGAAAAGAAGAGAGGCACTTCATCCACGTTGCTTGAAGTCCAGTGTAAAGTTTCCACAGTCAGTGATGGTTTGGGGTGCCATGTCATCTGCTGGTGTTGGTCCATTGTGTTTTCTGAGGTCCAGGGTCAACGCAGCCACATACCAGGAAGTTTTAGAGCACTTCATGCTTCCTGCAGCTGACCAACTTTTTGGAGATGCAGATTTCATTTTCCAACAGGACTTGGCACCTGCACACAGTGCCAAAGCTACCAGTACCTGGTTGAAGGACCATGGTATCCCTGTTCTTAATTGGCCAGCAAACTCTCCTGACCTTAACCCCATAGAAAATCTATGGGGTATTGTGAAGAAGAAGATGCAATACACCAGACCCAACAATTCAGAAGAGCTAAAAGCCACTATTAGAGCAACCTGGGCTATCATAACACCTGAGCAGTGCCACAGACTGATCGACTCCATGACACGCCGCATTGCTGCAGTAATACAGGCCAAAGGAGGCCCAACTAAATACTGAGTGCTGTACATGCTCATACTTTTCATGTTCATACTTTTCAGTTGGCCAACATTTCTATAAATCCTTTGTTTTTATTGGTCTTCAGTAATATTCTAATTTTCTGATATGATGAATTTGAGATTTTCATTTGTTGTCATTTGTAATCATCAAAATTAAACAAAATAAACATCTGAAATATATGAGTTTGTATGTAATGTATGAATATAATATACAAGTTTCACTTTTTAAATGGAATTACTGAAATCAATCTACTTTTTCATGATATTCTAATTTTATGACCAGCACCTGTATATGAGGATTACAACTCAGATGAAAAAAGACAGCAGAAAAGATGAGAGAGAATTCCAGTTGTGATCAGTCTGATTCTGTCTTTCTGCCAGCAAAAAGTTTTGTTTTTTCACTTCTTCAATCTGGTGTTGACTGAAATGATGGTGATTATGCTGTGCTGCATGTGCCAGCATGATGGGGCTAACTGCTAGGATTTGGCTGAGAAAGTCTCTCTTCCTGGCAGTTGTCCGTCCGCCTGCTGATCACTCTGGGCGGTGATGAGGCTGAAATTGACATGTGACTCTGCTGCATGTTTAGTGATTTTAAAGAACCTGATGCTCCCATCCAGAGAGAAATAGAAAACACATGAGCCAGGACATATAGTTTATGATAACATGGGTTGAATTGATCACAGTAGGTCTTTCATTGTGAAATCTACAGTCATTAATCACAAAGCAAACCCCAATTGAAGGAAACATTGCATTAAAGTGAGAAAAACACTAAGACACAGACTAAACAGTTCTCTTAATAATAATACTTAAATCCCCTGTAATGTCTCCATAAATTAAAACCAAAATCTTTTTGTTAAAGTTAGTTTGTCCAAGAGAACATTGATTTTCCACTAAATAAAAAAATAAAAATAAAAAACTGACCATTGTGAGTTCTGTTATAGAAAATCCAAGGTATCTGGATTGAGACTGATTAATCCTAAAACAAAGCATGTGTAGTCGGTGAAAATGTTTAACATCCTGATCCTCATTGTGTGGGTATTGCAGAAAAGATTTATTTTCAGAGTACAAAAGACCTTCAGTCATAATTTAACGCAGTGGAGTCAATGTAATCTGTAAACTCTAAAGTAGATAGGTATAAAATAAAGTTTCTTTCTTTTTTTTTAACTTTAAGGCTTTTCTCAGAAAATAATGACTCACTCACAAAGAACGACATAATTATAGTCACCAGGAAAATGCCATGAAAAAAAAAAACAGCATAGTGAGCTGTTCATTTGGAGGGAGTAAGTAGAGAGCCTCTCCGCTTTCAAGGAGTTCAGATATCTGAAAATCTCACCTGGAGGCTTAACTCGTCATGCCCGATTAAGAGGAAGAATCCACCAGAATCCCACACATGTTCCTCCTAGTTTTTATTTTTTTATCCCTGCACCAATTAAAGCACCAAATGTTCAGATGTCTTGGAACTCAAGTTGTGCTACACTAAAGAAAAGGGCTTAAAGAGAATGGCACAATGTCTTCCTGAGTTATTGGCCGAAATGGTAATGACATCCACTTAATGTTCCTCCAACGTTGAATTTCATATATATATATATATATATATATATATATATATATATATATATATATATATATATATATATATATATATATATATATATATATATATATAATTTGACATGAAAGAACATTTATTTTACTTACACAATATAATCATATTATATAATCATGCCCCTCCAATATTGTTCACAAACCAGACTGTTTATCTGTGGTAGTGAGCACTTTTTCTTTGCTAAGGTAATCCATCCCACCTCACATGTGGTTTAGACTTCTGGAGGACATCGGGACCCCTCACTCATCATTTTGCTTCATTCGATCCCTATTCTGAGTGAGTTTGGTATTTGTTCAATAGCAAAAAGGTTTGGTAAGCAGACATCATTGAAGTTTTTATGAGATGATTTTTTTCTTCAGGCTTCATATGTTTTTTAAGCAACATTCACTGACAGGTTCAGAAGAATTCATATCCAGAAATGGGCATAATGAATGTTGCAGTGCTATCAAACTGAGTCAGACATTTTAATGGTCTACTTTTCTCCTGTGTTGTGTTTTGAACAACAGATTATCATGCTGCTCTGTTTTAACAAGCACATTTTATGTTTATTTTTGTGTGACTGCTTGGCTTCTGCGACTATATATGGAATACTGACTATTGATGATATTGACTTTAAATTACTCATGACTGCTACTGGGTTGAATAATGCAACCTTAGATTTTTTTCTTGTTACGCCTCTCTTTCCATTTAAGAACAACAGATATATTGCCCATCTGGAAAATTCAAATTAACACACACACACATATACATATATATATATATATATATATATATATATATATATTGTAATAGTAGTTCTCCACTATATTTAGGGAACACGAAAGAACCCCTTCATATGTTTTCTGTAATTTGTGCAGATGATTGCTAACTTTTATTTTTATTTTAAGAAGACATCTGTTGTAGAAGGCTAATGGGTTTAAAAAAAGATTTTCCCAAACAAAAAGCAGAAGGTAATTAAAGTTGGATCTCTGAGGCTGATGGAAAAACAATTAGGGTTTGAGAGGATGAATTAAAAGTTATTAATAATTTTAGGTAATATGCAGTGTGCTTCCTAATTTACTATATTTCTAATTAATGAATTCACTAATATTTTATTTATTTTAAAAGTGTCCAGGCCAAGGCGGACACCTGCGGGGTAAACATCCAATACAACATTTAGTCACTTTCAAAATACACAATTACAAATTCAGATGATCAGAAACAATACATTTTACAATTTAAATAAAACAAGTAGGAAAATCAGCTAAATGCAATGTTACAGCCCCGAATCGTACCTTTGGAACTGACAATAAAAACAACGAAACCGAGTAAAAATGATCTTTTTCTGAAAATGAAGCTCTCAGACCAAGTCAACATTTATGTATACCGATACTGAAGTTTGTAGGATTCTGATGTGGAATAACCAAGATAAACAGGGTAAACAGTGATGTAGAAGAGCACTGAAGCAGTGACATCAAACCATGATAATATGCAATATAATAAACTTTCAGACTCTGAGTGCTGGCAATAAACTTCTCTAAAATGTAGAATAAATATCTAACAATCTCCAACAATGGCATGAACATGGTGACTCTCGCTTGTTTTAAAGGAAAGCCAGGCCCTAAAAACAGCCAGGGAGCTTGATTTTAAGTCAATTTACAAGCAACCTAAAATGAAACGCATTTATAAATCTCTCAATCTAAATTCAAAAATGACTAACAGATTTTATTTAAGCATCCTGAAAGGTGGTGACCCCTACCAGGATCCAAGTTAAGGATTTAGGTCACAGAAGTTATTTTGAATCATGTCAAAAGTTAAAGTAACAGCTTGTTAAGGGTAAGGTGCAAAATTATATATTATTGTGGAATCAGGGTAGAAATATGAGTTTGTATTTGTGATTTATGTTATTAAAGGGGTCATAGAATGATTCTATAGCGCATTTGGTGCTGATCCTTAAGGTCTCTGAATAGGGTGTGTAACATTGGTTGTGCTGAAAATGGCATATTTGCTGCTCTATGAGCCCTAATGCAAGCCTGGTTAAAAGCCCTAGAATAAAACGACAGTTTTTCTTCCTTTTATGGTATGATCATGAATATTTAGATGAGCTGTGAGCTGATGCTATCAACAGCTTAGCGACAAAATAATACTTACAGCTTGTGTCTTACTTACTGTCTGAGATTTTGAAAGCAGTCTTCGGTAAAATGCGTACAGCAAATGAAGCTGAGCATCAAACTTTGCAGGGATCTTCTGATAGACAAAAATAATCCATGCCTGTCGAGTCTTCGGATCTTTGGGAAGACTGTGAAAAATGTCCACTTTCTCTGTGCAGCCTGGAACACTGCATTTACATCCGTGGTTCTGGCTCATTTTCAATAGAGAAAGTGCCTCCTTTGTAATTCTTGTAGAGGTAAACCCAACTGCAGGCTAAACATCTAAACTGGTGTCTTACATCTTCCTCTATTCATGTTCTTGGGCCGTGAACCAGTGGGCTGGTCTGTATGTCAATTTCGGGGCGTGGGACATTGTCATTCTATCTCTATTCTCCCACTATGCAGAATCTGTAACGTTATGCTCTCTCTTCTTTTTCTCGTAGTAGTTTTGCCTCGTCTGTTCCTGCATGGCTGTGACTCTATCCTGTGAGTGAAATATCAGCTGTGCTGCTGCCATCAACACCTTTGTTTATAGATGTTGGAGATTGCCCTGTTTTTCCAGTGCAGTCCTGTTTCTCTGACTGTGATTGGCTGGATGTGCTCTCTTTATCCTCTGACATTTGAGGATCAACCCAGTATGTATCTGTGTATGGGAGCTGTGTGTTTCCTGGACGGGGCTGCCTTAAAGTTGCTTTTTGTATCTCTGCTTCTGTCTCCTTGAACCCCAGTCGGCCTCGGCAGATGGCCGCTCACACGGAGCCTTATTCTGCTGGATGTTTCTGTTCCTGTTAAAAGGGAGTTTTTCCTCTCCACTGTTGCTACAAGCATGCTTAGTGTGAAGGATTGCCTTCGAGTCAATGAGTCGATGCAATCAACTGGTTTTCCTTAGATAGAAAACTCTGAATCAAGTTGACTGTATGATCTGGTGAATTGTAAAGTGCCTTTAGATGATATGTATTGTGAATTGGTAATATAGAAATTAACTTAATTGAATTGAATTGTCACTAGCCTAAAACCCCAAATATTATTTGATCCAAATATAAATTAGCCTTTTTTTTATATTAGCAACTAAAAACCAAGACCAAAGACCTTTCTTATTATAATAAGGCTTTGTAATATGGTTAGTATAAAAATATACAAAACAGATTATAGAAGATTGTAACTGTAAGACATTAATCATGATCTGTCACTACCCTCAGAAAAGGGTTGATGGTTGAAGCATAATGAGTACAACAGAAAAAAATGAACACCTTTAAGGAGATGTAGCCAAGATAAAATGCTATACTCATTTGAATCAAATCTAACCAAATGCTACACATACCAGGTGGCAAATAACATGTTTCACCAATACCAAAGCTGAAAGGTACTTCTGTGTTATGAGTGTTCAGTAATACTTTATAAAATACATGTTGGGCCTGCTTATAGTAAACAGGCACCATGCAAAACAAAATGGAACTGAGATCATAAGAAAGTAATAACTTAAAGTCTTGCTAACAAGTAAACATACATTTGACTTGTTTATTACAGTGTATTCCTTGTATACATTGTAGATTTACTTGTTAAATTGTACACCCTTAAATAATTGCAAGACAAATTAGAACAGGGTCTATGATTAACTATATTCCAAAATAAAGAGTTCCTCTTTATCAATATCATTTAGCATTCTGCCGGAGGATTTTCAAACAGACGAAAGGAAGCTGATATCTTTCGTATCTTCACTGTACTACAAAGTAACTTATACTTGTATTCTTTGGTGGATTATCAGGCTTTACTATTTCACCCATCTGGATGAAAAGAGTTCTGAGTTTTTTCCCTGCAGAAATGGATACAAGAAAGTAAGCTTTGCTTCAAATGATTTGAATTTAATCTGATACTCTGTTTGGATCAGGATGCTGTCATTTTCTGCCTGCTGGAGCAGAGGAAGAAGTCAGAAAATAACCACTGGAGGCTGGCATCCCTTTCCCGCACATCGTCATAAATTTTACTACCTCACTCTAGCTTCTCTTTCTGCAGATGATGCATTTGAATGAATTCATAATTAAATGTTTCTGCTGTCTACATAAAGTCTGATGGTTTCTTTTCTTAGATTCGTGAGTACTTGTTAAAAGTAAATTTGTTTGGTTTTCAATATACTGCAATAACCTGTTTTATATTCTAATTTGCTGTCATGCACTTCATCCTCACAGCTCACTGATGCACAAAAATCAATACACTCACATTCAGACCAATGAAATTGTTCCCATATTATCCACTTTGTGCACCGTTTGAGCAATTTTTGTATTGTTTAGTCCAGATGATGCAAGTGTTTTATTACATTTGATCAATTCTGCTTAGACAAACAGATACACCTAGGGCTCATACAGGCACCCAGTGCTCCTGGGTAACTGATGGACCATCATGACTCACACACTCTCCTCTTTGTCAGCGATCAATAAACTAAATTAAACAGCAATCCAGGGGTTTAGGAGCCGAATGCAAGAAGAGAAAGATAAAAAGGGCACACACATACATTTACAATCACAGTTTCCACACAGCTACATTCTGTTCAGAACGTGTTGATTTTCTCTGAAACATAACTGCACTTTAACTAAACCCTCTGTCTTGCAGCGGATTACTGTTTTAGCCACAGGCTGCGCACCAACTAGATAGAATATCAGAAGAAATATCATGCAAACTGTACTCGTGGACAAAAACAGACCTTTGCATTTTCCTTTTTTCTTTCAGGCTCACAAACAGCCACCCACACACTAATGACCTAGTTTCAGACTGCCTGAATAAGGACTTTAGTGACTTACAGTCTCTTTATCATTTTAGTTAGACAGCTGAGGGAGAGCAGACAATCATTATTCTCCACATTGGTTCAAAACCATTTCCTCTCCTCGCTTACAATCTGACCTGTCCCAATCTATTAGGGAAAAGCCTGAAGTACGACTAAGCTTATTATTAGCCTAACTGAAGTCAAACACAAATGAGCTCATTTTATTTCACATCTTCAAGCTGCTTTAGAAAAGGAGAGCACATGCTTTTTTGCCCGGGCTTTATGTAATTAGTAAAACTGAGCAGTGAAACACTGAGAATACTTAACAAAGGGATCTAAGAAGTGCGTTAGAGACCAGCTTGATCAGTGTGTCAGATATTTTGGTGGATTAGGAGGTACAGTTTCTTTTTTTTCTTCTCAGTTTTACGAAGTCAAAAAGACAGATTTGATGTAAGTGGCAAGAGCAGGCAGAGAGATCTTTTGAAATAATTTCTCATTATCTATCTTCCCATTAATAACCGGAGGGCATACACTATATTGCCAAAAGTATTTGCTCACCCATCCAAATTATTGGAATCAGGTGTTCCAATCACTTCCATGGCCACAGGTGTATAAATTCAAGCACCTAGGCATGCAGACTGTTTTTACAAACATTTGTGAAAGAATGGGTCGCTCTCAGGAGCTCAGTGAATTCCAGCGTGGAACTGTGATAGGATGCCACCTGTGCAACAAATCCAGTCGTGAAATTTCCTCGCTCCTAAATATTCCACAGTCAACTGTCAGCTGTATTATAAGAAAATGGAAGTGTTTGGGAACGACAGCAACTCAGCCACGAAGTGGTAGGCCACGTAAACTGACGGAGCGGGGTCAGCGGATGCTGAAGCGCATAGTGCGAAGAGGTCGCCAACTTTCTGCAGAGTCAATCACTACAGACCTCCAAACTTCATGTGGCCTTCAGATTAGCTCAAGAACAGTGCGCAGAGAGCTTCATGGAATGGGTTTCCATGGTCGAGCAGCTGCATCCAAGCCATACATAACCAAGTGCAATGCAAAGCGTCGGATGCGGTGGTGTAAAGCACGCCGCCACTGGACTCTAGAGCAGTGGAGACGCGTTCTCTGGAGTGACGAATCGCGCTTCTCCATCTGGCAATCTGATGGACGGGTCTGGGTTTGGCGGTTGCCAGGAGAATGGTACTTGTCTGACTGCATTGTGCCAAGTGTAAAGTTTGGTGGAGGGGGGATTATGGTGTGGGGTTGTTTTTCAGGAGCTGGGCTTGGCCCCTTAGTTCCAGTGAAAGGAACTCTGAATGCTTCAGCATACGAAGACATTTTGGACAATTCCATGCTCCCAACTTTGTGGGAACAGTTTGGAGCTGGCCCCTTCCTCTTCCAACATGACTGTGCACCAGTGCACAAAGCAAGGTCCATAAAGACATGGATGACAGAGTCTGGTGTGGATGAACTTGACTGGCCTGCACAGAGTCCTGACCTCAACCCGATAGAACACCTTTGGGATGAATTAGAGCGGAGACTGAGAGCCAGGCCTTCTCGTCCAACATCAGTGTGCGACCTCACAAATGCGCTTCTGGAAGAATGGTCAAAAATTCCCATAAACACACTCCTAAACCTTGTGGACAGCCTTCCCAGAAGAGTTGAAGCTGTTCTAGCTGCAAAGGGTGGACCGACGTCATATTGAACCCTATGGATTAGGAACGGGATGTCACTTAAGCTCATATGTGAGTCAAGGCAGGTGAGCAAATACTTTTGGCAATATAGTGTATTTGATACGATATGCCCCAACTTAATTTTTTCTTGCTTGTTTTTCAATTATTAAATAAGAATTTACTTCAATAGAAATCATGTAAGGTTCCTTTCTAACATAAGGCTTTCATATGTGATTTGCAATAAGGCTACAAGTGAACAGTTACAAAGCCAGGAGGACACTTTTAAGAACAATCTACATCATAAAGGTATAAGGAGGTATAGTTTCCATACACTCCGGTGTGAACATCACGTTTGTTTGGCTTTTCAGCTTCTCTTTTTCATCATGGATGGATAACACAATATATATCTTTAATAAACATTAACATTAAATTGATTTAAAGTCCAAAAAGGGTCAACATTTTCACATAAACCTGTCTGGAAATTTGACCTCTCATATTGGTAGATCATAGTGCTTTTTTCTTATTTCACAGACACTATACCTGATAGTGTGTTCTCTTTGTGTGCATGCAAGTCTCTCTTTGGGGATTGTTCAAACAAGAACATAATGGTGGTCACATTTATTAAGGAGTATGAATGACCATTAAATAGAGCACCAACCCATTCAGTATGTACATGGCCAACTTTATAGCATTATAGTTAAGGTCAGGTCTTTTTATAAGCGAATTTTAGCCTATATTTTCTATGAAAAATAATTACGACAATTTGTTTATTTATTTTATTCAAACTTTATTTAAGAGGTGTCTTGTGCAGAATTGTCTTGTATAAGTGGAGAAACCAATGATAAAGGATGGGTCAAGTTTTTTCAGAACTGTATTTGGTATAATGTTGCCATAGCCCACAATTGGCAGCACTGGATTATTGTCCTGCTGGAACATTTCAGGCTTGTACAAGTTTTCATCATTTAGCTACTGATTTGAAGTGACTAAGTAATTTGAAGATAGTCCCCTTTTATTATTGAACCATTATTCTAATGGAACACTTGCAGCAAAATAGCAGACTTGATGCTACCAATGCTGTGCTTGCAACTGATAACAGTTTTTTAAAAGTCTATAAGCATCTTGTTGATCTGTCCAAACATACTTCTTTTCATTTTGGCCAAAAGGTTCACAACTTACAAATTTTCTGTCCTTGAGCCCTTTCTCCAAAAGGCATTTGCTTTGTCCAGGTCACTGCATGAAAAGTGAGATTTTTGTCCCCGTAAACTCCCGCAGGTCTCCCTGATTTTCGTCAGTTTCCGACAATTTGCAACCCGCGCTTGTCCCCGTTTGTCAGTGCCACAAATTGTCGGAAACGGACTCTGACATATGTGGAGAGCGATCAGCTGTACTAATGGCCCTAATTAGCATATGAATGCAGCAAACCCGCGCGGCTGGCCAGGTCTGGCTTGAATAACCTACTCAGTATTGGCTGAAACCACTATTCTCAAACAAGTAAAATTGCCCGTGATTGGCAGCCAAACCACACGTGGCCACGCCAGGCTTTAATTTTCTTACTGAGTATTGGACGGAACCACTTCTTTTTAAACAAGTAAAGTCGCTCGTGATTGGTTGGCATATATATATATTTACATATAAATTTACATAAATATATATATATATATATATATATATATATATATATATATTTATTTATTTATTCATTCATACATTTATTCATTCATATATTTATTTATTCATATGCTGTGTATTTATGTTATCCTACACTACTACACAATTATTAGGCTACCATCAAGGACATGAATGAATTTATACAGGAAATGAACATTTGCCAGGAAGCTGTTTATGCAAAGACAGAGCTTTATTAAAACACACACACACACACACACACATCTATATACAACGCGTATCCAAACACATGCGTATCCAAAAATTACAAGTCCGTGAACGGTCCGTTTGCTTCCTCGGGGTTGGAGGTAACTGGCAGCATTCCCTCCGAGACAGGTCCGATGTGCAGACGCCTACTGTGCGTGGCCCTGTACTTCGGCATCGCTTCTAACCGGGACTGCAGCTCAACACAGAGTTCAGAGAGATCCGGCCTAAGAAATGGCGGCGGCCATTCCAGAGTTCCACTTCCTCATCAGCTAGCACACTCTGCCTCGATTCCAGCAGCTGTAAAAAAAACAAAAAAAAACAATGAATCAGCACTATGCGATGGGATGCACTGCGTATGGACACAACACATCTATCAATGCACCTGAAAAATAGTCACCAAATAAAGTCTTACTCTCTTTCTTTTCTGAATGCTTGGCAGATTCCGCGCAGCGTGTTCTCAGGCTGCGTATATCTGAAGCTCCTGTGTACCGTCTCATAATACGTCTTACAGGCAGCTGGAAAACAATTAAATGAGAGTGGTATGAATAATAGGAGGTCACCGCCTCATTATGAGGCGAGATTAGTCTGTGAAAACGAAATGTACAGTTATGATCGGTATCCATCCGTATCTATTTCCTTTTACCGCAGAATGAAAGCATATTCTTTAACTCTTACCCTTGCTCCAGTTCATAGCGCCTGCAATTTGTCTCCGAGTTGTGAAGACGGCGTACTGCTTCCTGTGAATCACAAAAAATACACTTTAATAAAGCTTGTTCTTGCAAGGCTACTATTAGCCGTAGCTTTAGGCTAGGCTACTATTAGCCGTAGCTTTAGGCTAGGCTGCTATTAGCCGTAGTTTTAGGCTAGGCTGCTATTAGCTGTAGCTTTAGTCTAGGCTGCTATTAGCCGTAGCTTTAGGCTAGGCTGCTATTAGCCGTAGCTTTAGGCTAGGCTGCTTTTAGCTTAGCAGGCAGTAATCAAACATATATTTACCGCTAGCTTCTCTTCTTTGAGTTCGTCTCTCCCGCACAGTTGTTCGACTGCAGAGTCGCCATCGTGTCCAAGAGGAGTTGAAGGAGAGTTGAACACGAGACGTCGTCCAGCCATGGATCACGTACCAGCAAAATCCAAACAAAGGAACTGGAGATAAAGTTCTTCTGAGTATAGCTCCTCCAATCACATACGAGGTCATTGTTATACGGAAGGACTCGCGAGAACAGCTGCGTCAACATGCCTAAGAAAGTCCACGTCAATTTCTGACAATTTCCGGGCGTTTTCGGCGAAGCCTGCAAATTACCGTAAACTGCCGTTAACCTGAACTTCCACAACAATCTACAGTGCTGCATATTGACGAAAATCCCACTTTTCATGCAGTGGGTAAATACATGACGATTCCATCCTTCTTTAAGCCGTCAATTTAAAAGCTACAGGGCCTATAGCTCTTATAGGGCCTTCACAGTTCATGGCAATTAGAAACTTGCTTCTTCCTAAACAGTAAAACTAGTGTTCCAGCAGTTCTGTAATTCATAAACATTAATGGCAGGCTTAGGTCTTGGTGGTTTCTGGGCTGTTCCTGAATATCCTAACCAATGTTACTTCTTCTTAAGGGGTAAAATAAAGGACATGTGGTCAGACCTTTACAAATTCTTGAGTTCTGATGGCACACTGATACTAAACACATGCCTTAGGACATTTGAAATGATTAATCAAAGAAAGGTCAAAATAAGCAGCTCAATTATACTGAAAAATTGGAGTCAAAAATAGGCGGTTACATTTAGCCAGAGGTTTTCCAAGGGCTCCTTGTGGTGTGTATTTGCATCTGCATGCCAAGTTTACACCCTTTGTTGAGTAAAAACAATCCACAACATATGCAGATGTATTTAGTGTGTATTTTATTGAAGTGAAAACATTACAGTTGAATATTTGGCCATTTACCCCAGAAAAATGATAATTCAAACAATGATTTCAAAAATGAAAATGGATATTGCATTAATGTTTTAATTTAAGTTTAGATGAACTTCTGATCTGTCCTATAAGCAATGCCTAATTTAAGTGTACTAGTTATGTTATTATATTTACTGAATTTAAATTATTTCATTAAGGTAACACCTGTTAACAGCAACACTCTTATAGCGTGCCATGAGGTCCAAATAAAATTCAGTTACTGTACAATCCAGTCAGTTCCATATAATCTATTTCAAATGAATGTTGTTCAATTTGTATAAAGTTGTATAACAACAATTGCATACTGTCATTTTTAGGAAATTTGTTTATAAAATGTCTAATGTAAAAAAAGCTACTAATAAATTGTCATCTCATGTGACGCCGAACATGAAGTAAAGTTCCACTCATTTTTAGCCACTCGTCCTCCAGTTTCTGATCTTGTATCCTTAACAAATGATCTTATGTATAACTCTGTATTAATTTCTGCTCTGACACAGAATAGAGCAGCAGCTGTGAGCGTAGCCACAAAGCTCTGAATCTGTCATGTCACTTGTGGGAGTTTGCCCTGATTGCTTAGCACTGAGCTGCACATATTTCTCCTCCTTAGAACTTGTGTTTCAATGCAACATAACAGAACTTGACGTGGAGCGTTGGGGCAAATGGGGCAAAGTATTGCAGTGCATTACAAGGTGCACACAACTAATGGATGGTTTGAAAGTTGTAAGCTTGCTGTTTACTTAGCCAATGTTTTCAGCATTTTCTTTAGAGACTCATTTAAAATGAAAAAGTGCAATGCTTAAAACTTAAGCTCCTGTCACTTTAGTGAGTAGCGGAGACTGAGCTCCAAATAACAAAAAAGTTAACTTTATTCTCTTACTGCTTTTGCACTTTGTGACACTGAGCTTTTCCTGAAACATTTATTGTCTATGTAGCTCAAACACTAATAAAAGGCATATGTGATTAATAGCTTGGATCATTTCACTGAGGAGACTTGAAGTTTGAAACAAACTTTACAAAGTGAGATTTAAGGAGATGTTATTGGCTGCTCATGAAACAGCTAACCTTTGTTTTTATTTAGCACAACAGCTGCAATCTGATATAATGCAGTAACTCAGTTTGCATGTGGGGAAATGTTGCATGAAAGTATGAAATCACATGCAGTATTTAGAGTTAGGAATGGGGCTAAGAAATAACAGCAGCATATCATGATTTGAAACTAAAACAAGACAGAAAAAATATAATGAGAAACATTCATGGTCAATGAAAGAAACTGTTTTAAGAAAAAAAAAACAGCATAAAAGCCACCTGCAACAGACAGAATCTGAGATCCTGAAAAAAAGTTCAAGACGCAGTTAAATATCACACATGTTCTCTACAGATAATAAGCAAGAATGCTGGAGGTACTCAAATAATGGTATTTCAGACAGGGGCAGACTTAGGAAATTTGGGGCCCTAGGCAAAGACAGGCATGGGGCCCTCTGAATTGAGAAGACAACATATAGAACAGACCCAGTATACAGATACAGAAATTATAATAGAATAGACTTAGATTATTTTTTCTACCTTTTGTCCTTCTCTTCTTATCCTTTTTGTTGTGGTTTTCTTCTGTGTTCTTTTGTCCCTTTCTGTAGTAGTCTAGGCAAAGGCAGGCACGGGGCCATCTGAAATGAGAAAACAACACACAACACAACAGGTCAATTATACAAATTGACATTTTAAGAGAATAAACATGCATTGTTTTACCTTTTATCCTTCTCTTCCTGTCATTTTTTCATGTTGTCTGTTTCATTTTACTCTTTTTTTGTTTTGTTTTATTCTCTTCCTGTCTTTTTCTCAGTCTGAATTTCTCTCCCTTTTGTCCTTGTCTTTCTTATTCTTTTGTTTCTTTTACTCATATTCCTCCTTGTTTCCCCCTTTTCTCTTCCTGTCCCCTTTTCTTGTTGTTTTCCTCTAAATGTTTTGTCCCTTTTTCCTAGTAGTTGTTTTCTCTTTCTCCCTAAAATTTCATTATATTTATATATATATATATATATATATATATATATATATATATATATATATATATATATATATATATATATATATAAATAAATCAATAAAAGATAAAAGGTGCATGTCACAGGAAAGACTAGTGATGTTACAAATATGACAATTGCTTAAACTACAGAACAGTAAATTATTTAATCTATAATTAATGTGACCCTTAACATCCCCAGCTGTACACAATAACACACATTAAATCAATGTCAATACAAAGCTGTAAAGCAGAGTGAGATGTTGATAATAACTTCCTTATGTTTTTTGAATGTATAACTTATATTATTAAAGACTAAAACACCTAAAACTTATGGGTGATTTTACAACATTTAAAAGCCTGAGATTTTCCTGAAATTCAACATAAAAAAACACCTAAATAATTGATTTTTCATCGTTTGTAGCAAATCCAAATGAAATTATAAACTTACTTTAAAATGACCCATCTTTAATAAGGTAAATAAATACTTATCAATATAGGGGGAATGTCCCCTTCGACAGCTTAATACTCACTAGTTGTTGTTCAACTCCACACGATGGATCCTCCTTAACAGGTGCCAGACTTGCCGCTGAGTTTTCAGCTGTTTGCGGCAGGTTACTGCTGCTGCTGCTCGCCGCTGCCGCAGTGAAGAAGCCGAACTCAGTCATTTTTGGTAACTTTGAAAGCAGCTTCCTACCTTCATTCTTTTTTCTCATCTTTTCAGCACCGCTAGGGTAATTTCTTTTCATCTTTTTTCTTTCCTTTCTTTTCTCTTCTCCGCTCTGCTCGTCTCGTCTCTTCGCGCTGTTTGTTTTTTCAAATAGTTTGCTGCAGTGTGCTTGGACCTTTCTGCCCATGCGCATTAAATAGACTGAACCAATGTGGTGGACACTGTAGGGGGGGCCCCGAGACACACTTAATATTATAATTATTCTAATGGCATTTTAGTGAAAGGATTTTTTTCAAAAACATAATTAATGTGCACAAATAAGTAATTGCTGAATTAACCATACATGTAAAAGGAGTTTTAGGGGCCCCCCCAGGAACTCGGGGCCCTAGGCAACTGCCTAGTTTTGCCTAATGGTAAGTCCGCCCCAGATTTCAGACAAGGAATAACCAGTGCGCCTTTCTTAACGAGTGTACACACTTTGAAAGCTTTTGCTATATGCTAGATAAAAATCAAGAGGTGAATACAATGGCTGCCTCCAAGGCTCTCCTGTGTGACCTTTAGACATACAAATTGGCTGAGTGAGCTTAAGGTTTTTTGATTAGCATATTCATTCCAAAGTCTGCATATATCTGTAAGGCATAGCTTACCTTATAATGAGTTTTCCACAAGTCCAGATTTCTGGACAACTCATCCCAAACTGATATTTTATCTTTATAAACTGTATGCATGTACACTATATTGCCAAAAGTATTTGCTCACCTGCCTTGACTCACATATGAGCTTAAGTGACATCCCGTTCCTAATCCATAGGGTTCAATATGACGTCGGTCCACCCTTTGCAGCTAGAACAGCTTCAACTCTTCTGGGAAGGCTGTCCACAAGGTTTAGGAGTGTGTTTATGGGAATTTTTGACCATTCTTCCAGAAGCGCATTTGTGAGGTCGCACACTGATGTTGGACGAGAAGGCCTGGCTCTCAGTCTCCGCTCTAATTCATCCCAAAGGTGTTCTATCGGGTTGAGGTCAGGACTCTGTGCAGGCCAGTCAAGTTCATCCACACCAGACTCTGTCATCCATGTCTTTATGGACCTTGCTTTGTGCACTGGTGCACAGTCATGTTGGAAGAGGAAGGGGCCAGCTCCAAACTGTTCCCACAAAGTTGGGAGCATGGAATTGTCCAAAATGTCTTGGTATGCTGAAGCATTCAGAGTTCCTTTCACTGGAACTAAGGGGCCAAGCCCAGCTCCTGAAAAACAACCCCACACCATAATCCCCCCTCCACCAAACTTTACACTTGGCACAATGCAGTCAGACAAGTACCGTTCTCCTGGCAACCGCCAAACCCAGACCCGTCCATCAGATTGCCAGATGGAGAAGCGCGATTCGTCACTCCAGAGAACGCGTCTCCACTGCTCTAGAGTCCAGTGGCGGCGTGCTTTACACCACCGCATCCGACGCTTTGCATTGCACTTGGTTATGTATGGCTTGGATGCAGCTGCTCGACCATGGAAACCCATTCCATGAAGCTCTCTGCGCACTGTTCTTGAGCTAATCTGAAGGCCACATGAAGTTTGGAGGTCTGTAGTGATTGACTCTGCAGAAAGTTGGCGACCTCTTCGCACTATGCGCTTCAGCATCCGCTGACCCCGCTCCGTCAGTTTACGTGGCCTACCACTTCGTGGCTGAGTTGCTGTCGTTCCCAAACACTTCCATTTTCTTATAATACAGCTGACAGTTGACTGTGGAATATTTAGGAGCGAGGAAATTTCACGACTGGATTTGTTGCACAGGTGGCATCCTATCACAGTTCCACGCTGGAATTCACTGAGCTCCTGAGAGCGACCCATTCTTTCACAAATGTTTGTAAAAACAGTCTGCATGCCTAGGTGCTTGAATTTATACACCTGTGGCCATGGAAGTGATTGGAACACCTGATTCCAATAATTTGGATGGGTGAGCAAATACTTTTGGCAATATAGTGTATGTCTTACAGTACAGTGAGGTCCTCTAAAATGCTAACACCAACTGAGACATGTTCTCCCTCATATGACCACTCTGTCATAAAACTGACGTCTCAGGGATTTTTCTCCATGTTTTATCTTTGCAATGGGCTTTTTTGTGGATATTTTTAGGTGACAGCTTATGTTAGGCTTTTTGATTTTTTTTTTTTTTTTGGCTTTCTCATATTGAGGATGAAGTGGTTGTTAATTGGTGGAATTCATTACAGTCATTTTTTTTCCTTGCAAAGAAATAATGATAACTGCACCATACATACTACCAGCTACACCGTACATACCAACTATACATGGCGGCACTCCAAGGCAACTTCCAAGAACAGCTCTCAACAATTTCAGTGATAATTTCACGGAATATGCCACTTAAAACGCTACAAACAAGACATCAAAACTGCAACTCCAGCTGGAGCTACGATCACAAAATGTTTTAAATACAGACATTGTTGACTGTTTAAAAAGCTGCAGAGTGCTACGGACAGATGTAGACAAAACAACTGTGGGATCACTTACCAGGCAAGGCCAGAAGAAGAGATGCGCAAGATGGAGAAAGCAAGGTTGTAGAGGGGGGTATAATGGCGAAACTTAGGAGAAATCCCCACAGACCACCACTACCATAAATCCTGCTCTCCAATGTCCGCTCAATGGAAAACAAAATGGATAATATCCGACTCCAACTCTCTTCAAAAAAGGAGATATGTAACTGTTGGGCCATCATTCTGATGGAGTCTTGGCTGCATCCAACAATACCGGACAATGGTATTAGCCTGGAGGGGCTAACGCTATACCACACCAATAGGAACAAAGAGATCTGTGTTAAGACTTACGGTGCCAGGCTTTGTGTTTACATCAACAACAGCTGGTGCAAGAACAGTAGATCGGTTGCCAGCTTCTGCTCACCAGACATAGAGATTCTGACTGTTAAATGCAGACCATTCATTTAACACCTTGCTGGACTGATCCATAGTGCCAGCATGCTTCAAGTCTGCCACCATCTTTCCGGTCTCAAAGCCTCAGTTCACCTCACTCAATGATTGCCGGACTGTCCCACTGACTCCAGTCATGATGAAGTGCTTCGGAAAGCTGGTTAAAGAACACATCATCTCCAGTCTGCCGCCTACATTCGACCCGTTCAAGTTCGCCTACCGACAGAACCGCTCCACTGAGGATGCCATCTCTGCTGCTCTCCACCTGAGCCTGGCACACCTGGAGGAGGAGAACAATCATGTGTGGATTCTGTTCCTGGACTTCCGTTCAGCTTCAACACCATCATCCCAAAGCATCTGATGGGCAAACTGGAACAGCTGGGAGTCAATACACCCCTCTACAATTGGCTGCTAGACTTTCTCACAGACAGACCTGAGTCAGTCGGACAGAACACCTTTGATGTCATCACCCTAAGCACAGGCTCCCCTCAGGGCTGTACCCTGACCAGTGGCGGCTGGTGAAAAATATTTTTGGTGGGGCTGATATAGCCTAGTGTATGTCTCCAACTAATCCAGAATAAGAATTCAAATAAACAATTGGAAATGAAATACAATTTAACAGTAATGATTTAATTTACTATATAATAACAGTAACAGTGATAATTTTGGTCACTGTGACGGGGTTCTCTGGCCTCCAAGAATCAAGGCTCAGTCGGGTTACCGGTGTTGGTGATTTATTGTGCTCAAAAACTCAAAACAGGGTGCAAAAGAAACTAAACATCTACAAGATACTCTTGGCCTCAGCCTCCAGGGAGGGCGGTGCCCCAGCGCCCCCTATGGGCCGGCCGCCACTGACCCTGACCCCCTGCTTTTCACCCTGAGGACACATAACTGCATCCCCAGGTTCACCACCAATCACATTGTGAAGTTAGCAGATGACGCCACGGTGGTGGGCCTCTCAGAGACGACAACGAGCAGGACTACAGAGAGGAGGTGGAGCAGCTGGTGGACTGGTGCAGAGATAACAGCCTAATCCTGAAAGTGGAGAAGACGAAGGAGATAATCTTAGACTTCAGGAAGAATCGGCCTAACCATGATCCACTGCTCATCAACAGCTCAGCTGTAGAGGTGGCCAGCAGCACCATATTCCTGGGGTGCATATCACAAAGACCCACAACTGGACTGTAAACACCACCTCACTGATCAAAAGGGCACAAAAGCTTACTTCTTGCAGAGGATAAGGAGACCACCTTCTACAGAAGCACCATAGAGAGTGTTCTGATCAGCTGACTCACTGTTGCTGCTGTGCCTCAGACTGGAAGAAGGTTAGAAGAGTGGTAAGAACCGCAGAGAGGATCATCGGGGCTACTCTTCGCTCCAATAAAGACATTTCATCCAATGCAGTTCCAGCAGATTCCCGAACAGTTTCTTTCACACTGCCATTTAAACTGCGGAATGTTGTGTAAAATTGGATTAAAAAACATAAAACATTATTACTGTTCCTTATCTTTATCACGGCTGCACTTTAACAAATGAAAATGTCTTGAGAGCTGTACTGAACGAAATTTCTTATTGTGTACACTCTGTGTGTGAAAAATGATAATAAAGTCTGCCTAAGTCTAAGTCTTCACCAGAAAAAAAACACATTGGATATTTAGTTGCTTCATTTGGAAATGAATAGACCACATTTGGTTGTTCTATAAAACAAAAATGGAAACCAAGAGGGTGCAACTGATTAGATTTTACAGATACATTCCGTATATTAGATGGGGTTTCATCCAATCATGTAGTATTGATGGCTACTTGCTGCGTCTTTCTTCCAGCTCATGAGTGGTTTTCAATGGGGGCAGACACCAACAAACAGCAGCATCAGCCACTCACACTCAGAGACATCAAAGATTGTGATAGAAGATCAGAAGGAGGTTCCGGTGAAGGATTTTGAACAAGATGTATTGTAGCACATTTTATGGTTTTTTTGACACAGAAATCTCTTTTCTCTACACATCTAACATACACAGGCTATTATATAAGTGGATAAAAATACAGCCAACAGTTTGTTGATTATCATTTAAAAAGAACATTTTTATATTTTTTTGTGTTTTTTCTGTGTAAACACACACCTACCGATTTCTATTTATCTCTGAGAACCACTTGTGAGTGAAATCCTACCATCAGGTCCAAACGGCATCTTCCAAACAGCTACAAACCCCATAAAGTTGATATCCTTCCGCGTTCTCGATTTATTTGGATATCTGAGTCTGTTATATAAGACTCTCCCTTGTATTCCTGCTTTTGAGCTGCTGTCATTTCACTCTCACCTGGAGGCATTTTGCTCAAACAAAGAACAACGCTGACTGCTGAGGGAATACCCACATCAAACAGAATGTGGCTCTCTTTCTTTAAAAGTAATGAAATATATAAAAGAGACCAAGTTTTTTTTGTTGTTGGTGAAATGCTTGATTTACCTTTTCGTTTACTTCTGGGACTTATGAAACAACCTCAAGGGCAAAATCCATGTTTTAGGAAAGATGAATTAACCACAATTCCTATCAAAATGCCTGAAGTATACTTTTTATATGACTTTTCTTCAGTGCTGATTTTACAGGGCAAGTAGCGTTTTTCATTTCTTTTCCCCAAAAAAGTTAATGGTTGGTTTAAATGAAAAATAAACCATTCTAACTTGTTTGGGTGTACATTGTTGATGATTATTCAATAATGACTAGGTATCATAACAATCAAGGAGCACAGACTTTCAAACAGCTGGTTTCCTGATACAAGTTGTAAATACACCATTTATACATTTATACTTCCTCTGGTACATAGAGTCATCTGCATTTAACAGGCTGAATGTGGAGATCTAATGTTAAGATAACTTGTCTTGAAAAATACAGTAATGTACCTAACTATGTATTTTCCTTCTGCACAAGGGCCGTTTCTCATTATGTGTATTTGTGCATTCGCATGTGCTCGATAAACAACATCAGCCTCAGCCCTAGTACTGTTCCAATTCACAAAAAAACAAGACAGACAACGGGCAAAGTCCCCGGATCTTGTTTTCACCCCTCCCTCTTTAAAATGCATGCATCAGAGCAGACTAGTCCGTTCTTGAGGTTGACAGCTTTCCCAGCATGCAGTGCAGCAGCAGCATACAGTGGAGCCCTCAGAGAGTTCATTTAGCATTATGTTAAAAGTTCTCTTTTCTGTTGATGTTGATCAATAAAAGTACATTTTAAGATCACTTGAGGCAAGAACATTATACTTTTAAGCATCACTATATGCCCCATTTACTGATTTAGTGCGTCATTTTAACAAAAAGCTTCAATGTTGAGTGGACCGCGGAAACCAGCGGACCTCGGAGGATAACGGCAGCTAGGTCTATTCCTAGCCCGTCTGCAGCAGGCCTCTCTCTCGGCATAGCGGTCTGTGAAGTGCCGCTGGCTCTGATGGGGATTTTTATTTGACAAAATGTTCATTTGATTTGTGTTTATCTGACTTTGTTAATTATCAGATCCCCACTAAATGAACAACGTAAGAATTTATTATTATCTAGAGACTATTAATTACAGGAGGTAAAATGCAGCTTCAAATGAGCTGAAGGTGTGGTGATTTCACGAGTATGCTGCAGTTCCAATTGACCTATATTTATGCTACCTGCTCCCGTTCTCTCCAAGAACATACTTTGGGAGGACACAAGTCAGTACTTGTGCTCTTGTGAATTGAGAAACGACCAAGGATTTGTTATGCCAATGCATACCATTCCTTAGAATTCCATAGAGTCCAAAATGCAACGGATTTAAGTTAGCTCTTATTCGAAAAGATAATTAATGATTTATACATTATTTTGAATAATGTTGGGTAAGGTGAACATAAAAAAGTGTTGTTTTTTTTTTGGAACAGGAACTCCAAATTGGCTTTCTCTATAAAAGGGGCATGCATGGACTATTTAAGGCAATACTGAATAAATGAACTTTAATAGAGGAAGAATGGTGCTGGGTGTCAGGACTCCAGTCTGTGTGTTTGTCTTTTGTGTTGTTCTCCCTTCCACCAGCAGGAGGCGCCTGGTTCCGGTCCGTCTCCTCACACACCTGCTGGCGGTTACCTCGTTAATGGAGTGCTCTTAAGCTGCTGATTGCCACTACCTCGACGCCAGAGTGTTTGCCAGTTTTCTACTCTAGCCAAGCGGAGTTTTAGCTGAGTAAGACTGAGTTCTTGTCTACCTGAGTTTTAACTTTGTTTTTTTGTCTTCGCCTCTCAGCAGGAAGTCATCCTGCAAACTGGACCTTTTCGGACCTCCACTCCCAGGAGGGATCAACTGAGCCTTAAACTGAGCCAGGGATTCAAACAGGAAGTTTGGATCCAGTCTCCTTGAGAGGACGTTGAAATTACTCTCTGAGCAAAGGAATCATCTTCACTACGACCCGTTCAAGTACAGCATGAAATCTGAGTGGCAATCAGCGTCTCCGTTCAGCTGCACCGTCCGAGTTCTGGGTAAACCCTGTTCCACCCTCCACCGAATCAGACAAACTCTGGAAAACAACACACAGATTGGAGTCAAAGATCCTTCACTTCTCTGGAAACGTGAGTCTACAACCAGATCCTTTTCTTCAAATCAACGAATGAAATTTCCCACTGAGCCTGAACTAATAGTCTGTCTTCCCCTCACCTTCCAGTTCCGGCTGAGCAGAGTTCAGAGCAACACTGCACCGTGCTTAATCTCTTCAATAAAACCTGTTAAACTTTTCATCTGTGTCTCTCTCAATTGGTTTCACTGCATGTGGGTCCGAGCTTTAGATAAAATCATGACACTGGGGTAGTTGTTTGTCAGTGATGCTATGAAAACTGTGTTATGTATTACTGGGTTTGGTCTAGACATGGTTGTTCTCTCTGTTATTATTGTTGTATAATAACTAAAAGGTATGTCTAAAGGTATTGCACACTTATATCTCACTGAAATGAATGTGGTTAGTCAGACTCTTTCACATAGGACAAAGAGACCACTGGTCTATTTTGCACTGGACCAAATTGCTGCATCGGACCTATGCAGCAGTTTGGCAGCAATTTCATGATTCAGAAATTTATAACAGTCTTCTAATGTATGAAATCAGCCTATTAAATATTTGTTTGTTTTACTTTTCAGAGTTTTATCCAGTGAAATGTGGGTAATTGTTTCAGTTTGTGGGAAACCTGGACAGAGGTGAAAAATGTGGCACAGTCACATACAAATCAAGACATCTACTCACTCCAAGCATAGTGGGAGCCGCTCTACGCATGTAATGATCATACCGAAAAGTTCTTTGCCATCCAAAAAGCATCCAATGCCTCAACTTGAAGGCACCTGAAGTCAGATGTGTATGAAGAGCTTTGCTGATACTCTGGAAGGTCAACACTCCTGAATAAAGTAAAGAGCTTTGAGCTGCTCTGTTCTTTTCTTTTGCCTGTCTCTTGTACAACGGTATATATATATATATATATATATATATATATATATATATATATATATATATATATATATATATATATATATATATATATATATATATAGAAAACTTGGTACTGATTAAATGCTACTATACAAGCGTCCCCAGTGAGAGAGGTTACATGCAGAGACTATGGGAATTATGGCAGCTCCAACAACCATCATCGACACTGACAAAGAAACAACTACTAACTCAGTGTTCTAACATCCGCAAACGGCAGCTCCTATCACAACTAGAAATTGATGAGGTACAACTGACATGCTGCAGCAAGGAGGAGCCAGGACAACAGGTCAGTAGGGAGATATCATCATCCCAACACACAGAGATTGGGTCCCCAGCCCCAACAACAACAAGCCCACTAAACGTAAGGGCGGCTGACCTATGACAGCAGATCATGACCAAACTGGATCCCCTAGTACGACGACCAAGACTGCCAAGGCTAAGTGACAGAGTACCCTCTGAAAGTCTTCTAGAAAATGTAAATGCAACACTACATACTATCCCTACTAAAGACATAACTGAGACCAACGAGCTGACCTATGCCACAGCTACAGTGATCCTAGAGATGCTTGGCTATAAGATAAACACCACAGGCCACAAAGCAGAGCCCCCATGGAGGAGAAGGCTGGAAGCCAAGATCAAGGCAACACGAAGAGAGGTTAGTCAGCTCTTAGACCTGCAGAAAGGTGTAGGGAAGAGGTTACCTAAGTACAACAAGCTGTCCATTCCTGAGGCTCTAGAAACTGCCAAACAAAGACTTGCCGCCCTGGCCACCCACCTAAAGAGATACAAGGGAGAAGCAGAAGCCAGGAGAATAAACCAGGTGTTCTCCACCAACCCATCCAAAGTGTACTCACAGTGGCAGGGTAACTCAAGATCAGATCCACCCAGGGCTGAGACTGAACAGTACTGGAGAAACATATGGGAGAAGGAGGCATCCCACAACACCAATGCTCAGTGGCTAGAAGATCTTAGAACAGATCACAGCAATCTCCCAGAACAAGAACCAGTAACCGTTACAACGGCAGATGTCCAAGAAAGAGCGGCAGGTATGAAGAGCTGGACAGCACCAGGCCCTGACATGATCCACACCTACTGGCTGAAAAAACTAACCGCACTTCATGCACGCCTCGCAGCACAAATGAACCAACTGCTGATGGATGGGACCCACCCAGAATGGTTAACCCAAGGACGGACAATCCTGATCATGAAGGATCCCCAGAAGGGAACAACCCCATCCAACTACCGGCCAATAACTTGCCTATGTACAACATGGAAGCTCCTGTCAGGCATCATAGCGGCTAAGATGAATAGGCACATGGCTCAATACATGCACCCTTCCCAGAAGGGAATAGGCAGTAACACCACAGGAGCCAAGCACCAGCTACTAGTAGATAGAGCAGTCACTCGAGACTGTAAGACCAGGCAGACAAATCTGTACACTGCCTGGATTGACTATAAGAAAGCCTATGACTCAATGCCACATACATGGATACTGGAATGCTTGGAAATGTACAAGATCAACAGGACTCTAATAGCCTTCATCAAGAACTCAATGAAGCTGTGGAAAACAAGTCTGGAAGCCAATGCAAAGCCAATAGCACAAGTCACCATCAAGTGCGGCATATACCAGGGTGATGCACTATCCCCGCTGCTGTTCTGCATAGGCCTGAACCCCCTCAGCCAGATCATCACAAAGACTGGCTACGGATACCAATTCTGAAGCGGAACAATCATCAGTCACCTCCTCTACATGGATGACATCAAGCTGTATGCCAGGAGTGAGCGAGACATCAACTCACTGATCCACACTACCAGGATCTACAGCAGGGGTGCTCAAGTCCATTCCTCAAGAGCTACCATCCTGCAACTTTTTGATGCAACCATTTTTAACACACCTGAATCAAATGAGTTGCTCATTACCATGCTTCTGCTGAGCTAAATGAGGAGATTGAGGCTTTAGATTCAGGTGTGTTAGAGAAGAGATGCATCCAAAAGTTACAGGATGGTAGCTCTTGAGGACTGGACTTGAGCACCCCTGATCTACAGCAACAACATTGGGATGTCATTTGGACTGGACAAGTGCGGTCGCATGGTCTCAAAGAGAGGGAAGATGATCAGAACCGAGGGGGTTGAACTACCAGAAGGCCACATTACAGATGTGCAGGACAGCTACAAATACCTTGGGGTGCCACAGGCTAACGGAAACCACGAGAAGATGGCAAGAAAGACTGCCACAGCTAAATACCTACAAAGAGTAAGGCAGGTCCTGAAAAGTCAGCTGAATGGGAAAAACAAGATCCAAGCCATCAACACATATGCCCTACCAGTCATCAGATACCCCGCTGGTATAATAAACTGGCCAAAGGAGGAGATAGAGGCCACTGACATCAAGACAAGAAAGCTCCTCACAATGCATGGAGGGTTCCACCCCAAATCCAGCACCCTGAGACTGTATACCAAGCGTAGCGAGGGAGGCCGAGGGCTAGTGAGTGTCAAGACCACTGTCCAGGATGAAACAACTAAGACCCAGGGGTACATTAGAAAGATGGCCCCCAAAGACAAATGGCTTGGTGAATAACTCAGGCAGGAGAAAACCGAAAGTGAGGACAAGAAAGAGGAAGGAGAACCATCATCGAGGGACAAGCCGCTGCACGGCGTATACCACAGACAAATAGAAGAAGTGGCTGATATCAAAAAATCCTACCAGTGGCTGGAAAAGGCTGGACTGAAGGACAGCACAGAGGCACTAATCATGGCAGCACAAGAACAGGCACTCAGTACAAGATCAATAGAGGCCAGGGTCTACCACACCAGGCAGGACCCCCGATGCAGACTGTGCAAAGATGCCTCTGAAACAATACAGCACATAACAGCAGGGTGTAAAATGCAGGCAGGAAGTGCATACATGGAACGCCACAACCAGGTAGCTGTCATAGTGTACAGGAACATCTGTCATGAGTATGGGCTGGAAGTCCCAAGGTCAAAATGGAAGACACCTCCTAAGGTAGTTGAGAATGACCGAGCTAAGATCCTATGGGACTTCAAGATCCAGACTGACAAACAGGTGATGGCTAACCAACCAGACATCGTGTTGATCGACAAACAGCAGAAGAAGGCAGTAGTGATAGATGTGGCAATCCCAAGCGACAGCAACATCAAGAAGAAAGAACACAAGAAGCTTGAGAAATACCAAGGGCTGAAAGAGGAGCTAGAAAAGATGTGGAAAGTAAGAGCAGAAGTGGTGCCAGCGGTAATTGGAGCACTGGGGGCTGTGACCCCCAAACTGGGAGAGTGGCTACAGCAGATTCCAGGTAAAACATCAGAGGTCTCTGTACAGAAGAGCGCAGTCCTAGGAACAGCTAAGATACTGCGCAGAACCCTCAAACTCCCAGGCCTCTGGTAGAGGACCCGAGCTTGAGGATGACACATACCACATATATATATATATATATATATATATATATATATATATATATATATATATATATATATATATATTTACAAATTTTTATATTTTTATAGCTTGAAAGTAGTGTCTGTCTCTGATTCATTGAGGTTCCACATTAAGCTGTAAAAGTTAAAGTTTCCCAAATGTGGAATCTGCTGCTTTGGACACCCAATGCTGAACGCACAAAGTGTACAATGCCCGAAAACAGTAAATGCTACTAAACCTGCTTGTCTCAATGCTCTCTAAACGCCCTTTTGGAGTCATCCAGATTTATGATGTTAGAAAGGTCACAAAGTCTATGTATTTGGTTCTGAATACAATCAATGAGAACAACACAAGAATATGTTACAAGCTGAATTGTCAATTGAACAGATGATAACATGAGACTAACACTTGGGCAAAATGTTTGCATAAAACAGTAAGATTAAAAAAAAAGTGAGAATACAGAAAAGGTTTACAGTGTCAGTGTGCTTCTGTCAGCGGGCCCAGGGGCAGCTGTGGCTATAATGCAGTTTGCCACCATCAGCCACCATTGCCATAATGCAGTTTGCCACCATGTGTGTGAATGGGTGAATGACTGAATGTAGTGTAAAGTGCTTTGGTCAGGTCTCCAGACTTGAAAAAGTGCTATATAGGTACAGACCATTTATCATTGTCAGTTTAGATATATGCTGTCTATTAACAATTTATAATAATTTGTTGCTTAGTAAAAATTTTGTAGCAACTCTGCATTTACATTGCAACAAAAACTGGTTGGGACAACACATTTTGCTGTCATTGTCAAGCAAAGGTAAAATAGAAGACACTGCAGTGTTTTAAATGTTATTTCTAACAGAACTATAATAGAAAGGAAATGTTGTTTTAATTTTCTTCACCATAAATAAACCTTTGACAAATCACTTAGTTGGAACAGATTTTATTAACTTAATGTGGTTTTAATCTGTAACACACTGTGGGCCAACTCTAGAAATCTGAATAAGATACTGTCATACTACCTATATATAGGACAGAAATTGGGATATAAATAAGGAAAATAAGCAACCTTTTTGGTCTGTTGCTTAATTTCAGCTAATCTATGTTTAGACTGACAGAACTTACTCCTCTAAGACCAACATGATATTGCTGCAGATGCTCCCAAACTCTAACATATTATTTGAAAAATGTGTTTCATTTTCCTATGCACGTCTCTGCCAATGTCAAGCTTCCCTGTAGAGCTGCTAAATGAAACACTGTAAGATCCAGGATTACATGAAACCCCAAGTCCCTGTTCTGGCATTGATTTAACCCATATAAACTCATTTCATTTCATCAAAATTACTTATTTAGAAGTTTTACCATGGAAACAATCTCTTCGTGCCTTGAAAAAGCTTAGATGCTACTCTAAACCGCTGCCTAATTTAGTTAGGAGAATCTATAAATATGCAAATTGGTGGCTGACTCTGTTTCTGCTGCTCACCTGCTGCTGGGTCACACAGCTCACTTTCAACTCTGTTCAGATACTTTAGGATTACTTTATGCTACACAGGGGCAAATTATGACTGCTGTAGTGTAATCATTAAGAGAAAAAGAGGTTCACTAATTATTTTATACACACAAGTTTCAAGCAGCCTATGATAAATTGCTAAGGATTTGTGATTTTTTTTTCTTCTTTTAATGAGCTCTTTTGTACCCAATTATTTCTGGTAATGTACATTTTTCTTCGGCTGTTCTGCAGTTCCAAAGCAGAGGAGGCAATCATTTCTGCAATCCATCCATCCATTTTCCATCACACTTATCCCAAGCGGGGTCGTGAGGGGTGCTGTTGCCTATCTCCAGCTGTCTACAGGCTGTCAACAACAAGGGAGACAAACAGGACAAACAAGCATTCATGCACACACTCAGACCTAAGGAGAATTAAGAGAAGCCAATTAACCTAACCGTCATGTGTTTCGACTGTGTTTCTTGGAAGCATCTTGCTAACCAGTTAGCAACTTAGAGCTAGTAGGTTCCCAATGGGTAATTACATTGGGACCAAGTAGCACTAAATTGGTGACTTAGAAACGACACTGTGAAGGAACACAATGGACAGGGGAAACATGCAAGAGGAGGAGAGTTTTTTGTGTCGGAGATCGTGGGTTAGTCTCCTCCGTCATACATTTTTGTTTTAGATGAGAAAAGCTGGGACGAAGTTGTTTAGGAAGAGGACGCCAGGGCAGCAGAAGCTTGGTTTGGTGTAGAAGGCTTACAGCCATACATGTTTCAGCCCTTGCCTTGCAACGCGGCCAGTTCTGTTAGCTCTACGCCTGCCGAAGACACAGATGTCCATCCCCATGAACACGGGGACGTAACTCACTGGTAAAGTAAATAATTATTCTTATTGTTTATTTTAACCATTGCGTATATTAGCTGCGTCATATGACTCAAGATGCTATGACCAAAAGAATTTGATTGGCAGATGACCGTTGATATATGATTGGCCGAATTTAGGTGGTTAACTGGTCTGCATAAAATAATAAAAACAATCCCCACAGAGTTTAAGACAGGATTTTATTTTAAAATAAAAACTTTCTAAATTTTGTGACGATATAGTCTGATGAAGAGTACATTTACATACATGTTTAAGCCAGAATGATTTGACATTTAAATATGACTTCCCTACGACTTTAAATATGCTCATCAAAGGTTGTGCCTCTTGTGCCAGTTCAGAGAACTAAAGATGCTGATCCCGTTCTAAACATCTTCCTATCTTTTATCTATATGTATATGTGCTCTCTATTCTGCAGCCTGTGCCTGATTTCTTTGTACTAATGCATTATTGTGTTATTGTACAAGTACACAATGAAAGCCCTGTGCAATACATGTTCCAAGTTTCTATACAGATACCAGACAATTAATCTTGATGCAATTGCTAAACTTTTATAAGCCGGCAGTAGAATTTAACTCCTTTTAAGAAAACATGATTGATTTTTCATATTTGCAATCTGCAACTTGGTTTGTTCTCAGTAAGAAAAGTAGCAATATGACTTTTCAGCAGATATACAAGGGCCGAAGGTTTTTATTAGCGTGACATTAAATCATGTCTGCTCTGCGGTTTATTATCAGATAAAGCATGGTGTGCAAAAGATAATTATTTCACCTCTAATGAGCTCTCACTGTCAATGGCTGAGACGATCAGGGTCAGTAAGTAGCAGGGCTGCTGACAATCTTGGTGTGAAACATTTCTAAAGTAAATCCACATAACTCTTATTTTGGAATGTGAAAACAATTATATAAAAAGACATACACAAAAAAAACAATACAGAAACGAGTTACAAATATAATTGATTTACTATTTCTATTTTACAAAAGCAGGCCCAGTTTTAACTGAAGCATTACTGAAGCACACAGTAACATGACTAGTTCAAGTAACAGGCATTAGATGGCTGGAATCACACCTGCTCAGTGGTTTCGTTAATTGCATCCACCTGTTTTAAATTAGTTCTGTTCATGCATGTTGAATTTTAATCAGTATTTTTTCTCAGCTCTGGTGATCTGCTCTTATCATCCAAGCAGCTATGTACTTTGTTACTTCACTTTTTTTATCATTAAAATACATCCATGCACCATCCGCCTGCAAAGGTTCGGTTGTCACTGGGATCCTTAATCCCCACAAGAAGCCATAGCATTAAGGTTCTTGTGAAGAAGTCTGAGAACATTGTATCATATTATCCTCACCAAGAGAACCTATTTAGTTCGGCTTATATTTTCAAATGGAAGACAGACAGACAATAAATAAAAGATTCCAAAAGTATAAAATTTGAAAGTATATAAAATAATACATTCGAGATTATTGTATGTTTCCATTATATTGCTCAGTTGATCAGTGATTGATCAGTATTGCTCAGTGGCGCAGTGGGTAGCACTGCTGCCTTGCAGCAAGAAGGTTCTGGGTTTGATTCCTGGCCCAGGGTCTTTCTGCATGGAGTTTGCTTGGAGTTCTCCGGGTACTCCGGCTTCCTCCCACAGTCCAAAAATATGAGTATTAGGTTTATTGGCTTCTCTATATTCTTCTTAGGTGTGAGTGTGTGCGTGAATGGTTGTATGTCCTGTTTGTCTCTGTGTTGCCCTGCGATGGAATGGCGACCTGTCCAGGTTGTACCCCGCCTCTCGCCTGTTGACAGCTGGATATAGGCACCAGCACCACTCGCAACCCCAATTGGGAGAAGCGTGTCAGACAATGGAGGGATGGATATATAATAGAATAGACTTAAATGTCATTGCAATGTACATATTATATGTGTAATAAAAGTTAATACTTTATATTTTTTGTGTACCAAAAGCATAAGGCCAGAGATCAGATATTGTTAAGGAAATTGCTTAAAGCTACAGTGTGTAATAATTACAGGGATATGCAGTCAGAAATGTAATATATTATACATAACTATGTTATTTATCATCATCTACGAGCTCAGCCTCTTAACCTTAATACTTGCGTTGCCTTAGAATTCGTTATTTACAATTACATAGGAGCGGGTCTCGCAGCCATGGAGGCAGACATCTTTGCGCTACGGCAGCGCAGAGCCAACAAACAAGCGATTGCGAGATCGCCCATTACGCTCGAAAGTAACTACGGCAAGTAGAGAGAGATGAACTGAGACGGTACTGAACAATAGATGGCAGTATTATGCCTGAGAATACTATCTGTAAAATTATCTATGTAAACAAACCTCATCACTTGAGAAGGTAGGTGATGCGGACGTCGTGGAAGACATTTTGTCCCGTAACGCTTGCCGTACTGTTGGGGGGAGAAGCGGTGGGGGGGAGATGTTCATGTTGCTGCGGTCTGCAGTCCGGACGTTAGATGTTGCTGAAAATTACACACTGTAGCTTTAAGAGACTGGGTCTGCATAAAATATTATGCAGCCATACCCAGTACTTCAGCTTCATGCCCTTCCTTATTTGTCCTTTTTCTTCACTTGTGCTTTTTTCTAGTTGGTATAATGATCCGAGCATGGCCTGCTGGTTTAGCTATAGCTGATGGGATAGCCACTGAAGCTACAGAAGTTGTTTTTAAACAGCTGTCCAAAGTTTCCACCAATATTTAGAAATGACTCAAAGTTGTTTTTACAGTAAGCAAGATGAGTAATACTCCATGCAAGTGAAAATATAAATGTGCCTAAGGCAAAAAAAGGAAAAACGAGTTTGCAGGATGCCAAGTCACTGTTTCCAAAGGTTTTGCCATTGATTTGTTGATCTATTTGGACTCTTTAAGCTATATGTGTGCAATATGTGTGTACAAGTGTGGAAAAAGATCTTTGACATTCATCTTACTTCTAATTATTCACAATAAATTCTATCTTTGGAATGTAATGCACATTTATATTCAAGTGGAGTAGTGTTTGTGTATGTCTCTTATGCATTTCTCAAATGCAAAATTTGCTTTTCTTTTTTGTTTGCACTAATACAAACATGGGAAGTGTTGTTCTATTACCTTGTTTATGAGGACATGTGTGTGTGTTTGTGTGTGTGGAGGGGGGTGAACAACTTTGTAATTAAAGCCAAATCCATTACATTAGAGAGAGAGGGTTTTCAGGGGATTCATCCCCACAAATGTGCAGCTTTTCCCTCCTCCTCTGATCCCTTTTAATTTGACAGTTTTGTTTATCTATTTTTTTTAGATAAATTGAACACAATGCATCCCTGGCGTACACACAAATGAAAACTGTAATTAAAAGTGACGCGTTGGGCATTGACTATTCTGTACAACGTCTTTGTGCATTTTGTTTACCTGAGTCATGTCTGCCAGAATGCATTACGTCTGGCCCTCATGTTAGGTAAGATTCCAAACAGTGTGAATTTTTATTTTCAGCCCAGAACTTATGTTACATTTGTTGGGCTCAGTCTTGAGATTATTTGATAGATATGATTACACACTGTCACTTTTTCTTGACTTTAACAATATCTTACATAAAATAAGTATTCAAGACGAAACAAAAGCCATTGTGGACTAGGTCGGCCTGATTAAAATGTGTGAGCATCATACAGAGCATTTTTCAGTCTGTAAGCTTGATAAATAAAAAGTGCAGCTTAACAAGCCTATTAAGGAACTCCCATTTACTGATAAAAATGCCCTTACTTAAGCTACTAGCTTGGGTAAACAGAGAAGCTAACATGAAGTTCATGGTAATTTTCGAGATACTGCTGAGATACACAACTTAGGTCTAAGGAATAACACTCATTGTTCTACTGCCTCATACCATGTAGTACACCAGTAAAACATTTGGAAATATTTTCTGGTCTCCTAAGAAAATATGTGGGGGAAATAATTCACCCAAAACACCATTCCAAACATTGAAACCTGTTCATTTTAAATTCATACTGTCCGAATGTTTGCTTTCAATAGGAGGAAAGTTGAAAGGAAGATTGTGTTTCAGACTCAAAGAAAATGTAATTGATGATAAAAAAAAATGTTCAAAATGGGCCAGAGATTCATCATCCTGGAGGAAACCTATGTAATTCCTCTAGAGCAGAGGTCACGGATGAGGGGATTAGGGTCCGGATCCTGACCCACCTGCTGGCTAATCAGGATCCAACCTGATTTAAAACATTTATAAATTACCGCATGTTGTCCAACAACAGTGTCTAATTTAACTTGTGCCGCTTGATAACATGGTAAAGCCCTCCGGAGCGCCCGGGACCAGGCTGCACGTGATACAAATTAGCCAATGAGCTGAGGCAGTAAGGGTTGCTGCTGCTGCTACTTTTAGACACAGCAGGAAAACCCTTGGCGATGGAAAAGAAGGAGAAGATGATGAGAAAAAGACAACAGAGAAAGTGTGGACTGCTGGAAGAAACAAAGTGAACTGGTGACAGAAAAGTGAAATGGTGTGCTCCAAGATGAGCCTGCACATTTTGAGTATGTTTGGCTCAACCTCCTGCTTTGAAGCAGGATTCCCCACCATGAACATAATCAAAAATAAATATCGATCCAGGCCTACGAATGAGTACCTTGATATGTGCTTGAGAATGGCTTTGTCACCATTCAAACCCAATTTTAAAAGCCTTGCAGGGCTGCGTAAAGCCCACTTCTCTCATTAAGCTCATGAGTACTGATGTCAAGACTGAATCTGGGAGTGCAGCTGCACAGACCTAGTGGAGCTCTCTGGCAGAGATCTTCTCTTTAACAGGATTCCAACTCTTTGAGAGAGAAAAAAACACACACCAAAAGCCTAACACAAAGTCAGTGATGACTTTTTAAAGTGTACTGTACTCCATTACATACTGCTCCCTTGTGGCAGCATTATAGAAAAAGCAGCATAAAATAATTATAGGTGCTGTACAATGATAGCATTACGATACTGCTTAACATGTTGCAATAGAGTAGTACCAGTCAACTTATTGTAAATGCCAATGTGTCAAATTATGCTGCTATACTTTTAAACCTTATGAACACATGTATTGTATGTTAAGGCCAACATACTCTGTAACTAGCCTCTTTACCACAATTAACAACTGTGTGCTCAGTTAGGTTACTTCTAATCTGTGGAGTCACTAGTGCCTTTGTTTATTTCTAAATGGAGTAACAGTCTACATTTATTTTTGTCTTATTGTTGTTTTTTTTAACTGTCAACCACATGTGTATCTAAATTAAAAATTTTGATGAATTTCCAGAAGACACAAGACTAGCAATTATGTTCAAGTTAATGTTAGCTAAAAACAAAGGAAAAATAAATAAATAAATAAATAAAAAGTAGCTAGGGAAATATTGATGAGGCTTTTGTAGCAATTGGAAGTCTCTATTTTTTGCAACAAAAACACAGTAATAAATGAGCAAAAAAACTATTTATAACTTTGTCAAAATCTTAAGTGAGAAGACTAAATTATGTGTGATTTTGCAAACATAAAAAAGTAAACCTTCTCTTTTAAATTCTGGGGGTAGCAAAGACATGTGAATGCCTTTGGCAGAATTCAAATGAGCAATTTTTATCTAGATTAATTCCAAGATTACAGTGAGATTAATCTGGATGAAAAGAATGTTTTTTTTTAATGCCTTTTTAATTTGTTTTCATACGCTATTTTTTTAATGAGTTAACAGTCAGAGACAGTTAAAACACAATAACTGAATTCACAAACAACTTAAGGATAATTAAAAAGATAACTTTCTCTAGAACTAAAAAGCAATGGCCTGGTAGAGTCCTCAAACAACTCTTCCAACCAACATAGGGAGAGAAGTGTGGAAATAAAACATGCATGCATGTGAATCCACAAGCATGGATCTAATCACAACTTGCATTATTTAACATTTGTTGAGACTCCCCATGTAAGTATCGGCTGTGAGCTTTTCTGTCCTGGCTAGCTCCCCAGATGAAACAATGGAATTCACAAAATTGGTTGAGTGGGATATTGCTCAAAACAAATTGTGCTTTGTGTGACCAGGGTTACAAAGATCAATATTAGCTGTATGAATTTTCTGAGGTAACTCTTCAGCCCCTTGAGATGTTTAACCTTAAAAAAAAAGAAAAAAAAACTGAAACAAATAAAACAGAGCCACCTGCATGAAAACCAATTAAATCACATAACTTTTATTTTGTAATTCATGGACTAGCATAAGAAATTTGGAAAGCATAAAACTTTGAAAGATACAATACAGAGTCTTAATAATCTTAATGATATTGAATGAATTTACTTACGGTATGTAAAATGTTGTGTCTTTCTGGCTTTTATGTAACACAGCAAAAACAAAAATCTATTTATTACCTGGATAATAATTTAATCTGAATGTAATACAACAGTTTATTTCCTCTTATTTTTTATGTTCTTTTGCCATGTTTAGTGTAATATCTTGTGATCAAGCTCAATAATGTTAATGTTAATGCTTAAATGCATAAACTAAAAATCCTTATCATTGAGAGCAGTTGCTCCTAAAGGTATTCATTATTAAAATGGGCAGCATTTAAGGCTCCTGCAGCCTCTATCGGCAAAACGTTTCAGGCATGGGGGGGCTGTTCAGGACCCACACAGTCATAAGCCAGTACATCTTGACTGTGCTGTTACACAGCAGTTCTGTAAGCTGCTTCTGGATGCGATCCAAATTCAAAGCATACAGATTGCAGAGCAGTCGTATGTAAAATTTTTCAGCCTCTTAAAAACAGCAAGACACCATATGAAAGCATTGCAAAGCTCACCCATTTTGACAGGAGAAAGTGCTGTTCATTTCTAGGCAACTCTGAAAATACCACCAGTTTGCTGATGTGTTATATGATATGTGAGGATTTGCATGTTCACTGAATAACCGGCTGGTAGTTTATAAATAAAAGATGAACAGAAGGACAAATTAAATTATCTCAAAAACTGGAAGTAAATGTATCATAAGCTTTGCACTTCACACTTTTGCTTTACATGTAACAGGCTAGAGGCATTCCCAAGTACACCAGAAGAATCAAAATTCCAGGTGCACTTTTTTGACCTAATTCTAGTTAATAAATAAAAAGCTTTCATTACTTTTGATGTGAAGATCATGCATGAGAAAGATTTTCTTATAACATTGTACAGTATTGGAATGAGAGGAGCATCTTTCTGAAATGGTAGTGTCTAAGACAGAGTAAAAATGGAATAATCAACTAAACATGCTGTTAATATAAATATAATTTTAGTGAAGTAAACTATTTTATGTTATGCAAATTTGTTTGTTTGTGTTAAATTATAAGCAACATAATATATCAGGTCTACCAAACCAAGCATGTCAGGATTAGTGGATTCTTGTTGAAGACTCAAAATCAGAGCTGAAGAGTAGGAAATCATATTTGAAAAATTTAATGAAGTAAAAATACAGAACCGATCAACAAGAAACTCAGGAGCCAAACACTAAGAGACACTAGGGAACTGCAAAGGAGGAGTATAAATGGTAAATGGCCTGTACTTACATAGCGCTTTCTTTCCAAGTCAGGAGATGTGACCAAAGCACTTTACACTACATTCAGTCATTCACTCACACACTCACACACTGATGGTGGCAAGCTAAATTGTAGCCACAGCTGCCCTGGGGCTCACTGTCACAAGCAAGGCTGACGAACACTGGCGCTACCAGGCCCTCTGACCATCATCAGTAGACAATGCAGGTGATGTGTCTTGCCGAAGGACACAACGACACTGAAAATCAGAGCTGGC
Organism: Cyprinodon diabolis; assembly: GCA_030533445.1. Taxonomy (NCBI): domain Eukaryota; kingdom Metazoa; phylum Chordata; class Actinopteri; order Cyprinodontiformes; family Cyprinodontidae; genus Cyprinodon; species Cyprinodon diabolis. The sequence continues at coordinate 14,653,451 of CM060066.1, read as the reverse complement.
GCTTTAACCGTCAATCCTTCGATTTCAGGGCAAACTCCTACATCCGACGCCGGCTAAATAGAACAATGAATGGAATAATCAACTGATTGGGAGCAGGTGTGGACAGAAGTACCCAAAGTATGAACACCACACAAGGGCTGAGTTATAAATTGATGGTATTAAACCATGCCTTAAAGATTCCTTCTGATGCTTTTAAGTTTATATCGTTTATAAGAATAACAGCACTTCCAAAACATAAACAACATTGTCGATGCTTCAGTTGACTTTGTGAATCAAGAGGATATACTGATACAGATGCAAACATTTATATCAAGCATTCATCTATCTTCGCTTTCCCACACCAGGTATCAATGGATGCACAAAATCCCCTTTAAGCACTAGGCACAACATTGTTACACAATGACAAACTTTGCATATGAAGAGCTACCTCATAAAGAAAGAAAACTTTGAAAAGTAAACACAGACACATCAATGCATATGCATTTAGAAAAAGCAACCCCCCCCCAAAAAAAAAAAAAAAAAAAACGCCCACACACAAGCAAACACATATGCAAAAGCACACACACAAATACTTCACAGCCAAATCCTCCCTGGCTTGTTTAGACAACCCACCACTTTCCAGTAAATCCTAAATAAGCTAATCCAGGAAAATCAACAAATGCAATTTTCAGCTTAGTAGAAGACACATGCAAATGGAAGCCAACCTCTCTCTGCCCTCAATACAAGTCTGTTTGAGCATATGGAAATGTGCTTTACAATGCTTCAAGAAAAGAGCCGAAAGTTTAAATAGTATGTATATTTTGAGCAGCTCTGCAGGAATCGCTTTGCAAATCTTTTAAACTCATTATCTAATGGAGAATCAGCTTATTTTAGATTCAAAATTCTAACAGACAAAATAAAATGGAAAATCATTTAACTGCCTTTAAAAGAAGAAATGACAAAAGCCTCCATAAACCTTTTGACAAACGTATCCTTCTTTAAAATGACAATAACAAACTTTGAAGCTCAGTGTTTCAAAAGTAAAGTTATGCAAACTTCACAAGTGAAACTTGTCTCAAGTGAGAATTTCCTACATCTCTTAAAGTAAAGTTGTGTAAAGAAATTCATCATAAAATTTTAGAAATAAATGGGAATTAGCCGAAGGGACAAAAAGCAGAAAACCAATATTTAGTAGTCATGTTCAGACCCCAAGGCTTCACTGCACTAAAAATACTCACACAAATGTTGTGAATAGCTCTGCGTGGGCTTCATAAAAAACTGTCTTTGTGAGATAAAAAAAATGCCTTTCCTCTGCTTGAGCAATTCAGAATGGACAGAGTTAAAATAAAATACTATTGGACTATAAGAAAAAATAGATGCAATGCTGCCTGAGCCTACGGCAAGGTGTATGCTAAAAGAAGCTTCCAATCTTTAATGAAGGCTAAATAAATTTAAATGCACAACATTCTATGAGCTTTAAAAGCAAAGTACAAGCGAAGCAGTGATGTGAGAGGCCAAGCTGATTTGCTCTGGAGCGGTCCAGATACTTGGTTTATAGGTGGAAGGTAAGATAGGGTGGATGGAAACAGATGACTTGCTGTGGTAACAGCTGAAAGGGAAACGCAAACAACTTTTGTTGTTTGTATATTTTTTTATTTATATTCAATACTTTATATTTTTTACTTTACAAAACAACAAAACAAAACAACCCAAACAAGGTGTTGACCACAGAAAGAAAATACCCCCTGCACTAAATCAAAGAAACAAGCAAAAGGCTGCCATAGCGCCATCTGAGTTTACAAAATAAGACTTACAGAACAAAATAAAATTATATAAGTCAAAAGCACAATGGAAGATAGTCAAATACAGTGTCTCATTTGCTTCTTAGGCCTTACAGATTGGTGTCACAAGTGTGAATTCAACAAGCAATGTTGTGTCAGGTCCCAAGATCCTCTCAAATCTGTTCTGTTTATTGAGTTGTGGTGTCCCAGTGTTTACATTTGAAGAACTTACATAATCTCACTGAGTCATTGATTAAACGTGATCCCGGTTGCACACTTCATTTCTATGTTTTATTTTAAAGAGACCCATCTTATTAAACTGTTGACAAGCTGGCCTGTGGAACGAGTAGTAAACCTATCCTGCTTGACAAAACAGAAAACATTATTTAATCTTGAAGCAGCACAGTACATTAAAAAGTCAAACAGTTTGTTTTCTATTTAAATTCCAAAAAAATACATTTTCTTTTTCCAGGAGAAGCTACTAATTCTTATAATAATAATAATAATAAAAAAAAAAAATCAGCATTTTTCATCCTTTCCAAAACAAATAAGGAAACTTAAATTCATGTTTATAATAAGAATGACTTTTCTGATGTAGAGGAGCGAGTTACCTTAGACAGATGTAGTTGCCGTAGTGATTATGTTCCACACCCACTACTAGAAGAACAGAACAATAAAGTATAAATTTACATTGCAGACAGAGGAAGCCCAAATCAGATTTTCTTATGTCAATGTAAGATCCCTATCTGATTGTTTTTGGTAGTCATTACAGCTCAAGATCTATTTTTAAACAGACCACACTCATACTGGGTCCCCAAAGAGTACATTTTTATAATTTTTCAAAGTGACCTTAATTATTATCCAACTTTTACATTATTGAATGTGACAGTTCTGCCTGTAGGAGATGGGATGCAGTAAGACTAAATATAAACAGTGGAACAAAGTATAGGGCTGCTCAGTGGCGAAATGGGTAGCACTGCTGCCTTGCAGCAAGAAGGTTCCAGGTTTGATTCAGGGCCCGGGGTCTGCATGGAGTTTGCATTCTCCCTGAACGTGCGTGGCTTCTCTCCAGGTAATCCGGCTTCCTCCCACAGTCCAAAAACAGGACTATTGGGTTAATTGGCTTCTCTAGATTCTCCTTAGCTTTGAGTGTGTGCGTGAATGGTTGTTTGTCTCTGTTTTGCCTTTGCGATGGACTGGCGACCTGTCCAGGTTTTACCCCAGCTCTTGCCTGCATACAGCTGGAGATAGGCACCAGCACCCCTCGCAAGCCTATAAGCGTGTCAGAAAATGGATGGATGGATGGATGGATGGATGGAATAAAGTATGTTAGGTGTTGTAACTGCTTACAACGATGTGTGCTATCTATTAATTGCTCCCGCGTATTGTTTATTGAGATTTTTCACAGGTTCCTATTTATTCACACCAACTAACACATTTGAACTTTAATGTGTCCAATATAAGACATTGTATATTCACTAAGCTAATTACATTGACATGTTGCTTCCAGTTATTAAATTTAATGTACAGCAGACACCAATGATGGACCTTGTCATAATTGTTTTGTCTCACCTTGCAAAACAACTTCCTAATTAATACATATGCTATATAGAGCATCTATATTCTATGAGCATGGAATGATCCACATCTCCTTTCCATGCAGGTCAGAGGGCTGCAGACTGTTTAGGCTTGCACTGAAATCATAATTTGAATAATATAATTGAATATGCATTATGATTTTAGCCCTAACACATTTACAGAAACAAAATCGTTCAATATCTGCATGTTAAACATTTTAAGCAGCAGATTTAAGGGTGGAGTGAGCATCTTTACCTTCCCTTCATTCAGCTACACAGGTAAATAAATTTGTCATAAAAATGAAAAGGGAGGACCGCCCTTTAACCACTAAAGCACTGGTGCCCAATGTGCAAAACCATGATCATGGCACATGGCACAACATAGGGCACTTGTGATAAAGCATTAAACATCATGACCAAACCAACACTATGTATATATATATATATATATATATATATATATATATATATATATATATATATATATATATATATATATATATATATATATATACGTATAGATATACACAGAAAAAAAAAAAAAAACATAGCATAAAAAAGATAATAGTCAAAAAGGAATATATAATAATGATCGCAACCTGTTTACAATGGAAATTATAGAAATGAGATATGATTTTTTTTAAAGCACCTCGAGGTTATTAGCAGCCCTTACATGGATCAGGAGATCTCCCCTTAGTGTGAGGGATTCAACACAGAGGGCACTACCATCTCAGCCTTTAAATTCAGGTCTCTTATCATGCTAAGGTCCCTCTTTTCCAGACCATGTTTAATTTTGGCCTGATGACCGGAGAAGAGACGCAGTTTTGGCTCATAAACAGCTGTGAGACCTCTTTCCTCTGATTTGCAACCTCCTTTTTCAGCCATCTAGCTCCACAAGGCAGCCCCCTCCCAGAGTTTCGACCTCCACCCCCCTCTGTGTTGAGAACAGTAAAGACCACAGCACACAGGATCTCATGCTTTCTTTCCATGAAGCTGCCTGGGATCTCCAACCGGGATGGAGATCCAGGCAAAAGGCTCAGATCTCCAGAATGACCAAGGATAAGTCATGATGTTTGACTTTTCAGAACCAAACTGCTGCAAAACAGACATCTTGCAACACATTTCTCTTCAGTTTCAGAACTTACAGGGAAAGACTGGAGGAGAACGTCTCCTGAAGATCCCTTGATGTGAGCCCCTGGCACAAGGAAACCCCGTGTGCTGTGACTCTGCCGTGCTAAGCTGCTCCTAGAAGAAACTCCAAATGTTAGTGGTTGGATTCTTACTGATTGTTTGAGCAGGTGTCTTTATTAGTGTTGCACCGATACTGATACCAGTATCGGACGGGGTCCCGATACAGCCCTAAAATGGTGGTATCGGTATCGGCGAGTACCAACAAATAGGGCACCGATACCATTTTGAGAGCCATAAGTTTATCAACTATTGTCACCCACTCCTGGTAGGCAATAAAAAGTTCTACTGGATTCACTTTGTATTAGATTTTTCCTGCTTCACAAAGGTAGGCAGCAGCTTGACAAAGCCATGATGGCAATTATTTTACATTATTATGGTATCGGTATCGGCCGATACTGCACAGCCAGGTATCGGGTATCGGTATTGGGGCCAAAAAATGGCATCAGTGCAACACTAGTCTTTATGCAGCTAATGATCCCAAACAGGGGCACCTAGTTTAGGAAAATAAATGGATTGGAGGTGGACATGTTGAACGCAGACTAACAGGTCTTTGAGAGTCAGAATTCTACCTGATATACAGGTGTTCAAATACTTATTCGCAGCTGTATTATACAAATAAATAATTAAAAAAATCATATATTGTGATTTCTAGATTTTTTTTAGATTGTGTTTCTCACAGTGGACGTGTATCTATCACGACAACTTCAGACCCCTCCATGATTTCTAAGTGGGAGAACTTGCAAAATAGCAGGGTGTTCAAATACCTATTTTCCTCACTGTGTGTTTGACAAAACAAACTGATGTTTTGCCTATGAAAGTCACATATTCATGTGGTGAATATTTATACACAAAGTTATATTTTTTATTTTATTTAATTCTTCACTAAGTCCCTGTCGAGGGCAACTGTGCTTGTCATAAATAGTTTCTTAATGTATTAGTGCCGGTCCCCGACTTCCTCAGACTCCATGGAAAAATCACTGTGAAATTCCCATCTTCTGAACTCAGATTAAAGCTTGAGACTTGGTCATTCTTATCCATCCCCTTATAAATTATAACTTTGGACACCAGAATTTATATCATCATTAATATAAATTATATTCAATACTGACACTGACAATACTGAAACATGGGGGAATAAAAATCACCTTTAAAGCAGGTAAGGTTGGGCTGCATCATTTGAAAAATCCTTAGTTTTTAAAATTCAGCTGGGATTCCTAGAATATTACTTAGTATATTTCTTTGTTGTTTGCTTTAAATGGTGAGTTATAATTCTATTCTTCAAGGATTATGATTTAGAAAAATGGAGTGTGAAGAATGTAATCACTAATCACAGCTGAAGCCAGTGTATTTGGGCACTTCATTCCTCTTATTTGGCAGGAAATCTGAGCGTTTTCCCAGAATAAGCTCATTATGGCACAGCTCAGACTGAATGTCATCAAATTCAACAAACAGAAGATGATTCAAAGAATAGGTCTAATTAGTCCTGTTGTCTTTACTTCTTTTTTTTTTGTTTGTTTAAGAGAGAAAGTGATTGAACTAAAATACAAAATGTGCAGAATAAACAAACTTTAGGAAAATCTTCCGATACATATACATATTTTAATTTTTACAAACAACACAATTTCTTTTTTTTTTACTTTTACGTTGTGCTTTTTTATTAGATTTATTGACAAAAAGGGTTCAGGGCTATATTATCTTTGCATTACTTACTTTCAGTCCAAAGTTTGAGTCTCACAGGCCAAAGAAAACTGAAGAAAAAATAATTTCAGGTGGATTCATTGTTTACAACATTCAGTGGGTCTTGGAGAATTTGATATATCTGCACCCAGGAGCGTGTCTTTGTCCTGGGGTAGGCGCTTCAGTATCTCCTCAGATTATATCTACCTGTGTGTCTTGAAAGCTGTATAGGTTTGCTTCAGCCTTGGTAAACATTAATCATTACCCGCACCATATGGTGTCCACATTGATCAAATTCCCCCGACAGGTGGGGCAGCAAATTCCAGAAAGGGGAAACATGTGTCCATGTGAGGTTAGGTAGTACACCTACAGCCACTCACACACTTCCACACACACACACCCACACACACACAGACGGATGATCCCACAGAATTGTAAATCCCAACAACAAACTCAATCTGTAACACAGCTTCCCCTTGCTGCCACCTTTGGTTCGAGTTTTCTGCAGACATCCTGCTCCTGCTGCCAACAGCTTGCAACAAGATATCGAAAAAATTGGAGTTGATGTTTCCTTTTTTTACTGGCTTTATGTTTCCTGCATATTTTTCGTTAGGTCGTTCTGTCCTTTGCAGATAAAATACACCTACAACAAAACGAACTGAAGTGATTACACACAAATATTTCTTGGTTCACAGTTTATAGTATAGCATATGGTACCCCGAGCTATAAGGACAGTTTTCATCTTTAAGCTGTGTTTTTAATCCCTACATTCCTTTCATTTTATGTTTGCTTTTTTGTTGAGAGAAAAGGCTGTGAAATCTAAACTGAAAAGGCAATTCTCTCTACTGTAAACCTGGTAATGACTGGTGCCAACCTAAACAGCAAATGCTGCCACCATGTGTTTACAATAACTAGCAATGAGTCTCTTACTCTGCTGTCCAATAAATGCATATTTTTGCAAATAATTCTAACTATGATATAGATAAGTTAGAAAGCCTTTAAAAACATAAATATATTTTATTTCGTATCAATTAATATGATAATAATTTACAACTCTGAATAGACAGCGTCTCAGTCAACAATTTTGAAACACAGTGGTTGCTAAATTCCTTTTTTCTTTTAAGGGGTCACAACAGCAAGTCATCTGTCTCCATCTAACCCTACTGTATCCTCTGCATCTTTTCTCTTTTCCTGTCATGGCAACTTCCTTTCTGTTCTCTTTAACTCCATCTATAAATCTAATCCTTGGTCTTCATTTAGGCCCCCTGGCTGGCATTTTAAGACTTAACATCCATCTACCAATGTCTTACTATCAACACCTGCTTTATACATGTCCAAACCATTTTACAGTAGTCTGGCCTCTCAAGCATTATTTTTGTTGTGCTATTCTACCAACAGATTATGAATATATTAATTAATAGAAAGTGAAGTTTAGTTAATCAATAGGTCATTCAAATCAAGGGTAAAACCAATTAGTGATTATTAGTTAAATGTTATAACTTTAATGTGCTTACTCACCAAGGTTCTTTAGTCCTTTACTCAAGGTTTGGAGTGCTGGAATGGCTGGTAAACTTCAGTTGCCTTCAACAATTTAGTAATTTAGAGTAAGGTTGTGAGAAAGGGGCTTCTCCACCCCCAGCTCATGTCAGGACTGGCCCTCACCAATAAAGGTCAAAGAAGACGGAAACTAGGCAACTGAAAATATCGTGAAGACGGGTGCGTATTTATTTACAGTGCGGAAGTGAGCATACAAAAATATGAGAAACAAAAAAAAAAAACTGAATAAACGCAAAAGAAAACCGGCCTCAATCAGGCAACACAAAATATAAACTATAACCAAGACTTTAAATACAAACTTCCTTGCACTTACTTTTCCCTTAAACAGAGCCTCACAGCAAGCGTGTGTTCAGCTCACCCTCTCTCACTAGAATGAAAAAGCCCTGCCCTTTTAAAAGGCTTACAATCTCCAACTGACATCTAATTGGCTCAGAAATCAACCAATAGGAAAATAATGTTACAAAAAGTATTAAAACACACTTTTAAATCCCCATACAAAATATCATAATATTCCCAAACCAACGATATAAATACTAGAAATGACACAGACAATATTTACACTCATACATGTTTGCAATCCAGCAATACAATAATATTTTCCCCAAAACATTCAACTTCCGGGTGCCAAAAGCTCTCTCCACTGCCAGATCAGTGTATAAGAACTTTGGTTCCGAGAGGCTCTGGTTTCCTCCCGGACCTGATTGTTGACGCACCAGAATGTGAGTAGAGCGGAATGTTTGAATGTAACGTGGGGGTTATTGCAATGCGTGTGGATTACGGTGTCGAGACAACGGGTACCGCGCTGCTCGCTAAGATGGTGAGTAACTGAATGTTCGGACCGAATGTACATACTATTTTGCGTGTGTGTCATCTCGCGCTAGCCGCGGTAAAGAGGAAACTTGTAATGAGCAAATGTTTGGCAGGCTACAGGTGCTACGTGCGCATGCGCATGTGTGTGTGTGAATGAGAGTGTCTGTGAGTGTCGGCGAGTTCTGTGAGTGTAGGCGAGTGTAGGTAGTGGCGTTTCTGTGAAAAATGTAGTTATGATGTAATTACCATCCCTGGTCATTTTTCACATTTCCTCCCCCTTCGGTTGGCTCGCCATCCTGGCGAGACAGGAAGTCTGCTACCGGGTTTTCTGACCCCGCCCTGTATTTCACCGTGAACCTGAAGGGTTGCAAAGAGAGAAACCAACGTGTAATACGTGCATTAGAGTCTTTCATCCTCCCTAGCCATTGCAACGCTCTGTGGTCAGTCTCTAGCAAAAAGTCTCTGCCCAACAGGTAATACTTGAATGTCTCTAGTGCCCATTTCACGGCAAGGCACTCAAGCTCCACCACTGAGTACCTTGTTTCCCGGGGGAAAAGCTTCCGGCTAATGTAAGCCACCGGCCTCTGTTGCTCTGCCTCCCCCTGGAGAAGGACTGCCCCCAGCCCAACCCCAGAGGCATCCGTCTGCACAGTAAAAGTCTGCTCAAAGTCTGGACTCTGCAGCACAGGCTCACAAATCAGAGCCCCTTTCAAATCCTGGAAGGCCTGCTCCTGCACCTCCCCCCACTCCACTTTCGCCGACCCCGACTTTCGAGTCAGGTCAGTGAGGGGTGCAGCCCGGGCGGCAAAGTTCGGAATGAACCTCCGATACCACCCGGCAAGGCCCAGGAAAGAGCGGATGTCCTTCTTGGTCCGTGGTCGCGGGCAGTCTCGGACCGCCTCGACCTTGTCCTTCTGCGGCTTGATCACCCCATTGCCAATGATATGGCCCAGGTAACGAACCTCCTGCTGGGCCAGGGAACATTTCTTAGGGTGGACGGTCAAGCCAGCCTCGCTGATGCGCCGGAACACCTGGGCCAGGTGTTGGAGGTGCTCCCCCCAGGTGGCGCTCCATACCACGACGTCGTCAAGGTAAGCTGCGGCGAAGCCCCCCATGCCCTCCAGGACATGGTCCATGAGTCTTTGGAAGGTCGCCGGTGCCCCCTGCAGGCCAAAGGGCATGGTTGTGAACTGGTACAGGCTTTGAGGGGTGCGAAAGGCAGTGTATTGCTTTGCCCCCTCGGCCATCGGCACCTGCCAATAACCCCTGCAGAGGTCAAGGGTCGTGATGTACGACGCCCTCCCAAGCCCCTCGATCAAGTCGTCCAGTCTGGGCATTGGGTAGGCGTCGAATGTAGACTGAGAGTTCAATTGTCTAAAATCAATACAAAAGCGGATGCTGCCATCCTTCTTTGGGACCAGCACCACCGGACTGCTCCAACTGCTGCTGGACCGCTCAATGACCCCCAGCTGCTTCATGACATCCAGCTCCTCCTGCAGAGCGGGTAGCAACCGCTCTGGGATGCGGTACATCCTCTGCCGCACTGGATTAGTGTCTTTAAGCTGGAGGTCATGCTCCACCAAGGACGTGCGCCCAGGCTGCTCGGAAAACAGGCCAGGCGGGATGATGGCCTGCAACTCTTCTGCTTGCTGCACTGTCAGGTGGGAGACATCCGGGTCAGTTGGTGCAGCAGCTGCAGGGAAGAACTGCTCCTGCGGCTCCACATCACCCTCCACGTCCTGCACCAGGAGCTGCAGGCTGGGCGTCCCCCGTTCATGCCACTCCTTTAGCAGGTTAATGTGGAAGGCCTGCTTGCCCTTTCGTCGTCCCGGCATCTCCACCTCGTAGGTCACCGGCCCCAGCTGACGTGCCACGGTGTAGGGACCTTGCCAGCGGGCCAGCAACTTGTTCTCCGTCGTTGGCAACAGCAAGAGAACCTGCTGCCCTGGTGCGAAGCTCCTCTGCCTCGCCCTCCGGTCGTACCAGCGTGCCTGGGTCTGCTGGGCCTTGGTCATGTTCTCCTCCACCAAGCTGGCCATCCTCCCCATCTTCTCCTGGATCCTCAGGACATAGGAGAGCACGCTGTCTGGCTCCTGGAGTTTTGGGGTCACCCAGGTATCACGGAGTAGATCCAGTGGGCCCCGGACCTGGCGCCCATACAGCAACTCAAATGGGGAGAAACCAGTGGAAGCCTGTGGTACCTCCCTATAGGCGAAAAGGAGGTATGGCAACCACTGGTCCCAGTCTTTGCCGTTCTCTGCTACAAACTTTCGTAGCATTGACTTCAGGGTTTGGTTGTATCGTTCCACCAGCCCATCAGTCTGGGGGTGGTAGGGAGTGGTCCGTATCCCCTTAATCCCCAGCAAACTATACACTTGTCTAAGTGTCTTCGATAGGAATGCGGTGCCTTGGTCTGTCAGTATTTCATGTGGTATGCCTACACGAGATATCAGTTGTAACAGTGCTCTTGCAACTGACCCTGCCGTTATCTTTCGAAGGGGGAATGCTTCCGGGTAACGTGTGGCATAATCACACATGACTAGAATGAACCTGTGTCCTGACCTGGTTCTTTCCAAGGGTCCTACAATGTCCATTCCTATCCTCTGAAATGGAACGCCTATGATGGGAAGTGGTTGCAGAGGAGAGGGTCTAGCCTTGTGTTTGCTCTTGAGTTGGCAGGTTGAACATGTGCGACAGTATTTCTGAACATCAGTGTAGAGCCCTGGCCAGTGAAAGCGTTGTGCAATTCTCTCTAGGGTCTTAACAGTACCCAAATGCCCCGCCCAGGGTATATCATGACCGAGACCAAGCACTTTCTCTCTCAGGCATTCCGGCACAACTACCTGCTCTACACTGCCATCTTCAGGTTGGTGGTAGAGTAGGCCATCTCTCACAAAATAATATTCACCAGTTAGCCCCTTAGCCACACCAGTTTGCACACCATCAATTTCTGTCACCTTAGCAAATGCATCCTTCAAAGAGTCATCATTCTTCTGCAGATCACTAAGATTATGGGGAGGCTTCCACACATCTTCATCAACAGGTTTCGGCAACTGGCTGACAACCTTATCTGCTGTGCCTTGCAGCTTAGCACGTCTTCGTTGCCTACGTGTCTTGGGTGTTTTCGTGGCAACAGGGGGGTCAATGTCACACTGGCTATAGGGCAACATCTCACACACTTCTCTCTGTGCTTCTTCCTGAGCATCCTCCTCAGCAAACTGCTTAGCCATGGCCCTTGTTACGACCATGCTAACAGGCACTGATGACAACACCAGATCAGGCAAAATAAGGACGTCCTGACCTAGCACTACAGGATACCGTAATCCTTGTACAATGCCTGCCCTCAGCAAAAAGGCTTGCCCCTGAACCTCCAGACAAATATCTACCACAGGGTACACATGCTCGTCTCCATTCACACAACACACCCTAAGCTGCTCTGCCACCAATACAGCTGACTTATCAATCAGGTGTGGCTGGACTAGGGTGTGTGTACTGCCAGTGTCAAGTAGCGCAAATGTGGGCTTGTCATTCACTGTTACAGGAATTGTCTGCACTTTGGATACAGCATCATCTGCTCTCGGGACATTACAAAAACTGGACCCCTGAGGCTTCCTGTTCGGGCAGTCTCTGGCAATGTGGTTAGGTTTACCACAGTTATGGCATGTAAAAGGCGGCCTATGTGTGGTAGTTGCGGGTGTCGGTTGTCTAGGCGGTGGTGTGTAGGGGCGTGTAGGAGGCCTAGGTGATGGGGTGTAAGGGGAAGTGTAGGTGTGGTGCTGTGGCCTAACCTGACCTAACCCCCTAGGACCAACTCCCCCACCAGGAACCCCAGACTTACCATTGCTGGCTGGTCGGCTGTAGTTCAGGCCCCGGAACACCTTCGGACCCGGTCGAGCTGCCAGGAACGCTTCCACAAGTTCAGCTGCCTGCTGGCCAGTGGCTGGGTTGTGCTCCTTAACCCAGACCCGGATTTCAGGAGCTAGGGTGCGCAGGTACTGCTCCAGGACGAGGATTTCTCCAATCTGCTCCACAGTCTTTCCTGCCGGTCTCACCCACTTCTTGTACAGGTCCATCAGTCGGTTGTACAGCTCCCGAGGGGTCTCCTCTGCTCGCACCTCTGGCTCCCGGAAACGCTGCCGGTACGTCTCGCCGTTGATTTCATACTTGGTGAGGATTGCTGCCCTCACTTTGTCATAGTCCAAGGTGTCATTCATGTCCATCGCAACATAGGCTGCACGGGCCCGTCCCGTCAGGTACGGGACCAAGTAGATGGCCCAGTCTGCCCTCGGCCACCTGTAGGCCATGGCCAGTCTTTCAAATGTTGTCAGATATTGTTCAATATCGTCTCCTTCTTCCAGTTTTGGCACTGCTGCCCTCGTCCAGGACACAGGAGTCAGTGTGGCTGGACCCATTGCAGAGGGTGGTGCTGCTTGCTGTGCTGCTTGCTGTGCTGGAGGCTGCGTTGGTGCAGGAGCTGCTGGCGCTGGAGCTGCTGCTGCTGCTGGTGCGGCGGCTGGTGCGGGAGCTTCTACTGCTGGCGCCACTGTTGCTGGTGTTGCTGCAGGTACCTGGAAACCTGGCGGTGGCCCCACTGGGTTGTGTTGAAGTCTCAGCTGTAGCAGAGCCCCATCGCCGTCATCATCTGGCTGCTGATGCTGCCCCTCACTTGCCTTTCGTCGCTCTCTCTCCAGCTCGTCGTGCACATTGTTGAGCTGAATCTGGACGCTGCGCCATCTCAGTTCTTGCTTTTGTGCCTCACTTCGCTGGGCCAGCATCGACTTCTGTAGCAGGCTGTACAGCGCTGTCATGTCCAGGGTCTGTGGCGCACCATCTGCTCCGCCCATGGCTCCGCCCACGGCTCCTCCGGTCTTCTCACCAGCATCATGCTCCTCCACCTCTTCGGCTGTCAACTCCTCCACAGGGTCTTGGGGTAGACGCCGATACGCCATACTTCGTTTGGGCTGAACCCGTCTGCCTGTTGTCGTCGTCTTCTTCCCCGACTTCTTAGGCGCCACTGTCACCACTTCTGAACACCACTTGTGAGAAAGGGGCTTCTCCACCCCCAGCTCATGTCAGGACTGGCCCTCACCAATAAAGGTCAAAGAAGACGGAAACTAGGCAACTGAAAATATCGTGAAGACGGGTGCGTATTTATTTACAGTGCGGAAGTGAGCATACAAAAATATGAGAAACAAAAAAAAAAAACTGAATAAACGCAAAAGAAAACCGGCCTCAATCAGGCAACACAAAATATAAACTATAACCAAGACTTTAAATACAAACTTCCTTGCACTTACTTTTCCCTTAAACAGAGCCTCACAGCAAGCGTGTGTTCAGCTCACCCTCTCTCACTAGAATGAAAAAGCCCTGCCCTTTTAAAAGGCTTACAATCTCCAACTGACATCTAATTGGCTCAGAAATCAACCAATAGGAAAATAATGTTACAAAAAGTATTAAAACACACTTTTAAATCCCCATACAAAATATCATAATATTCCCAAACCAACGATATAAATACTAGAAATGACACAGACAATATTTACACTCATACATGTTTGCAATCCAGCAATACAATAATATTTTCCCCAAAACATTCAACTTCCGGGTGCCAAAAGCTCTCTCCACTGCCAGATCAGTGTATAAGAACTTTGGTTCCGAGAGGCTCTGGTTTCCTCCCGGACCTGATTGTTGACGCACCAGAATGTGAGTAGAGCGGAATGTTTGAATGTAACGTGGGGGTTATTGCAATGCGTGTGGATTACGGTGTCGAGACAACGGGTACCGCGCTGCTCGCTAAGATGGTGAGTAACTGAATGTTCGGACCGAATGTACATACTATTTTGCGTGTGTGTCATCTCGCGCTAGCCGCGGTAAAGAGGAAACTTGTAATGAGCAAATGTTTGGCAGGCTACAGGTGCTACGTGCGCATGCGCATGTGTGTGTGTGAATGAGAGTGTCTGTGAGTGTCGGCGAGTTCTGTGAGTGTAGGCGAGTGTAGGTAGTGGCGTTTCTGTGAAAAATGTAGTTATGATGTAATTACCATCCCTGGTCATTTTTCACAAAGGTTATAGGCAGAGTTATTTACAATCAGCCAAAGGAAATCATCTCTATTTCTTCAAAAACCAAACCGAGATGGGGGTGGATCTTGCTCTGAATGAAAATTTGTTCATTCATTGCTATAAATAATCACACACAACCAGTTGAAATGTTGTCATATTTATTGCCTAAAAATATGTATTACAGTGTTGTTATATCTAATAAATATGCAAACACTACTGAAAGTAAGCACAAGGTAAATGAAAAGTTAATAAAATGAGTCCAATGAGTCTCTAAGGAATGTTCAAGCTTTAAGGCTTGATGAATAAATGCATTTAGAGTGTCTTTTAAAATCTCAGCAGATAAATGTGAATAACAACTTATGCAGTGATCATGATTGCAATAGTATAAAGTGAAGCTTAATTTGGTTTTACAGTGAATAATAGACAATAACTCAGAAATGCATTAAAATGTAGCCACAATGGAGCAAAATGGGTTAGCCCAGATGACACCAGGAGACGTGGCTACAAGGCGGGGCCGAGCTAGGACAAAGGGCCATACAACTTTATCCTAAGATGGCCCCCCCTACGTATTAGCTAATAATGATAGCTAATCAAGCCTTAGCACCCTGACTCTTCAGACAGAGAGGAAATAAACCAGAGACCAATCACACAGAGCCAATCGATCAGGGTCAGGTTTGAGCATTAGCATTTGGTTCAGAACTGTTGAAATGAATTAGCTTCTTTCAGATAAATTACATGCAATCTATCAATTATATACCTGCCCAAGCTAGAGTACCTAGTGCAGTACCCTACGGTGGAGTGGCGGCCTAGTGGTTAGGGCATAGGTAATAAGGCTTGGAATCCTGAGGTTGCCCGCCTCTCTGGGTCTCTCAGCATGACCCTTAACCCCGATTGCTCTCCGGGCGCTGCACGGTGGCAGCTGCTGCTTCCCAAAGGGGATGGGTTAAATGCTGAGAGTTAATTTCTCCATCGTGAGAACAATAAAATTCAATTCATTTATTTAATTATTTTTTACTTTAGTAAACATCAGATAAAAAAAAATAGGAAAGAGGTTTTACTGTGGAAATAAAGGATACATATTTGGCAAGTTGGGCTAAGAAAACCAGTCCACCAGGCAGCTCTCTGAGAGACTTGAATTATTCCAATGCAAAAAAGCAGAGGAAGATCTGCAGGGCTTAATTTGATCACTTACAGCAGCTATAAGAGGGCATCTCAAAGCAGTGGCTGACAGCTTCGTAGCAGCAGCGCAGTGGGTAGCTGCACGGTTTAAAAAACAGCAGCGAAAACAGTGAGGCATGGATCCGCGGCTTCTTAGCGGCGCCATGGCAAATACAGTCATGTTAGGACCTTTCCCTGGGTGTCAAACAAAGGTTAACCAGGTAAAAATCTGGATAGTGTTTCTCATCTACTTCAGGCAAACTGGATTGCGACACAACGCCAGTTGCGTCACAGGGCAAAAGGGAGCAATGAAATGGCTGAACTTGGTTTTAAAGAGACATGATGTTAGGAGGTTTTGGCCTGCTTACGCGGTTGGCATTGGATTTTTGGCTTTACCAAAACTTTATCTGATTCAGCCCCACCTGTATTTTAAAACTGTGTTACACCTACAACACATCTCACCACAATTGTAGAGCTTTCACATACGTCCTGCTGCTTCAGACATGCTCTTACAGCATCAGTGTTCCTCTCACAGTCCAACAGTCCTTTGCGTTTTCTAGATTTACAAAAAACAATGCAGCTACTTGTTACCCCTCTATTCTTCTTTTTCTACATCATCACAGCAAATACTGCATCTGTAGTACTGAAGCTAGGGCTGGATGACATGGCCAAAACAATCTAGATATTTTCCTAATTTTGGTTGATACTATCTAATTCTAATATTAATATAAATACTATATAGGCCTCAGAAAAACTGCCAAGAAAGCACATAAAGAGGCTTTTATAAACTTCCGAACATTCATGACACTCCAATATAAGAATTTTTAATTTGTTGCTAAAAAAATAAACATCTACAACGATTTTTCTGGATCTATAAGCTAAATAAATGAAATGCACATTTAACCAGGTTATTATCTCTTCCTCCTCATACTCCGCAGTTCATGGCTTCTTCCCTCTTTCAGTTTCTTTAGCAACGCCTCAATTTTGTTGACTTTCATATAATCACGAATAAATATAGCTAAGCTTGAGATTCGCTGTTCATAAATAATTATAATGAATTAGCAAATAAACAATCATGACTATCTCTGAACATAGAGAGTAAAGAAACCAAATTCATTTACAAAAATACAACTTTTGATAAATCCTAATTGAAAGTGACGTCAGCATTTTACAATAAGTAATTTGCTTTATTTTAATCATCTTGTTAAGATTTCTTTCTCTCTTTCATCAGAACTCCCTGATTCAGTCTTAACATATTGTTCTGTTGAAATAATACCTTTTTATCTATTTTGCAATTCTCATCTTCAGTAAAAACAAAACAGATCTCCACCCTATTTTTTCACCTGAGCACAGTGAGCGTTGACAACACTACTACCCTTTGACTCAAACCTTTATCTCAACAAGGATCAGCTCAATCAAAACAAAACCAGTTTACATATCCCATAATGTCACAGGACAACTCTCGGTCTGAGGTGACAAGCTTGCCCTCTCCTCTTATTTAAAGACTGTGCTCAGCTCTGCTACTGTGACTAACCTTAAGGTGTCCAACCAGCTGTCACTTTAAGTAACATCCTTTCCACACAGTCTGCATGCAGCAATCGTTTTGTCATTCATCAGAGTCTGGGACATTTGCGGGTACAACTTCCCGTTATCAGGTTGTGTGGAGGTTTTTAGAGGACCCACATGCAGAGATGGAAGCTGAGGTGCTTTCTTGCAGATATAATAAAAAAACAGAATCTTAAATCCAGATACACTATATTGCCAAAAGTATTTGCTCACCCATCCAAATTATTGGAATCAGGTGTTCCAATCACTTCCATGGCCACAGGTGTATAAATTCAAGCACCTAGGCATGCAGACTGTTTTTACAAACATTTGTGAAAGAATGGGTCGCTCTCAGGAGCTCAGTGAATTCCAGCGTGGAACTGTGATAGGATGCCACCTGTGCAACAAATCCAGTCGTGAAATTTCCTCGCTCCTAAATATTCCACAGTCAACTGTCAGCTGTATTATAAGAAAATGGAAGTGTTTGGGAACGACAGCAACTCAGCCACGAAGTGGTAGGCCACGTAAACTGACGGAGCGGGGTCAGCGGATGCTGAAGCGCATAGTGCGAAGAGGTCGCCAACTTTCTGCAGAGTCAATCACTACAGACCTCCAAACTTCATGTGGCCTTCAGATTAGCTCAAGAACAGTGCGCAGAGAGCTTCATGGAATGGGTTTCCATGGTCGAGCAGCTGCATCCAAGCCATACATAACCAAGTGCAATGCAAAGCGTCGGATGCGGTGGTGTAAAGCACGCCGCCACTGGACTCTAGAGCAGTGGAGACGCGTTCTCTGGAGTGACGAATCGCGCTTCTCCATCTGGCAATCTGATGGACGGGTCTGGGTTTGGCGGTTGCCAGGAGAACGGTACTTGTCTGACTGCATTGTGCCAAGTGTAAAGTTTGGTGGAGGGGGGATTATGGTGTGGGGTTGTTTTTCAGGAGCTGGGCTTGGCCCCTTAGTTCCAGTGAAAGGAACTCTGAATGCTTCAGCATACCAAGACATTTTGGACAATTCCATGCTCCCAACTTTGTGGGAACAGTTTGGAGCTGGCCCCTTCCTCTTCCAACATGACTGTGCACCAGTGCACAAAGCAAGGTCCATAAAGACATGGATGACAGAGTCTGGTGTGGATGAACTTGACTGGCCTGCACAGAGTCCTGACCTCAACCCGATAGAACACCTTTGGGATGAATTAGAGCGGAGACTGAGAGCCAGGCCTTCTCGTCCAACATCAGTGTGCGACCTCACAAATGCGCTTCTGGAAGAATGGTCAAAAATTCCCATAAACACACTCCTAAACCTTGTGGACAGCCTTCCCAGAAGAGTTGAAGCTGTTCTAGCTGCAAAGGGTGGACCGACGTCATATTGAACCCTATGGATTAGGAACGGGATGTCACTTAAGCTCATATGTGAGTCAAGGCAGGTGAGCAAATACTTTTGGCAATATAGTGTATATCTTATCACCAAACCAGGGGCGGCTAGTGGAGTTTTCTCTGGGGGGGTGGGGGGGCTTTAAAATAAAAATAGACCTATACCAAAAATTCAATTCAATTCAATTCAGTTTATTTATATAGCACCAAATTCACAACACATGTCATCTCAAGGCACTTTACAGTTCAACCAGATCATACAGTCAAATTGATACAAAGTTTTCTATCTAAGGAAAACCAGTTGATTGCATTGACTCATTGACTCAAATACAATCCCTCACACTAAGCATGCTTGCTGCGACAGTGGAGAGGAAAAACTCCCTTTTAACAGGAAGAAACCTCCAGCAGAACCAGGCTCAGTGTGAGCGGCCATCTGCCGAGGCCGACTGGGGTTCAAGGAGACAGAAGCAGAGATACAAAAAGCAGCTGTAAAAGGCAGCCCCGTCCAGGAAACACACAGCCAGGCAGACGAGCTCCAAGGCAGCTCCCATGCCAGAGGATGAAGAGAGCACATCCACCCAGCCACGGCCAGAGAAAAACCAAATGTACACTAAGTTATCAAACCAGTAAATTTATAACAATGCCAACAACAACAAAAAAAAAAACATTATAAAAACACTTCATAAAAATATTTCACATTTCATGTACAGGTTTAATTTTTGCAAATAAATTTTTCCCTTCTGAGGCTTTATGCAGGCAAATCTGTGTTTTGCATGGTCCAATATGATGACACAAACAAAATAAAAAGTACCAGTTTCATAATGTAGAAGCTATTAGTCAGCTTTATATATATATTTTATATATATATATATATATATATATATATATATATATATATATATATATATATATATATATATATATATATATATATATATAATATTCTGAGAATCTGTTTAAGACCAACTATGAAAATTAACAAAAATCTATTGGTCATGCTTGTTTGTCTTTTCTAAAAAGTGCTTTAAATCAGTCCTAACTGTCTTTATTCATGCTGGGTCAGATCCTGATGTTTGAAAAAGGAAACAGGCAGTCAAATCAGAAGAATACAGCGTTAGCCTAGCTGCATGCAGCTGCATGTAGCTAAACCAGGTCCCTGAAAAGGACCAGGTGTACAGTCTCCCGCTGTCTTTGGACTGCTGTTTAATATTGATCTTTGGCTTATCAGGGCCAAGAGGCTTCACTTCAAGCTTCTCTTGGTAAGTTATCTGCTTTAAAGTTGTTGCTTTAAGGGACTTCATTGAATTAATTTTTTTGTGCCATTTCTCTCTCTCTCTGTCTCTCTCTCTGTCCAATGCGTCTCCACTCCCACGATTAGACCTGTCAATCATCCGCAAAACGTCTGCGCTCTGGCGGGAGGTGGTGAGCAAGTACACTTCCTGTCACCTCAAGTCGCAGCTTAGCTTCACCCTGGGCCATCCTATACTTCTGTATTGCAGAGGAGCTACCGCTAATGTACAACTTTTAACAAGCGGCGATGAGTAAATATTCTTGCGCCCTAGGGCGCAAATACGTCACCAATCTGACGAAAAATGAAATGACACTTTACTCATCATTAAAGTCGTAGGGAAATAATATTTTAATGTCAAATCATTCTGGCTTAAACATGTATATAAATATACTCTTTATCAGACGATATTGACCCAACATTGAGAAAATTTCTATATAAAAATAAAATCCTGTCTTAAATCTGTGTTTCCTTTTTCTTTATCTTTTACAGGCCAGTTAGTTATACGTAAGCCTGTATACCTAAATTCGGCCAATCATACCACCGTCGTCTGTCAATCAAATTTTTTCGGTCATAGCATCTTGATTCATATGTCACATCTAATACACGCAAAGGATGAAATACGAATCATTTAGTTCCATCCCGGTGTTCACGGGGATGGACCTTTGTGTCTTCAGCAGGCGTAGAGCTAACAGAACTGGCAGCGTTGTGAGGCAAGGGCTCAAACATGTACGGCTGTAAGCCTTCTACACCAAACCAAGCTTCTGCCGCCCTGGAGTCCTCTTCCACAAAATCTTCGTCCCCACGTTCCTCCTCTAAATAAAGAATTTACGACAAAGGAGACTCATTAACGACGTCCAACACAAAAACTCTCCTCCTCTTGCATGTTTCCGCTGTCCTTGTGTATGGACTTCGTCCTTGACAGTGTCGTTTCTAAGTCACCAAGTTAGTGCTACTTGGTCCCTGTGGGGGACCAGACTGAACAAGGACAGACAAAAAATGTTCAAAGTAGAAAATAATTAAATTTAATTATTTTCAAAATAGTAAACTAAACAAAGATTTAATGTAAGAATAAATCAAAGGATAAATAACAAATTTGGGCCCAATTTAACTGAGGTCAACTTAACTCTAACTTAACACAAACAAAACGGACCTCCAAACAAAGAACTAAAGGAAACAAAAGAACCATTAAATACAAATTTAACTACTGTATTTTCACGACTATAAGGCTTATATATATATACGTCTTTTTTTTCCCTCAAAATGTGCGGCGTGCCCTATAGTGCGGTTTGCCCTATGTGTGTGTTAAACACAGTAATGGCACACATAACTGAGACTGCGCCTTTTAGTACGGTGCGCCTCATGGTCGTGAAAATACGTTAAAGCATTCTATGAAACAAATAATGCAAAACTAACTTTTACCTAGGGAAAACAATAAAAGGTGAGTAAGTGACAAAATTAACTAATTAAAACTTCTTGAAACAAGTCTCCACCGTCAGTCTTTCAAAAAACAAATGGTATGCTCCAGGTGTCTTCCTCCAGCTGGTCTGTATCAGCAGCACCTCAACCAAAAAAAACAAGTGTACATAAACCATTCAGACAGACATTAACTAAAGTGTGCACCCATTATAAAATACCTGTCTAAATGAAATAACTAACTTAACCATATAAACTGTAATATAATTTAAAGCAAGAAAAAAGTATAATGTGGTGGTGGGGGGATCATCCACCACAGTTCCAATGTAATTTACCATCGGGAACCTACTAGCACTAAGTTGCTAGCTTTTTAGCAAGATCCTTCCGAGACACCGGCCACAATCAAACTTGCTTGCAAACCATCCGCCACAACAACCCCGCCCTCTTGATAAACAACCAATCAGATTCACTTTATTCACTCGTGTAAAGTCGTTCACCACTTGGGAGAATTCGGAAATGCAACGGTTGGAACAGCCATTCCCCTACGGCTTTAAAGATTAAATATTTATCTTGCATACCTAAAAATATATATATATCAATATATTTCAAAATATCTTTAATTTAATTTAAAATTAGATAACAAAATATATATATAATATTTTTTATGTCTTAATCAGCTGTCATTGGGTGGGTAGGGCAGTGCTACTGCACCTAACACAGGAACCAGAACAAAGGGAAACACATAGGTCAAGGAGGGAATGAATGAATGAATGAATGAAGAGAATCAAGCACTGAGTAACTTAAGAGGAGGTATATAAATGCCAAACAGAACAAAGAATCAGGTAATCAACTGATTGGGAGCAGGTGTGACAAAAAGATCTAGAAAGGAGCTAGGGGGAAGGGGACTGGCACAAGGGGGCAAAAGAGAGCAAACAAGAAATACATATGAACTCAAATACAACCAGAAAACAACTAGGATGACAAAAATTGGAAATGAAACCAATGACCAAGAAAACACAGAAAGACATTTATCAAAGTGTAACTGAAAACTCAAAGACAAAAAATTAAACATAACAAAAAAGTTCAGAATCATGACACGGGTGGATACAGGTAATTGCTGTAAAAATGGGGACATTTGTTCAGGTTATCATGGGTGCTCATTTTGTAATGTTGGAGCTTAGAGTCTCCCTGTCCATTGTCTACTTCATTGTTTATGTAGCCAAGGTAATGTTGCTCTTTTTGTTTAGCTTAAAGCAGGGGTGTCAAAGTGCTTCCAGAAAGGGCTGTGATGCTGCAGGTTTTCTTTCCAACCAAGTGTTAGCACACCAGACTCCAGTCATCTCATCACCTGAGTCCAATCTGAACATGATGACTTGATGATATGAATGGAGTCTGGTGTGCTGTTGCCTGGTTGGAAAGCAACAGCACAAAAACGACCCTTCCTGGAACCAGTTTGACATCTGTGGCTTAAAGCCTCTGCACATATAAAACATTGTAACAACAGAATGCAGCATATATTGAAATGCCAGAAATGGGTTCAAATCTCATATCACCATTATGGAAGAAATTTATATTTATATATATATATTAATATTGAATTATTGTCTTCCCTAACTGAAACCATATTACTGCTCATGTCTAATGTCTTTCCTTTGTGTAGGTTCCCCTAATCCTTCCCATAACATTATTTTTTTTTATCTAAAATTGCTAGAGAAAGTAGTTGCCAAACAAGTTTGCGATCACTTACACCATAATGAACTTTTTGAAGAGTTTCAGTCTGGCTTTAGAGCTCATCATAGCACTGAAACAGCTCTGGTGAAAGTCACTAATGATATTCTCATGGCCTCAGATAATGGACTTGTATCTGTGCTCGTCCTGTTGGATCTTAGTGCTGCATTTGATACAGTTGACCATAATATTCTTTTAGAAAGACTTGAATATTTTGTTGGAATTAAAGGAACAGCACTAGACTGGTTTAAGTCTTATCTATCTGATTGAATTCAGTTTGTTCATGTTAATGATAGATCTTCAACATGCTCAAAGGTTACCTGTGGAGTACCACAGGGATCAGTGCTTGGACCAATTCCTTTACTTTATACATGCTCCCAATTGGTAGAGTTATTAGACAGCATGGGATTAATTTTCACTGTTATGCTGATGATACCCAGCTATATCTGTCTATAAATCCAGATGAAGCTAACCCATTACATAGATTACAGGCATGTCTTGAAGACATAAAAACCTGGATGACTCTTAACTCTGTGCTTCTGAATGCAGACAAAACAGAAGTTATAGTCTTTGGACCAGAGTCTCTGAAAAAGAAGCTGATTAGCCAGTCACTTCATTTGGATGGGATTAAACTGATTTCAGATAATAAGGTAAAAAATCTTGGTGTTGTTTTTGATCAGGACCTGTCATTTGGGTCCCATGTCAAAGAGGTCTCTAGAGTTTCCTTCTTTCATCTGAGGAACATTGCAAAAATTAGAAATCTCCTGTCCAGGGGTGATGCTGAGAAACTAGTCCATGCATTTGTTACTTCAAGGCTGGACTATTGTAATTCTTTACTATCAGGAAGTCCACAAACTGTAGTTAAAAGCCTTCAGCTGATCCAAAATGCTGCAGCCAGAGTTCTGATGAAAATTAAAAAGAGAGATCATATCTCTCCTATCCTGGCTTCTCTTCATTGGCTTCCTGTTAAATCAAGAATAGAATTTAAAATCCTCCTTCTCACATATAAAGCCTTAAATGGCCAAGCTCCATCTTATATCAGAGATCTGATTGTTCCTTATGTTCCTAACAGAGCACTTCGCTCTCAATCTGCAGGTTTACTAGTGGTTCCTAGAATTTCTAAAAGTAAAATGGGAGGCAGATCTTTTAGTTATCAGGCTCCTCTCCTGTGGAACCAACTAACAGTTTTAGTCTGTGAGGCAGACACCCTGTCTATTTTTAAGGCTAGACTTAAAACTTTCCTTTTTGATAAAGCTTATAGTTAGGGTGGCTCAGGTTATACTGAGCTATCTCTATAGTTATGCTGCTATAGGCTTAGACTTCTGGAGGACATAGGGACCCCCATTTCATCATTCTGCTTCTCTCTGTTCTCCTATTCTGCAGAATCTGTTAGTTCAATCTCTAACCTTCTGCTCTCTCTGCTTTTCCTCAGAGTAGCTTTGCCTTGTCTGTTCCTGTTTGGCTGTGACGTCATCCTGGAAAGAAACATCAGCTGTGCTGCTTCCATCAACACCCTTGTTTATAGATGTTGGAGATTGGCCTGTTTTCCAGTGTAGTCCTGTTTCTCTGACCGTGACTGAGTGGATGTGCTCTCTTCGTCCTCTGGCATGGAAGCTGCCTTGGAGCTCGTCTGCCTGGCTGTGTGTTTCCTGGACGGGGCCACCTTTTCAGCTGCTTTTTGTATCTCTGCTTCTGTCTCCTTGAACCCCAGTCGGCCTCGGCAGATGGCCGCTCACACTGAGCCTGGTTCTGCTGGAGGTTTCTTCCTGTTAAAAGGGATTTTTTCCTCTCCACTGTCGCTACAAGCATGCTTAGTGTGAGGGATTGTATTTGAATCAATGAGTCAATGCAATCAACTGGTTTTCCTTAGATAGAAAACTTTGTATCAATTTGACTGTATGATCTGGTTGAACTGTAAAGTGCCTTGAGATGACATGTGTTGTGAATTTGGCGCTATATAAATAAACTGAATTGAAATTGAATTGAATTGTATGGCTCATCAATGTTAGCCCTCTGTAGTTCCCACGACTAACAATTTAGACCTTAAATAAACAGGAAAAATGTAAATATGAAATAAGTATAACAATTTAACTTAAACAAACAAAAAGGAATGCAAAAAAGAAAGGGATACTGAAGACAAAACGTTAACCCAGAAAACCAAAAAACCAACTGATCAAGAGAGAAAGAACAATGAGTCAATTAGATTTTTTCCCCCAAAGTTTACTCCTGTTTCTCCACATATAATATTTGAAAATCCTCCCACTGAAAGATGTTGTCCCTAAAATTGTGGAACATGTATGAAAGATAAGGGCTGAGCACAGTCTCAGCTGTGATCGACAGCAGCCCACTGGTGCCAGAAAAATGGCAAGTAGAGCAATCTCAGTGATAGTTGTTTTGTGACGGAGCAGTCATATGAGGTGTAAGGGTTCTCTGAGAGACTGAGGAAATGGGGCAAAGAGAGAAAGAAGACCAGGAGTCATGATCCACATAACTTTGAGCCATTGGCACAGAGATCCTTTGTGGCTAATCCCTCCTACAACTCATGGTGCCTCTAATGGGGACTGTGAATACATAGCTGAAACAACCAGTCTTGATGAACAATAACTGCCAAATCATGACTTTGCATCTGAGACATGAGGCCCACACAATTTTATAAAAATTTTTTGCATTTTCTTTATATAAATACGGGGATATCGGCGAGTGCTAGACTAGTGGGTTAGAGCAGTGCGCTTGTGCTCTGAGGAGGTTGCAAGAACCCACATCAATCCCAACAGCCTCCCCTCTGAGTTCCTGAGCAAAAATCTTAACCCGACACTGCTCCCCGGGTGCCACACAATGGTAGCTCACTGTTTCCCAAGGGGATGTGTCAAATGTAGAGAACGAATTTCCCCATTGTGTGACAATAAAGGGATTTACATTTTTTTCTTTTATCTTTTTCTCCTCAGAAAGTAGCTTTTAGACCACGTAAGTGACTGACACCAAACATATGTCAAGTCATTATACTAGACCAACATATTCTGATTATGTATGAAATCGTACAAAAAGTCATGCATAGTATTTCGTATGTTTTTGGGCGTTTTTCCTCAAAAAACCACATCAGTGCGTATGCGCTGGCAGACAGAAAAAAAAAGCAGATCCGCAGACGGACGTAAAAATGGGAAAAACAGTGCAATCATCACTTATTCATGTCTCTAACTACGTTGCTTGCTGTTTTATATCTTAGGGTTAGGGTTAGGGTCAGGGTTAGGGCTAATTGTAATTTATATTCTATATTCGTGAATGGTGCGTCAGATGCGCATGCGCATACGACGAAAAAAACGTCCAAAACGTACGAAATTACGGTGCATAACTTTTCGTACGATTTCACACGCACTTATAATGAGAAAAGGTTGACTAGACTGGATAGATGACTTGTTTCTATCTGCATTTGCATTGACTATGCATTTACTGTTTTAGTAACTATTGTAATGGAGAAAAATATGTTATTTATTTTGTCCTAAATTATATTACATTTAAGAAAGGAAAGAAATTATTCAAAATATTAATGCCGCCTCTCCCTTTCAGGCCAAAGTTATTGGGAACATGTCTGTTTGTGTTTGGGATCTGTTGGGATCTGGAGATTCTCCACCTTCTCCAGCAGAGTGCGCTGTGGATCCTCCTGGGCTGGAGCCCCCCAGCTCAGCTGACGCTCATCAGCTCATCAGGAGACCGGCCTTCATAAGCAGCTGCCAGACCTTGCTTCGACGCCACAGTGTTAGCCAAGTTTGGTTAGCGAACCTGAGCCTCAGAATTTACTGATAGTTATCTTCCTAGTGAAACCTTAAACTAATTGCCTCTGTCTTCTCGCTCCTAGGAAACCAGTCTCTCGAGAGAAGCTCTGGATGAGCTTAACCTGAATCTGCCTGCCTGCCCTAGAGAGCCAAACCTGAAGACTACTTTCTGGAATCCACCTGCTGCTCTTGGGAAAGAGCTGATCACTTCAACCAAGGTCTGATCACTGGAAGTCAGAAGTAAGACGCTGCTGCTGCCTAAGCACTCTGCTGAACCAACTGTCTCTGATCCCAACTGGTTCCCTCTCTCTGAACAAACCTGGAACTCTTCAAGGTATCCACTGAAGTATCTGAAAATCCATTTAACTTATCTGCATACCCAGCTAACCAACTATCCGTCTCTGCAGACGCCAGAAAATCCTGCCCGGACCTAAACCTGAATCTTGTCTTGTTTGTGTGAAAACTAATAAACTCTGTTAAACTTTTTACCAAGTCTCAGTGGTGTTCTGCATGTGGGTTTACCTCTAAAACCGATCATGACAGGATCACTTTAAGTCTGATTTTGTAGATTTAGCCTTTTTCAGGTACCACGAGATGGTATCGGTGAGATCATTGGCTGTACAATTAGTCCCATCAGCTGAGGGGTATTAGAGGAGTCTGCTGCCATCACTCTGTAGCCTTAATATTAATCCAAGTGTTAAGGCCAAGCCCCCCTTGAACAGATTGTTGTAGGGATGGGTAAATGAGGCATTACAAATATTTTGCCATACTGCCAAACTACATTGATGTTGTGTGAATACTGTCACTGACAGTATTTGAAGTAATGGGGGTACATAATACCACCAGCAACTGTGCTATTTTTTTTTATCAAAAAAGTAATCTAACTAATTAGTTTTCACACACAGGCAACAATGTTAAATTACCTGAAATTTAATGCAGCACATGACTGCAACTCAAGCCTTCTGTAAGTTTTCATAAACACGCTCTCTCTGCAGCAGGAAATATTTAAACTGCAGGCAGGGAGAGAATGAGCAGGGAGCTGAGACAGAGGCATAACGGGGTGCCAAGTGGCTGAGGAGCAGTAATGCCGGAAGGTGTTCAACATTCCTTGAACACAGAAGCAGAGCCAGTGATTCAATGGCAGTGTTTCTACAGTAAATCACATGCTAAATTCAAAGGTTAAATGTTTCTATAATTTGCTATTTATGTGAAGGAACAAAGACTTTATAAACATCAGTTAGAGGTAGATGTAATCTAAAAAACTTCCTCACATAATCTCAAATCTGACTGAAAGATTTAATCAACACATTTTCTACTTTCTCAGTGATAAATTGATTTTACTTGTATAATTTCATTTTTTTCATGTAAAAATACTGGGACCATATAATCTTGCTAGTTGTTTTCCCCATGAAAGGGTGTAACCCTTGTGCAATTCTGTAGCAAAGTATATTTTATTTTTATCAAAATGCTCGAAAATCATTATATTTTG
Organism: Cyprinodon diabolis; assembly: GCA_030533445.1. NCBI lineage: Eukaryota > Metazoa > Chordata > Actinopteri > Cyprinodontiformes > Cyprinodontidae > Cyprinodon > Cyprinodon diabolis. The sequence goes on along the minus strand of CM060066.1, from coordinate 14,625,053 downwards.
GCTTCATATCTCTGTTTTAGATTGCATTTTTTTAATGCAATCTAAAACATGTTATTATTCTTTTAAACAAAAAACCTCATCACACCTCTATGGCAAAAAACCTCATCACACCTCTATGGGAACTCACTTGTCAAACCACACAAAGCAAAATAGGGCAGTTTCAGTTTCAGTGTTCTCAGATTTGTAAGCCTTTTGATTAATTATTTAATTCCTTATTAATAACAGCCACCTTATATTCCATAATATAAGCTCTAGTTGTATTTAAAGTAACAATTGCAAGAGCATGTTACAAATTGTTCAAAATTTCACATCATAAAAAGAAACAGTGTAGTTACTTTGGTAACTAGTTACTTTGATTGGGCAGTAACTGAGTTGCTATTTTAGTTACTATTTTGTGAAAGTAGCTAGGAGCTATAATTAGTTGCTTATGTTTCCAACACTTGCCATTGAATACAGATACCTGCTCGACCTAAATATTAGTCTGTTATGCTTTTTTTATACAGCTTCTCCAGTAGCAAAAAACACCCACTCACACGGCACAGATGAGGCCAGAGAGCAGAGAAATAGTAAAAGGTGGTGGAAGAGGATTGGATAGATTATCTTTTGCTTTGTCCTAGTATCTCAAAGGATCTTGGGACCTTCTGGACGGCATCAGGTCTGGCACTTCTGGTCTGCCTGCCTACTTGGTTTTGAGACGTTTCCAAAGGTTAACAGAACAACAACACTTTGGCATCTTAGCAAATAATTTCTAATAAAAGCTGCAAATCAATAATCATAGCTTCATTGCACTTTGTGGAACTTGAGAAACAGAGTGATTTAAATCTGGGGTCTATAAGTGTTAGAAGGGTCAATATGTTTAATGACCCTAGATTGGAAGCAGTGTCTCTGACTCCACGCTTCAGGTGTTCAGGTAGGATTTAAGGCAGCTTGTGGGTGTAAGGTTAAAGCATTACACTCTACTGCAAGAAATAGCATTTTCATCATTGGGATGACCTTTGACCCTGACACTTGCCTCTTTTCAGACAGCTCCGCTGTAGCTTGATGGAAAGGAGCAAGCACAATTGTTTCTTCTGTAATGGTATACTCATCAGCTGTAAGTGGAGACAAATCAGGCTTTAGAGAGATATCCACACTGTTTCTTTCTCATCATGTAGCCTCGACACCATTTTGTTTGTGCTGTTCCAGCGCATTGACACCTAATAATGAGAACCTTCGGAGGAAAACACATTTCAGCCAGCTTCTCCTTGGCTATAGTGCTTCTTCTGATGGTCTGAAAATTACACAAAGTCACACCAAAACAAATCAATACATTTAAATTAAAGATTAAATAAATAAAATAAATCAATACTACTTTAGATTATTCCTACACAAACCTTTCTGGTTGGCAAAACATAGGCCTATGAGGGCAGTAGGACCTAAAACGGTTCCCCAAACCTTTCAAACTCCGAAATGCTCAGGGGCTGGCAGACCTTCAGGAAGAAATTCAGCAGAGCCTTAAAAACATATACTTGATGATTTTATTAAAATGATCCTAGCATGTAGTAAAACATTCTTGAAAATAAGTGCATTTACATTTAATTATAATAGTTATAAAAGAAAATCTATGGAATCAGTATTTCTACCCTTAAAATAAGAAGATGTTATATTATGCAAATTAAATAAGATACTGCAGTTTTTGTCTTATTTTAAAAGAAAATTGTCTCATCCATTGGCAAACTTTCTCACTTACCTGCTCATTTAATAAAGGGTCCTTATTTCAAGAAATATTGACTTAGGTCTATTCCGTAAAAATTCAAAAAATATCCACTGGACTTGGTTTTCAAGATTTGAAGACGTTTCGCCACCTCTCCAGGAAGCTTTCTCACCTCTCCTGGAGAGGTGGCGAAACGTCTTCAAATCTTGAAAACCAAGTCCAGTGGATATTATTTGAATTTTTACGGAATGACTATGACCTGGATGACTGAGAACCTTCATCAGCATTGACTTAGGTCTAATTTTTTGCAAATTATGCAGACGACACATTGCTGTGCATCGCGATGTCACCAGGTGACTATAAACCCATACATGTAAAGAAGACACTATCGTATGGATGTGCTGAAATTTCCTTCAGCTTCGGTTAACATAGCTAGAAACCACCCATCTGGGGTACAGTGATGGGCTAGAGTCTGAACCTTCAGAGAGACATAAAGAAAGTTGGCCTCTTCTGAAACATTTCAAGTTTAAAAGTTGAGAATACAAGTTATGAAGTTAAAACTCGTAAGAAATACAAGTATAGGTCATACATTTGCAATTTCTAAGATCCCATCATTGACGAACCTGTTACCCACCTTTCCAGTTGTTGCTCGTAGCCAATGCACCTCAGCAGAGCCTCACATACAACTTCTAAACTTGAATTTACACAGATTATGTCATGAGAAGGGACAGATGGACCCAGTATTCAAGGCGAGACAGTCAGTAGGAAAGTTCAAAACGTTTATTAAATAAATAAAACCAAACAAAAGCGGAGCTGTGGTTCGCGGACACTGCAGGCGGGGGGGCGGGGCACCGCCCAATCTCAGACATTCTGTAGTGGGAGAAACACAGGTAAATGACCACGATCATCTGACTGAAGATGATTTTCTCAGTGAGTCACTTACCTGGTTTAGCAGTCCAGACCAAGAATGTCCCAGTGCTGCAGTTCCAGAGGTCATGCTGGAAGCCGGTCCTGGTGAGGGATCCAGAACAGACAGAAACAGGCAGGAGCAGAAACAGGTGGCAGGATCCAGACTTCCAGGCATCCACAGGCTCCCAGGAGGGTTCAGAGTCAGACTGGGACCAGAAGCATGACCAGGTGGTCACGCACAGGAGCAGACAGGATCAGGTGCAGATGAGCAGGCACAGTGGAAGAGGGTAGCCGAGACAGGACGTGGAACCGGAACTTGAAGCAGAACTTTAAACTGGTCTCCTCCCTGGAGCCAGGCTTACTTAGATAAAAACTGAACCTCCCCCCATAATGAGCCAAAAACCCAGAGGACTCCACAGGGGAGGAACAGTGGACGATCAGGAGACGAGACAAACACTAAAACCCTGACAGAAAGACAAGCAATGATCTGGCACTGAATGCTCAGGCTGAACTGAATATAAACCAGAGGAAACAGGTGAGGGGAATAAATTATAATTGAGGCAGGGAAGGAAGAGGGCAGGTGAGAGGAATTACTAATTAAGGGAGAGCAAACAGGCCAGATCATGACAGATTAAACCAAGGGCGTAGGTTTGATTTCAACTTTGGTAGGGACACTATTCTTCAGTTTCATTGGTCCTTTGCAAAAATATGCATGCTCTTTTTTATGCTTAATGTGAGCTTCAGGGCTCCTTTTGTTTAAAGAGAACAGCAGCATTTCTTGCTACATTAATACAAATCTTATAAGCACTACACGCACTAGATGCTGTTTATCAATATTTAAAGCATAACTGGCTCTGATGAATGTGGAATTAGGACTTTTTCCACTTTGAAAAGGATTGGATTTAAATTTACCTGCTACTAAGACAGTGTCTGTTTAATCAAATATAGTCTATAATATGTGGATTTATCCTGTGTTTTCTTCTGAAGATATAGAATTGTGCAGAGGTAAAACCCCCTCTTATTTTTTTTTTTACATTTAATATGCTCCCTCTGGATTATGCAAAATGATACATTCAAGGGACAGCAAATAAATGTATTGTATTTTCATGTGCACTGGAACTAAAAGAGGAACTGACACTGAGCATTTAAAATATTAATATTAGAAGTTGTACATCTGGGCTGTAGTTACTCTGTGTAGCTAACTTCATGTATTTTATCTATGGCTGAAACAATTAATCATATTAACAAATTATTTAAATAATCGTGAACTATGTAATTGATTAATCGTTAACTGGAATATAGGGCCACTAAAATGTGCCTTTAGCCGACAGAGCGACCCACTTAGAGCAGGAATTATACCAAGATTGTAAAAAATATGTAAACATTTTGCATTTAAGAAGTAAAAAAAAAATAGTTTTTGTCTGTCAATATTCTCCATCCAGAACTCCTCCAAAGGAAACGTTTAAACGTTTCTGTTTCACCTGGTTTCATTTAATAAAAGATCTTCTTTAAGGAGCGTTTGGCTATCTGATTAAAAGATAAAATAAAATAAATCCTAACGTTGTTAACTTACATTTCTCAAGTTCCACAAATAAAAAAACTCCCTCCTGCTTCTTTACAGAACTCCAATCAGAAGCGTTCGCCTGTTTTAGCGTAGATAATAAGTTTTTTTAATTTGGACTAGTTTCGTAGCCCAATATTAATTTATTTTAGCGTCTTTTTTTTCGCGCTCCAAGCACCCGCGCGCGCACATACAGACTAGAAAACACGCAATCAGAAAGAGAGAAGGCGGAACTTAAGGCAGAATAATCAGAGAGTTAAACCGCGCAGCACAGTTAATGCGCTGCTATGTGAAAGGGACAGGAAAGAGCAGGCAGCTGCAGCTACCAGGCAGAGAAGCTGCGAGAGGAAAAGAAACGGCTGCTGTATAGTAAATTATAAACATGTTGTTCACATCCAATTATTGGTAGGGACAAATAGGTCCGTCCAAAATTTTGGTAGGGACATGTCCCTATGGTCCCTATGCAAACCTACGCCCATGGATTAAACTAATTATGGAGAAATCAAATTTTAAATGTAATTTTTTATCAAGAGCTGAAAAGTTATAAATACAAATCTTAAATTTTATTTTTTATATGGACTTATATTTACAAATTCAGACACCTACGCATATGTTTTTATTGACAGTTGCATTACCTGTAACTGGAGCGTGTAACAAAAGTAATTTCCCTCTGGGATTATTAAAGTATTTCTGATTCTGATTCTGATACCTCATTCATAGGGTTCTTAGAGATGATTGGTGAACAAAGATCATTTGGAAGACCAAAGAAAATAGCAGAGATAGAGATAAAGTTGACGTATAAAACAGGGTGGGGAGCAAAAAAGTACCCCATGATTGGACATCTCACAGAGGATTGCAGCTGATTCCCACATCAACCAAAAGGTAAAATAAGGTGGAGGGTAGCATCATGCAGTGGATCTAATGTTCTTCAGGAGGGATAAAGAAGATAGACAGAACTAATGAGAGGTTAAATTAAGCTAAAAACAAGGGGAATCCTTCAAGAAAAAACTGTTAGAGGGAAAAAGAATTGAGACTGGAGGTGGAGCTTCATATTTATCTGGCAACAGGTAAAAGTTTTAAAGCTCACACAGCAAAAACATTCACAAAAACATTATAAAAAGATTATACATTTTTTAATTGAGAGGGCAAGTGCAAAAGCCTACAGATCAAGCATCAACAGGAAATTAAAAAACCTTTCTCTATAATAGAAAGGAAAAAAAAATTATCTGCATCACAAAACACTCTTTTACACAAAACAATTCCACTTATTTAATTTTGGCAAAGAAAAATACCATGTTTCTTTGTGTTGCGCAATAATTCTAGAGGTGTAATAATAGTTTGTATTTATTTTTCATACAGCTATACATTCAGAATATAATATTTATTGTATAGAGAAAAAAAACATTAGGACAGTGTAATAACAGATTTAATCCTTTAAAAATATTTTTGTGTTAGTGGAATGTATTTGATGCATGTGTGTGGTTGTCCATCATGCTTCTCAGATGTACACTGAGCGTCTATGACCTGGCCTTTGCCCAGGCTTAGTTAACCAGAAATAGCTACAAGAGCAATAACATCCCCAGCTAAGCGGCAAGGGATTCAATTCCCAAGTAATTTTACAAAAGCATGGTGTGATTGAGTCCGTCTGCCCATTGAATTCAGTATTTAATTTCCTCAAGGTCTCGAGAGACATGTCTCTGTTTCCAATTTCTCCTTCACATGAGATCTGGATGGAAAACTAAATGAAGAGTCTTTGTTTGCTTTTCTTTCCCCTTTTCAGGCCACTGTTTTATTTTGTAGTAAATTGTTTAATGCTCACAGTTGGATAGAGAGGAGTAGCTAATGAGGGTTTTTGGTGCAGCATCACTTTCTGTTATCAAAGTTTATTTGTCTGCCTTACATTGTTTGTACATTTATTTCCATTTTTCTTAACCTTCTCTTTATATTCCTATATCAAACACATTGTATCTATAGATCATGACTTTACTTTGTTAAAATAACAACTTTTGTCATACTGTTACATAGAAATTTAAGAGATTTAACAGATGTGTATGTTTAAAGAAAAATTGTAAAAAACCTCTGTTGTTTAGTCCACTTACCTTTAGGACCTCTTTTATCGGGATTGTTTCTTCTCAACTTAATTCTGTTTATTCATATATCACCAATTCACAACAAGGCACTTTACACAGAATATACAGTCAGATTGTTTAAAAGTTTCTGGTGACACCTGGGGGGGCTTAATGTGTGGGCCTCACCTCAGATGGCTCCCTCAAGCCCCTCTCGCTTTTAGACATTGAGGGTTCTGGGTGGTCGATTGGGGGCTGCGCTGGCACCAGCTACCTTCTAGTTGCGGGCGTGGACTGTGCCGGGCACCCCATGTGGTAGTCCCAGTTTTAATCACACTCGAGAACTACACACAACAACAAAACATTTGAGTGGGCGTAGGGAGGATCGTGGTCTTTCTCACACCCCTGTTCTCCGGTTGCCGCCCAGAGTCTGGAGCCTGGAGGAAGAGCAGCCCACCTGGTCTGGGGTCTAGGTGGGGGGTTGTTGTGTGGCCTGGGTGACATGCCTGGACCAGGCTGACACTTCTGCGCTCCCCATAAAGGAGTGGGGGGAGGGGTGGCTAGGTTATGGACGGGGAGGGAGTTCTGGTTGGGTGGCCCATAAGGGACATGTTGGCCCCTTCCCCAGGGGGCTAGTGCCGGGGGTCGTCTGGTTTGGGTGCGGGATGGTGGGTCAGGACTGAAGCAGGAATCGGATGGGTTCGATTGTGCCCCCCTCCGTGTTTGGGGGTGGATGCCCGGACGGGTACTGGCTTATTCCTGGCCTCTGCTTCGTGGGGCCTGGCCGTGCAGGTGGCGCAGTGGTAAGTGAACACAACCCATGTACGGAGACCTAATGTCACGACTTGGTTGTGGTTTAAAGGACCCAAAGGAACACACAAGAGGGCAAAAAAGGAAAACAACAGAAAAACCTGAGAACTAACATAAATCTAGAAACTACAACAAAATAGGATTTAAACCAATAAAACTAGGAAACATGTAGCAAAGTAAAGCACAACATAACCAAAACCATGATACCTTAGTCCTGGACGCGGCCTCCAATTGAGGTCCTTTGCCGCATGTCTCTCCCCCTCTCTCATACCACCTTCCCTGTTAGCCTACTGCCAGAAAAATGAGCCACTAGTGCCGCAAAAAAAAGAAAAGACCTAAAATCGATAGATTTTAGCAACCAATTGGCAGAATAATGTGAAAATGTTTATAAAATTATGTCATGATGGGTCTCTGTGATTAAACCCACATGCAGAACACCACAGGAAACAGAGTAAAAGTTTAACAGTTTATTTTGAGAAGCACACACAGAGTAAATGAATGAACAGGTTCTGGTACTGGTCCGGGACTGGTATCACAGAGTAATCTGCAGAGAGGGATTGTTTGGTTAGCCAGTTAGCAGCGATGTCTTGTCTGAGCTTTGATTCTGATTTGTACCTGAAGAGGTTCAGACAGATCAATGGAGAGAGGGAACCGGTTGGGTCCAGAGACTGTGGATTCAGCAGAGAGCTCAGCAGCGGCAGAGCTTAGCGGCAGAGCTTAGCCTCAGGCTAGCGAGGTTCAGACCTTGAGTTGTTCTCCTAGTTCTCCCCTAATAACTAGCTGAGAGGTTCAGACTGAGGATCTTCAGGGTTGGCTTGTCTGGGCAGGCAGGCAGGTTTCCAAACATGAGCTCCTCCAGAGCTACTGAGTTCAGTCGGGTTTTCCTAGGAGCAGAGAAGACAGAGGCAGGTTAGAATCAGGGTTACTCTCCAGAGTAGACTGAGATTCTATGTGCAGGCTGAGGCTCAGGTTCTGCTAATCAAAACTGGTCAACACTCCGGCGCTGAAGACAGGTCTGGCCGCTGCTTAAGTAGTGGGTCTCCTAATCAGGTGAATCAGCCTCAGGTGTGTAGGTGGCTTCATCTCAAGAGACCCAGGGTGCTCTCTGCTGGAGAAAGGTGGCAGATCTCCAGATCCCAACAAATTAGAATTATATTTTAAATAATTTCAGGCCTACAGCATTCATTTTCTGTGGTTAAGAGAATATGACATGCGTTTTTTTTTTGTTTCCCTGCTAGTATTTCAGCCTTCGATGGAAAAAAAATTAAAAAGTTAAATTAAAATCTGTGGAGGTCTGAAAGTGCATCACTGTCTCCATGTGTTTCTCCCTTAAGAAAATTATAAACAATGAACTCAAAATAATTATTAATCAACATGAAATAAAGCCGGCTGGTGAATTTAAGTATATGGGGGTAGTTTTAGATTCAAAATTTAAATTTGATGCCCATATTAAGAAAATGACGAAAACTATAAAGACAAATATAAACAAATATAAACAGTTTTCGAATGATTCGACTATGTGTATCAAATCAAGTTGCACAAGTATATTTACATGCAATGATTTTATCCCATATGTCTTATTGCTCCATCGTTTGGGCCCAGGCCACTCACTTCACAAGCAAGCATTAAAAATATTCGATCAAAAACCGGTGAAGTGGCATCACTACAAAATTATAAAAAAAAATACAACATGATGACATTAGAAAATTTTATAAGTTTCTCATTTTTAAAAGCTATTTTTAAATGCCTTAATGATCTTGCCCCTGAAGTAATCTGTAAATTAGTTTTAAAGTATGCAAATGAAGGAATCAGGACAAGAGCTGGAGCTAGTGGGAACTGCAGGATTAAAAGATGTCGGACATTTATGGGTCAGTCCGCCTTCTCAGTGAAAGCATCACATCTCTGGAACTCTTTGCCTCTGAAACTTAAGTCACAGATTGATATTCGACTTTTCTCCACAAGATTGAAAAAATGGCTCGAGGGCAATTTAAGAGTGTGAGCACTAACTGGGCTTTTTTTTTTTTACTTCTCTTGTTTTTTTTTTGTTTTTTTTTATCCATCTGTGTGTCCCTCCCACTTAATGCTAACACCTTTTAAAAGCCTAACCAGGGACGAAGGCTGCAAATTAGCCCATGGCTACAAGCCTTATGTACTTGGACATCGGCCACCTGTTTGGTTGCAATGTGTCATTGTACTGTCCCTGTCAAATAAATAAATAAATAAAAACATTTAGCTTTCATAAAACAGTAACTGTCTATATGTCCCATTCCTTGACATATGTGCTGGTCAGACTTTGGCTTGGCTCTTTAACTATTTTAGGGTTCACTTAGCTCCACCCAAAAACATTTTACACCTGCCCTGACAGACCTAAGTATCTTGTATATAGAAGTAGAGTAGTCGTTTATTCTCAAGGTTGCCCTGCAATTGGCTACTAACTTACTATAAAAGCTCAAAATAGGCAGAGCTGAAGAGGTGTAATCTCATCTGAAAATTATTTTGTGCAGAAATCTTTATGGACTGTTTTGCATAACTTATAGACCTTTCCTAAATGTTTAAAACAAAATAAAAGTCCCTTTTAAAAACTAACTTAGATATTTTCAGCAAATTTAGATTAAACTAGTAGATTTCTATAAATATCTACTGTCACCACATGCTATTCCTGGAGAAGCGTGTCATCCAAGTCAATGAATGGATGAAATCAGTTGACACTGGTTTGAATATTTTATTTATTTTAATGGTTGTCAATTATATGTCTTCATCAAGTCAATTCAATTTGCACCATTATTAAGTTTTTTTTATTTATTTTTTTATTGACAATCTTCCTTTCCACCTGAATTTATTTTTTTGGGAGACAGATGGAGGAAATAATGCTCCTTTGATTTTATTGCTGTGTGCTGTGTTCATTTGTACATTTTAATAATAAAATATCATGACCAGAGACTATGTCATATGCAGATTAATGTGTTACATTGAGAATAAGCCTTTTTATTTCACCTTATTCACTTTTACTAGGAAAAACTAAAATGGTATAATTTGGGAATTTTGGCTTAATTGTATTAAAATTGTCACTCTGATTTTCAAAGTACTCACAGGAAAAAAATAAAATAAAATGTGGAACAAATGCCTTTTGGTTAATTAATTATTTCAGTCGTTTAATCATTATGTTGTATTATATGATAAAATCTAAGTTGTTTATGGTTACACAAGAATATTTGTGATGTTTTGCACCATAAATATCATTGTTCCTTTAGGCCGGGCATACACTGTAGCATATTTTCAATCATTGTACTTAGCTACAGCTCAAACTGTATGATGAAACCCCAGGAGTAAAAGTTCACAGCTCACCATGTATGTTCTTACACAGTACGGCCTGATGCTCTGATGCGATCTAACTGCTCACACTGCACGTCTAAAAACCACACATCAGGGTTCAGCACCTAGAGATGCTACTGGTCAAACTTGTGATTCAGAAAGAATAAGAGCTCCCCTGTTTGCACATGTGCAGTGCCTGAGGTTCTGGTCAATCGGCTCATAGACGCTGTTAGCTTGAACCACAATTTGCCTGAACACCTTACGAGGGCTGACTGAATTTCAGGTGTGTTGGACTTTCTCCCAACTTTATGATTCCTGATCAGGAGGTCTTCTCACGACACCTACGCTAGAATCCTGCAACGGGTCGGGTACCCGATGGGTCACCCGCAAAAATGCTCTTTTGCGGGTGAAAAATACATAAATAAAAATAAACGGGTCGGCCGTCGGGCGGATATTTTTTTAGTGCGGGCGGGTAGTTGGTGATTTTTTTTTTATGCGTGTGTGTTGTTATGGACATCAGAAATGTTATATTAATCAGGCACTGGGGTCACCCTTGTTGTAGCTTAAAGCCCTGCTGACAGTGTGGGGACTTCCCTCCAAAAAGGCCACATCTGCTGCAGTGTTAATGGCGCTGTTCTGATGTGCAGAAGGAAAATGGAACAAATTAAGGGTAAACTAGCCATTGGGTTAGTTGATGTGTTAACGGGTCGGGTTAAATATCAACGGGTCGGGTCGGGTTCGGATTTGAATTGAAGATATCCGCGGGTGACGGGTCGGGTTCGGTAGTCATCCTAACGGGTTCGGGTGGGTGTGGGTTGGTAAAACTCGACCCATGCAGGTCTCTAACCTACGCTACTTGAAGCATGTAGTGTCCTGCGTCATATAGTGACGCATGATGAGGCTGAAACCAAAATCCCAAAAATTCTTGCAGAACTGGATAATCGGCCTGAAAAGGGAAAGAAGTCATAAAGTGTACTTAGTGGAAAAATAGGGCTAGTCTCAAAAATTTTTCTGTTTTCATTGTTATTACCCATCTGTTTAATTAGAAAAAAACTGTATTGGTAAGAAAGGTGTAGGTGCACCTTTCTTGCACAGTAAAATAAAAAAGGAATTTCTTTTTAATCAGAGAACAGAGATAAAAAAACAAACAACAAAAAAAACATTATTACAGTCACCAGGCTATTATCTTTTTAAGATTAATGGTACAGTAATTGCATCATAATAATTTGTATTTTGTAAAAAAAAAAAAAGTAATATCAATCTAATGTCAATTGCATTACTGATCTGTTTGTCAGTGGGTCCTGCTTCTGCCTGGAATAAATGTGGTGTAAATCTCAAAGAGAAACCATTGTTTCCTAGACGCTCTTTAAAATTGGAAAGACTTTGGAGAATACTTTTCAACGAGGGCAGAGATATATATTTCTTTAAGTCAGAAAATGAAAATAAGAAAATAGCTTTTGGCCTAATCTCATACATTACTATAGTCTAAAGATCAATAATCGTTCACAGTCAAATAGAACTGTCATACATTAGGATCATTGTGTTTTACTAATATAAAAGTAGTTTATACAGTAAATGTACAAGTCAGGTGTAAGTCAGATTTTAGAAACTTTGTGTAGATTCTTGAACTTTCAAACAATGAATACATTTTTTGCATTAACCTACATAGATACTTATATATCCCTTCTCCATTTGTAAGGTTACTGCAAGGGGATACTGTAAATCGGAGCAAATTCTCATGAACAGTAAAAGTAGTGCAAATACCTTTATAGTGTTCCAATAATATCACTGGTTGTTGCAAGTAAAAAGTGAGGAAACTCAACTTTAGTTTGATATAATGACCTTGACCACTTAAACAATTTTTTATACGAGTATATAAATGCAAACATGTTTATCTTCTCTGAGGAGGATGCTCTTCTTGTGTTTCCCCTTGGACCATGAAATTGACCATAAGCCTGATGACTGCTAATGAAGCAAAGATGAAAACACAGATCACTATTTATCCACATGAGGATGTGGTTACTGTATAATGAATCACAATCACTTTAACATAGGCACCAAAATTGATTCACACTCCATGGGACATACCTTGAAATCATTATCAATCTATATACAAATGCACATAATTGGTATTCAGTAGTAATTGGTTGCAACTGAATCACTTGTGCCACTGAGCCAATTATAACTTCATTAAAAACAACAAACAGAGCACCAAACAAACCCCATGCAAAGCAAGTAGCAAAATGAAAAGAAGCTGTTTAATAACACTTTGCCCCATTTACTCCCCAGCGAAGGAAATAAGCTCCCACAAAACAGGCAGGCACCCAGGGGGAGTTTCGTTTAAGAAAAAAAACAATCCCTACTCTGTCCCTACTGTCTTCTATGTCACCTCCTAGACAGACAAATGATTAATGTTCGGGATGTGAAGGTTGGTATTACAATTTACCCTGCAACCTCTGGGGTGAGTCAAGGGGCAAGGCAAGCACCAGCTCCCTGCGTTTTTGTAGATAAAAATGCCAGTTCAGCTACACGTTGGATTGGTAACTCAGTTTTCTCCACCTACATGGCATTTCACCGTAGGAGTTCATAGTCTCCACCAGTTAAATTAAAGTAATGGGACAAAAATCTAGTTAAATGAAAAAAGAAATCCCAGGGGTACATCCTGTTATTTTTACAGCATATTTTACTGCTACCAACTGGGAAACATGGCGATCTTTGTTAATGTCTGAATAAAAGATTACATTCTATCTTTTTTCATGACAATGAAAACTTCAACCTCTCATTGTCCCCTTACAAACAGCTGTTTATTTAAAAATTATGTTTAACTGTCATTTTCAGCTCTGCTAATATGGCAATGCTTATGTCATAATTCAATGCAATGAATTATCAGTTCATTCATACAAATCAGTTATTCTACAGTGCTAATAGTAATAATAATATTCAAAAATCCTGCTGTTAACAAGACAAATAAATTCTATGCATATACATACATATTAATCTCAATCCAATCTTATAGACTATTTTCAATTGCAACATACAACTTAATTCTACTTTGCCAACTGGCAAAAAAAAATTAACTTTAGATGTGATATTAGGTGTAGGATTGCTTTATCCATGCATACATTTAACCAAGGATAAAATAGGGTTTACCAACCATAGTTAGTTACTATGGTTACTAAACTAAAGGCATGAGATGAGGACATTTTGCCTTATCAGCCAATATTAGGACAAATAAGGGAGTTGTTTGGCAGTTCAGCTCATTGAAAACTATTTAAAGGACGAATAAATGTTAAAGCCAGATTCTTATATAGCCAGAAGAGGACTGATGAGGGGTACAAAGTCATGTTGACATAAAATAAACAGTTATATTGGATACATTACACAACCCATTGATTACTCTGTGCAAAAGTCAGTGTAGTGTTGACTTTTTATAGCAAACCAACACCAAACATATGCAAGCAGAAGTTGCAACACATCATTGAAAAACACATTAAACAAAGAAAAAGTTGTGTTAAGATTTGATCTTTAATTTAACCACTAAGCCTACAATATAATTATGGTGGAAAAAAAAAAACAAAAAAAAAAAAAAACTGAACACTTGAGTGTAGTTAGTTTAAATGGATGAGAATGTGGTCCAGCAGATAAGTGTTTCTCAACCTTAATTGACTTGTGTACTGGGAGTTTTGTCTTACCATGAGTTCCTCTCTCAGTCAAAAGTATTGATAATCGCCCAAAAGTGGAACGTACACTAACTGATTACTATTTTACTAAATATTTTAATCTGAGCATTACATTCTTAGGCATTTTATTCTTTCCATCTCAAATAAAATAAACAACATAAATATGTTGCCTGGAAGTTAGTAAGGAATAAAATAAAAAGAAAATACAAAATTAAAACATGTTATTAACCTGTATTTATAAAACTGGAGCTCCTCTTAGTAAATCCTTATAATCACATTTTAACTTGATGAAATGGGAACAAAATACAAAACAAGAATTATAGTTAAATTGACTTGATACATTTTTCTTTGTTTTCATTGAGACACCTCAGTGTCAAAAATCCAGTTTGTACGGTCTGTTTTTGTGTCTCCTTTTTTTGGTGTTTTCCTTTTGTCCTCCACCAGGTGGTGTCCTCATTGGGCCTCCCTGCACACCTGCAGCTCATTGCCTCATTACCTGTGGAGTGCTCTTAAGCTGCTGACTGCCACTACCTTTGGGGTACTCTAGCCACCAGAGTCTAACCTGAGTTTTGTTTTGCCTGTTGTTAAGGAAGAAAATATTCTAAAATAGTTAACTTTGGAAAAAGTTTGGCTCTCTCTCTTCCTTTGGATCCCAGGCCCTCCCGGCGAGCCGCATGTGGCCACAAGGAAACCAACAATGCGTGTGGACGTCACAGAATCAAAGAATTTAATCCAACAAGAAACAGCTTATGAATTAACAACAAAACTGCAGAAAAACAGAAACATACATTCAATTACCTGAGGTAAAGAAAATAGAAAGGAGAAGGAAAGACGCGTCTTTGCAGAGAGCTGTTGCAAAAAAAAAGCAAAATAGGGGCAGCTATCTGAATTATTACTCGTGTGCACGAACTTTTATAATGTAGGTGTGTCCTTCCTTTTAGTATATTCAGTTAAGGCGTCCCTCCGCTTGACCAATTGGAAACTACCTTGGACACTCAGAAAAACTTAGAACTTCCCGTAATTTACGGCAAAAATCAAAGGCCACTTATTCCTTTGTTTAACAAAAAGAGCGGAGAACTTGTCCTGGCCTCCAGGATTCTAAGGTCATCTGGCTAAGGAAAACATAAGATAAGATTTCACAGATAACTGTGGAATCCGGAGGCTCTCCTGCTATCTCTCCTTACATAAATTCTCAGGAACAAACTTAAATTCAGTAATTTGGTTCAAGGAAAGGTTATCTTCACAAACCCAGTTTTGCTCTTCTGTACAAGATTGAGTCCTGCCTTAAACCAAAAATAACACATAGAATCAACAGAACATGAGGTACAATTCCTTTTTCTAACCTATGAAACACAATATTCAATCCTAAGTATACAAGCTAACACATTTTCCAAAACCCTATTTAGCATAGATCCTGAGCAATTTTCTAATACTAAGCAAAACATTTTCATTCAAACAATTTCCATTTGATTCTGATATTGTCACAGATAGTACAATTTTCAAATACGTTCATCATCTACTAAACTAGTTAATTCTAAAATTAGATAATACAATTTTCATTTAAAAAAACATGCTATTAGTACTTAGAAAAAATTTACCTCGGAGGGCATTAATGGGGTTATAACAAGGTCACTTACGAAATATATACGTATATATTGAATAAATTAGTAAACCTATATTGATTTTTTTATTAAAATTTTTTGTTTCTTAAAGAAGTGGCTAAGATGTTTTTTTTAATATATTTTTCACTGTGACGTTTTGCCAAGATATTAGGTCTGATTTGGAATGGAAAGCTAGTAGCGTGGCCAGGGGACTACAGTTGACTGATATTTATGATAGATTGTTTTTTTCACATTATAGAACAACACCAAATTAAAAAAGCTTTCATGTTATATATAAGGAAAGCTCTTGATTTATCAGTTAAGTTATGTTCAGAGACTTGCCTAATGGTATGAAATATACAGTAGATAATAACAGAACAAAGGAGATTTAAGACACATGAGGCTGAAATGAGCTTTCTCTTTGAATTTCCCCAAAATAGGTGGCTGGTGTTAACTCTATGTTTCAAAAAGGGTCATTTCAGGGGATTTAGACATTTAAATAGGTTTGGGAACCTTCCTTTTGGAAAGTTTCTGTAGATTTTCCTCTATGAAGAGGGATATGGGACTGGTTACTCTCGCATGATCTTGTATGAGCAGTACACAAATGGTAGATGAAAACACTGATTGACAAGTGGATTACATCAATTTATTACAAGCTTTTTATGCTACTAAGCTAAATGGTTAACAAAGGGAGAAAAAGTGTTTCCTACAACGGAAATTCGGATGGAGCTGGTGGTAGAAAGTTAATTTAAATACAAAAATATTGTGCTTTTTTTTTCCCCCCAACATTACTCCCATTAATGTAGACTAAGGTGAAGTTATGTCAGTTCACAAGTAGTGAGAAAAAAATTACTTCAATCTCTCCAAATGGTTGAATATAGATTAATGTCCTCCAATAGTCAGCTAAACTATTCAGTCCAAAAAAATAACTCAAAGTTCTTATTCAGTAGCATATTCATAATTGATTATACTTTTCAAATCTTTTTAGAGTGATTGAAACTATTTCTTTATGCCCAGGAGTGTTTCACAGAGGTTACAGAGAGTACTAAACCCTCAAAGAAGGTCAAGCAGCATGATTTATTTCGATATTTAGCATGATAGGGTGTTTCTGTGTTTTATTTTTTTTATAAATTCCCTGTGCTCCTGTATGTAATGTATGCAAAGTCTGTATCCATAGTATTTGATCAATTATAATAAAGACCTTATCCTCATTGGCCTTATGTATTTGATGGTCTTAGCACCTCACAGTACTTTTATGAACAGTTAACATGGAACTTCAAGAAGCTCATATCAGTTCAACAATTTGATAATCCGAAAAAGTAATTCTCCATTCTCAAAAATCAATGTATGAATGAGCATGTTTTCCAGGCAGAGCAAGATCGATAATTTTGGCTGATGCTTTTTCTGTATAAATACTGTGTCATTGACATTCACTGAGAAGAGATTCAACACCCTTGGGTAGTTCACTTTTTCCCTAGTGTCTGCTGTACAACACAACACCAACCACAGTAACAACATCCAGCTGTTCTCACTCTCAGAGCCCAACAAGAACATCCACTGCCGGGCATCTTCACTTCCAAAGTGTCTCCTGCATGAATGTGTTTAAGTGGTTGTGAATGTGAACAGAGTGAGTAAAAAAGACCAAAAGGATCAAAAAAAGGTAGAATAATAGCAAAATATTTTAACAACCAGGAGCACATCACTACAGTTCCAATGTTTGTATTCTTTTATATACTTTTAAAACTTTTAGAACTACTACTTTGAATATTGTGCAGCAGTCGTTATTCCAAGTGAAACATTAATAACTCTGTTTTAATTTTATTGCCTTCAGTGTTTGTCTATTTCAGTGTCACCATACCACACTATAAACAAATTAATATTGGTAGTTAAAAACATTTTTTAAACCTCCACATACTTGAACAACCCTAATTTTTAAATGCTGTTTTTCTGTTTCAGGGTTAGGATAAGGCAATGACAGTGAGACCTGGAGGGGCGTGGTTGGGAGGAATGGCCGCCCTGATCTGAACTCGAGTGGTGTTCTGTTGTTGGACTTCTGTGCTCGTCATGGATTGTCCATAACGAACACCATGTTCAGGCATAAGGGTGTCCATATGTGCACATGGCACCAGGACACCCTAGGCCGCAGTTCGATGATCGACTTTGTCATCGTTTCATCGGACTTGCGGCCGTATGTCTTGGACACTCGGGTGAAGAGAGGTGCTGAGCTTTCCACTGACCACTACCTGGTGGTGAGTTGGCTCCGGTGGTGGGGGAGGATGCCGGTCAGACCTGGCAGGCCCAAACGTGTTGTGAGGGTCTGCTGGGAACGTCTGGCGGAGTCCCCTGTTAGGCGGAGCTTTAACTCCCATCTCCGGCAGAACTTCGAACACATCCCGGGGGAGGTGGGGGACATTGAGTCCGAGTGGACCATGTTCCGTTCCTCCATTGTCGAGGCGGCTTATCTGAGCTGCGGCCGCAAGGTTGTCGGTGCCTGTCGTGGCGGCAACCCTCGAACCCGTTGGTGGACACCTCCGGTGAGGGATGCTGTCAGGTTGAAGAAGGAGGCCTATCGGGCCTTTTTGGCCTGTGGGACTCCGGAATCAGCTGATGGGTACCGGCGGGCGAAGCGGCATGCGGCTCGGATGGTTGCTGAGGCAAAAACTCGGGTGTGGGAGGAGTTTGGAGAGGCCATGGAGAAAGACTTCCGTACGGCTCCGAAGCGGTTCTGGTCCACCATCCGGCGTCTCAGGGGGGGGAAGCGGTGCAGCACCAACACTGTTTATAGTGGGGATGGTGTGCTGCTGACCTCGACTCGGGACGTTGTGGGTCGGTGGGCGGAATACTTCGAAGACCTCCTCAATCCCACCAACATGTCTTCCATTGAGGAAGCTGGGCCTGGGGACTCTGGGCTGGGCTCTCCAATCTCTGTGGGCGAGGTCGCCGAGGTGGTTAAAAAGCTCCTCGGTGGCAGGGCCCCGGGGGTGGATGAGATCCGCCCCGAGTTCCTCAAGGTCCTGGATGTTGTGGGGTTGTGTTGGCTGACACGACTCTTCAACATTGCAGGGACATCGGGGGCAGTCCCCCTGGATTGGCAGACTGGGGTGGTGGTCCCCCTATTCAAAAAGGGGGACCGGAGGGTGTGCTCCAATTACAGGGGAGTCACACTCTTAAGCCTCCCCGGCAAGGTCTATTCGGGGGTGCTGGAGAGGAGGGTCCGTCGGATAGTCGAACCTCGGATTCAGGAAGAGCAGTGTGGTTTCCGTCCTGGCCGTGGAACGCTGGACCAGCTCTACACCCTCAGCAGGGTCCTGGAGGGTGCATGGGAGTTCGCCCAACCAGTCTACATGTGCTTTGTGGACTTGGAGAAGGCGTTTGACCGTGTCCCTCGGGGGGCCCTGTGGGGGGTTCTCCGGGAGTACGGGGTGCCGGGCCCTTTGATACGGGCTGTCAGGTCCCTGTATGACCGGTGTCAGAGTCTGGTCCGCATTGCCGGCAGTAAGTCGGGCTCGTTTCCGGTGAGAGTTGGACTCCGCCAGGGCTGCCCTTTGTCACCGATTCTGTTCATTACCTTCATGGACAGAATTTCTAGGCGCAGCCAAGGTGTTGAGGGGATCCGTTTTGGTGGCCTTAGGATTGCGTCTCTGCTTTTTGCAGATGATGTGGTCCTATTGGCTTCATCAGGTCGTGATCTGCAGCTCTCGCTGGATCGGTTCGCAGCCGAGTGTGAAGCGGCCGGGATGGGGATCAGTGCCTCCAAATCCGAGGCCATGGTCTTGAGCCAGAAAAGGGTAGAGTGCCTTCTCCGGGTCAGGGGGGGTGTCCTGCCCCAAGTGGAGGAGTTTAAGTATCTTGGGATCTTGTTCACGAATGAGGGAAGAAGGGAGCGGGAGATCGACTGATTGGTGGCGGATTGGTGCAGCGTCTGCCGTGAAGCGGGCGTTGTACCGGTCCGTCGTGGTGAAGAGAGAGCTGAGTCAAAAAGCGAAGCTCTCGATTTACCGGTCGATCTACGTTCCTACCCTCATCTATGGTCATGAACTCTGGGTCATGACCGAAAGAACGAGATCGCGGATACAAGCGGCCGAAATGGGTTTCCTCCGTAGGGTGGCTGGGCTCTCCCTTAGAGATAGGGTGAGAAGCTCGGTCATCCGGGAGGGACTCAGAGTAGAGCCGCTGCTCCTCCACGTCGAGAGGAGCCAGTTGAGGTGGCTTGGGCATCTGTTTAGGATGCCTCCTGGACGCCTCCCTGGTGAGGTGTTCCGGGCACGTCCCACAGGGGGGAGGCCCCGGGGAAGACCCAGGACTCGCTGGAGAGACTATGTTTCTCGGCTGGCCTGGGAACGCCTTGGGGTTCCTCCTGAAGAGCTGGAAGAAGTGGCTGGGGAGAGGGAAGTCTGGGCCTCCCTTCTTAAGCTGCTGCCCCGCGACCCGACCCCGGATAAGCGGAGGAAGATGGATGGATGGATGGATGGGTTAGGATAAGTCTCTTCAGGTTGGACTTACAATAATAGAAGATTAACAGCTTTAGAGTCACGTAGCTAATTAACTCCATACATTGTTACGTATTTATAGTTGACATTTGGTATTTTAGAACTGGTATCTGGCCAAAGGTGTACTTAAAACTTTTAAACACATGTAAAAGGTTTATGTTGTATGATTAAATTTTTTAAGGAGTCAGTGTAATGAGGAAATACTGCCACCTCTCTGTGTTGTGAATTTCATGGTGCAGGCAATGGAAATCACTACCAGTCTATGAAAGCCATGAAGTGCCTCTCATTGTTCAGCATAGATTGTAGATAAAATGATGAATATTGGAATTTTCTTCCATAAATATTGAGTAAAAAGAAGTTAGTGGCCAAATGCCTGACATAAGTTTCTGTAAATAATAATGTAAGGTAAAATGCTATGTGGTTTAGAACAAGTGAATTACATGTTGTAGAGATTATATAACCTGAGAAACTGAGTTTCTGCAAAGTTGTGGTTGCTGAGTTTGTTGCCATACATCACAGGGTGGTGGATTGATTCTGTTGGTAAGGAAGGAAGGTTTATTGAATTTATGACACTACTGACTTTCCACATCTGCTGCAGTCACAATTGTTTTCTTTTAAAGACATTTGCTTGTGTTACATTTTCAAATGTGAGCTCACAATATTATGAACAAAACTCCTTTTAATAGTTGAGGTTCTGCAGCAGAATCTTCTTGATCATGCAGCTTACCTCCCGCCTGGATCCTGCAGGTGTAGTGGTGGATGGCCTTGTAATCACATCAATCTAGAGCAAATTAGAAAGAGCACAGCCACTAAATTGATCCCTATTGGACTTGTCCTAATTATAAGTATAGAAATATAATTTTGCAACACCATTAGAATACAACACACAGAGAAAACCTTGATACTGTTTGTATAGTAATAAGTTGATCATTTATAGTAATAGCTCCATGCCCCTGCTATTCGATGGGCTCATGTGCAGAGGAGTCACATGGGCCTCTACCTGGTGGTGAGTTGGCGCCGATGATGGGGAAGCAGGTCAGACCTGGCAGAACCAAATGTATTGTGATGGTTTGCTGGGAATGTCTGGAAGAGTCTCCTGTCAGACGGAACTCCCACCTCCGAGAAAACTTTGAACACGCTCTGAGGGAGGTCGGGGATTTGAGTCAGAGTGGGACATGTTTCAAGCCTCCATCTGAGGCTACTCAGAGCTGTGTTGGTGCATGTGGCAACCACTGAATGTGCTGATGGACCAAGGGATGCTGTCAAGCTGTAGAGGGAGTCCTATCAGACTTTGTTTGCATGCAGGACTCCGGAACATCCTTGGACACAATTTCTAGGTGCAGCTGAGGTGTTAAGGTGTTAAGCTTTTCTGCTCTTTGCGGATGGCAGAAAACAAAGCAGAAAACAGGACCTTGTTGGCTTCATCAGGCTGTGATCTACAGAACTTATTGGAGTGGTTTGCAGCCAACTGTGAAGTGGCTGGGATGAGGATCATCCTACCCCAAGTGCAGGACTTTAAATTTCTTAGGGTTTTTTTTCACAAATGAAGGAAAGATGGAATTAGAGATCGCAGATGGATTGGTAGATCTGCAGTGAAGCAAATATCTATTATATGTTGTATCTATTGTGAGAAAGAGAGAGTTTAGTAAAAACTTTTGAAATGATCATAGATTACCGTAAGAAAAACAAAGCTCCCAGATACAAGAGGAATGAGGTTTCTCCAAAGGGTTTGGCTTGGGCATCTGGTTAGGATGACTCCTGGACGCCTTCCTGGTGAGGTGTTCCGGGTGCACCCCCCTGGGAGGTGACCCAGAAGAAGACCCAAGACACAATGGAGACACTATGCTTCTAGGCTGGGCAGGAAATGCCTTAGAATTCTCCCAGAGGACTTCCCCAAGTGGTTGGGGAAAGGGAAGTCTGGTCCTTCTTACTAAGGTTGCAACCTGCTTGACCCAACCCCAGATAAGATGGATGTGTGTTTTTCTCAACCTCGCCTGGATGATACTGATGTATTTTCATGCCAGATGTTGTTGTTGATACGGTTGGAAAAGCATGGGGTTGGAAAAGTTTTTGACGTCACAGTGGGCAGTGTTGGGCACGTTACTTTGAAAAAGTAATTAGTTATAGTTACTAGTTACTTCTCCCAAAAAGTAACTGAGTTACTAACTGAGTTACCCCACAATAAAAGTAACTAGTTACTAGTAAAAGTAACTATTGCGTTACTTTTGCGTTTCTCGCCGCCGTACCCCTCACCACCCAGCCCCCACCTTCTCGCGGTGTGATTCAAAAGCCAGCTGAATAGAGTGGACGACAAAGACAAGAACCTGCAGAGAGTTTTGCATTTATTGTAACTCAACGTAAATGACATCAGGGGGGAACGCCATGTGAAGTTTTTTAACAGGGCATTCAGATCTGGTGAGTATATGAAATTAATAACTGGGGATGTCTAATTCTGAAATCCTGTGTGTTTGGGTTGTTATAGATACTGCAACATCTATCTATCAATCTATCTATCTAGATGTATACTCTGCGAGTGACATAAAATACGGATCTCCATCCCTGCCACAAAGGCCATCAAATAATGTTTAAAATAAAAAATACAGTAGGTTGAGAAGGCAGAGTATCCATCCATCCATCCATCCATCCATCCAGATATCTCCCTTTTTCCATATAGGCTATCATTTGATCGTTCACGCTCTCCATAGTTCTCCTGTGGCGTGGGCACAGGGTGACTGGTGCGCGCCTTTAGCAAGCATGCGCGTTTCCTGTCGCTTGCGTGGTGACTCGTGCCGCCTGCGCTGTGCGGAGATGCAGAGGAAACCGTATCTGATGGGGAAACGCAGCTCGACGTAACACCGGTATTTCCATCAGGAAAACGCTGTTTGCTGCTGGATCCTCCTCACTCTCCATCTCTCTGTGTGCTGTACGTTAACACCCACCAGCGGAAACACCCACCTACCCAACTGACAGACGGAATCTCACTATACATCAGCCATTCTCATCCTCCCCTCTCTCATGACAAGGCGCACACCTCTGGATGACCTAAAAATAATCTTTAATATCTCTTAAACAAAAGTAGCACAAACAATATTTTTTTCTGCACAAATCTGCACTAACGTTGCACTAACCATTCAGTCTATTTGCAGAGTTTTAGGACGTGGGTGGGGTGTCAGCTTCACGCAGCTGCGCACGAGTCCTATCATGAAAAAAGGTTCATTGTGCGACCTGAGTAACGCGCAGTAACGGGGTGTCTGCAATGGTAACTGCGTTATAGTTACAGTCAAAGTAATTAGTTAGATTACTCGTTACTAAAAGAAGGTTAGTCCCATCACTGACAGTGGGAAATCTGAGGACTTAATCTGTCTGATTTCTAACTGATGAACTCTGTGCAATAACTCTGTAAAGCTAAATGCTACCGCACCATACAAACAGAGGCCTAATTCAAAACAAATAAATTAAAAACTGTAATATTGATTCCAAAGAGAAACAGGTGTTGTTATGATTCTTATTTAGAACAAGTTGTTGATAGCTGAAGGCAGGTAGGTTTTTCTGTAGTAGATCTGGAAAGGCCTTTGATTGAAGAAACTTCATTGTTGACCAGTCTTCTGAAGAGGGTTCTCTTTATTTACCATATACATGAAATTAGGCATTAAAACTTATGTATGCAGAATCATTTAATATTATAACTAACATACTTGAACAAACCATCAACCCATTCTAAAACGTGTTAGGAAACAAAACAACAGTTAGTAAATTAATAAATAACATCAACGCTTTAACAGATTCTGTTTAAAAATTATTTATTTTGTATTTTATTGGTAACATTATATACATGGCATAAGTTGTGCTTTTTTTACTATGATGAATAAACCATAAGGGAACACATCAGGTAATTGAAATTTAAACTTTAAATTAAACTAATGTTGAATTGTTCTACTTTTGTTCAGGTGGATATTCTGAGAGCAATACAAAAATAGGATAAGAGGGGAAAAAGACAGAATGAAATTAAATGTATAGGTAGGCAGATTGATCAAAGTTGATTGATAATATTTCAGAGACACTGATGGTCCACTGAGGGTAGTGTGAATCTTCATACTATGATGTGCTTTTACCAACAGTAGCAAAGGCACCAGTGTATAGCTTTGTTAAAAGAAAAGAAAGAATGCCTCAGGGTCTTGTTTCAGTTGAATTTACACACACACACACAAACACACACCCACAGACACAACCAAGCTCCAGCCACCGATATTGTCCTTAGGCTATCATATATGAATAATTATTAGCCATAATTTTAAGATATACCAAATGATGGGTGCAGGGTTGATCAACTGGGAACTGTTTGAGAAAACCAAGAACTTAAAATAAATTTTCTTTCAATGTTTTGCTTCTCATGTCACACATCCACAATTTTTGAAAGTGATTGTGGTGTGTAACAAAATTGTTCAGTTTGATAATAAAGCATGGGATGTCAAAAAAAGAATAATGAAGCAGCATACAAGAAATATGAAAGGAGTGAGAACATTGAGATGTCACTAATGGATTGATAGAATAAAAAGTAAAATATGTAATAAAAGACAAAAGGACTTCTTACTGATGGAAAAGAACTATGGGATGTAGAAGAAAAGAGATAGAGGAAAGGAGATAAAGGCAAACCAAGGGAAGACCATAAAACTGATATTACTGAGCAATGACAGATGACATGTGAAGGGATTTGGTGATGCATATGTAAACTGGACTTAGGGAAAATTAATAGAAAAAATCTTTATTGCCCACAATAAATGTAAATTCAGAAAGAGATATTTGACAATGAAATCAAACAGGTTTTCTAATTGTATAGAATAATTTAGTAGAGCAGAAACCCAAGATGACAATATTTAATTCTCATTAAGGTGATTAAACCTCAACTGCCATATCTCTGTGAATTATGAAAAAATATTTCACCATAATAATTCAGATGAACTTCAGATTATCCTAAGATTCATTTTTCTCAAATTTTGAAATTAAATCAATTTATTATACACCCAAAAGAGGATTTTTATTCATTACATGAAGAAAAGGAGAGAGAGAAGAGAGGGAGCAAAATATTCATCTTTGAGGTCAAGGATTTATAGTACAACTGATTTACTTGCAAAGAGATAATATTTTCCCCGCTTATTTTTCATAATCTGCTAAATGTTAACATACAAAACAATGACCTTCTTTAGTAGTCAACTGCGGTGCGATAAGGTAAAACAAGTGGGACTGAGATAAGAATATTGAAAAAAATTATGGAAAGATAAATAAAAACATAGACTTTAAAAGGAAAAACATATGGGGGGGGGGGGGGTTAAAGAAGTGAAAATATATGAGAAAGAAAGTTTGTGGATTCCAGGTTGAAAATACAATTATTTGCATCAGTTATCCAGTGGAAAAGTGGTGTTGGAGAACAATGTCACTATATTGTGTACACAATGCCGAAGGTTCACTTGACACTGTTGGGTTGACAGACTGAAAAGGACAGGTATAGGGGGAAGGCCTTTCTGGTATAGATTGGTCCATTGGGTATCGTTTAGCTTCCCATAAGACAAAATCATTGTCTGATTTAACTTTATCAGCTACCCACTGGTGTGAGCTATGTTCACTCAAGTTTGTCACCATAGCACACTGATATGTTAACCACATGTCTATTTCCCATGGTGGCATTTGAATTCCATTATCTTTTTTTTTACCCAACAAAAAAACGAAAGCTTTTTTTCATGACATTTTGGTCAAATAGTGAAAAAAAACATGAATATTTGTCAGGACTGTTAGGGTCTCTCCAGGCTGTGAATGCAAAAGGAAGTCTACAAAGGTCTAAGCCTTAGACTGCCCATTTATGTCCATGAGTGGTCTTAGTATAAAAACTCTCTTTTGTTTCTTGCCAAGTTATTCATCCTTGTTACTTGCATTGGCCACAGACCAATCCTTATTAATCTGATTTGTGTGGTGCTGGCACCAGCCTTACACAGGCTCTTTTCCATGTTTATTCAGTCCTTTAGCTGGCGGTGACTTCTTACTGATCCCCAGTCCTTGTTGATTTGGGTTTTTGGCAACCCTTATCTGACCGCCAAATTCTAATCCATGTTATCTGATTCCTAAACATGTGTGAACTTCTTGTCATGCTTCCATCCTCATTGATGGTGACCTTTAACAGGTGTCAGCTTCAGTCCAACACATCTGTGGTTTGTTGGCTAGCATCAGCTCCAAGCTTGATAGTCCATATGTCCTGTGTGTCTTTGAGTCTCTTCTTTTCAACTCCAGAGACAAAAGTTACTAGTGGTTTGGCAGGTGGAGCCTTCCTCGGCAGGGGACATGTAGAGTTTGCCATTAGCACAGGCACATAGTTCATACACAGTTTGTTTTGTATAGGTGGTGCCTGGAGGCGCCCCTTCCAGTGGGTCCACTGCACTACCAAGGGGAATGTTGCCCAGCTTGATTGTGTTGGCATCTAGCAAGATCTGTTAAAACATAAAAGAGAAGAAAACAGTTTAAGGCAACAGCACATAATTTGAAACATCTCTCATTGTCCGTCCATCCATCCATCCATCCATCCATCCATCCATCCATCCATCCATCCATCCATGATGGATGGGATAAAGTGGAGTGGCACTCTAGTGGTTAGGGCATTGAGCTTGGAATCCAGAGGTTCTGAGTTCAAGCTCCACTACCTCAGACTGCCACTCTGGGTCACTCAGCAAAATACCTTTAACCCCACACTGCTCCCTGGGGGCCACACAATGGCAGCCAATTGCTCCCAGAGGAGATGGGTTTAATGTAGAGAGTGAATTTCATTACTCCGTTATTGGGACAATGTAATGACAATAAAAGCTGGAGGAAAAAAATCCGTCTATCCATCCGTCCATATATTGATTTAACAAAGCTTATATGGATAACATGCAAACAGGCAGCAGGAAGCACAGTTTTTTTTTTGTACAATAATAATAGCTTAACGTGGTCTAACTGAGTAATTCAATAAATAAATAAAAACTACAGAGCTACTGTATGAAGTAAAGGTTTGTTTCTGAAGATCTCAACCAAGAAATTTGGAAAGTATGGAGAAAAGAGCATGGTGGTCAAGTTACATGGGGTAAATGATAGCAAATCAGTGGTAAAGGAGAAAGATTAAAAGAAATCTGCAGATTAAAAGAAAATAAAGATAATTAGGGAGCCATTGTTCAATAGTGCACTGCATGAAAAGTGGGATTTTCGTCAATATGCGGCACTGTAGATTGTCGTGGAAGTTCAGGTTAACGGCAGTTTACGGTAATTTGCAGGCTTCGCCGAAAACTCCCATAAATTGTCAGAAATTGACGTGGACTTTCTTAGGCAGTGTTCCCCCCATGCCTCCCCCCCATGGAATTCTAGGGGAGTCTTTAACATTTAAATGAAAATGCTGTGAGCTATACAAATGCAAATCAGGGTTGCAGGGGGAGTTTTACCCCAAGTGACATTTTTCTAAAAGGTAAGAAAATCTCTGATACAAAGAGATCAGGCTCAGTATAGACTTTTACATTTTAGCTTGAATTGATTTATTTAATTAAAGTATAGAGACCAAAACAGATCTTTAGCTGACAGAGCAATACATTTAGAGCAGTAATTATTTAAAAAAAATTGCATTTAAGATAAAACATAAAATATTGTCTGTCAATATGCTCAATTCACAATTACTTAAGTGGAAAAGTTTCAAGAAATGAGTCTGGGATGATTCACTTTATAACATGGCGCATTATCCTGCTGGAAGTAGCCATCAGAAGATTGGTACACTGTGGTCATAAGGACATAAGGTCAGCAACAATGCTGAGGTAGGCTGCCTCATTTATTTGATGCTAAATTGGTATTAAGTGGCCCAAAGTGTGGCAATAGATATCCCCCAAATAGATGGTACAAATAGACCAGGCCCAGTATGACCTAATTATAGACTTTTACATTTTAGCTTGAATTGATTTATTTAATTAAAGTACGCTAGATTACTGTGTATGCCATTAGCAATGGCAAATGTTATGTAAAAAAATACACAAAATAATTTATTTCAAAAATTAGTTTTAATCAGAATCAGTTGGTAAAATGTGAATCAGAATCAGCTAGGTAAAATGTGCATTCCTTGCACAGTGCTCCTTGGGATTTTTAAAACTTGGGAAATCTTTTTGTTTCCAAATCCAGCTTTAAACTTCTCCACAACAGTGTCTCGGACCTGTCTGATGTGTTCCTTGTTCTTCATGATGCTCTCTGCACTTTAAACAGACCTCTGAGGCGATCACAGAGCAGGTGCATTTATCGGGAGACTTGATTACACACAGGCGGATTCTATTTAGTATCATTTAGGTCGACATTGGATCATTCAGAGATCCTCACTGAACTTCTGGGGAGAGTTTGCACTGAAAGTAAAAGGGGCCGATTCATTTTGCACACCCCACTCTTCAGTTTTTTATTTGTTGCAAAAGTTAAAAATATCCAATATATTTAATTACACTTCATGATTGGGTAAAAATAGTTGATGATTCTTCACTAAAAAATGTTTATGTTCGATGCCTGAAATGTGGCAAGAGTTTGAGATTTTCAAGAGAGCAGATTATTTTTGCAGGGCAAACTGTAACTGGGCTGATATCTAAGGAGAGCTCTGACAGGGTTTCACTTGCCAATAACGTACAGGATAAGTATAAGTTTTAGTGGTTGTAGAAGTAATAGAAAACACAGATCTGGGAACTGGAATTCTAGCAGCACTCCTACATTATTCTCTACATTTTCTCTCCGTTGTCCTTTCTTTCAAAGTAAATGGTATCGGCATCTCAGATATGTTAGATTTGTTTGCCAAGCTTTCCTATCTGACCCTTCAAATCAATCTACCATCAACAGCATTGTGTTGTAGAAGCTTTTATGCAAGAGCCTTTTTTTGGGAGTTTTTACAGCACATTTTGGAGTTTTTACGGCACTAGTGTCTCGTTTTTTTGGCAGTAGGCTGGCAGGAAAGGGGGTATGAGAGAGGGAGAGACATGCGGCCAAGGATTTGAACCCGGGTCATCCATGTCGAGGACTAAGGAATCTTTCTGTACATGGGTTTTGTGCGCTAAACACTGGGCAACCAAAGCACGCCCTTATGCAACAAACTTTTAAACAATTTTCCCAACATTTATGGAGAACAGCAAAGTTGCTCTTTTGTTGTTTTTATTATTTTCACCTATAAACATAGAAAAAGTCAGCAGCCTTTTGAAATATTCTGTAGTATGGTATAAATCAAGATTCTCCAGAACATATCCCCAAAGCCTGCTACTGTATTTTCTGTAACACAAGTTGTGCTACCCACAGTAATTGCTGATAAAAAGTCTAAAGACTGTTTTAGAGTTTTCCTATTTCTTTATGCTATTACTAGTTTTAAATCTGTGGCAAACCATTGTTTTACAGCAACTCCTCTCTCACATATACAATATTGCATATTCTAATATATTTCCTTAAAGACTGTTTAGGACAGGAAGCTACAAAAAGTTAAATGACCATAAACTCAATGTAAACCCCTAGCTATTATTATTTTATGTTTATTTTATTTATTTGTTTATTTATTTATATATTTGTTTCCCTTATATTATTTTTATTTAATTTTTACATTATATGTCTCATTTTTTTAAGTTATGATGTCACCAACTGCTGTGTATCTTTGTTTGATGTTTGAATTACTCTGTATTGTTACAGGGAATTGCCAATAAAGCAAAAAAAAAAAAAAAAAACATGATAGACGCTGTTCTCGCGAGTCCTTCCGTATAACAATGACCTCGTATGTGATTCGAGGCGCTATACTCAGAAGAACTTTATCTCCAGTTCCTTTGTTTGGATTTTATGGTACGTGATCATTGGCTGGACGACGTATCGCGTTCAACTCGCCTTCAACTCCTCTTGAACTCCTCTTGGACGCGATGGCGACTCTGCAGTCAAACAACTGTGCGGGAGAGACGAACTCAAAGAAGAGAAGCTAGCGGTAAATATATGTTCGATTACTGCCTGCTAAGCTAAAAGCTAAAGCTACGGCTAATAGTAGCCTTGCAAGAACAAGCTTTATTAAAGTGTATTTTTTGTGATTCACAGGAAGCAGTACGCCGTCTTCACAACTCTGAGACAAATTGCAGGCGCTATGAACTGGAGCAAGGGTAAGAGTTAAAGAATATACTTTCATTCTGCGGTAAAAGGAAATAGATACGGATGGATACCGATCATAACTGTACATTTTGTTTTCACAGACTAATCTCGCCTCATAATGAGGCGGTGACCTCCTATTATTCATACCACTCTCATTTAATTGTTTTCCAGCTGCCTGTAAGACGTATTATGAGACGGTACGCAGGAGCTTCAGATATACGCAGCCTGAGAACACGCTGCGCGCGGAATCTGCCAAGCATTCAGAAAAGAAAGAGAGTAAGACTTTATTTGGTGACTATTTTTCAGGTGCATTGATAGATGTGTTGTGTCCATACGCAGTGCATCCCATCGCATAGTGCTGAATCATTGTGTTTTTTTTGTTATTTTTTTACAGCTGCTGGAATCGAGGCAGAGTGTGCTAGCTGATGAGGAAGTGGAACTCTGGAATGGCCGCCGCCATTTCGTAGGCCTGATCTCTCTGAACTCTGTGTTAAGCTGCAGTCCCGGTTAGAGGTGATGCCGAAGTACAGGGCCACGCACAGTAGGCGTCTGCACATCGGACCTGCCTCGGAGGGAATGCTGCCAGTTACCTTCAACCCCGAGGAGGCAAACGGACAGTACACGGAGTTGTAATATTTTGGATACACATGTGTGGGCAGATCCTCGCGTTGTATATAGTTGTGTTTGTTTTAATAAAGCTCTTTCTTTGCATAAACAGCTTCCTGGCAAATGTTCATTTCCTGTATAAATTCATTCATGTCCTTGATGGTAGCCTAATAATTGTGTAGTAGTGTAGGATAACATAAATACACAGCATATGAATAAATAAATATATGAATGAATAAATAAATAAATATATATATAAATAAATAAATAAATAAATATATATATATATATATATATATATATATATATATATATATATATATTACATATATATTTATGTAAATATATATATATATATATATATATATATATATATATATATATGCCAACCAATCACGAGCGATTTTACTTGTTTAAAAAGAAGTGGTTCCGTCCAATACTCAGTAAGAAAATTAAAGCCTGGCGTGGCCACGTGGGGTTTTGCTGCCAATCACAAGCGATTTTACTTGTTTGAGAATAGTGGTTTCAGCCAATACTGAGTAGGTTATTCAAGCCAGACCTGGCCAGCCGCGCGGGTTTGCTGCATTCATATGCTAATTAGGGCCATTAGTACAGCTGATCGCTCTCCACATACGTCAGAGTCCGTTCCCGACAATTTGTGGCACTGATAAACGGCGACAAGCGCGGGTTGCAAATTGTCGGAAACTGATGAAAATCAGGGAGATCTGCGGGAGTTTACGGGGACGAAAATCTCACTTTTCATGCAGTGGTGATTTCTGCTGACTCCCTCGAGTACTACTTCTAAGTTCAACGAAATTCTACATTTTTATTTCTCCTTTTTGCCTTTTATTTGTTGTTTCATTTCTCCTCATGCATTTTTTGCACCACCAAGATCTGATGGTTTTGTGTGTCCCCATAATTCATGTTTCTCTGTTTAATGAGGACCCAGACAGAATAACTGGCTGAGAAAAATGGCTTTTAGGGTAAAAGAAAAAGGGACAATGAAAGGAGAAAGAGTTGATGAAAAGATGTGAGGAGCAATAGAAAGAAAGGGGCAACATATTTTTCTCAGAAACGATAGAGATCAGACAAAGGGTGTCACATTTTTGAACAGTTTGAATACCCTTAAGGAAAGGAAACAGTTACTTTAACTAATAATATTACATTGGTTTACAAAGTACAAATCACTCTATTTACACATGACACACACTTTTATTAATGTTGCTTTGAACAAAATTTCACTAAAAGCAAGATACTTATCAAAACCATGGAGGAAAAAAAAGAATATCTTTATTAAATATGATACTCTGACTTTTAAAATTAATTTTAAATGTTGCTCTCACACTGTTTCTTATACAGTATATGTCATAAAAAACCCAGATGTGAAGAAGTTTTATGCAATTAGTTTGTCGCATTTATGTAATTAGTTCCTCACTCCCTAACAATCCCATGAAGAGCTTGGGCTTAAGGTGGTCAAGCCTTCCACTATTAGAAATGTGCAGTAATTATATTATATTTCTTTTATAGCCTTGCATCTTAAATCACATAAAATAAAAAGTCAGAAACTAGTCAAAAAATAGTCGAATGGGATCAGATCATTTCATCCACGCTGTTTGTGGTAATTTATATACACAAACCTTAACGTACTGTTAGAACTGTAATAAGGCATATAATGTGTTTGTAAATTTGATTTTATTATTAAAAACTTCTTCAAAATTCAGTTCTTCACTTTTTTTTTTCATCGGAAACTATGAAGTTGTTGTGTCTCAATGTTTTCTTCTCTTGCCTCACTTAGGCCCTGTTCAGACCTATGAACAAGTGTCCAAAGGTTCTTTTCACAAGTGGACAGGTGTGAACACCCTCAGTACAGATTGAGTGCACACTCAGCTCCAGTAGCTCTAGCCATAATTGAAGGATGATCTCAGGTGTTAACCTGGCTCCATTTATTATTTCCCTGTGAACACATCAGTGTTCGTCACATTAACAAAAAGCTACTCGTCAGTCATGGTTTTTGCAGCAAGGAGAGCTTCCATTTGATGTTTGTTTCCTCTTTGTTCAAAAACTACCTTCTTTTCAAGCAAGGTCCATTGTTTTGTCTTTCATAGAAACCTTCCTGCTGTCTTGTTTGATGACTGCAGCGACTCTAAATACAGAAGTGCCAAATGTCAGAGTGCTTGTTGTTCCTCTGACTGTTCTTTGTACCTTCATTGCCAAAATATTTAGAGCTCCTTCTGTGTCTTGTTTCTTAAAAGACTGTTCTGAAAGAGAAATTGAAGGTTGCATTTACCTGTTATAAATTAGCTGGGGTTTGTTTAGACCAAACTAGAAGACATTAATGAATTAGACAGGCAAATCTTGAACATGTTCTTCCACTGCATCTGGATTTATTTCAGGTTACTGAATGTATTCAGTCATGAGAGAACTGTTTATTAGACAACCCTTCCCTTTTGATTAGCCTCATACTTACTTACATCTGTAGAGGACAACAGAATTGTGCTGAAAATATCACATGCATTTCCAAATGTACAGCTTTAGATGTAAGAATGTAGTAGAAGTGAATTCATATAGCAACATCTTGGTCTAAGAATTTAAATAAATGTGCACTGTACATTTGAAAGTTGGAGATGAAGTCACAACGATATGCCATAAAATTAGGATCCAGCAAATCTAAATGCACCTACATAAAAAGAATCCAGAAGAACCAAACAACTAACGCATTGACCCTGTACATTTAGTTATTTAATGAGCAAAGATGGCTGTGGCTTTGTAAAATAGCAGCATTCTTTGTTTTGTAGCATGCTTGACAAAATCATAGCAAATGGTAGAGTGCAAGGTCTCATGGAGTGAGCTTCGGAAAATGAACCCTAATAAATTAAATTGTTGGTACAGGCAACTTATGACATGTAGCTCAATCTATCAAGTCTCTTCATTTCAGGAAAGGTGGCATCACCAGTGCACATATTTTCTGTGAGATGCAAGAGGAGCCAGGCCGGTCAGCCCACAATTCCTGGACACTCTGGGTGACTAAACTACTGACTCATACAGAATAACAGGACTATTGTAATCCTTTACTATCAGGAAGTCCACAAACTGTAGTTAAAAGCCTTCAGCTGATCCAAAATGCTGTAGCCAGAGTTCTGATGAAAATTAATAAGATAGATCATATCTCTCCTATCCAGGCTTTTCTTCATTGGCTTCCTGTTAAATGCAGAATAGAATTTAAAATCTGCAGGTCTACTAGTGGTGCCTAGAATTTCTAAAAGTAGAATGGGAGGCAGATCTTTTAGTTATCAAGATCCTCTGCTCTGGAACCAACTACCAGTTTTAGTCCGTGAGGCAGACACCCCGTCTACTTTTAAGGGTAGACTTAAACTTTCCTTTTTGGTAAAGCTTACAGTTATAGAGGCTCAGGTTATCCTGGGCTATCTCTATAATTATGCTGTTATAGGTTTAGACTGCTGGAGGACATAGGGACCCCTTTTTCATCAATAAGCTTCAATATATCTCTGTTCTCCCACTCTGTGGAATTTGTTTGTTCAATCTCTGAAACTGTGCTCTCTTTGTTTTTTCTCATTGTAGCTTCATCTGGTCTGTTCCTGTTTGGCTGTGACACCATCCTAGAGAGAAATATAAGCTTTGCTGCTGCCATTAATACCTCTGTTTATAGATTCTAGAGTTCAGCCTGTTTATCATTGTAGTCCTGATTCTCTGACTGTGACTTTCTAGATGTGCTCTCTTTATCCTCTGACATGGGGGCTGGCTCGCAGCTCGTCTGCCTGGCCTTGTGTTTCCTGGATGGGGTCACCTGTGGAGCTGGTTTACAGTTGCCTTTTTTACAGTTGCCTCTGCTCTTTTACTGTATGTCTGCTTCTGTCTCCTTGAACCCCAGTCGGCCTCAGCAGATGGCCGCTCACTCTGAGCCTGGTTCTGCTGGAGCTTTCTTCCTGTTAAAAGAGAGTTGCTATAAGCATGCTTCGTGTGACGGATTGCCTTTGAGTCAATGAGTCGATGCATTCAACTGGTTTTCCTTAGGTATAAAACTTTGAATCAATTTGACTGTATGATCTTGTGAACTGTGAAGTGCCTTGAGATGACATGTGTCTTGAAAGGGCGTGCACGAGGAGAAATGGGCTTGTGCATAATCTTGCATGCAATTTTTTTTTTTCAAGTGGAGAAGGCGGTTCTTTTAAAATATCCTCCACAATACCTTTAAGCAAAGCCTTTTCTTATATAATGCTTTTTCCTCTGTTAAAATTAGCCCACAAGGTATCAACATTGGTATCAACAATGTTTGGTAACTATGAAACCATCTTTAAGCTTGATAGGTTTTGTTAGATTTACTGTCTGACATTTAAATTTTCCTAATGTGTGGTGTGCTTGCTGTGTGGCTTTACAGTACAAACTGTAGGATGAAACATGTTATTTGTTTTAATCAACATGTGTTGGGTCTCTTAGGATATAAAATGTATCAGACCATTCAAAAATCTTGACATATGAAGCAAACATTTGCTGCTTTGCCAAAGAGCAGCTCCTATGAGAATAGTTGTTTGTCATTAAATATTTTTTTTTCAAACTGCTTCAAAATTACCAGCTGAATTAAGTGATGTCTCTCTTTAAACATGTAAATATACAAGGACAGAATAGTACTCATAACATGTCCTCTTACTATACTAATTAACTTTATTTTTCAAAATGGAAAAGAAATGCTGTTAAATGTTTTATCTTTCAAAAATTTTCCTCCAGTTAATTTAACACTGTCCTTTCAGCAGGACAACAATAGAAAACATAACATCAATGCTGAAACAGAACAGTCAAAATGGCATTAAGATCACAGATCTACATTTGGTTGAGAGGCTTTGGGAAGATTTTAAGGTTTATTCCTTTGGATGCTCTTCATCAAAGCTGACTGAGATTATCCAAGCATTAAAATATCTTTAAGTATTAGGCTGTTATACTGTCATCATTTACCTGAGGAAAGGGTTATCATGTGTAAGGATATGAAAAATTTCTAATTGTACTGAAGTGCTTTGGCAAATGTGCATATTTTGTTGCTCATTAGCAAGTTTCTGGATGTATAGGGGTGTGGCTTCTGATTCAGTGTTAGTCAGTTGGAATTAGAGTGGAGCCAAATCGTTATTTTTTTTACCTCATTTACATTTCTACTAATCTTCTTTTATTTTAATTTCGATGGATATTCATACATGTATCCTTTTGAAGTAAATGACCTAATAGAGACGATCCTCTTTTTGTTTTTTGCCGCCAATTGGATTAAAGAGTGGAAAAAGAGTGTCAAGTTTATGTCTTCATTACTTACGAACCTACAACCTCATTCGTGCCAAAAATAAGCAAGTGCACGACATATACGGTAGGTTGTTCACTCTTCATCTAATCCCATGAAATTCCACATTGTAAAATTATTTGAATAATGCCAGAATTAATTTCAAATCCAATTACATTATTGGAATTTAATCAAATTCTGTATTCATTACAGTTAGTTTTAATCAGATGAGAAAACACAATTTAATATTATGTGATTCTGAGTATGAGATGCTCCTTTGATAAAGAATAGGGGAAAAATATGAAGCTGATATAGTCTAGGATTTTCTTTCAGTCTTCACTGAAAGTCACTCATAGGGAACTCAATAAAATAAAGCTCTAAAGCATAGAACTCTATCTCCTTTTACTATAAGGTGTGACCAGGTAATAGCAGGGACCTTTGTGTGGATTCTACTTTTAACAGACTTGTGCCTTAACATAAAAAGTCTTAGATGGGTTTAGAAGGAGAACAAATTATTGCTTTAAAGGTGAGCAGTAAGAATTTGAAATCAATAAGAAATCAGGCAGCCAAAGAAGCGGGAAAGCTCGGGGATAATGTTTATGCCCCCTTTTGTCTCAGTAATGAGTATAGCAGCAGCATTCCAAGAAAGTACAGTAAATGTGACAGATGGTCCTCTGACAAATATCCTGGAGTTGTAAATTACTGTAGTTTAAATGAGTGAAAACAATAAGTTGCAAAATGTTATAAGCAGCTGAAAAGAACTATCTGATTTATGACTGTCAGATAGCATCTCTAAGTAACCTTAAAAAAACCTCAAAAAGCTGTTAGTTGGTATAATACAAAAGACTACAAAGGAACAAATAAGCAACACTAAAATAACTGAGATGGCTTTCTTCACACATCTTTCTTTTTAAGGAATTGTATGTAAATGTGCCACATTCTGTATAAAACAAATGTTTCTGTATGTTTTACCAAGAACAGCTAAACAAACACCATGAACTTGAGGAATGTATCTAATAGAAATGCAGGGATTTGCTATCCAATCTGATGATGTGTTTCAATACGGCTAAAGAAGATTACAAAACCTCAAGTCAAGTCATTAATGCCAGTCAATGCCTGTATCTTGACTGAGCATTTTAAAACTGATGAACAGAAGGAGCCCCTTCAGCCCATTTACAAGTATTGATAGTTGAATGGCTGTCTAAGCCAAAGACAGAGTAGAAGTCCAGGGAGCTATTTCACTAATTCCAGATTTAGCCATAATATTTAGATTGTACCAATTACAGTGACTATGTGACGTTTGCCTTTAAGATCAGACTAAACGCCATACATTGTTGGTGCCAATACCCATTTATGGGACCTTTGCTGTATATGAACACATTAATAGGCATGTTCTGTCTTGATCTCGCTTGATAGCTGACCTTAATTTTTTATTTCACTCACCTGCCTAACTCTGCCCGGTTTCTAATTATAGCTCATCTCATCCACGTGCTGGTTCTGCTTTATATTCAGGTCAGTCCAGCTATCGGGCCAGATCATTGTTTGATGTTTTTCATGTGTTTGTTTGTTAGTTTTAGTTTGAGGTATTCCTGCCTACATGTTTCTGTCCCCGGACGCCAGTGGGTTGAGAGGGTTTCGGTGTTTATTGGCTACTCTGGCAATGGGCAGTCAACTTTGAAGTGATGATGTGTCTAAATGAACGCATGTAACCAAGTGACTTTTTTACACTATAAGTAGTTGGGTAGGCTAAGGTTTTGACAGTTTTTTTGTAAGAAGCATCCTTTGCTAAAAATGTTTAAGTATACAATAAATTCATGTTGTGTTATTGTGTCACTTGCATTTTCATACTTGTATCTCTATCATTCAAATAACAGAACAGTTTTGTAATTCATCAAAACCAGTAACAATTACGTCTGCCAAGGAACTTTAATATATTATAATTTAATCAAAAACACAGTCTCAGTTCTAAATGTAATGTTATTTGTTGGATTTCTGACTCATTTTCACTTTGAAGCCTTAAGCAGTTGAAATATGCAGAAGATACTCACCTCACATTGATTTTAACTGTGCAAAAATACAGTTTATGTGAGCAGAAAGCACATGTATGAAAGAAATCAATGAAAAAATGACAAGGTCAAAGCTGCAATGCTACAGATTGTAAAAATAGATATACAGTACAACAATTATCAATTATATTACTAAAATAACCAAAAATAAATGCCTATTTTGTGCCAATTTTAAATGTGCTCATACTGTTAAGTACCTCCTAAGAATATGAAATGATTCCGTTCCAAAAGAGAATTGTAGGTTACCAAGCCAAAACTGAAATTACCTTAAGTAAACAGTGATTATGTGGCATTAAGATTTCTGAACACAGCTGGTCCAATTCTTCCCTTTTTTAATTGATAAAAAAATTACTTTTGTTTTTTCATTCATACAATTATAGTCAAATAATAGAAACATGAAGACTACTGGTTAATTTGATATTAATTAAGCTTTTAAGAGATGAAACATAGTATTTATTTCATATTGGTAAAGAACACTCAAAACAATCCAGCTGAGCACCCTCCAAAAATAGTATTTTCAAATGACTAACACACTAAATCTGGCTATATTGTATGTATCTCTCTCAAACAAATACAAACGTTGAAGCCCATGTAAGTGCCTGAAAATGTGCACAAACCCTGAATTCAAGTCTAAACCCATCTTCCTCTAACACCAGTTTAGCAAGCATGCCTCTGGCACCAAGGAAATGGAAACATGCAGAGAGCAGCAATTATGAAGGGTCAAAACATTTTTTATGGATGATTTCCTTTGGCACATCCATGAACAGCAAGAGAGGGAGACAAGTGGATTCTCAGAAAGTAGGAAATGCAGCTCTGAAATATTTTGTTTTTCTGGTATGAAGGGAGAAGGGAAGTAGAAGTAAGGCGTAAGCAAAGACATGAAGAGAGAAAAGTAACAGCCCAAGCCTTTTTACCCTTTTTAGAAGCAAATAATCACTGTACATTTAGATTATGTAAAATATAAGCTAACATTCTGCAACACTCTGTAATTACCAACTATTCATGCTAACCTTGCTAAAAGCTCTTATTAGTTATAAAACTTAACGAGTTCACTAACATCAACCGGGCACACCTATTTGACTTTTTTATGGAACTGAAATGGTTTTAGGCAGAGATGTATGATTAAGTATGATTATTTCTATTCAAAGTTGGGACAAAGTGGCTCTTTTAGCACCTAATCTGCTCAGTGACAGCAACTGTTCTTTTTCTGGAAGTGTTTAAGTAATGAAAATGTATTTATCTACTGAAAGACATGTCAG
Source organism: Cyprinodon diabolis (assembly GCA_030533445.1). Taxonomy (NCBI): domain Eukaryota; kingdom Metazoa; phylum Chordata; class Actinopteri; order Cyprinodontiformes; family Cyprinodontidae; genus Cyprinodon; species Cyprinodon diabolis. Next base: position 14,585,579 of record CM060066.1, on the reverse strand, counting down.
ACTTTGCTCAGACTTCCTAAATACGACCCTTATCTCCAGACATGGAGGTAATTTCAGACATCATGCTGCAGTGGCTCTAGGATGACGTAGTACAGTTGGTGGCACCCAAACTGGGTGATGATCACAGTGAAAGTTAGTTGTTTATCACTGGTTGAATAAAAAAGAAACAAAGCATAAAATATTTCAGAACTTAGTAGTATGAATGGCAATATTTTATAATTATTTATCCATACAGTTGACTTCTGAAGGCTTCAAAATCATTGGATTTTGGAGAGTTGGATCTTTAAGAGATTTACTGGAATTGCTGTTCACTGCCAAGGGGGAGTCAGAGAGCAGAAAGCTGTCAGAATTTTGTGTGTTACTTAGATAAATTAATTCCCATAGACTGATTTTCCGAGAGTTAGTGGTGATAAATCTCTCCCACTGTGCTGACTATTTTTCAGCCTCTAATAACAGACAGGCAGAAACAGAAAGATATCACAAGTGCTGCTTGGGTCCCCCCGCCCTAATGCAATTTGACCTTCATCTTCCCATCTCCCATCATCTTAAGTAGTCTACATACTGGCAGACAAATTTAGTTGGCTTGTTCAATAGGGTAGGTTCAGTACCTTACATCTCTTCTGCATAGTGGAAAATTCTTTGTCAGCAGTACATGATTGTGTTATCACATTTAAGCTTTTTTGTCTCAGTAAACTATTGGTGTCATATTGCAATAAGAGCGTGTATTTCATTTTTTTTGTCCACACCAAAATAGTTTATCTCTGTCTCAAAATGTTCTCGTTGCTGAAAGTCCTGTATTTCAAAAAAATTATGCACGGTTTCAGACTAGTGGTTGTGGTCTCAGACATGCTGCTGCCTGTAGAAATTTGCTTCTACTCCTTTCTCTTTGTTATTCATGCATTGAATGAGGGTGTTGGTTTTAAGATGGTAGGGATTGTTATATGTTGCATTTTAATGAATGGAAATGTTGGAAAGACATGTTTTTTTTGCAAATATCTGAAAGCAAAATGTGAATTTTCACAAACAGAAAAAGCTTGAGTGACAGACGAAGAGGTAAAACTAAGGAGCAGGAAACAGAAACACATTTCTAAGAAAGAAACCTTACTGACTCATGTATCTATGAATGAGAGAAGAGAATTTACAGAGGAAGCAGTCTTGGAAACATGAAAACAGAAACCATCCTGGCCTTGATAGGGCTGCCCTCTGTCATCAGTCGTGTTCCTGACTTCTGCAGACAGCATTTCTGCACACAGCTAAGAGCTGGGGGGTGCAGCTAGGGAGCTAGCAGATTTCAATTCTTCTTTTTGTCTCTTGTCTGCGCACCGCTCCAGTGGTGCAAAGAGGTTGAGATGAAGATCAGCTCCTCAAAATCTAAGTCCACGGTTCTCGAGCTAGAAAAGGCAACTCGTCCTCTTCATGTTGGAGGCGATTCTCTGCCTCAAGTGGAGGAGTTCAAGTATCTTAGTGTCTTGCTCACGACTAAGGGGACAATGGAGCGGGAGTTCGAGAGTGAGGGTGTAACTGTAATGTGCATGCTGCACTTCTCTTTTGTAGTGATGTGCAGATCGATACTAAAATATCAATACCTTAGATAGCCTTAAGAAATGACTGGCCTCAATATACTTACCCTAACAAAATCTCAAATGGGTGATTTTAAGCACTAAAAACAAACCTTTGCAAGTTTGATCTTGGTTAGTAGCCATATGTTAAACTGCTACTGCTGTTCACATTTATCTCTCACAAGAAAATACAATGATTGCTTTTGAAAGGATAGCCAGGAACCAAAATAGATCAAAGGTTTTGAATTAACATTATGACTTTTATTTTCATTTTGTATACACAGAGTATATACAAAACGAAATTTTGTTTTATACAGGTCCTATAATATTTCCATTTCTTAAAGTGTTATTAAGCCAAGACTTTTACAGAATTGGACAGTAAAAAGATGTAAGCACTGAGAGCCATAAAGGAAGTGGATAGGACAAAAACAGAAGTATTTCAACCCACACAAACACCTAGAATCTTATCCACATAATTCAACCTTCACGACTGTCTCTCAATGCCAAACCTTTTCTTCCATTTTTCTTTTTTATTCTTATCTAGTTCCCACAAAGAACACACGCATGTACTCCAACAACTCAAATAGGTGGGTGGTGTTGAAGCTCTCTGAGTGTATTACACAGACCATTAGTCTGGTTGAATGGGCAGATGCAGGAATGTGAGCTGACAATAGACTAAATAACATAAGCTGAAGATCGACTGAAAAGGGTATCAAACCAAGAAAAAGGGGGACAATGAGAAAAAAAAATGTCACCACGACAGTAATAAGTCAACTAAGCCTCCCCCCAGTCAAGACAAACCCCAAAAATTGTATGCAATCAATAGACAAAAACCAAACCATAACCTACATTGATTTAAAACAGGAATAAAATATGTTTAAATGTCATAAAATGTAATCAGTCATAAAGAATATTCTTTATATAATTTTGTTTTATCAATAAGTGCACTTCCATCAACTTTTTCTAATGCGGATTTTGAAGTATCACATCGGAAATCTTGAGGGAAGCGGTAAAATAAAAAAAAAATCACTCAAATTAGTTCTATTAGTTTTATTTTATTTCTTATTCTTTAAAATTCCAAATGGAGAGTATTCTGTCCCTCATTAAAAGTGAGTTAGATTCTGTTAAAACTGGTTAAAACTGGCCATTTTTGTTTTCCGTTTCTTTGTTACATTGCTGGTAACTGGAGGGAGGCTGAGGCCCAGAGTATCTTGTATATGTTTAGTTTCTTTTGCACCCTGTTTTGAGTTTTTGAGCACAATAAATCACCAACACCGGTAACCCGACTGAGCCTGGATTCTTGGAGGCCAAAGAACCTCGTCACAGTGACCAAAATTATCACTGTTACTGTTATTATATAGTAAATTAAATCATTACTGTTAAATTGTATTTAATTTCCAATTGTTTATTTGAATTCTTATTCTGGATTAGTTGGAGACATATACTAGGCTATATCAGCCCCACCAAAAATATTTTTCACCAGCCGCCACTGCTATTGTGTGTGATGTTATTTTAAGTTATGCAAGAGCATTTATGTATTTTACTTTTTTGTATATTTACAGTTTCACAATTTGAACAGAGAAACTTTATCATGTCTCTTCATTGCTGGAACCATATGTGTTTAGCTCAGTGTCTAAGTTACATTAAATACACTAACTAAGGGCAGAAGAAAGAGCTTAGCTGATGAAGAAAATAAGAACAATAGTCTGTATATGCTGCACAGGGTCACCTCGCAGCAGAGGCTTCTATTCTGTATTTATGGATATCTAACAGAGTTCGGTCTGAATATAGATTTTCCATTATCTGGTTTTACACTCATGTCCAGCACAGCTTTTGGGACTTCATATATGAAGAAAGATGGTTTGAAAGATCAAACAACTGAGTTTTCAGCTCATCTGAATATATTTTTTAAGATTTTCAAATATACATAGGGTTCTTGTCCACTGCTGTCTATACATTGTTTTGGCAGCAGCCTCCAGCGAACAACTGATCACAGCCAGTGAAATTAAGATGTTGAGGGCCACCCTTACAATGCAATAGAACCAGTTGGTCTGGGTATATTCACACAGACTCAAAGTGGTGATATTGCAAAGTGATGATCATTATGCATCGACATTGTAATTTACACCCCCACACAAATATATTGAACAAAACAACCAGGAGTTTGTCACATGTTTGTACCACTGAATATGTAATAAAGTTGGCGTATAAATCAGATCAATATTATGTTTCATGTTTTATTTATGCTTCAGATTTTTACAACTCCAGATGGGTAGCTTAGCTGATGTTTAAAATAAGAACAAAAGTAATTATATTGATGGTTGGTCACCCCGTAGCAAAAGCTTCTATTCTGTATTATGTACATAAAAATAGAAACAGGAGTTTATCATGTGTTTGTGCCATTAAATAATAAGTTGATTGAAATTTAACAATAACAATTTAAAACTGCAAGACTAATAACAGTTTAAACCCAGACAAGTCTCTCACATCAGACTGACAGAATTATAAAACCACATACAGTGGGGCAAACAAGCAGTGTTGTGCCTGAACGCGTTCATTGAAACGAAAGTTCATGAACTCGTTCATATTTTGGGCGAACGTGAACTGAACGTACTGCATTACTGCCTGATGAACATTATTGTGAACTCGTTCATTCTGGTGTCTGTGAACAGCACACTCTCTCAGTTCAACTTCGTTCAATAGGTTGCCAGATTTCTATAGAGCCCTCCAGGCGAAACCCCGGCTAAATCACACCGTAAACAGGCCTTAATATGTAGCGGGAGAAACACCCAATCTGGCAACACCAGCTACCAGTGTCGTAGCCCACAGCCGCGTGCGTCATCAAAACAAAATGCAGTGTAGAAGTCACAGCAGCATGGAGGCGACCGTGGAGGCGACAAAGCAGCAGTATGATCACCTAAAACAGTTTTATGACCAGGTGGTCGGTGAGGATGATGGCAACAATCTAACATTTCTCTGCAAACTTTGCCCGACGGCTTTCAGTAAAAAAATCCGCACTTAAACCTGCCTGGTATAATTTTCCAGGATTCCAGTATTCCTTTTTAGTATGTACTGAAATGAAATTTCAAATGGAAAAAAAACAAAAAAAAAAAAAAAAAACATTTGCACCTTAAAGACTACTTTCCTGTTTTTCTTTTAATAATTCCTCATAAAAAAGACCATTCAAGCAGCACATTTTTCCTGATGTTTTTGAGAATATACTGTAGGGGTGAAAGCTGCAGCTGCTACTAGTGTGAAGTGAATGGACAGCAACAAAGCCTTAAAGCAGCAATGGGGAAATGCTGTCCCCTAAATGCTAATGTTACCCTGGTTGGATAAGGATTCAAAACTGGATATGAAGATGAAATCTGACGCACAGTTTCAGTGTTACAACTGATAAAATAATTGCTGTCTGTGGTTCTACAGTAGGCTATGATGTAATTGAGCAATATATATATATATATATATATATATATATATATATATATATATATATATATATATATATATATATATATATATAAAGAACTATGAACTAGTTAATTTTTTGGAACTGTGAACTTAGTTCAAAATTTTGAATTATGAACTATGAACTGAACTAGTTCATTTTAAAATGTGTGAACTGAACTTTGAACTAGTTCACATAGAAAGAGAACTTTCCCAACACTGCAAAGTATTTAGTCAGCCACCAATAGTGCAAGTTCTCCCACTCAAAAAGATGAGAGAGGCCGGTAATTTTCATCATAGATATACCTCAACTATGAGAGACAAAATGAGAAAAGAAAATCCAGAAAATCACATTGTCTGATTTTTAAAGAATTTATTTGCAAAATATGGTGGAAAATAAGTATTTGGTCAATAACAAAAGTTATCTCAATACTTTGTTATATACCCTTTGTTGGCAATGACAGAGATCAAATGTTTTCTGTAAGTCTTCACAAGGTTTTCACACACTGTTGCTGGTATTTTGGCCCATTCCTCCATGCAGATCTCCTCTAGAGCAGTGATGTTCTGGGGCTGTCGCTGGGCAACACGGACTTTCAACTCCCTCCAAAGATTTTCTATGGGGTTGAGATCTGGAGACTGGCTAGGCCACTCCAGGACCTTGAAATGCTTCTTACGAAGCCACTCCTTCGTTACCCGGGCGGTGTGTTTGGGATCATTGTCATGCTGAAAGACCCAGCCACGTTTCATCTTCAATGCCCTTGCTGATGGAAGGAGGTTTTCACTCAAAATTTGACGATACATGGCCCCATTCATTCTTTCCTTCACACGGATCAGTCGTCCTGGTCCCTTAGCAGAAAAACAGCCCCAAAGCATGATGTTTCCACCCACATGCTTCACTGTAGGTATGGTGTTCTTTGGATGCAACTCAGCATTCTCTCTCCTCCAAACACGACGAGTAGAGTTTTTACCAAAAAGTTCTATTTTGGTTTCATCTGACCATATGATATTCTCCCAGTCATCGTCCGAATCATCCAAATGCTCTCTAGCAAACTTGAGACGGGCCTTGACATGTACTGGCTTAAGCAGGGGGACACGTCTGGCACTGCAGGATTTGAGTCCCTGGCGGCGTAGTGTGTTGCTGATGGTAGCCTTTGTTACTTTGGCCCCAGCTCTCTGCAGGTCATTCACTAGGTCCCCCCGTGTAGTTCTGGGATTTTTACTCACCGTTCTTGTGATCATTTTGACCCCACGGGGTGAGATCTGTTGTGGAGCCCCAGATCGAGGAAGATTATCAGTGGTCTTGTATGTTTTCCATTTTCTAATAATTGATCCCACAGTTGATTTCTTTACACCAAGCTGTTTACCTATTGCAGATTCAGACTTCCCAGCCTGGTGCAGGTCTATAATTTTGTTTCGGGTGTCCTTTGGCAGCTCTCTAGTTTTGGCCATGGTGGAGTTTAGAGTGTGACTGTTTGAGGTTGTGGACAGGTGTCTTTTATACTGATAACGGGTTCAAACAGGTGCCATTAATGAAGGTAACGAGTGGAGGACAGAGGAGCCTCTTACAGAAGAAGTTACAGGTCTGTGAGAGCCAGAAATCTTGCTTGTTTGTAACTGACCAAATACTTATTTTCCACCATATTTTGAAAATAATTCTTTGAAAATCAGACAATGTGATTTTCTGGATTTTTTTTTCTCATTTTGTCTCTCATAGTTGAGGTATATCTATGATGAAAATTACCGGCCTCTCTCATCTTTTTAAGTGGGAGAACTTCCACTATTGGTGGCTGACTAAATACTTTTTTGTCCCACTGTATACCAAACACGGGTTGCTCAGGGACAGTGAGGTACAGGCTAAGACTTTTCTGACGTGAATCACACCTTTCTAAAGCAGCTACATCTCTCAGCCATTGGTAGGTATCTGCTAATTTGTTATTGCTTTCATAAACACATTCACATAGATATAGTCTCTTAAGAGGACTAAACGATGAAAACAAGCTGTAGAAGTAAACAGAAAACCTGTAGAGACTGAAAAAGAAAAGGAAAGCTGCTGCAGAGTGCTTTAAGTTCACACTAGTTCATTTGTTTTTGTTTGTTTGTTTGTTATGCATGTATACATCAGTTTCTGGGGATAAAACCTTTTTTCTTCTGTAATGTGACTTAAATGAGGTGGCCTGTACTCATAAAACTGCATGTTATTATTCAGTGGATGAATCTGACTTATATGTGTGATATGAATGTTCTATGTTAATGTACAACAGAGACTTACTTTCGGCCAATATTTTGATTCTCTTGTTATAGTTGCCTTACCCGCAGGTAAAAAAAAAAAAAAAAAAAAGGCAGTTGGAGAGAAAAGCAAGTCCCTGTATAGCTCCCTGTAACACCTCCAGGCTATGGCATGCTAATAAACCCCAGGACTGTTTCAAAAAGCAGAAAAACTCAAATTTAACCTAAGTTTGTAAAAACTTCCTGTAATTAATCAAATTTCCCCTCAAAAAGGTCAGCGGAAAAATTAGCCAAAAATGCATGTCCACCGAAGTTGCAAATATGACATCCAGGAACTATACAATGTATTTCCATTTACAAAAAAATCAAATGTCAAATTATGTTTACATTTTTCAGAACATGACATCTCAGTTTGACACGTTTGTTTAAAAGAAAAAAAAAAAAAACTTAAACTCCATTTAACCTTATGGAAATTAAAAATATTTGGAAGGGCTTTTTGATGTGTCCAATAAAACGAAACTAAAATATTTGATTTCCTTGACATAGTTCTAGAGAGTTCTGCTAAAAACCTTATCTTCGGGCAAGTGGCTTTAACATTTCACTTGCCCAGAAACAATTTTTACTTGCCCAGTATAATGTCTGATAAATATTGTTCCTAATATTCATTTTTGTATATATATATATCAATGAAACATGTTTGTTTTTTAAATGTTTTTTTTTTAAATTTCAGTAAATTTACAGGTTCCTGGTGTGTATATGCATGTTTCAGATAATGAACTCAAGCCTACATTACCGTGTTAACATGCTTTTCAATTCAAACTAAACTTTGCTTTAAACTGTTGTGTGCTTGGAAAAATATAAATTGTAATGGTAAAAATAAAAAATAAACTTGACAGGTTAAAAACTTACACTACTACTACTCACCAATTTAACATGTTTAGCTCTATAACATTTAAATGCACCACTCCAATGTCTAATTTTTTAATGTATAATCACTGTACAGAAGACTGCCATATGATAGAAATATTTACACTGTGCACATACAATTATTATTATTATTTTCCTAATCCCTGACTGAACATTTTTAATCTAGCGTGTATTATAGTTTAGATTAAATTAATCATCCAGCTGCTGCTCTGCAAAATTCTTTACCCAAGAGCTGAATCACTCCATCTAGCGGAAAACCACGCAGCTTTTTCAAATCACGCGAGAATGTGTACAAAACAACAAAAATGGCGCCGGGAACGCTTGTGGGTCGTTTTCAGCGAATGTCGGTGATTTTAAAGTAATTTTGAGTGATAACTAATTTTTTTTTTTTTTTTTAAACTACTTGCCCCGGGCGATCGGGCAATGGTTAACATCGAGCCCTGTATATGTATATATATATATATATATATATATATATATATATATATATATATATATATATATATATATATATCTATATATATATATTTTTATTATTATTATTTTAATTTTATGATTCAATTTTAATGTTTTTTTTAAATGTCTTAATTAAGATCTTTGGATGGGTGGAGCAGCGCTCTAGCGCCCTCTAGCTGCCACAGATACAATCTAAAAGCTGCAAGAAACTGTCCCCTATATATATATAGGGACAACTCCTCTATATATATATATATATATATATATATATATATATATATATATATATATATATATTTTTTTTAATATATATATATATATATATATATATATATATATATATATATATATATATATATATATATATATATATATATATATATATTTAATATAAATATATATATATATATTTAATATAAATATATATATATATATAGTCAGTCAGCAGGTCATCCCATGTGGAGGAGTTTCTTGTGATTGGGCACTTTGTTTATGGACCAGAAATACTTTGTTGAATCTTGTTCTGTGTGTGTGTGTGGATCTTGTCCTGTGCATTTGTGAAAATTGAGACCGATCTACCTCCATAGAGTAGAAGCTATATATTTTGTTAATTTGCTATATTTAATGTGCTCATTATGTCAAAAAAAAAATATGATGAACATAGGCACCATAGTTCAGCGGTCTCATTGAGTCAGTGGTTCCTAACTTTTGTCTCTTTTGTAAAAAAAACTTTACAATTATTTTATATAATATTCAAATATTGTCATAATATGAAAATGAAATAAGAAATAATTGTAAAGAATCCCTCCTCACACATTAGAAAACATTAGAAACCGTCCAATAAGTCAAAAACCGTTTGTCTTTGACTTAAAAGTCAGAATACCCAAATCAATAGCATTCTTCTTTGGAACAATCCAACCACGTCTTTCTCATTGTAGAAGCATGTGTGTACACATTTTAATAGATAAATCATTGTATTTTCCTTTTTTATTTGTACTTACATGTCTGAATAAAGAGCAAATTAAAACTGAAGTCTAATTCCTTGTAATATCGACCAACTTGGCAATTAAAGCTAATTCAGATTCAGAGACATGTTTAAATGTTATTTTCCTTCACTGGGTCGACACCAATTTTATTAATTATTCATGAAAAATCTGTAAAGAAAATATCCAATTAGTATTTTTTCAGAATCTTACAGAAAGCAAAAAAAAGGATTTATGTCTCTGTTTTGTGTACTTGTTTTAAACTTGTGTTAAATAATTCCCCTACAATTTTATATTTATTTTGGTAAAGTTTACCTTAGTCTGGCTTTCATGCATTCATCAACACCAAAGCAATTTTTTTTCTTCCCACCACACATTAAAGAAGTATAAAAAATAGAAAAACCTTCTGCGTATGTGACACTTAGTGCTTTCTTGCTCAAAACTCCCCTAGGAGCTTACGTGCTACTCATGCTGTCTGCAATTCATTTATGGAATGGAAACATCCTCAATGATGGTAAAGTGAGAGCAATTTCTGGGTCATGGAAGAGATGGGAACAAGCCAAACTTACATGAATGGAGGGCACAACAGAGTAGCTCACTGTAGAATGGAAACATATATTGGAAGAGGGAGAAAATGAGAGAAAAAGTGTGAGAGAGGGAGAGAGAGAAAGAGAGTAGATAATAATGAAAAAAAGCCTGAGAGGATCTGTCAGCTCTAGTTGGCTTTGATTTTAATGGAAGCCAGCGCTAGCCTACCTCTAACCCATTTGGCCCTAATTCCACCGTTGCTTTCCCAACTTTTTAAACTTTAATGGTCCCTTCTTAAGTGCCAGCTGCTGACAACATTGATTTGGCTTTAAGCTTTGCTGTCCTGCATGCTTTTATTTTCTCCTGCAAAATCAACAGAAACATCTATTTTCTTCACCTCCCTCTAATTTGATCCTCCTTCTATCCAGCCTTCTTCTGCTATTCTCCCTTTATTTGACAGCCTCAGCAGTCGAATGAAAAGCGTATGAGAATAGATGAAAAGAAATGCTATTTCGATAGGGTTTTTATTCTCCATTTTGATGGAAACAGTCTAGGTCCTAATATTGGTACTTCTATTTAACGGATGTGGTCTGAACGTTGAAAGGAAGACCATTGCAGCCTATTCAAATATATCTATTTATTACTTGTTTGTTTATTTGTAGCAATATCTGGTCCTGTATCAAAAATAGTCTTTTTTTTAAATTAAACAAAGAAAATCTTACATATCATTCCTGTTTTCATTTCAAAGGGTTCCCATAGGAGGTGTTGTTTATTTCAATCACTTCATTAGGTTTCTAACTCTTTAATACAAGAACATGCACAGATATTTTTAGGGCAGGTGCTCAGCCTAAAAGGGACAACCATTGCCAAAATTATTAATAAAAAATTATGACACAGTGGGATATATTTACCAATGAAATGAAATGAGTTAGCTTGAATATTTAACCTGAATAAAAAATGATAACAACCAAAAATAGAAAACAGGATAATACAACACATCAATTTTAATAACAAACAATTTATTGAAATAAAATAAAAATATTATATAATATATATTGTAATTTAATACCTATCAACAATATATTTTCATTAGAAATAAAGCATCCAATATTGTCTATGAAATACAAATATTTAGAAAGAAGGTTAGACTCTGCTGATGTGAATGGAGTAGGATTGTCCAGATCACGCTATAATAACCTATATCAATATACTGTACCATTGTATATTTATCAGTTGTTAGGTCTGTTCCAATTGATTAAACAATAGATAACTAAATAAAAAATTTGACGTAGGCCAGTAGATCAGTTCAGTCTTTTGGTGAATTCATCAATAGTTAAAATATTTCCCTCAATTTTTCCATATTGCACAAATGTGACCTGTAAACATATAGGTCCAGGTATTATCTTTTAGTTTATGTAATTTTTCAAGCTGTACTCCAAAAAATGTTAAGGTTCCATGCACTTCGCAGCTGTTTTTGCAGAACCTGCGGCAAGAGGGGTAAAAATGGACCACTTCACCTTTTGAATGGAAGACCTCCGCTTCATGAGTCGGCTAACTTCTATCTCATTGTATGAAAAAGGCTAATTGTGTTTTCAGCTGTGATGCCTTGATACATTATTGATACATGGGTGGGCTGCAGGTATAAGGCTTAAAGATATGTTCAAACAACCGTTTAGACTTTTTTTCTGTAAACCATAAAAAGAAAGCAAAAATCCAAACTTACTGAAAGTGTGTGTCTTTGAAAGGCTTGTTCACACAGATAAGTGTGATTTCTGCCCAGTCTTCCCCTCCCAAGAGCTCCTGATCCCGGGATCCTCTCTGAATCGAGAATCCTGCCTTTTGCAGTGTTTCTAGAGTGATCGTTTTTTTTTTTTTTTGTAGAAAATGTGACCTGTCAGATTGTGACAGCCTGCGCTCACACTCTGAAGCTGTGTGGTAACTTTTACATTTTTCATTTTCAAAATCAGTTGCACATTTCATATATTTTCATTAGCCTGACTTTAAGTTAACTTTTTGCTGTGCACACATTTAGTGAACTTTATTTGTCAGGTTGTTTTTTTGTCAAGATGCAATTGATTAATTTCTTCTTTGAGTTGCCAGTTTCCTCAGGATCTGCTGGTGGAGGGGTGCAATGAGCTCCAGCTTTCCGCAATTGATGGTTGCAGGCTAATCAGTGGGACAAACCATTTGTAATGGGTTGGGAAATTTGTTTATCATTTGTTTAAAAATTCTTAGTTTGGGTAATTTTGTTAATCAGTTGAATTTAAAAAGTATTAAGTGCCTGGCCAGTATTTATCTGTTTAATTAAGTTTATTTGTTTATTAGCTGGTTAGTCAGTTATCCCCCTTGTGTGTCAACAGTGGTCTGATCAGCCACCATTTAAGTTTCTCTCATGTCCTGTTTGTTAGGTCAGTTTGTGCTTTAGTTCTTTATGTTAAAGCCTGAATTTAATTCTGTTTTGTTGACATCTGTTTTTGGGCCCATTTGATAATTTTTATAACATTTTGGGAATAAATTAATACTTTTTTTGAAAAAATTCAGTGGCTTTCTGGCACGTTTGTGCAAATCCCTCACACAGATCTCTAATTGAAGAAATCCAACACACTGTATTGTCTACATGTAGTTAGGCTGTATTGTGTGGTGTCCAACAAGGCAAAGGGCATTCTGGAATTTGGAATTCTGAACTTTTGCAGCTCGATGCTGTGCATCAACAAACCAGAGAAGTTTATGTGGAAGCTACCTGGAAGACACTGCATCATAGCCATGAGCTCTCTCCCTCCATTTAGAAATAAAAAACATGCATGAATCTGATATAATGAGGTTACAATACACTATGTTTACATTAAAAGCCAGGATAATTTAGTATTTATTTTATTATGGAGAAAGAAAAGTTCATGTTCTGATCTCTCCTATAAAATACTTTTAGTTTGTCACTGTATTTAGCAATTTTTCAGACCCTTCTAGGTATTTGTTTTTGTTTTTTGATTGCTTTTTTTTTTTTTTTAAAGCTACTAGCAAATTTTTTTTTTTTTTGGAGACTTTAGAGAAAGGAACGGCTTGCTAATTCACTGCTTAATGAAGACAAAAAACTCAAAGAGGTCAGTGCTATAATGTAATTGAAAATGAGTCACAGATGCCTAAAGCTTCCACTGCTCCCCCTGGATTGAAAAGCAGGGTTTGAATATTAGATTATTAGTTTATCTTTGAAACTGAATCCTGAATAAAACCTGTTCATGTGCTGTAATGTACTATGCTTGTCGTCTGACTGGATGCTGCATACTGTACAGGCAAAATTGTGCTATCTACGATTTTTTTATCGTTGAGTGTAGTGTCTCTCAGGCTTTGACAATTGGACAAACATTTTAAAATCCCCTGTGAACTAGCCTTAATGTCGCAAAATAAAAAAAAAACAAGAGATATAATGACCTTTTTATAATGCTTATTTAGAATAACAAAGGATGGTTTTTATCAGATAACATAATCTGGCAAAGGTTTCCTATACTTATAAATAACGACCCATATTGCTTTTGTTCAAGAATTTCACACAATTAATATTACACTCTTAGTCAATAGTTTGCTACTTTAAACATTACTCATTTTTTCAGATTACTGAAAATAAAGCTCAATTTTGCCTATTATATGTATTAATCTATGTCCTATAACTTTGCATTACACTAACCAAAGAAAAACGTTTACAAATGATGCCCAAATGGGTGCAGCGGTGGTGACCGGGTTAAACGAGTTATCCATGTACCGAGGCCTGGTCCTTCGTACAGTGGTCGCATGTCCGAGTCCCAGCCTGGTGACTTTTGCCCCATGTCATCCCCCTCTCTCTACTCCAAGCCCTTTAAGCCCTGCCAAGGGCAGATCTGGATGTGGGGTCATGGGGGCCATGAACCCCATAGCCAATCATTGGCCACCTTTGTAGCCCTCCCTTCCAGGTGATTTGTTACATCCACGTGGATTCCAAAAAAGTTAAAAACAATCCACTGGACTTTGTTTCCAAGTTTGAGGACGTTTTGCTTCCCATTCAGGAAGCTTTTTTAATTTCAAATGTCAGAAATAGCGTTGAGTTCAAGGCTTTATAATGTGGACCAAAAAGTAAAGCCTTGTTTTGGCTATAAAGCTATAAAGCCTCGAAATCAATGCTATTTCTGACATTTTGAATTGAAAAAGCTTCCTGGAGGGGAAGCGAAAAATCTTCAAACTTGAAAACAAAGTCCAGTGATTTTTTGTTTTGTTTTACTTTTTTGGAGTGACTTTGACCTAGATGACTGAGAATCTTCACCAGCACTTCCATGTGGATGTAATTCACCACCCCTGGAACAATCAGTTCTCCGTAGAGGGTGGCAGCAGTGATTCCACCGTGTAGAATGCCCTAATTTGATATTTTAGGATTAGCATATTAAAGAAAAATTGAAAATTGAAAATTTTATGTTTTATAGGGAATAGTCTTTCTCTGCAGTCAGGTAGGAGTCTTCTATGTAAATAAAGATAATTTTCTCAGCCCATTAAATCTATATAGCATTAAGGACCATTACATAATTTAAATGATCTAAAAACCTCGGACAATATCTCAAAGAGTCAAATGGCTGCACTCTGAGAAGGGTTGAAGTTCATATTTCACAACATGTCACCTGGGTTTCCTGCCCAATACCCTTAGCCCCACAATGGTCACTGGGATAGGTTAAATGCAGATTGAATTTTTATTGGCCAGTTATCAGATAATTCTTATCCAAATCCTATGATTTTATTTTTACATCTCTAGGTTTATTAACTTCAGTTTTTATTGATAATGAAATGATTAATTTGTGGCTGTTTTTCAGCAGATGCTACAACATTACAGGATGTTGTATCAGTATCTTGGCAGTTTATCTAACTGAGGCATTAGCTTGTAGGTAAAAGATGAGATGTTTTAGTATCCAGCCTTATTTTCTGAAATAAATAAAAATAGATAACATATCTGGTATATTGATATCAGTGAAAGTCTAATGTTTTTTCACCACACCATTAAACGTCCAAAAAAAACATTCAATACACCAATGGATGCGATCTTTACAAATTTAGATTTTTTTGGTTTCTTATTGATGTTAGTTTGAGCCTCTGGGGAATAAATTACCCATGCTGATAAGGCATTTATGAAGCTGTGTCTTTTTTGAGTGTTTTTGTTTCTGGTTGAAGAATACTGTGGAAAAGGGAATCATGATTGAGAAGCAGAGAACCATAAATCCTTAATTTTCTCAAGCCTTTCATCACATCAAGCCTCGTTGTAGGCCTAAACCTTTGGGCCTACACTGCGCTGCATGTTACTGTTCCCCATCTGCGGGGAGCCAGCTATTGATGCAGAGATGATGGAAAAACTGCAACTGAAAGAGATCATGGATGAAAGGAATAAAGTGAAAAAAGCACATTAAAACAAAAAACTAAACCAGAGGGAAAAGGTAGTATCCATGCATCCGCCTGTCTGTCCATCGTCCTTCGGTCTGTCCACATATATCGATAAAATGTAAATATGTCTATATTGTAATAGATATTACATATTGTATTTATTTATTTTTTGTATTATTTGTAAAGTGACCTTGAGTGTCAAGAAAGGCGCTGTTAAATAAAATGTATAATTATTATTATTATTATTATTATTATTATTATTATTATTAACAATACTATAAATAGTTAACTGTGAGTAGCGGTGATTCAGTAGGTCAGAAAACTGTAGAAGGTCAGGGTGTTTGTTACAAGCTATAGGGTGTTTATGAGAGGGGTGTTACAATACAATACATCAATCACATTGATTAAATGATAAACAATCTAATTAAATTGATGCTAAATGAAAACATCGATGCACATGCAGGGCAGTGAAGAGGTGATTTATTATTCATATTATATGAATAATAAAATGAAACATAAGAATTCTGTTTGAAACGACTGTAAGAACTCAGAAATTAAATAGACAAATCATCTAAGAACAAGAATAGACTGTCGCGTTTCAGATGAAAGTTCTCTTTTTTCTGGCCCTTTTAGCGTTTATTTGACCCCACAAATGTGATGCTCCAGAAACTCAATCTTATCAAAGGAAGGTCAGTTTTGTAGCTTCTGTAACAAGCTAAACTGTTTTCAGGTGTGTGAACATGGCACAAGGGTTTTCTAATCATCAACTAGCCTTCTGAGCCAATGAGCAAACACATTGTACCATTAGAACACTGGAGTGATAGTTGCTGGAAATGGGCCTCTATACACCTATGTAGATATTGCACCAAAAACCAGACATGGTCAATTACCACATTAACAATGCATAGAGTGTATTTCTTTAAAGTTAAGACTAGTTTAAAGTTATCTTAATTGAAAAGTACAGTGCTTTCCTTCAAAAATAAGGAGATTTCAATGTGACCCCAAACTTTTGAACGGTAGTGTATGTGAAGATGATATTGTGTCTAATGAATCACAGACTGTGAACAGATAAAAAAAATCATATTGTAAAAAACAGTGCTCTTGGCAGTCATTTTATAGTCATCCTAGCAAATCAATGGAAATTTTTTTTGCATTTAAGATGAAAACATTTCCCTTGAGGTTATTTTTAAAGAAAGAAACTCGGCAGAACCTCCAAGATACAGATAATAATTTGTAAGTCCAGGTTTCTCTTAGTTTAATAAAGCAGTCCAATAAAAAATAAGATCGTCGAACTAAATGCTGGATATTTTGAGATATATAGGGGTTTTAATATTTGGTAAAAGCATGTTTAATCCGAAGAACTCTGTAGGCTATATCTTGTTCTATCAGGAAAACAAGGCATTATGAAGCCTTTTAAAATTACATTTGCAGATTTAAGTAGCTTTTACAATTCAATCAATGTCAACAACAATTTAGCAGTTCTCCTGGGCCCTTCCACCATAACATCCAGGGGAGGTATGATAAGGGGGGAGAACAAATGCAAAATAACAATTATTGTCTGGAGAGCAGGCTGCACAGGAATTTTCTGTCAGCCTTGAGTCTTTACTTGAGGCTTTTCCTGCTGGCTCCGCATGGCGAATCCAATATTCCATATTTTTTGGGCTTTTTCGTCTGGAAGCCAGTGTGCACATCCAAGATATTATCCCATCTCACCTTTGAGTTCAACCAACGCAGCCAGCATGCGTTCAATCGCACCCAACATATGGCTGAGCTGCCAGTCCTCCTCGTTCACAGCCTTTCTGAGCCATCAACCGCTGCCGACAGCCTAATCATTGCCAAAATTCCCGCTGACATCCTCTGTAATTGTAGATACATCACGTACCTCCAAACCCGAAAGGTAGAAATCAGAGTATCATAAATCCGAAAATCCATAGGATCCTACTAGAATATTAATCTCTTGTTTGGAGCAACAGATCTTTTGCATTCGCTGGGCAACAGTGCAAGGAGTCCACAATGAAAGCTCTCGGTAGGCGGCTTGCCTGTTGCAGTGGAGTTGCAATAATCAGAGCTTGCTCTTTTTTTTGTACATAATAATCAATTCTTTTGGCTTTACAAAGCCTGTGGAGATTAACCCCTTTATATTTATTTAATTTTCATATGCAGACAGCTCTGCAGATGAGATCACTGTGTAGTGTCTGTCTCCCAAAAAACTCCTGGATAAGCTTTTCTGAATGTTTGAAGTGTCGCATCAGGCTGCAAAAGTTTAGATTTCTGATTTTTAGCATCGAACACTGTGACGTGCCAACGCTGGGATGGCAGGATGCTCCATTGCTCAGACGTGCCACAGGACCTTTTGACTCTGTTTGAGGCCGCCCCATAGACTTTGTATGTAAATCAGATGCTTCGATGCCAAGAATGTGTTCAGTATGAACGCACCATAACCAAAAGAACCTGTTTTCAGAGCAGCTGCACTCAGGATCTTGCACTCTTATGAAAAAAATACTAACTATATAAGAGTTTGAGCTAATTGATCTGGTTTATTATCATTTTTCTTGGAGTTATTCACAGATTTTGTTTAAATATCAAGGCACTATATAATTTTCTGTGAAATGTTACTTTTAAGCCTGCATTTCACTATAAATCTTGTCTGGGTAACAAAGGAACAGCTAGAGGGAGGGAATCTGGAAGAACGTGGATTTTCTTGATGTAGAAGGCAATAACTTAGAGCTTCAAATATGTTGTTCCTACCATCACCTTCAGTTATTGGCTATAGGTATGCAATGAAATAGATCAGACTTTTAAAAGTTGACTTTCAAAAAAGAATACTGCTTGTAAAGTCGCTAGAATTAGCGAACATTAAGTTGTTTTCCATAAGTAGCTGAGACACCCTTGGAGAAAGTGTGATGACCTTTAACTATTCCCAAGGGAACCAGTTCTTCTCCTGGTCAAACTGTTACTGTAGTGGACATTGGGCAGATAAAAACTTTATTTTTATTATTTCGGTTGAACAGTACAATGAAATTATGTTGGCAGTATTCAGTTCAATAGTAAAAAAGAGAAGTATTTTGTTTTGAAAACTGTTAAACTGTAAAAAATGTCTACAGTGTTTACAATATAATCATTTTACATACATTATTAACTATCACATACACACATATTGTAAATTATAAAAGTGTATACTAAATCAATCAATTTATTTATTCACTCACTCAGTTAAACATTTTAATCAGTAATTACCATATACATATTATGTGGCACCATTTATAAACACAAGTGAAAAGGGAACAGGAAGAAGAAAAAATATTGTAAGGAACTGCCCTTGTCTCAATAATTCTGTGTAGCAAACAATATATAATTCTCAATTATCCATTCAGAAATGTATAAGATAGATAAATAACTTTATTCTGATAAAGTCTTTTAAACTGATTTATAGTGGAGCATTTTTAACCCATAATGCAAACTTTTCCATAATTTTACTCAATGCACTAAAATGCACCTTTGTTTTAAAGGAGTTTGCACGGTTTGATTTTGAAATCATACTTCTTCCTTTCACCAGCAACCCTCACGACCCCACTCGGCACAAGCGTGTCAGATAATGGATGGATGGATAGTTCTTCCTATTATTACTATCATCTGAATTTCAGACAAAGAACTTATGTAAAGGTATTGCAATAATTTTTTTCTGGATTTAAACATAACAGGTTAATGAGGATACCCTTAGGAAAATCTGTGATCGGGGCATTTTAGATTTTTTCCATAGGAAAAGATCTGGTGAGGAAGTTACAGGTCTCATATATTAGAGCAGACTGGAAGGTTTCATGAATGGATATTTGAGGGTTGGGTGTATTTCACTACTGCATTACTGTGTTAAAGAATCTGACAGTGTGTTAAGACAAAAAAAAAAAAATCAACACTTTCTGTGTGACTGACAATTATAATGCGTGCAACTCAAGGCTGGGGGGTGGGGGGTCATTCTTCTGTTAATTACTAAGTTAATGGCACACTATGCTCCAGTGGACAAGCAATATGGCAGGCTGACACACATATACTCACACCCTTATGAACACACATAGGGATAATGGCAAAGTCTGCTTTTGTGCTCACAAAAAGTGGCGGGCTGCTATTCGATGAGCTTGACAGTAAGATAACAGGCTAACAATGACACACACACACACACGCAGCAGCAACAACTGACAGGGAACCTCATCAAACCAACTTTAATGAAGTCACTTCTCCCAAATTGAAGAGAGCAAGAAAGCAGTGATGAGAGGAGGAAGGGAGGAAAAGAGGACAAGGTCACTTGGATTGATAACGCTCATTAGCTTAATAAGGTACTTTAATGAAGCTGGCCCACTACAATGGAGTGCAACAGAATCTACAGCCTACACCCACAGTAGAGTAAACATCAGTTTTTTTTCTCGATATTTTCAACATTGCTGGTATGACGGGTGTCTTAGCTGTGTAATTTTCTTTCACATGGCCTTATTCACCCTACTTACACTACATCCAAAACAAGAAATATAAATACAGACTGACCTCTCCATCTGAGGACTGCAAGAGGAGGTCTTTTCTGCAAGAAGCTGTGAAGTCTCCTACTCCAGCACTGACCTCAACCCCTCTCGGAGCTTCTAGCGTCAGGGTCCGAGTTGGGGACTCTAGCCTGAAAATTAAAAAACAGTTTTTAGTTATGCTTGAACAAGGACAGTGGTGAACTAACATGCATCTACACAATTATTGAATATTCAAATGGAAAGCTTTTTTATATATTTACACAAGTTAACGCAAGATGAACAAATTTTATTAAAAAGGTTACTTTCAGAGGCCTTTGGTTTCAGAACTTTTTTTTATTCAGGAATATTGATGCAAAGAAGTTAATAGCATCACTAGTTTCAACCAAACCTGTATTAGCTTACAAACACAGTGCATATAGCACATGTAAATTGCACCCCTTTCACTCAGATTTTTATTATATGTTTTTGCAACCTTATACAATGTACAATTTGTACAGTTTTGACAAATAAAAGTTAGTTAGAAGGGGAAAAAATGACTCAAGTGTGTTTCAAAACTGATTATAAAGTGATTCCGTAAAAGTAAAAAAAAAATCCACTGGACTTGGTTTCCAAGATTTGAAGACGTTTGGCCACCTCTCCAGGAAGTTTTCTCAATTCAAATGTCTGTCAAATGTCTGATTATAAAGTGAGTTGATGGTAGGTAGGTTAATTTACAACTTCCATATAATTTACAGCCAGTGGTTTCATCAAATACCAAAATTACGGGAAGTGTAAAGTCCAGTATTAACTCTATCTCTGATACATGCAGTTCAATTCTGATACGAAATGAATCATGTCTTTCACCAAAGATTTAAAAAAAAAGACACCAGGAAAGTATAACATCTGAAAAACTAAATATCTCTTTATATTTAAATTTCTGTAATGAAAATAGATGTTGAATAGAATAGAAAATCCCTTTATTGTCCCACCACGGGGAAATTGTGATGTTACAGCAGCAAAAGGTTATAGCAAAAGTGGTCACACAAATTATACCTTAAAAAAAGTGCATACAAATAATAGAATAAGAGACAGAGTTAAAAAATGTAAGCGAATAAAATACTGTACCCTACAATGTTTTTACAATATAAATACTGTTCATTTGGAGAATAAATAATCAATATACAGCTATGGACATTTTTACAGTAATAGATATGTGAAAAATAGCAGCAACACCAGAGATGTGCAAAAATTACACTTTATTTATTATATACGTACCCCTTTCAATAATCAGTATGGGAAAAAACAAACAAAAAAACTTTATTGATATAATAACAAACCAACCCTTCATATAAATGCAGAGAAGCGTTTTACATGTTTTTGCTACCACTGGTTAGAGCGCCTCCTAAAGGTAATCCTTATCTAAACTTCCATCAAAAGTTTTTTTTCAGAATCAAGTAGCGACCTTGGCTCAGCCAATCAACAACATTACTCTTCCTGCATTTTGATCAAATTAGATACACTATATTGCCAAAAGTATTTGCTCACCCATCCAAATTATTGGAATCAGGTGTTCCAATCACTTCCATGGCCACAGGTGTATAAATTCAAGCACCTAGGCATGCAGACTGTTTTTACAAACATTTGTGAAAGAATGGGTCGCTCTCAGGAGCTCAGTGAATTCCAGCGTGGAACTGTGATAGGATGCCACCTGTGCAACAAATCCAGTCGTGAAATTTCCTCGCTCCTAAATATTCCACAGTCAACTGTCAGCTGTATTATAAGAAAATGGAAGTGTTTGGGAACGACAGCAACTCAGCCACGAAGTGGTAGGCCACGTAAACTGACGGAGCGGGGTCAGCGGATGCTGAAGCGCATAGTGCGAAGGGGTCGCCAACTTTCTGCAGAGTCAATCACTACAGACCTCCAAACTTCATGTGGCCTTCAGATTAGCTCAAGAACAGTGCGCAGAGAGCTTCATGGAATGGGTTTCCATGGTCGAGCAGCTGCATCCAAGCCATACATAACCAAGTGCAATGCAAAGCGTCGGATGCGGTGGTGTAAAGCACGCCGCCACTGGACTCTAGAGCAGTGGAGACGCGTTCTCTGGAGTGACGAATCGCGCTTCTCCATCTGGCAATCTGATGGACGGGTCTGGGTTTGGCGGTTGCCAGGAGAACGGTACTTGTCTGACTGCATTGTGCCAAGTGTAAAGTTTGGTGGAGGGGGGATTATGGTGTGGGGTTGTTTTTCAGGAGCTGGGCTTGGCCCCTTAGTTCCAGTGAAAGGAACTCTGAATGCTTCAGCATACCAAGACATTTTGGACAATTCCATGCTCCCAACTTTGTGGGAACAGTTTGGAGCTGGCCCCTTCCTCTTCCAACATGACTGTGCACCAGTGCACAAAGCAAGGTCCATAAAGACATGGATGACAGAGTCTGGTGTGGATGAACTTGACTGGCCTGCACAGAGTCCTGACCTCAACCCGATAGAACACCTTTGGGATGAATTAGAGCGGAGACTGAGAGCCAGGCCTTCTCGTCCAACATCAGTGTGCGACCTCACAAATGCGCTTCTGGAAGAATGGTCAAAAATTCCCATAAACACACTCCTAAACCTTGTGGACAGCCTTCCCAGAAGAGTTGAAGCTGTTCTAGCTGCAAAGGGTGGACCGACGTCATATTGAACCCTATGGATTAGGAACGGGATGTCACTTAAGCTCATATGTGAGTCAAGGCAGGTGAGCAAATACTTTTGGCAATATAGTGTAGCTTTGGACCAGAAATGACAGAAGTATTATTACTATGAATATTCTTTGTTTTGATTAATCTTTGTAAATAGGATTGACCACTGGGGACACAGAATTTTACCTTACATTACCTTGCTACATAATTAAACTGGGTGAAGGGATGCATCTATTTTAGCCTTGAATCCTTTTTTTTTCACTTTCCAGTTCCAAATTAATTTGTCTTTTGAAAACTTACCACCCTAAATGAAAGGAATTGTTACAATTTACAACTTTAAAGTGCTTTGGTCATGGCTGATATCATTGCCCTTGAAGCTGAAAGGGTCAGTAGCTCAGTCTGTGACTCAAAGTGGGGAAAAACAAAATGAGATGATTAAACAGCTTGGTGGAGTTAGATAAGCACTGTGCTTCACTCAAGGGCATGCTAGGAAATGAAATTAAATAAAGAGCGCTTTTAGCGAAGCTGAAAGAATTACGGTTTATGAAGAGGGAGTTATAACAAATTAAAAGGAACACTCACAACAATGATCAAATAATACGAAGCATAAGGGCACTTTTCCAGACACGTTTTGATGAAGGGCACTTTAGCAAGTTGGTTTCTCAGTCCCTACTGAGGGACAATTCATTTAATCCAGCGGTTTTATCAGCTAAATGTATTCCTTCCCTAACCCTAACCCTAACCCACCCTCCCTCCCCCTATATAAAATAGTAAAAACAAAACAGATATAAATGAACATTGGTAGCCCTGCAACCTGGAAAAAACAAAGCTTTCCCTTTCCTTTCAGTAACTGTAACTTTAAGTACCGGTACTTCATCCTTAATTACTGAAGAATGAAAGTGAAAAATACAGTCAACATTGATAATATAGTTGTGTTCTCCAACCTCGACAGCAGTTTTATTAGACATGACAGCTTTATGTTTCTGAAGCAAAAAAAGGCTTTAATTAAAGAACTATTTCATATTTATTTTTGAAATGTTTCTTCACAGGCAGCTTTGTTAACTATGTTATCGTTAAATTCAGCCTCAATGGAAAGAAATGTCCCATAATTATATGAAAACACATGGAAGTGGAGCAAGTTACTAACAGTGACACCTTATTTAAAACGCTGCTTAGAGCAAAGAAGATTAAAGGGAGTCAAAGCATTTCATCTCTCTTCAGGCCTCTCAGTTGTATCCTATGAAGTTTTTTTTTTTTACTAAATAAGAGCTTAAAACCTTACCGGTTTATCTTAGTTTTTATATGTATGCATTTGGTAAATAAATAACTACTTAATACTCTTGCCTAAACAACATATTATTGGGTAGACTGTGCTGTTTTTTTCCCTTAGTTTGTAAATTTTTTTTGTAGTCTTGCCATTCAGATTACCTTTGAATATTCCTTAGAGTATCTCTATAAACAGACATACTTCATAATAGTCGATGTTAATTCTAAACTCAAACTTTGGTATTTATATTTAGTAGAAACACTCAGTTGTAATGTCATGGAGGGTTAGGTGCTTTGCAGTTCTGAGCATCCAAGTGAAATAATAAGTGTTTCAAGCAGACACTCCACACTGGCTCTGACTTATTGATCTGTACAAAACGGGAAATGTTGCTGTTGTCAGAGGTTAAGAAATGTAGACACAAAAATAAAGGAAGGCAGTCAAAAACAAAAAGACAAACCCCAAACAAGCTGATGTATGATGCTGGTTTGTATATGGAACTGAGAAAGATGAACTATCAGACAGAGGTGGGAGGTAAGTAATGTGGTGGTTATCAGCACCAATTTAAAATAAAATGTCAGCTGGTTTGACAACAGAGAGAATCAGAAGGACGCTTTGGTATTCCTAAGCAAGCTCTCATGAACAAGCATGCACACAGGTTGTGATTGTCTTTTTCTTTGTATCTGTCTGCCTTATCACTCTCAGACACCTGTCACCTTTTTAATTTGTCCCATTCTAAGCTACTGCTGACTTTTTTCTTAATTCCTGAGAACCTGACCAGATGCTACTTTACCCACACAGGGTTTCTTAAATCAATATAATTAAATTTGTTGTTTTTTTTTTCTTTTCAAGTGGAATATTAAGAAAAACAGACATAATGCTAAACAACGACTTTGTTAAGACCAACATTCCCCTGCATTAAGACGACTGGTTAAAATATAATTGTAACAAAATTTACCAATGAAAATAACTGTTGGTGAGTTTCCTAAGGTATAAGCACTAGTATATTGAATAAACTTGATTAAAGAGCAAAGAATAGGAGTGAGTGCAAAGCTATATTTATAAATCTTTATTAAACTGATGCAGCTGTATGGTATTGTACGCTGAACTGCAAAGGTTGATTAATGCTCTTTGGGATCAGACTTAACAAGCATGGATATAATCAAACTCCTCTGGTAGGGCCCATGAAACAGATGAAAATTTGTAGTTACCATAGAATAGCTACTTCATAGTGTCATTTAAAGGGACAACTTAAAGGTATAGTGGAGGATTTTTTTTGTTGAAAATTTTTAAAAACACTGAAAAAAAAATTCACATGCACAACTTTGTACTGGCTCTTGAGAGGGAATGTCTATGAAACTTATGCGAGAGCATGCACAAGCCCATTTCTCCTCATGCGCACTCTGTTTAAAAGTTGCTGTTTGCATCGCTCATACAAGCATACTTTTCAAAAGAAGATTTGAAATTTTTCAACTATGTCAGACTCACCACGGGTAAGTGAAAATGGGGATGAGCACGTAGGATTGCCTAATGTAAACATATCAGCAGAATAATTGACAATTAGGAGGACCACTTCTTTTGATGATCCATCCAGAAAAATATCATCCTCCACTATACCTTTAAGCTCAATGTTAGGAGCTTGCTGAACATGAAATTTCCCTACATGTGGACATAGGATATTGTATAATTAAGTTGAAAAATTTGATGTTAAATCTGAAATTGCTTTGGATTTAAAAATCTAATCTTGCTTTTTGGGTTGAGCATATGACATCCAGGAAATCTTGTGAGGTGGATATAATCTTGCAAGGTAGATATAAACCCACCTCTATTAAACCCCAACTATCAGCTAACATCTCTTACAAAAGTTTTTAATTAGGCTTTATAGCACGCCCATTTGAAACAGAGGTACCTTACACATAAACCTCCAAAGTGCAATAGGAGTTACTCATTTCTTAAAAATCAAGCTAAAAAATAATTGAGAAGAAACTATTTTGAAATTAGCATTTATATAGTTTTGAATTCAGAGATGTTGATAATGAAACAAGGTTTGAAAGGCCTCACTATGACATGCAAAACCCCGACAACTATTACTTTATGAATTAATAATCAATGTGTGATTAATATTATCTTTTATATCTATATTAGATGATCTTTGAAATAAATTACAAAACAATATATTTTATTCCAGTTCCGCTTTTGATGAGTACTCCCCTGTAAACCTATTAAAAGTTTATTTTCTCTCTCCCTCTTTCTTTCTTCACATTAAAACCTCTCAAAAACAAAAGTAAAGGAGCACCTTCAAAACAGACAAGATATGAATTTCAATAAAGCCACAAATTACATTCATATTGGTATGGCATTTGGGGACGGAAATGTGTTACATCACTTGATGGCTCCACGTGCTGGTATGCATGCCATCAGGGCATGTTCCTAATGAGATGACAAATAGTGACTTTGAGTGTGACCTCTTGGTTCCCAACCAATGTATCAATGAGCTTCTTGACACTCTGGGGTGCAACCGGATTGGGTCTGATGCATAGGCGGATCTACTGGGGTGGCATAGGGTGGCAAATGCCACCCTAAATGACAGCCTTGCCACCCCTGCTGCTGCCCCAGTTGGCGGTAGGGGTGGCGAGGCTTATAAATTATGGATCATTTGAGAATTACGACCGCTAATTCACTGCAGCACGAGATGACGCGAGAGCGACTGAGACTGATTGTTTTGAAAACCGAATGAGGCAAAGCGAGGGAGCCAGTGGTCATGGGGAGAGGAGACACGGGATGAAACAGGTAAAAATTGATTAACTATCGAGAAATGAAATCATAATGAAAGCACAATGTTGCTAGCATAGCTGCAATGCTGATTTTGAGATGATAAAAATCAGGTTGCAGAACGTTATTTCTCTATCTATGATGTTAGTTAGGCCTGACGTTTCAGGCTCATAAAGACATATTTGCGGTCAACTATGACAGAAAAGAGACGATCACGTTTGGTTGTGCTCAAATCAAAACGCACAAAGGCATTGGATCTAAATAAAGTTGTGAAGCGTTTTGCTGAGCAACATGGAAATCACTGCATTCAGCTGTTATAGTCATGTCAACTTTATGTCATGCTCTCTGGTGAGGCTTTACAGAGATGTTACATTTTGTTTTGGCACCTGAGAAAATCTGATATTTCCTTTAATAAAACCAAAAGTGTTAAAAGTTAAAAATGTGATACTGGTGTAAATCCTGCTTAATATGAAGCAGTGTTGTTGTTTCTTTTTTGTATATATAATATGAAACTATCCAGAAATGACCTGTATGAACCTACTCACAAGCAAAATGTATTTTTATGTTGCTTCTTTTCAGATTTGTGGAGATTTTGATGTAACATACAGAACCCGCCTTTTTGTTGATTTGTTGATACAGCAGTATGGAGGACCAACTCTGCCATATTTAAAAATAAATATAGACATAAATAAATGCTTAATAAATAAATAAGCATACATTAATTGCCACCAAAATACAAACAACAAATGAATGTAAGTAGAAATTAAATTATACAGCTAGTCATAAAGGTATATAACTCTTTTAATTGGCTTCTTTATTTCTTTGCCTTTTTAATATTTACCTTATTTATTTTTTTGTCATTTATTATCTTCAACTTCATTTTTTAATTACTTATATTTTTAAGTATTTATTTATGTGCATGTTATCATATTTTTGTCTGTTTTATTCTTCCTTTGTATTTTTTTACCCCAGTTATTTCTTCGCCGCTATTTCTTTCTGCCTGCCCTTTTAACATTTCTGCCTGCCATTATAATATAATGTCTAATTACATTTATTTGTTGATTGTATTTTTGGTGGCAATTAATTGTATGCTTATTTATTTATTGAGCATTTATTTATTTCTGTATTTATTTTTAAATATGGCAGAGTTGGTCCTCCATATACAGCTCTATCTACAGCATATTTACATGCATGAAATGTCCCTTTCATGTTGCCTTAACTGCTGTATGTCAAGTTACTGAGGAACAAATGGGGTAAATGTGTGTTCAGAGTAAACATTACATAGATGTCCAGTACCTTGTTCGGGTGCCTTGACCCATTTATTTCTACTGTGTAGTTATGCTCACTTTAGTACAGCTCAGTCCATAGATCTCTGATGGGTAACTTTTTCTTTCTATAGTTTCTTCTTGTGCAAATGCTGCAAAGCTGCCTCTCTGACAGTCAATCTCACACATCTGCGACTCAGCATTTGTGTCTTACATTAATACCTTTCCTGTCATAAGGCACCTCTAGAAGTAGTGTTATCATTCTTCTATCTCCTAATAAGTGAGATCACATTGTACGATGTATTATTAATATGAACTCTTTCACATGAAACACTACTACTGTACATACTATTCTCACCAAACTGTGATAACTGTGATTAAATTCAGTGTAAACAAATGCCATATGTTGCCACCCCTAAAAAATTCCTGCCCCCCTCTTGCCACCCCATAAATATTTTTCTAGATCCGCCCCTGGTCTGATGAACCCTGTGTGATGTCCCAGGTTGGCTGTTTTGGATTTAGATTAGGGGCCAGTCAGTGGTTTTAACTCCCTCATTCCTTCACTCGCTCTAGGGTCTAGGAGCCTCATGCATAAACAGATGTGTAGCTTGCATACAAAGAATTGGTGGTAGCAAACAAATTAAAACTGGAGGAACATAAAAAAAGTCAAATTTATCAAAGCGTACGTACCTACCTAGGCATTACAGAATGTGTACCAGTACAGTCTAGATTGTGTTGGATTTAGTGCACATTTTTACTTCATATATCTCAAGTTGCACGGAAACAATCACAGGTCCTAGTGTAATTTCACCCTCAATTAAGTACATATGCAAATTTAGTATCAATACCTGTTTCACCATTTGTCTAGATAGCCATAGGAGGCATGCTGTCAGACAATCACAGAGATACTTTGATAGCTAACCAAGAACTTACAGTATAGAATGACATCAGCGGCTCACTAAAAAAATCTAAAAATAAAATGTCTATTAGATTGAACTGGTTTTGTTTGTAGGAAGTCCAAACGGTGCTGTCTAGGTGATGTATTAAGCTTAACTATTGTTAAATCCGTGTTTTCTATGTTAAAAAAAAAACAATCAAGATGTGAAAGTGGTTACCGTGTTTCTGTAGGGAACAGCGGCACCACACAAACATGTGAAGTAGGCTACATTTAATGTTTAAACAGTTCAGTACTTCACAGAAAATAAAAGTCAAAGTCATTCCTGTTTTTATATTAACTCTTCTGAATAAGTAACACTACAGTGATGTTTTTTCTTTTGTTATAACAGTTCAAGCCGGGTTTTCTGTGCATTTTCAACCATTTTAATGCCCTAACCCTGAAAATAACCTCCATCCTATCCATTACCAGTGAATACTGAACTATGACCTTAACCTTAAATCAATTCTTACCATTGTCCTAAACCTGACCACTAGCAAAAAAAACTAAGTGCAGAGCTCACTTTGGTTGAAACATTCCTCAACACACATACACTCATCCACATCAAGTTTCTGGTCAGGCCCTTGCAAGGTTGTGTTTTTTCATGGTACAGATAACAAGAGTCTGCAGGAAAGGTCTTATCTTTTCAATTCATTATTATAAGAGAAAAGTGTCTCTCCTCCTCACATTCTAACATCAGGCACCCCCACCACCACTACTGTGACAATCCCCAGTTCTCTTCTCTTGCTCATTCATGATCCATTTTGACCTTCAGGTGAGACAAGGCCTTTTTATGCATTGCTCATGTTTGTCCACCCTGGTATGATAAGCCGGATAGAAATAAATCATCACAAAATTGTTTTTATCTTAATTTCTTTCTGGTTAGAACAGATAGAGAGTGTAATAGACAAGAATGAAGGGGTTTTACTTTATTTATGTTGAAGGAAATGTTAACAAATGATTGAATCACTGAATGTATTTGACATTTTTAAACGTTAAGCTACATTTCCTTTAGTGTGAGTGTGTCCATGCCTGGTCATTTGTCTGGTGAGTATTTAAGTTGCCCTGTGATGTTCTGGTGATCTGCTCAGGATAGTCAAACCTTTAATGTTGTGTGGAGGTTTTTAGAGGACACAAATGCAGACTACTACTGAGGTGGTTTATTGTGGATTTAATGCAGTTCCAAAGGGCAACAGAAGCAAAAGTCCATAAACAAAATACAGAAAACCAAAATCCAGGAGACCTCAGGCAAAACACACATAAGGAGCAGAGAAACAACGAGGAATCAGCAAAGCCTAACTGAAGAGGCGGAGTATAAATGGAACAAAGACTAGGTTAATCAGCAGATTGGGAGCAGGTGTGGACAGAGAGGAGAAGGAGACTGACACAAGAAAACAAAAGAGGGTAAAGCCCCTGTCACACCTTTATGATTTAGCCAGCATATACCTGATGTCCCATACGCTTAACTTTCTATGTATTTTTTTATACATAGATTATTCATAATGAGTCCAGAACTTATGTCAGCCTAAGTTATGCATAACACACAGCAGCGTAATACCACACAAGCCAGTGTCCTGAGGGAGGCAGCAATGTGCCAAACATATAAAAGATTTCTTTGATGGCGGCACTAACCTAGCTGCTGTTTACCGCTCGAGACGAAAAAAAAAAAAAGAAAGAATAAATAAATAAAAAAAGAAGGTTTGAAGTCGCAGCAGATTCAGCCTCATGTCTGCTAAAACATTTGTTAGTCGTGGTTAGGGCTGTGAACGCAGCATCCCATCCCACTGACCTTCTCACTCACCCTATGATTGAGGGAGTCTCGCGGAGAAATGACGGTTTCTGCCTGTGAACCCCCTTTTATAGCAAAACGCTGCCAATACGCCATTATACTGTATCTGTAAGTTAGAAACACATTCAGCGGTCGTCTGGAACATGTGAAAAATGTTTATACGTGTTGGAGATAAGTTCTTGATAAGTTACATACATAAGTAATGCACAGGTTTTAGATAAGCTGGACACCACAACTTATGAGTAACTTACACTTTATGTATGTCAACCGTTAGATAGCTTACCTGTAACGTATGCCCCATGTATGAGCATACACTGGCATTCGTCGAGACATTTTGAGCATGCTTCGTGTGTCAGCATGATTCAGTGTGTTTCGGCATGCTTCATTGTGCTCATAACGTACATAAAACTGACTAATATAAAAAAATCCAATGTGTACCAGCGTTTTTGCCAGATGTTACGTTAGGTATACACTGGCTAAATCATCAAGGTTTGACAGGGGCTTTAGAAAGAAATACATAAAAACTCAAATACAACCCGAAAACAACACAAAATGGAAATGAAACAAATGAAAACTCAAAAAGGGAACTTAAATAGAACCAAAAAGTGTGAAACAGTGACACTGTGGCCCATAGGAAATAGGACCCAGTCCCTTTATGACCATGAATGGATAAGTAAGTGTAGACAAGAAATTGATAAATCCATTTTAAATCAAGATTTGTCATACGGCTACAACTTGTTCTTAATATTGACGTCAAATAATGATAGAATGATTTAAAAATGTTCTGAAAATGTTCTAAAATTGTTCTGAAACAACATAAAAATATTTTTTATCTAAGATTCCTTATGATTATTCTAACATCAAATCCAAAAATTGTCACTTTATACAAAAGTATGATGTCAAAGAGGAGCCTGAATATTTTTGTTAGAAGTTGAACTTAAAGTTTGAAAGACATTTTTCCAGTTTTCAGATTTTCAACATAACTTATTTTTCCCCACCTGACTTGGTTGACATTCATCCTGCCCTTTTCTTCCTTAGAACTGTTGAAGGCCACCTCAGCTTATCGCCAACCTGCCATTTTAGATGCAAACCTTTAACCTTTTCACACTAAATGATCCATCATCTGCTTCAGTGCCTCTGTTGCCATCCTCCGTGAAAAATCTGAAATAAGTTTCTAAATATTAAAAAATGCTAGTGACTGATATTCAAAGTGAAGTCTTAGGAAAGGAAAAGCATTTCTTTTGACTTTTAGAGGCTTAAATTGAGACAGAATGCACAAAAAGTGACATTTCTGAAATCTTTCCAGATTATTAAGTGATTTTGCATGTGGATGACTTCGATCTAGTGTATTTAAGTTGTCCTATATGTCCTTAAATGTGGTAAAAAATTTGAAAAACAAACAATTTTTTCTGTATAAAAGAAGTTTCTGGTAAGCTACTGAGGTGGGAAAAGAGGAAGTCAAGGTACATTTGACATCTGTTTCTTTTTTTTTTTTAGAAAACAAATGTAAAAAAAAAAAGCTTTTGTGCCTGTTGATGTAGACATAGGAACGAAAAACGAATATTTCACACTGAATTATGATAATGGCAATATATAATTTCATGATGAAGAACCCAGGTTTTATTAAAAACTAAACGCTGTTACAAAATAAGCTAAAACAGAATCAGACGGGTTGCCCTAGCATGGCATTCACATCTGCACACACACACATCCACAGACTTGTAGGTCCTAAACACCTACTAATGATGATTATGTCCTCTTGCTCAATCAGTGAAGTTGATAATAAAAAAAGAAAAAAAGAAAAAAACAAATAAACTTATTTTGGTGCTGCATTGCACCAATCAGCAGTCAGCCTTTGAGAAAGAACAGAACAGGAGCAATAATATTTAAAAGAAAGTTATGTAGAAGAAAAAAAATATGTAGGAAAATGTTCTATCACAAGCATAATTGTAACCTCAAAAAGGATTTTCGAGTTATTTCCATTCAAAACTTTGGAGGTGCTTAAGAATCATAACATAATTGGATAAAAAAAATAAAGAAAAAATGGTGACAGATGGAAAAGACCAGCATACGCCAAAACTGAAGCTCTCAGAAACTTGTTGTATGATTTTTTAAGTTGTCCTTATTGTTTTTATCTGTACTTAAATTAGCTGAAGTTTGCTGGCCTAGTTAAATTGTTCACTGAATAAAGTTACTTAGAAGTTGAAGTATTTTTTAAATAAATACTAAAGGGCAATTGTAGATTTCTGGTTTTAACTATAGGTGGAAAAGTAGAATTGAAAATTTTTCGTTCCGCTGATACTTCTGGATGAGAAGGAGCAGGGGTTCTCTATTAAGCTTCTCCGGGTGGAGATGCTTATGCCAAATTGTTTTAAACTTAACTTGACTAACATGTTTAATGATCCGAATAAGTGATTTTTTCCAAATGCACCATAAGGTTTTTTGGATTAGGATTGCCAATTTTTTTTTTTAGTAAAGTATGTAATGAACCCCATCTAAAAGCTTTATTATCAATTCTAAACACTACATCTGTTCCAGCGTACTTTGATTATAAATTAAGACCAAATCATAAAGTTTGTAAAGAAGCATGTAGTTGCAATATTCTGGAGCACAAACCAGTTTCATTTTTAAAATCCTAGACAAAAGTTATATATAAAGAAGACAGGGTTCAAAAGAAAGAGGACATAGTGAATCACAGACATCCTAAAAAAAAAAAAAACATGCCTTTAACTGATAAAAAATGTGCATAGGACGTACTATTGGTTTGAAGCAAATAAAAACAAACTTGGGTTTTAATCTGAAAATGAGTGCAGATCCATCGAAAACATTTCAGAATTAAATCAGGTAAATTTAAAGAAACATTTTAACATCCATCTTATTATTACCGTAAATGATCCATTCATTTAATAATTCACTCATAGCTGCATTTCAGCGTTCATTTTCTGGCTTTGCATTGAGATTTAACAATAGTATGGGTTACCCAGTGGTTCCCAAAAGTTTCTTGGAGGGCCCACTGTGATTTAAAAGAAAGTTTTTGTGTAGAGGTAACTGTGACTCTGTGTGTAAAGCAGTTAGGAGCCACCTACACCCAAGTACCCTACCAATCTCCCAGTCGATGTGCTAATAGGTGTGGATTTGTGAGCAGGGTTCAGCTAAGGTGTCTCTCAGGCTTTTAGCTAGCAATTATTATGGGTGTACATTGTATCGTCTGTCCGAACGGTAAGTTAACTGAGTTTGCTATGAGGTCCACTATATCGTCCCCTCTCTATATAGTGATTGAGGGATTTAGGGGTTACTGCAGGACGTGAGTAAGCTTGTCTGAGCTATGAGAACAGCAACCTTTAAACAGCGTGTGCGAGGAGAAATGGGCTTGTGCACGCTCTCGCACCCTGTACCCGTTCCCTCTCTGGAGCAGGTACACGGTTGTGTTTCTGCATTTTTTTTCTAAAGTAATTTGTGGTATAGTGCAGGATTTTCTCAAAAATCCTCCACTATACCTTTAATGTCTTAATTAAGTGGCTTGTAATATTCTGGTGCCTGCAGTACCATATACCTGAAAAAACGTTAACATCTACTACAGCTGCCACAAACAGTAGGGGAAAAAACCCAAGAGGCTGAGCCTGAGCCTAAGGCTTTAGCGGCTGGATTACCATTGACAGCACCGATATGCAGGGGTCTGCGCAGCCTCGACAGCGAAATAATTTTTTAAGGCAGGATTGTAATCTTGATTAACTGACTGCATAGACAATGTTTTGAGGTGGACTTTTTCTCTTGAAAAATATATTAAAACTACTTTTTACCTAATGATCACAGAAAATATAACAAAGCCACTTTCTCCCAGTGATCAGATCAACACTTTCTGAATGTTTGAATTAACCTATGAAACATAAAATTGTACCTAAAAGTGATCTCATGTCTTCCTTATGTGTTTCAGGTCATTTTCATGTTGGAAGACCCAGCCTAGAGCCATATTCAATGCCCCAACTGAGGGAAGGAGTTTGTTCTCCAAAATCGCGCATTACATGACTCCGGTCCTCATCTCCTTAATAAAGTGCAGTGTCCCATGTGTAGAAAAACACCCCCAAAGCATGATTCTACCACCCCCATGCATCACAGCAGGGATGGTGTTTATTGGATTCTTCTTCCTCCAAACACAGTTAGTGAAATTCTGACCAAAAAGTTCTATTTTGGTCTCATCTGACCACACAACTTTCTCTCATGACTCCTCTGGATCATCTAAATGGTTATCAGCAAACTTTAGAAGGGCCTTGATGTGTGCTGGTTTAAGCAGGGGAACTTTCCGTGCCATGCATGATTTCAAACCATGACGTCTTAGGTGTATTACCACCAGTAACCTTGGAAACGGTGGTCCCAGCTCTTTTCAGGTCATTGACCAGCTCCTCCCGTGTAGTTTTGGGCTGATTTCTCACCTTTCTTAGGATCATTGAGACCCCATGAGGTGAGATCTTGAATGGAGCCCCAGTCTGAGGGAGATTGATAGTCATGTTTAGCTTCTTCCCTTTTCTGATGATTGATTTTCTCACCAAACTGCTTGTCAATGTCCCTGTGACCCTTTCCAGCCTTATGGAGGTGTAGAATTATCATGTTAGTTGTTGGATTCCTACTGATTGTATGAGCAGGTGTATTTATGCTGCTGACAACCTCAAACAGGAGCATCTAATTTAGGACATTAAATAAGTGGAGGTGGACTTTTTGAAGGCAGAATAACAGGTCTTTGAGGGTCAGAATTCTAGCTTATAGATAGGTATTCAAATACTTATTTCCAGCTGTATCATACAAATAAATAGTTGAAATATAATACATTGTGATTTTTTTTTTTCAGATTATGTCTGTTACAGTGGACATGCACATACTATGACAATTTCAGAACCCTCCATGATTTCTAAGTTGGATAACCTTCAAAATAGCAGGGTGTTCAAATACTTATTTTTCCTCAGTGCATATCAAGTTAAAACATAAATATTATTTCCATGCAGTTGCAGTTGTATTCTACTAATTGGTTGAGCCTTGATTATTAGGCATAATTTTCATGTTTGGTAGTCAGATGAGGAAAGGGAATTGGGATAAAAAATGAATAGATTAGGAGAGACTGCTCCAAGATCTGAGAGGTGGTAAAACATCAGTTTGATTTTTTTATCAATTGTGGGAGATCAATTAAGACTGTGACTGTATCAGCAGTAAAATATTTTGTTTGATTATGACCAGATGAATACCACTAGGTACATTTTGTGTTGTGTTTTAACAGGTTGTTTTTCCTAAAAAAAAAAATCAAAAACAATCTAATGAACAACTGGTAGAATGGCTAAAGTTGTGGAGTATTCCAGCTAGTCCTCTGGTACTGATTAAATGATCAGCTCTGCACTCCATTGGGGGCACAAAGGCATGAAATTGCTTCACTTTTTTCCTCCATTTGCACTCTATCATTATGCATTTCTTCACTTATATATTTTATAGCAAGTACCACAGGAGATTTGGATTAACAATTTTGGAAGAGTAAAAATTTTCCTTGTCATGAATTTTCTAAAACAAATGGATGCTTGATGAATGAAGAAGTCCTTCAGAGATATTACTGGTGTAATCCAGGGTCATAATGGTCTGTTTTTTGAAGGGCCTATGTCATGAACATATCTACTTTTTCAGCTTTATAACTATATTATAATCTATATATTTATTCATCAGAATAAAGAACAGTATTATATATATATATATATATATATATATATATATATATATATATATATATATATATATATATATATATATATATATATATATATATATTAATAAAGAAATGTATTAAAACATACTTTGCACAATTAATACATTTCTTATGAATATTCTGGGAAATGATTTTGCCTTTTTTTTTATTTAACTATAAGGTGTATTTGGATTTTAATTTATTTATTTTGAGGCCTAATCAACACAAGTTCATGGAAGTTATGTTGTCACGGCAAAGTCAAGCAAGCTCGTAAATTTCGACAGTCTAATAACAGAAACAAGGAGTAAATATGGCACAGAAACGCATTTCGGAAACGCATTTGTTACTTAAAGACTTTATCTCCACGACTCTAGAGAGCGCTTCAACATTTGGACACCTGTAACCAGGCAGGGCCCCATGCCTGTAGCTCAAAGTAAGAGCATGGTGCTGCTGCGCACTTTCATATCTATTCGTTCAGTTTAACTGTAGTATTTTAGAGTGTTGTTTTGATCTTTGTTTTTTGTGTAATGGAAAACTGTTCAATAACGTTTAAATAGTGTAATAATTTAATTATATTCTAGTAGTTTGCGTAAAAAGGATTTTGGAGCTAACACTCAAGTGTGACAGTGACTCAGGTTCATGCCAGCTGACCAAATCTACGTTATAATAGTCTTAATGTGAAGTCTAATTAACAGCACCTATATTCACCTGAGAACTGATTAATGATGTCTGTGTGTTACAGACCCAGGTTGCCTGCACTGAAGTCTATGTGACAATAAAGTGGTGAATCTCAATCTATGTACTTATTTTTTTTATTGTATTTAAATAGGCCTATCGGCTCATAGGTCTTTTATAAAATAAAAATAAAAATTTAAAGCACTCCCTGTTCAATAGTACTTCCAGCATCCATTTGTCTGAGTAATCTCTAATGAATTCAGTTTTATAGCCCTTCCTCTCCAGGAAAAAAAGGCCAACACCTTTTTAAATGGAGCTGTGATTAGGCTGCACTGCACCTGTTGAGTAAACAACACGTCCAGATTCTGCAGGTGGTGCTGGGAAGCAGAGCTCAATCATTTCTACCCAAAGGGGTGAAAGCTGCCCTTTTAGCACTAGCGTTGGTTGGTTGAAGGTGTGATTCAAATAAACTAAACATTTGTGTAAACAAACTGAATTGAATCAGTATCATTTACTGTTTTGTTAGTTTAAACAAGCACAAGCCGGCCAAGAGGGCTTATGCTGCGGAACGAACCATGCCCATGTTAATGCAGTATGCAAGTCACACCGAGTGGTGCTGTTTCACTTGGGCTGTGTTGTGGCCTCAGCCATTTGTTACACTGTTTGCAAATCAAACTGAGAGTTGTGCTGTTTCACCTACCAACATAATACAACTGAAATAGGACAGAGATGATCTGGAATAGATTATAAAGGAATTTATATAATCATTTCTATTTGTTTTTTTTAGATGTCATTTGGTAATTTAATAGGTAAATTATTTTTTTAAATCTAAAAGTCTCCATAGATTTGTTTTCTTTTATTTTGTTTTATTTCTGAGTTACTTCCAGTTGCTAGAATTTGAAAGGAAAGGTGAGAGCCTGAGCAGTCCGTCTGATATTTATTATCAATTTTAGCTTTTAGGGAAGATAAAAGGCTTTTAACGGTGTATGATTAGCACATGTAATCCCACTAAAGCCATGCTTGTGACCTGATCCTGGCGCTAGTGGCAGGCTTCATTGCTCATTCCACCTGTGTAACTCTGCCCGGTTTCTCGTTACCACTTATCTTATGCACCTGTTTCCAGCTCCTATATATGCTGTTAGTTTGCAGACACCAGAGCCAGATTATTCAAGCTGTTGTGGAGTAACTCTAGCCTTCAAGTAAGTCTGTCTGTTATCCCGAGACTTTTCCAGTGGTTTATACCACACTGTGAGATACACATTTTTTTTAATGAAATATGCAAACATTGTTAAAATTTAGCTTGCCTCTTAAATCTCTTATTCCTTCCTGCTCACTAAACATTTTTAAATACTTTCTGGGAGTAACTTGTGTCTTGCTTTAAACATGATCATAATATCTTAAACTGAGCCAAGTCACAACATTTTAACTTATACGATTGTTACAACAAAGCTTTCACTGTTAGTCTAAGACATTTAGACTGAACAGTGTAAAAATATGGACAGTCTGAGAGACAGATGCATATCTGCCAGAAAGCTGCAT
This sequence comes from Cyprinodon diabolis, assembly GCA_030533445.1. Classification (NCBI taxonomy): domain Eukaryota; kingdom Metazoa; phylum Chordata; class Actinopteri; order Cyprinodontiformes; family Cyprinodontidae; genus Cyprinodon; species Cyprinodon diabolis. Next base: position 14,546,937 of record CM060066.1, on the reverse strand, counting down.
TCATGCATATATTTTTTTTAATACTCAATCAATAGAACATAAAAATAAGAGCTAGTACCTTATATTCTCCCTCTAGTGGACAGAAAGAAAAAATATATAAAGAAAAATGCTTGAGGACCAAGACCATTATAAACAAAAAAAAAAAAAAAAAGACTCCAGGAAAAAGGTATGACATAAACTCAACTGCAGAGCCAAAAAACCATTCGACCAATGACTTTGTTTCCTTCATCTCTCTGCCTCATTGCCTGCCCTCCTACAGCCATCCTATCAGTGTTTCTCTCATCCTTCCTCATAGTGCCCTACCTCCTGGGTGGATTCTTGCTGTGCTCACTCTGTGCTGGAAAAATAAAACACAGACAGATAGTGGAGAAAACAATCCCAAACCCCCCATATTCCTTACTGACTTCATATGTAGCTGGTTTCATTGCTAGATAAAAGTCAGTCTAAAATATGCTATCTTCATGTATGATCAGCTTAATTAATTCTGACAATTATGTCATTAAACATTATCATTTGTCCTCATGTTAAAACCAAAAACTAATACATTTAAAACTTTACCTTTTTGACTTTAGAATGTTAGCATTACTCTTTATTTACTGATGCGTTCAGAGTGCAAAATATGCTTATTTGGATTCTCCCACTATCTCAGCAACATGGAATTGTATTAATAGATTAAAAGCTGGAAATATTATCTCAGATAGGTTTGTGTTATTTTGAAATGATACTGCATTAGGACCAGTAATCTGGTCTTATTGCAGTGCCATAAATATTTGGAGTGCAGTACAACCGAGTGAAATTAGAATACAAAATGCTTGGTAAATGTCTTAATTCAAATAGCTTAGGTTATAAAAAGCCCACATTATTGCCCATAAAACTGTGATTTAAAAGCTGGAGTTTCCCTAAAGAGTGATGCAATGACTTGATTATTACTGGAGGCCATTGCACAACACAATCTTGCTGGTGAAATGTTTGCAAACTGATTTAATGTCTAAAATTATGAAGTCCTGTGATTACTTCTATGTTATTTTGAGCAACCATAAGTAGGGCTGGTTTGTTTCCTCATTTATTTAACGGGAAAAAAATTCAATTAAGAGCAATACTATCGTTTTCCTTTGGTGAGAAGCTTTCAGTCTGTGCAGTTTTATTATACATGTCATCTTCTGTTAAACTCTTTATGAATTCATGCTTTAGTAATCTGCTGTGACTTTCCTGTCTGCCTAACAACCTCAAAGCATGTCTCATAGTCTTTGTCCTAATAAACAGATTTTTCACAGTCACAATCTTATATTAACAACTGCTTATTTTTGCAGTCCACATACACATTCAATGCTTGTGTTCACAAAAGTAACAGATGGGTGGCAATATGGCAAGCCTGTTAAATATTTACTTTTTGCTTACACATATTCCCTCCTCATGATGTCTACATTAGCAATTTACTAATCTACTAGATCACTAATTATTTCTAAAAAGCATTGGTAACATAGCACATTGATTACTGCTAGTGTGGCCTATTCACCAAGAAGGGGCTTATAGTTTTTTAGCACACAATGTGCAGAGGCATTTAACAGTCCCCATTTAAAAACGTTACATGAAGGTCAAACATCACATTTAATGCAGCTTAAGCTGTTAAGTATGTCAACATTCCCAATGAATAATGTCCATATTCTTATATTTTTTTTTATTTACAAGCATAAACATGTACAGTTTATTGTTATTGTGACAAAATACAAATCATATCAAGATATAGAAAATATGAATCTGGTCATGTTTTTGAAAAATGTGACAATGTTGCTTGTGCACTGGGTATCAAGGCTTTTTTGCAGTGAAAAAAAAAATACAAAGACCTTGATAGAAAAAAAAAAACAAAACAAAAAATACCTTATGTGGCCAGATTGTGGCAACAACTTGGTGCAGTTTGGATTTCAAATGATAATGACCCTAAGTATACCAGGGAAAAAGTGGCATGACAAAGTCAACAATTTTGAATGTTAATATCCCCCAAAAATAAATCAAAACAATAACAATCAGTCCCGTAGAAACTTTGAGTAAGTTGCCCTACAAACCTGCCTCAGTTATACCAAATCTTTCGGGGGGTTTGGTTTTGCGTTGATGGTTGATGTGTCTATATCTGTCTATCTTGGAGGATCTCACTTAATGGGAGTGCCTGTTGGGTCTAGTGGGACAGTTGGCTCCCTAGAGGAGCTTTTATAATCTTATTGACAAGGCAGTGGCAAGAGTCTTCATCAAGCATGCATCTTGCTCAGCTTAATTTCTTTGCACAGAGACATATTAGCTAGGTAATTAGCTAAGCTAGCTTGTGCCTCAGCTGTAGGGTGGCCAGATGTCCGGGTTTAGGGCGGACAGTCCGGATTTGCATTGCACTGTCCGGCGTCCGGCGCCGCATCCAGCCGGACGTGTATTTGTCCTTCTTTATGAGGCAGTAGGCTTGTAGAGCAGATTTTTATTTTTTATTTTTTGGCTGGGCTGCAGCACAATATCCAATCATCAAAAATGCATCACCATTTGATCTAACAGATGATTGGCCAAGAGTGGCGGCGTGTCAGATAAAGATCTGCTTGTCATTGGTTACAGAAGTAAACAAGGATCAGAATTACTGATGCAAAGTATTAAAGTCAGTGTCCTGTCAATGGACAAAAGAGCATGAATTTATGACCAAAGGTAGTGGAGATTCATTCCATGGTTTCTGCCACATTGTCAATGCGATGTGGACATAAGCAGTCGAGGAAAAGCTGCAATTGAACGGCGTGCGAGTACGGATTAACATAAAAGTAATAAACGTGCAGCAGCGAACTCTTAAATGTTGGGTTTTACATTAAGTTTTGTCGACCCTGGATGCTAAAATAACTTGTGCAGAGCTGCAAGGTGGACTATACTATAAAACATCACTAGTCCTACGTAAGTGTAGACTGTGACGTGAAAGTGGATTTCAGTGATTCGCCCATAGCTAAAGGGATGACCATAAAGCGGTGTGTCTGCTGCAGACACAGACACTTAAGATAAGTTCCCAAAAGACTGAGGCTCTTAAAAATAAAGCTATACTTTTAGAGCAGTTGAATGTGTCTTCTGTTAAAAAAATATTAGGCTATTTTATTATGAATGTTTCTTGTTAAAAATATTTTTTTAACGTTTAAGTCCACACATCTTATGCTTTGAAGTATTCTGCACTTTAAAGATTAATCTCGGTGGTGACTTTTTAAACACCACAATGTATTAAATAAACACAAATGCTGGGAACCAATTCTTTTTTACATTTCTTTAATATTGTGTTCTATTCAGCCACACAAGCATCCTCTTTAAATTACTAAGAATTGTACTAAAAATCTGACTTTACCCGATTCTTATGTACATCTTGGTAATTTATTGATATGTCGCAAAATGTCCTCCTTTTTGGTGCCATAGAAATGGCCACCCTACTCAGCTGTGATATGAAATAACGATCAAGCGACCCAACAAAGAAGAACTACTGAAAACTCTATATTTTTAAACTTAAATCAAGGAAAATCTGAGTTTACTCAATGTCTGGCACTGTAGTAACTTTCTCCCGGAGGTAATCTGGTCAGGCAGGTTTTTGTTTATTTTCTGTCCTCTGTCTCCGCCTCCTTAAAGCCCTTTGTTTTATTTGGTGATTTAGTCAGGAGAGTTCTGTCATAGTTTTGTGTCAACAATAAAAAGAAATCAATCATTAGGTCCGTTGGTGACATTGGCTGTTAAAAACACAAACATAAGATGTCCTTTTAACGAGGATCCAGTTAAAGAACAAGAAGCATTAATTTGCAGAGAATTAAATACAGAGAGGGTTCCCAGACCGTGTAAAGATGTCCTATATATTTAGAAAGTTATCTCTATGAGTGCCTCTGCTTCGCCTTACAACCCATCACATAAATGCATGACCTTATCTATCCTCACATTTGCAGCATTGACTTCTTTAACAGGTATTTATAAGTAGGCCTAATTAATATCAGTGATAAAAACATTATAGAAAACAGCACAGTCAGAGAGCCACTTAGTATTTACTGTGTAATGGAAGACAGAAATAAAATGAGGAGGAAAATTATGAGATGACGCACAAAATGAAGAAAATAAACCAATGCACCCCCACCATTAATCATTATTTGTTAGAAAGACATTGAAGTCTAATGTATAATGTAGATGGTAGAGTAAGACTGCAACAATAAGTTGCAGTCTTACTCTAAAAGTACGGTAGGTAGATGAAGCAGCCAGCGTTGTTTAAAATATTCAATATAATGACTAGTTATTGTTTAAAAGTTTGAATATATTTACAAGGTTAATGCTGAATACATTTCATGGACAAAATCCATGGTTATACTGTGCAAAATTTTGTTGCTCTCTGTTCTACTACTTACTATATATATGCTCCCAATCTGTAGAATTATTAGACAGCATGGGGTTAATTTCCTATGTTATGCTGATGATACTTAGCTATGTCTAGCTATAAATCCAGATGAAGCTAACCCATTACTTAGAATACAGGAATGTCTTGAAGATATAAAAACCTGATGACTCTTATTGTTCTGCTCCTGAATGCAGACAAAAACAGAAGTTATAGTGTTTGGACCAGAGTCTTTGAAAAAGAAGCTGATTAGTCAGTCACTTCATTTGGATGGGATTAAATTGATCTCAGATAACAGAGTAAAAAATAATGGTGTTATTTTTTTATCAGGACCTGTCATTTAAATCACATATCAAAGAGGGTTCCAGAATTTCATTCTTTCATCTGCAGAATTTTGCAAAAATAAAAAATCTCCTGTCAAGGGGTGATGCTGAGAAACTAGTCCATGCATTTGTTACTTCAAGGCTGGGCTAATGTAATTCTTTACTATCAGGAAGTCCGCAAACTGTGGATAAAAGCCTTCAGCTGATCCAAAATGCTTCATCCAGAATCCTGATGAAAATTAAAAATAGAGATCATATTTCTCATATCCTGGCTTCTCTTCTTTGGCTTTCTGTTAAATCAGAATAGAATTTTAAATCCTCCTTCTCACATCTAAAGCCTTAAATGGCCAATCTCCATCTTATATCAGAGATATATTTGTTCCTTATGTTCCTAATAGAGCACTTCGCTCTCAATCTGCAGGTTTACTAGTGGTTCCAAGAATTTCTAAACGTAGAACAGGAGGCAGATCTTTTAGTTATCAGGCTCCTCTCCTGTGGATCCAACTACCAGTTTTGGTCCGTGAGGCAGACACCCTGTCTACTTTTAAGGGTAGGCTTAAAACTTTCCTTTTTGATAAAGCTTATAGTTAGAGTGGCTCAGGTTATCCTGAGCTATCTCTTAACTATCGCTATAGTTATGCTGCTATAGGCTTAGACTGCTGGAGGACACAGGGGAACCCTTTTTCATTATTATACTTCATTCTATCTCTCTTCTCCCACTCTCCATTTTTTTTGTAGTTCCATCTGTAACTCTATGCTCTCTCTGCTTCATCTGGTCTGTTCCTGTTACACCATCCTGGAGAGAAATATCAGCTGTGCTGCTGGTATCAACACCTTTGTTCCAGTCAATGAGTTGATGCAATCGACTGGTTCTCCTTAGATAGAAAACTGAATCAGTTTGACTGTATGATCTGGTTGAATTGTCTCTGTAAAGAGCCTTGGGATGACATGTGTTGTGAATTGGTCCTATATAAATAAACTGAATTGAATTCAGAGGCATGTTTGTTTTGACCAAATAATATTTTAGTACAGGACAAACCTGCAGATGTCTCACAGCAGTGACCTTTATTATCAGCAAAAAGTTATAAGCGAATGGAAGCAAAGGGTTGCATGCTAAAGAAAAACAATGCATTGTAACTGCATACTACTATAAGGAATGTTAACACAATATATTATCTTGTAGAATATTTTTGTCATCCAGAAAAGTAAAGACTTAAACTACATACTTTTCTAAATAAAGGGTGATATATTAGTTTGGCCCTTACTGACATGTTTAAGGTATTATCAAACTGTATTTTATCTTTTTATCTATGTTTTACAATGCAGAAATCCATCCTACTTTCCCTTTAATGAGGCGAAGTTACCCTGTGCCCTTAGGAGAAAAAAAGAAAACACAGAAAAACACAAAAAAATGCCATCCACTCTATGGTTTCCACTAGACAAGAGTTCACCTCAATTAAAAAGCGAAATATAAATCTGTATATTTACAAGATGTAGATGTAGAAGGCAGCAACCATGGCTTTGAAAGGATATGAATGTCATTAGCAAATTTGTAGCGCTGAACATTATTCTGGCTCCAGTTCCGACAAATTCACACCTCTCTATCTCAATTTTCATTTAGGAAAAAGCAACAAGTGTTATGAGTTATAAAATTCCTCCTGCCTAATGATTATCACATCAGATTACCTATCAAAAATGTGTAACGCTTATTTCCTGTGGTATAATGTTGTTACAAATGTTGTTTCCACGAAACACACACACATAAAACTTGCACTAGAGTACCAGGATGTTATGGATTGTTCCCATAACCAAGGTTGCTTGTTAGCTGGCATTTTTTCCTCACTTCTTTTGTTCTAAACGATTTTCCTTTCTTCAATCAATAAGAGATAAAATGGGGCAGGGTTAACTGTCCTAATTGTCCTTTTTGTTCCAGAGAAAGTATCGGAAATCCAATCCCAAGACAGCAAACGCTAAGATTATGTGTTTTTGAATGGGTTTAATGGGTTTTTGCTCATCATGCTTGAAAAAGAAAAACACTACTTGAAAGTCATCAATGCTTCTACAGGGCAAACGACTGCATTTTTTATATGCCAACAAGGACAGGTGGGCTTAGAGACAGAAATGAAAAGGGTTTGACCTGCAATCAACAAAGTTACAATAAAGTTCAGAGCAGTGCAACAATATCAAGATGCAATCAAAAATGAGTGAAAAAACCCCACTGCTGCTTGGAAAGAGGGAGAGAAAATAAAATAAACTGTACAACGATCTCTGGATGGAGTGAAAATTACAATAAGCTTACAAACCCTGTAAGCTGGTCTCCTACAGCCATAGCTCACATATTTTTGCCTAAAGGAAGGTTTTAATGACGTCTAAATATTCATATTATTATAAGTTATTAGGAAGCCTACCCTCACTTTCTTTTTTTTATAACATATTAAATCTAGTTTTTTATTTTGCTTCTTTTATACTTTTTTGGCTTATACTAATTTCTCTTATAAAAAAAAAAAACTTTCATTGAAGGTTAAACATGATATTTTTTACTAAGAAAGCGTAAAATGTCTTTGCTATTTAAAACAAATTTAACAGCAAATTATGCCACAAAGACATTTTGTTTTAATTAAAATAACTTAATAAAAGTATATCTTCAACCTCTGGAATGTATGAAGTTAAATCGTTTTGCCATATTTTTGTCATCTAAGTCAATTCTAGCCGTTTGAAGATCCTTTAATCAAGAACTGTAGCTATGCTTTTGTTTGAGTTGGGTCAGTCAATCTGGATATGAAAAAAAAAATCAGGTCCTCAGAAGACCTGTTTAGGGAGTACAATCTGTCACAACACTGCTGCATCAAGAATCTTTGCACTTTGTGATATTTGGCAGCTTAGTTTAAACCCTTAATTTTGACACTAACGGAATACACTTGGCAAAGTCTGGCAGATTTTATATGGGAGCGTGAAGTATTGATTGGGCATGCTTTCTCCTATATGTTTTAAAAGAAAACTAGGGAATAAAATAGTTTTAAAACTGGTCCATAGTGAAAGTGTATTTATCTGCAATTTTGAATTGTTTGCATTTGCAAGCACTGGTTGTCACAGCAAACAATAGTAGTGTTATCTTAATTGATCTCCCCGAATTGCTGCCTATCAGGGATTCTTGGAAATTTAAATGCACACACTGAAGCATTCAGCCAACAAAAAGCAAGCCTGAAAAGTATCTCCTTTTTTTCTAAAAGAAAAAAGTGGTTATTTTACGTTTTAACATAATCAGTTGTAGATGCTGTTTTTAAATTGGTTCACACAGCACTCTTGTTTCTGCTAGTCAAGCCCTATTTTTAACTGCTGATTGCCCCTGCTGACCGCACCTACATAATTGATTTAAATGAAACCTCTTCTCATGCCCCTTAGTATTAAAGTGCTTTGGTTCTCCTGTGGTTCATTTTAGCTTTCTACAATATAAGTATAGGTAGATCTATCAAAAGAGTGTGATGGGTGGTGAGAAGTACAAAGTCTCCCCTGATGCCCTGATTGAAGGCTGACGCTCTCTGAGGAGACCTGACCCTGGGGCATCGACATAGGAGAAAATGGCACCAAGGGAAGGAGAAGAAGATGTAAGAAAAGTCAATATCGCCTGAACATCCCTCTGTGGAACTGTTCAAAATGTGTTGAAGACCTCAAAGCCAAGCCAGAGTTAAAGAATCAGCTTGGACATTGGTGGATTGAGACTAATCTTTTTTTGCTTCCTTTTTTGCCCTATTAAACAATGTGGTGATCTGCCTCATTGATATATTTACATATCTACATTTCTGCTTAAAAGGTAAATAAAATAGTGAAACTCAATTTCACAAACAAAAAACCAAAAGAAATCTAAATTAATATCTATCACAGAGCTGCATTTCTGCCTAATGGTTAACCGATTGCTGTTAAGTACAGTAACAGAAAGAAATCAGCCAATCTAAACATAGGAAGGTATTTGAAAAATACATTTGCTAGGAAATTAAACATATAAATTAGGACAAACTGAGTAATAAACCCACAATTTTTCCACAGAGTATTCTGTGGCATTGAAAGAATAAAAAATATCAAAAATTTTCATTTTTCACCCTAACTGGACATAAAAACAAACCATTACAGGAACATTCACCAATCAAGGTTCTTTCTTGTTTTAATAATGATACACAGTGGATCTGGATGTGTGCTTTTGGATTAATTTGGCTAAGATTTCTTTTGTGCAATTACACCCTGAGTGAAAACACACTTAGGTTTGATTTGGATTTGATCAAGGTCCTTTTGGGGGCCCACAAAGAGGACATGGGTAGTTTTGTGTTGGTGAGTTTTTCTTCTTTTTAAAAGGAAAATCGTGATCTACAGTCGAACAAAATCTAACAAGAACAAGAAGACATTTAGTTTAAGGGGTTTTACTCAGTATTTCAGGTGCATTTTTGAAGTAAGACAATCTTTTTCTATGGTTGCATACGACATCTGCAAAATAACAACTGGATCTTAGTGATAATAGTGAAATTATCCTTGTTATTTAAATTAGTTCATCTTTGTAGGTTATCTGCCCCCGTGGCAAAGTGTTTCTGCATGAATTTAAAAATCAACCCTATAAAATAGATTGTTTACTTCTGATAGCAACATCCAGAAGTTAGGAAACTCTTCAATAACTACAAAACCACTTGTAAAATACTTCCATTCACATGATTTTGTATTTTTCCTTCTGTTTGTTGTTCTTGACAGAAAGATGTAAATAGAAAACATTTTCCTCTCTTTTAAGTGTTATCCAGTCTGTCGGCTGATTAAGTGAGCTGCCGAAAAGATGCAAAACAAGGCGCTTTTTCATCTCTGCATCAGCCTTCCATAGCGATAATGCTTCAAAGCATGTAAAAAAAAAAGAAAGAAAAGCACTTGAGCTTCAACATGGCTTACACTTAATTTCAGTCCAGAAACCTAACAACCCCTGCTGCAGCTTTCTTAAGATTTGCTGACAACTCTGCTGCCACACATTTTCACCATATACTTGGTCTCTGTTTAAATGTTTTGTCACTGACTGGTTTTAGTCAATTTCTAGATACTGCAAAGGTAATGTACTTTATTTGATTCTGAGCTTCCAAACTTCCCACAAAATATATTTTCCTAATACTCTTTTTCTTGTCTTATTTTTTTCCCGTACATGCAATAAAATATCAGTGCAACAGCAAAAAGTTATAAAGTTTTGAATATTGTCATTTGTTCATGAAAAAGCATTTCATGACGTTTTTATAACTGTTGCATATTTTAACATCATAACGCTATGATTCCTTGTTTCTTAGTGTAGGTTTGTTTAGATAAATGGTGCAAAGTGTGTAGTATGATATAGATGGAATTACCTTATTTTTTACTTGTCCATCTCATCTTTTTACTATACTGTATAACCATCTGTTGATCCAAGTTCAATGTTGTTTGGTTAAACATCCTGTTGGAGCTACATCAAACATTCGGTATCCTGGTAAGGTAGAGACTATTCATTTTTACAGACAGAGGGTCAGCATAGCGAAGCATAAGGTTTAATGTTATTTCCAGTCGTGCAGTTTCTAAGGAGCTAGTTATGAATTCAATTAAATTATGATAAATTGAATTACACCATGTTCCCTTCCTAAACAGCTGCCTGGATCACTAGAAGCTGACAGACCCACTGAAGATAAGAAGAGTTAGATCGATGCAGTCAATCAGGATGGAACAAACAGGTTAGTTTTCCCAGGGTCGAGGGGGAGTTACAGTAGATAACAGGCCTCCCCGGCCATCAGCTTATTGTCCAAAACATTTGTCTTTCTAAAAGGCCCATTGTAAAAAAAACCCTCCCATAAGTTACAAAAAATATTTCCTACTATTTTCGTCCAGGCAGTAGCAGGAAAGTAACCCCCACTCCAACAACATGGTTGGGACTCAGATGCTGCTTCCTTAAATCTATTAAGTTGCTCCAAAATAGTGTACAACATGATCAATGTATTAATCCTGTCAGAGGCAGGAAGTATGAAGCCTTAATAGTTCTCTCTGCTCTGGGGCTTGCAACCTCTCCATTACCTCCACAAACAATCCAGCGATGGTCACCTTTAGAGGAATATGCCTCTAGCTGAAGGTACAGCCTACCTGTGGTTCACTTTAAGCTACATAAATATGCACAAAATATTGAGACACAAGAATATCCTCATCTAACTGTCTAAACTATGTATTATGCAACGTAGATGCAGTCATCTACTGCATCTACGTTGCATTCCTCAGCTCACAGATGTCTTTTTGGTCGCCCTTTGTTATGTTCTGACCGCAAACAGGATTTAACATTTTTAACACAAAAGGTTAAAATGCTTTTTTTGTGGCATCATCCTCTATTAAATTACGTTATGCTCAGATTTCTGTTTCTCAGAACTTGTGGCATTGAAGTCATCCTCCAGGACCAATGAAATCCATGATTTCAACCCTAATCAACCTTTTGTTCATTTTGGTATATATTTTTTTCCCCCCTACGTGGCACAATGCTGCCTTCTGACCTCAAGTCAGAACATCTCAGTGTAGCTTGCTGAACTCTTATCCTGAGGTTCCACTGAACACACAAGCATCACGTGTTCATATGTGCTCTGCTGCAGAGGTTAATCACAGGTGGACTGCATCTGATTTACAAGGATCATTTACTGAAGTTAAGAACGCTTGTTTAATCTGATGTGTCGCATTTAGGAGCCCAGGAGAAGAAGTAAGAGACATATATGACAGGAATACAAAAATATTGCTGCATTAGTTCCAATGAGTTTGTATGTTCTAAATACTGTAAGTAGTACTGAACCAAAAATGCTTTTAACAGGAAATTTGAATATTTAAATCATTTTAGCACAGATAAAGATGGATGTCTCTGAGATAAGTTTATATAAGTGATCTGTTGTTTCTATAAGTTAGTGCTCCAAACATCCCAACAAGCTAATATTTTGATTCCTAGCTTTGATTACTAATTCACTTACTTTGATTACCAGCTGTCAAACAAACCCCAGGTCCATAACCTGTTTGAACTACTGCATTTACTGATAAATTAAGTTAATGATTGATAACTGATCATCCAAATTGTTAAGTCTAATCATTAAATGTTAGCACCCTATTGATCGCAATTATCCAGTGGAAATGAGATATATGTTTGTGGTCATTATTCTAATTAGAATAATACATGTTTTATTGTTAAATTACAATTATGATTTTAATTCAATATTTATCAATCATAACTACAGAACAACAGTTTTCTGCAGATTCTGAAAAGCACTTTAAAAAAGAGCCATTGGGTCAGGACTCAGTTGTTTAAGCCGATGAATTACATTCTTTCAAAGGCGCTGTAGAGATTTGTCCCTGTGATAAATGTGACATGAGACCATTAATTAGGATGAACAGAAAAATTACACTTTGAAAATCAGTGACACATGTTCAACATAAAAGCTCAACCTTGACTCCTTTCTTCTGGAGAAGCAAATAATTTCATTATATTTTGTTTTAAAAAAAGAAAAGGACAGCAACCAAATAGTTTAGGTCAGGGAAAAAAAAGGTAATGAGGGGGCCACATGCCGAAGGCATGGCCCACCTAGTACTATTGCACATATTTATTCCGCGTATTATAGCTTATAGTTCTCCTTGTCCCCTAAAAACTTCGGCGCGTAACTAGTCCCGCACGGTTTGGCGGATCGCGCCCAAAGTTGGCACACGCGTCGGGACCAATGGTGCGATGCGTGCTTGCATATAACTTTCTCATTAGTCCGAGAGTTTGCGAATTATTAGCGAAAATGTCGCAAAAAAATCCCATAGGAAATTAATGGGGAGAGGGAAAAAAAAGGATAAAAAACAGCACTTCACTGTGTCGGCATACATTCACCTAGAAAAACAGTTTAAAGCTCAGTTTGTAGATAAATTCTTCGTCTATATAAAACTGAAGACGGCATGTTGATAACTGCTACGGTTTTTGTATAATCAGACCATAAGCGCCACAAAGTTTTAGCAAAATCCAGCCTGCTAGAGTGGAGCAGCTGGAATGCTAGAGTGTGAGGCAGCCGTTTTTTTTAAGACCAAAAAACATTTTAATCTCGCCCTCACGACCACATATTTATAGCTAGAGTCACTATTTTTGGTCAGTTTGTAGACTGAAATCTCTGGACTCACACAAGGTCTTCGGAATTACGGTAGGATTAATACTTTTCCTTAAAAACCCTCCAGACCGACCTAAAATCGATGAAAATCAGAGCCTTTTTTCATTGGTTTTGGAGCAGAAGAGGGGAGAAAACGAATCAGACTATGTGTTTTCAACTCGTCATAAATATTGCTCTGAATGACACACATACACCAAAGTTGGCATAGTTGGAGTCGAAGGATGGCTGACGCTCACGGTGAATTTGTTTTTTGAATAACTCATACGGTTTTTGCTCAGCAGTCGTTTGTTCGGAGGATATTTTAAGCACCTGAAAGCTGGTTGAGAGTGAGCTGCTGCAGCTAGCTCAATTAGAAGCTCAGGTGTGAGGAACAGTTTTTTCATTCTCTTCCAATTCAGGTTGTAGATGACCTACAACCATGAAAGTTACTCTAATTGAAGACAAGATATAGCTGTCGCTTAGATAAAAAGAATTTTTCAGATACCATTTACGGTTTTTACTCAGCAGTCATTTGTTCGGACGGGACATCCAGATGACAGCACAGCTTTAACCTTCATCTCCATGTAATCTAATGGGAGGATCAGGTATGACACACCATTTTGTTTGTGCTTCGTTTTGGGTTGTGAAACACCTACAGACATGAAAGTTACCCCAGTCTGAGGCAAAGGATAGATGTTGCTTTCCCTGAAAGAATTTTTCAGATACCTTTTACGGTTTTTGCTCAGCAGTCGTTTGTTCGGAGGGTAAGCACCTGGAAGCTAGCTGACAGTTAGCTTCTGCAGCTGCCTGCTAGAGTGCAGCAGCTGAAATCTTAGTGTGAGGCGGCCGTTTTTTTAAGATAAAACATTATGTTCTCGCCCTCACGGCCACATATTTGGAGCTACAGTCACCATTTTTGGTCAGTTTGTAGGCTGAAACCTCTGGACTCACACAATGTCTTCCGAATTACGGTAGGATTAATACTTTTCTTTAAAAACCCTCCAGACCGACCTAAAGTCGATGAGAGTTTCAGCCTTTCTCCATTCTTTTTGAGCTGAAGATGGGAGAAAAACGAATGAGACTATGTGTTTTCAACTCGTCATAAATATTGTTCTGAATGACACACATACAGTTGGTATACTTGGAGTCGAAGGATGGCTGATGCTCATGGTGAAAATTTCTTTTGAATAACTCATACGGTTTTTGCTCAGCAGTCGTTTGTTCGGAGGGTATATTAAAGGAATAGTACACCAAAAACAGGATTAGCCTTCATTTTCTACTCACCCCCATGCTGAACAACATTCTGGAGTACTTTTTTGATATCTCAAATGTATCTGGAGATCTGGGAGGCTTCTTGCTGTCTGCTGACATTAAAATAATGGAGGTCTATGGTGCCCGAGGCAGAAAGGTCCATAAAAGTCCACAAAAAACGTGTCAATATTCCTCCATACTGCTCGTCCAATGTATTCCAAGTGTCCTGAGTGGGTAGCGTCCATGATTTACTCGAAACGAAGTCATTTAGAATGTTTTTAGAGCCTAAACAGTAGTGTATAGGCTTTCCTAAAAGCGCGTTCACGAGTGTACGGAAACCGCAGCAGACCGAACCAGATGAAAGTGCGCATTCAGCGTCTGTTCTGCCGATAATGCAACCGGATCCCCAGACGGGCAGTAGGTGGCCCCCCTCAAAATTTCTTTAGAAATTTTCTAGTTTTAACTAGTGCCTTGAATTAATGTTCTCTAAACCCAAACCTTTTGACCTCTTAGAATTAAAGAAAGCAATGATTATTGGTTATTGTTATAAAAAAAAACCCTGACAGAAATGAACAAGAACTTATAAAATTAGAGCACTTAAAATGATAATACTCTATACTATACTATGATTTTTTTTCCAGCATTTTCTTATCCTGTGATTATGTAAACACCCATTCTCTTGTAGGTTTCCATGGTTTCTTCTCTTTATGTCACTGGTTGGACAGCTCATTAATCTTCAAAAGGGTTTCAGTCCACTCATTACATGTCCCATTTACTGTATATTCACCGCACAACACTCAACTTTTCACAATGAGATGGAAGAAGTAGAGAAAATGGAGATGTTTGGAGTGGAGTGCTGGTATCAAGCAGGTGTAAAATTAAATGCATGAAAAGAAGAGGGGGCATATTATCAACAAAGTTTAAGAATAGATTGAGTAAACTCTGCCTCTATAATGGACATCTCTGGCTCTAAAGTCTGGACTTTAAAACCTAGCTTTGCATTTATCCAAGTAATTTATTCTGTATGATATTTTAGCACAAAAAAGCACACATAGAAGGCAAAATTATTTCTACTGGTTTAATATTATAAACTTTATAGCTTATTATAGAACTTAGAAAGGGTTTACCAAATATAAACTACTATTTATATATAAAAGAAAATGCAGTAATTTTATGAGAAGAAAAATGAAGCAATTAAAAGAAATTTCCTAAGCTCTTACAGAAAGACTCATTTTTATCCAGCTGATTAAAAATATTTCTTTTTGACAGCTCTCTTATTTTTCAAATTGTTTTTATGCCCTACATTTAGCTGGACAATTATTTTTATTATTATTTTTTTAAATCTACAAATCTGTTGTGGAGATTGTGATCTGTTTTGCCACCATCCGCTGGGGTTACAACATCGGAACAAATGACTTAATAAGCTGAACAAGCTGATTAAAAAAGGGCTGCTCTGTTTTAGGAACTCGTCCAGAACCTGTGGAGATGATATCACAAAGAAGAATTATCAGGAAATGAAGAAAATTATTGAAAACAGGGAGCATTTCCCTCAGAAGACTGTTGGACAAAAACAGAATATCAGAGGCTTCTCCAGATCCGACAGAGAGACTGCTACAGCAGATCCTTCCTGCTTACAGAAAGCACGTAAAATAATTTTTAATGGATTATTATCACACATTTTAGATCTTATTATAGAATCTGGATGGGGTTCAGAAAATTGATAAAATAGAGACTTCCAATGATATATCAAAGAAAATGCATTAGTTTTATGAGAAGACAAAAGAAGCAATTACAAGCAATTTATTGTTTGTAAATTAATTGTAAATATTGACAAATTGTTTAATTGCTACAACAACTGGCTAAAAAACAAAAAGTAGTTAATAGCAGTACTGTTTTCGTCAATGATGACGATGACGAAAGTACGCTCTTTTCTTCATGACGGTGACGAAACCTGACAAGCTAAACATGGATCTTTGATGATGAAAACATGACAAGTCATAGGTGTGACTTTTCTTCAAAGAGACAAAACTAAATGAAAATTAGCGGGTTGTTGGCCAGACGTGTAAAATGCATAATTGTGCTGTAATCTGTTAGACAAGTTAAGCAGTATTAACTGTGCTGATGCATCTTGTTTGGTCAGGCAGCTCACCTGGCGTGCAGCGGTTCACATTCTGCATGCCCACTGATGGATCATGGCAGCAGTGGCAGGGGTAAAAATAACCTGGAATGGTCCGGTACCAAACGCTGAACTCTGACAAACTGTGCTCTTCCAGTGGTGCTTTTGCAGAAACGTGCAGCAAGTCTCCACTTCACGCTCCACACCAATGGTTCTCTCTCCAGAAAATGTATCTTCCTGCTCAATAAACTATATGTGGCTGATCATCCTCTGTCAAATGTAAAAAATCCCTTTGTCTAACTATCAGGATTTTATTTCTTCAAGCTCACCAGAGGTGATGTTAAACATTCTTTCACTTCTACCAAAAGGTATCTCTAAATTATATCCAAAGAAAATATTTAATTGCAACATTGGATAAAGAGTCAGTTGAAAAGGTACAGAGATCTTTGAATATTTCTCTCTCCTAGTTATTGTTTCTATCAACTCAAGTATTATGTAAATGTTTTCCTTGTATTGTCATTAAAATATTTTCTCATTTTAGCATATTCATTCAATTTAGGTCTGGATTGCCTTTGAATTTAAATCTACTTTGACCCCTGAGCAGTGGTAACTGTTTTTGTTTTTCTGTTTTTGGAGCAATGAAGATTCTATTGATCTATGTGTAATGCATAATTCATAGTAGATCAGGAAATATTTGCTTCAGAATGGAAACCTTAGATTTTTAAACCATTCCTTTATTGTATATTTTGTTAACTTGTCTGTCTGCTATATTAACCAATATGATGTGTTGAAGTAAAACTGCTATTTTCACAGCTTCTGTGAGACACTTTTTTATAAAGTAGGGCAATCATATATAATAAAGTTTATTTGAATTCTATAAATCAAAGTTTTCTGCCCAACAGCAATTATGACCTGCATGGCAGCATTCTATACCCAGCTATTGCAGTATCTAGGCTAGAGCTGTCAGTTTGGTAAAGAATTTTGTTGGTATTCTAAATTGTAAGGGTTCACTTTTTTTGCAACATAAAGGTGACTAAAACTAGACTAAAACCTAAGTTTTAGTTGAGTAAAACTGACTAAAATTATAACACTGTAATAACTAAAATGCGACTAAAAATAATAATAGTTTTCATCCTGGAGACTAAAACTAAGGCTAAATCTAAGATGGCTGTCAAAAACAACACTGGTTAATAATTTAGTGTATTTAAGGAATTGTTCAAAAATAAACAGTAAAAAAAACAAATAAACAAACAAACAGAAAAAAAAACTGGTGTCATAGATTTAGTGATTTTTAAAAAACATGCAAACTTTTTAAAAGAGTTTAGCACAGTATTAAAAAAAAGAACAACAACAAAAGAAACCACCTAACAGCTAGGTCTATTGGGCCCATATATTAAAAGTCTTTAGCATAATAAATAAATTGAACATTATTGATCTCAAATTAGAGAAATTTATCTCTGCATTTAACCCATCCCCTTGGGGAGCAGTGGGTTGACATTGTGCGGCGCCCGGGGAGCAGTGTGGGGTTAAGGGTCTTGCTCTGGGACCCAGAGTGGCAGTCTGGGGGAGTGGGGGATCAAACTCCCAATCTCAGGATTTAAAGCCCTATGCCCTAACCACTAGGCCGCCACTTCCTTACAATGCACAGTTTCAAATGCTTTGGACAAAACTCTAAAAATAAAGCTCAGTTTAGTAGACGACATCCAAAGGCGCCAGTAAGAATGGTAAAATGTGGACAGTGGTCTTCACTGTCCACATAGATTGTTGCATTTTTATATTTTTATGTAAATCAATCACAGGGCAGTGCATCGTATTTGCTAGGTGATACCTTAACAGTTCAACTATGGCCTTCAGTCGGAGGCTCACATTCAGTGTTGTTAAGGAGACTTGAAGAAATTATTATTATCTTAAAATCCTAAAGCCAGGCGTACACTGCTCACACTGTACGACTAACCGCAGGGTTTAGTCATACAGCGTGAGCTTCAACTCACGATTTATGTTCGACCCCACGCTCTGATGAAATCTACCTGCTCACACTGCACGACTAAAAATCACGTCGGACTCATCTCCGCAGTGAGATGGGGCTGCTCTGACTCGTCTATCCAGAAGCCAAACGAGTAGAAGAGGAATATTAAGCTCACTATAGTGAAACTCACTGCCTTGGCAATTTGTGCATTTTTGAATTGAAAGCCCTAAAAAGAAAAGACATGGCTGAGCAAACGTGGCTACTACGGTCTGTCAATTTTACAGACAATTCCATTTCACCCACTGCATCCCCGCCATGCTTCTGTGTTTACATCAAAGATGTTTGATTTTCTCCCCTCCGTTGTAGGTGAATCGCTCAGTGACCTCACGATTCCGGAATCGGGAGGTGGTCGTGAGAAGCCGCTACTCGTTACCCCCTGTACACTACGTGACTCACGATGCAAGATCTGGCTAAAAGTCGGCCTGATTGAAAGATTCTCGCCTGAATGGAAAATCACCCCGAAAATCGCACAGTGTATGCCCGGCTTAAGGGACCTGCAGGTTTAGTTTTTTAATTGATTGGTTTTAGGTTCTTTTGTTTTCAGTTCATTCCACTATGTAATGACTGAATATTTCTAACTGGAATATTTTATTTATTTGTATGTTCTTTATATGCAGTGTTTGGTTTCCTCAATTTCCAGTTTTCTCTTAGCATCAGTCTCAGGCCGTTTCTCAATATGTGTACTTGTGCGTTCTCTTGTGCTCGTATACTCGTGAAACGTCATCAACCTCAGCCCTAGTACTGTTCCAATTCATAAGAACAGCAGACCGAGAACAGACAATGTCCCTGGAAGCTGTTCTCGCCCCTCCCTATTTACCGAGTATGCAACAGTGCAGACTTGTCCTTTCTTGAGATTGACAGCTTTCCCAGCATGCACTGCGACAGCAGCAGCTTTCAATGGAGCGCTCCATTGAAAGTTAAAAGTTCTCTTTTCTGTTGCTATTGTTCAATAAAAATATGTTTTGAGATAATTTGAGGTGAAAATATTATACTTTAAATCATCACTATAAGATTTAATGCATAATTAAAAAAAATTTAAAATTCCGAACTTAAGAGGACAGCAGCAATCAGCTGACCTCTGAGACTAACAGCAGCCAGGGCTAACTTCAGGACGTCTGCAGCAGCCCTCTCTCGGCATAGCCGTGTCTGAAGTACCGCTCGGTCTGATGGCGATTTTTTTTGTTTTATTTTTGCAAAATGTTCATTTGATTTGTGCTTATCTGACTGTGCTAATTATTATTACCCCACTAAATGAAAAAAGTCAGAATTTATTATTATCTAGAGACTATTAATAACAGGAGGTGAAATGCAGCTGTAGACGAGGTGGGCATGTGGTGATGTCACGAGTACGCATCTGTTCCAATTGACCCATATTTCTGCTGCATGCTCCTGTTCTCCCCAAGTCCATACTTTCCTGTGTTCTTCTTAAGAACATACTCGGCGAGGACACAAGTCCGTACTGGCGTTCTTGTGAATTCAGAAACAGCCGTAGACTGATGCTAAGAAAAACTGTAGTTCATGGTTGGCACCACATTTTAATATCCATACTCTTTTACTAAAAAGGTTGCTTTAGTTGTTTTATAACTAAACAATTAGTTATTTTATAACCAAAGCAACAATTTCTTGTGCGATCCTGTTGGATCTCTGTCTGGTTGCTAGTTTCTCTGAAAGAGAAACTTGAACTTCTATTCACAGCAATATAAATCTCTCTCTTTCTGTCAGTGTCTTCTACTCTCTCACTTCCTTTCCTTGTCAGTCCTTATCACTTCTAGCAGTCCTGCATCCACCTCTATCAGTCTTGTTGAGTGTCAAATTTCAGTGTCACTCCTTTCTGTCTCCACTCTCCAGTCTTTCTTTCCCACTATCTACCTTAGAAATTTTAAAGTATATTGGTTTTTACAATACTTTAAAGCGTGTTAAGCTTCTCTCTTTTTTTTCTATCTTGATCTCTTTATATTTGTTCTGTAATCTTTAATGGTTTCCTCCTGTGTGCAAGACCACATTAACAGAATATGCTCTAAAGCTAGATAAGGCAAATCATGAATTCAGGGAGGCTTTTGTGCAAGTTGAGAAAATCCTCTACAGGCAGCTTTGGCAAGATTTTACATGTGGCCTGAATGACCTCATTCATGGAAATGTTTGAAGTGATAAATGCCAAAAAGTGAAAACCCTGTCCCAGTCATCACCAACATTCTTAATTTGCAACATAGTATGCAAAATGTTTCTACATGTAGATTACTTTGATTTTTTTTCTTTCCTATTTGAATTAAAAATGGTAATTACATTTATTTTCATATTTGAAATTGAGAAATAAAGTAAAAAAAAAAACTGTAGTGAGAAGAGTATGTTTGTATTTCAGGATTCAACATTTCTAACAAAAACTGTACCTTATAAACATATAGGGAGTATTAAATCAAGCAAAAAATATCACCCAGTTGTATTTATAAAGTTGTTCATGTGAGTTTAAAAAACAAAAAACACCTCCATTTCTCCAAACAGCTTTGTCAACAGCTGTACAATTTCTCATTCGTTTGAGTCATGGCGACCACACATTTGCTTAGGTAACCAGACCTTAGATCATTTTTTTTTTTTTTTTTTTTTAAGACATTTTGGCTCTTCTTTAGCACTGATTTATCTATTCAGATAACAAAATTGTCTCAAAAACGAAATCAGCAACTCTTCAGTTCTGTACGTTAAAGATATTACTTTCTTAAAATATAATTTTTTTTTTATTTAATTCTCATGGTGGATAAGTTTTAAATCCGTTTTGATATTTTATTTTGTGCAGATTCACATTTACTTGACTCCTCTACCAATAAAGCATAATTAGTGCTGTTGTTGGCCTGGTGAGTAATGGTTTGGTCACATGAAAGACAGGACCCTTTTTTCTACTCTGTTGGCTTTAATGCTACACAGGTTGTTTTGAGAGATATCTAAATGTGGACCGGAATGAAAATAACAAGGCAGCCCATCAGTCCATAAAAGTTATGTGATGTGATTTGTAGAGACACAAACACAACAACATCCATGCACTGCACCTCAAGCGACGACAGTAAAAAAGGAGAGCCAGAAGAGGTTGTGTCCAAGATGTCACTGAGACAAACATGCAACAAGAGGCTCAAGTGCATAATGACCTAAAAATAATCAAATTTGGTTTAAAGAAAGAATTGGTTCTTAGAGGTATTGCACTACTGACAATGAAACTAAAATCCCTAATGTTCATTGTTTCATCAGTGTAATAAGTTAATATTTTAGGTAGAATCTTTAGCAGCCATGTGTCTTGTCCATCCACCCATTTTGGGAGTTCTGCATGATCAGAACTCCCAAGGGAATTTCAGGGAGCGTATCCCTCCAAGAAAATCGTTGTTGACACCATGTATTTCCATTGTCTGTCTGATGTGAGAAATACATGAAAGCACAATCTGATATTGAAGCTAACAGGTTAAGAAGGATACACAGCAACTTTTACCTAAAGACCACATCACAAACTTCAGTCCTACAGATAGGAAGACAAACCTTTTAAACCGTAAAATGCAAAAAAAATTAAATTTCAGTTTTAAAGGAAATGTCCAGTCACATTCAGAATAAAAACTTCTGAAAGTACTATAAGTATGAAATTATTACATACTTTTCAGTAAAACTATAAGTGTTTTTAATTAGGAGTAATTTTATCTGAATGTGCTTTACATCCATGTTTGTCAAAGAACACTACTGACACCTACCTGTTTGTGACGTTACGGTGCGATATCGGCTGTTGAGCAAGTCTCAGTGCTGTATCTGGTGTTTGTCACAACGCGCTATTATCCATGATGGTGATGACCAGTGCACTATGTGAATCAGAGAGTAATGGGTTTATGACATGTTTTTCTCTGGCCAGAAGTTCAATGGCAAATCCTCCCTCTTCAGGTTGGCAATCCAACAATGAACCGGAAAGGTGAAATAACTCTTTTTTCTTTTTTTTCACTTTTACCCGATATATTACAAAATCCAACTGCCATGCACGTGTGCATTGTCAGTTAAACTATAGCTCTCGCAAAATTCAATGGTGAAGTCCTCTGAAAATCGTCAGTAATTGTTGTTGCTTGCAGATGTGTCCAGTAGTTCCCATTGATTTTGCTTGTAAAACGGGGAGAATGGCGTTAGGCTTACCGCACTGTGACATCATTGATGGAAGATGTCAGGAGTGAGGTGTTACTATATTTGAGCAAACATGGCCTTTCCCAGACTCAGTGATCGCGACGAAAATTATTATTATTTTTTTTTTTACTGAGTAACACTAAATTAATCAAATCACTGCAAACATATTAGTTTTAGGTATAAATATTGACCCATTGATTATTTGTTGCTGACTGGACTTTTCCTTTAGAAAATATTTCTTTCAAATTAGTATTAATTCAGTTTTTTGAGAAACTATATTTTGAGTTTCATTAGGTTAAATAGTGTGTTGTGTGTTTAGAATACATTTATTTATAAGAATCGAGTTCTATTTTCCTATCAATTACAGAAATAACTGTACCATATCATTAAAAATTACTAAGATGGCAGAGACAGTTATATAAAACACTTACTTTAGATCCTGAAATGGTTCTGCCCGCACGTGTGAAGTCTCAACAGAATGGCTAAACACTACTCCTTCGTCTCCTGTAAAAAGGGAAAAACAATTAAATAAAGCAAAACAAAAAAATCATTTTAACATTAACTACTTTGTAATCATAAACATTCCTTGCGATATTTGCTGATAATTTAAACTCATTTTCATGGATTCAACAATCACTGATGACGCAGAGCAAATTTTTTTTATGGAAAACCGTAAACAAGATACATCGAATATAATGAAAAGAAAGGAAATAAAATGCGTAAATATACCTCAAAGATAACATCATTGCATCATGATTACATGAATTGCACTGCATAAAGCAAACATAAAGTAGCTGCATCTTAGAAAAAGGCAGCAGCTAGAAAACTAAAACTAAGAGCAGATATTTTTCACCCATTCTGAATGTCTACTCGAGCAGAGCAGAGGTCCATCAGAATTAAACAGCCTGGGTAGACACTGCATCTCTGCTGGCTCTACTCCTGATGCTGCTTAGCCTCCTGCCTGAGGGGAAAGAGGCAAACACTGTGTGTGCAGGTGTGTGGGATCTCTACATTAATGGTAAACCATCACCCTGTGTTTGCTGAGTGTGAAGATACGAAAAATAGGATAAGGCAAGTTTTCCAGCTAATTGAAAAATCTTGTTTTTAGACATTTTTGTTAGTAAGCAGAAGCTGAATTATCTGCTGTTTTAAATATTAAAGGAAATGCTAAAAGTAATTGGTTAATATGCTTTAATTAGGCTAAGACTGCATTATCCTTCTTCCAACACACGCCTTTTTCCATGGAAGGAATAAGGTTGCCTCTGATATAAAGACGTGCTTAGCCCCCTGTGTCCAGCAGCCACCTCTGCAGCTGTGAACAGATGTTTGGCAGTAGCTCTTGCTGAGACGATAGAGGGTATAGTGAAAGCTCAGCACCGCGGCAAATTTAATACTGCATGAGGCAAAGTCACTGGTGGGCTCACAGATAACAAGACGGCTGACTCTGTGTTTGAAAATGAAGCAGACAAGTATCTTTTGAAAGAAATTCAGAAAACTGCTCCAAAACTGAAGTCTTTGCAAATAAGAAAAATTAAAGGGAGATGTTTTACTGTTGGGGACCTACTGTATATACAGTAATGCTCTTCGTCTTGCCAACAACAATTTGACTTTCGTTTTCCAGCTTCTTGTGGGGATTTTGTTGCTTCTCTTTTGTGTACATGAAATGTTAATGAGCTTCTCACCCTCGGTTTGGTGGCACCTTTCCCAATTCAGAATACCCATGGAGGGTTTTCAAAGCACAGTCACTGACCTGAAACATGCAGACCCTCTAAGAAACTCACATAGAATTCTGTGGTACTGTCACTTATTTTGAAATGTGAAAAATACCAGCATATATAAACAATGTCAGTCAGTCTTCTCTTTTCTCTGTCACCTAGTGAAGGACAAAAAGCATTCACCTCATCCCTAAAACGTTGCCCTCATTCTTTCAGAGTGCCTCTAATGGACGAATCTTCCAAATTGCCTTCAGCTCTATGTAAATATCGGATTTAGCAAGTTAACCTTCAGACTTCAGTTCATGGTGTTTGTATGATCACACAGCCTCCATATCTATCACAAACATTACAACCAAAATGATTATAATTTGATTATTTTCTATTTTTTCATATATATCATTCATAGCAGTAGATTGGCTTTTTCAACATATTAAGGAACATTTATTTTGCTCATTTTGAGGCAATCGTAAACATTGGAGCTGTGTTTATTTATTACAACTCATCCGGAGTTTCTTTATGGCCAATTGTGTTGCACATCTTACATCCACAGGATGTAGCATTGTGTAGAGACAGATCTGGATGAGGACAGGGACTGTCTACAGTTCAGTTATTGAGTAGTTAAATAGTAAAATAGTTTCAGTCATTCTAATATCAGACAAATATTCAGAATTAGTAGCATTCATGATTTAATGCAGAAAAAAAGGAAAGACTGAGTAACTAACTTAAAAGGCTTTTTAGAAACTGTGATTCCTTTTGCAGATGAGCATCCGTTTCAGTACAACTGGGCATTGGTGAGGTACCCAAAACAATCAGGCTTGTGTTAAATGATAAAACAATATTTTCATCCTAGGAATTTTTACCTGGAAGACTCAGATACCCAAGGAACCATAACATACAAGCATTTATTTTATCCAATTGTGTGGAATTAGCATCAAAACTTAATATAATAATTGCTAGCTAGGTTTACATGGAGATAAGTCATTGTGATAAATGGCTGATCTGACTCAAAACATCTCATGTAAACA
This sequence comes from Cyprinodon diabolis, assembly GCA_030533445.1. Lineage (NCBI taxonomy): Eukaryota > Metazoa > Chordata > Actinopteri > Cyprinodontiformes > Cyprinodontidae > Cyprinodon > Cyprinodon diabolis. The sequence continues at coordinate 14,521,846 of CM060066.1, read as the reverse complement.
TTCCAGTCAGAGTATTTTCATCGGATATGGTGGGATCTAAATGACAAAGTCATTCTCCCTGAGAGGGGGCTGCGCTGTGCTGCAGTGGGTAGCACTGCCTTGCAGTAAGAAGCTTCTGGTTTCTATTTCTGACCTGTGGTCTTTCTGCATGGAGTTTTCATGTTCTCCCTGTGCATGCGTGGGATCTCTCTGGTTACTCTGGCTTCCTCCCACAGTCCAAAAACATGAATGTTAGATTAATTGGCTTCTCTAAATGTCCTTAGGTGTGAGTGTGTGTGCATGGTTGTCTGTCTTTGTGTTGCCCTGTGACAGACCGGCGATCTGTCCAGGGTGTACCCTTCCTCTCGACCATAGACTGCCAGAGATAGGCACCTGCCCCACAGTGACCCTGACAGATGCGGGAGAAAATGGAGGGATGGATCTGCTGATTGACAATCTGATCAATATTCATGTAAATACTTAGTAAGATCAAGGTATAAATAAAAGAGGCAAGTTGACCTAAGTGCGTATGTGCACCCTACGTCAGTGTGATCTAGTCAACCTTGAAAAGCTATAGATGCCATGTCAATATATTCCCAATAGGATGTTTAAGAGACACATTATCAGTCAGAATGGACAATTTTATCCTGATTACTTATGTCCATATGAACATTAGTTTACTTGAGCTTCTTCAAAGTTCAAAACAAAAATTACTAATTTAAAGATACCATTTCATTAATACTTGAAACTAATATCTTAATGAATTTTAGACAATAAATACCTGTATCTCTTATCTGGTGTCTGTTTAGAAAGTTTATTTTTTATCAACGACAGATTAGCCGACTGATTCAGCCTTGTTACAATTAATTAAGGTTTCATTTTCCGTTTAGTCCCTGCTCTAAGGAGAATAATTCATCCTTCATTTTACAATAAAACTGATCAGAGGTCGGTAGTAACTATTTACATTTACTCAGTTATATTTACCTGAGCAACTTTTTGAGAAAAAAAAGTGTACTTTTAGGAGTAGGTATACAGTAGTATACTTTTAAGTTTTACATGAATAAAATTGTGGTTAAGTATCACTGCTCTTACTTGAGTAAAATTTCTGTCTACTCCATTCATTGTGAGTAACTTATTTTAATGAAAAAAGCTTTTTTAAACAAATGTGCACCATTGAAAGAAACACTTTCCCAAGTCTTATTGGTTAAATGAGGTTGAGTGATAATACATTATACAGTATATTGTAATTTAACCTATTCTTACACAATACAACTATTGATTTTGGAAGTTTTATAACTCAATCAATATTAAATATGTTGTCCCAATCATGGATTGTCAGTAGAACAGTTGCCAAGTACTAGAGTAGCCTTTTTACCAAATACTTTTTTACTTTTAATAGAGTAATTTCTTTAGAGGCAACTTTTTAATTTTACTGGAGTAAAAATACGATGAGGTTTTACTTCTACTTAAGTACATTTTGGGTACTCTTCCCACCTCTAAAACTAATACACATTTTTATTTTTAGAAATCAAATGTTTTCAAGTTCTTTTATGTTGTATAGTTTTCATTAGCCATACTTAATTACTAAATTAAAGCATCTCTTAAGTTTTACTGTTTACATTGCAATTAATTCTCTTTATTTTTTTGTTACACTAAACTTTATGTTGGTAATTAACATTTAATGTTATTTGCATGTTTCAACATGCATTTGCACAATTTATTCTATAAACTGCTTCCTTTTGTATTTGTCTACATGTTAAGTAGATGTTGATGTAAACTCTGATCATTAACTGATCGCTGCTCCCAGACTGTGGAACAAACTACCCCCTGACATCCGCACCACTACTGACCTCAGCCTTTTTTTAAAAAAGCTTAAAACCCACTTTTTTAATTTAGCTTTTAATTCTGACTATAATACTGTCTCTTAGATATCATCTTTCTGTGTGCTTCTTTCTATGAACCTCTGGAAGGCTTTTAATGTCCTGCAGCACTCACCACTACAGCACTTTTAATTGTATCTTGTATGTTTTTATATGTGTTATGTATTGTTTTTACGGCTTTGTTGTAAAGCACTTTGGGTACCATTTGGCTATTGTAAAGTGCTATACAAATAAATTTGATTTGATTTGATTTGATACATGAGAAAAAGACCTTTTACTTGCAATGAGGAAAAAGTTTGTTTTTATAATTACTGAAGATTTATGTAAAATTAGATGAGAGAAAATCTCGTAAGTTCTACATCTGAAGCTCCAAACCCTGATCCTCAGCTATGACTATCCTGCATGTTTTAGGTGTTAAAAGTAATTCCTGCAACACACCTTACCTCAGATAAATGGTTTATTAAAAGGTTTCAGCAGCACTTTATGTCCAGGATGTGATGCATTAATTTTATTTGAGAGTGCTACAACAGGGACATCCAGTGAATGAAAGATATTGTCGCCGGAAGTTATTTAACCTTTAATTGCTGTAAAGATTAATTTTAGACATTTATGATGAAAAATATGATGTGGGTAAGTTTTTATTCTACACAAATGTGTTATTTTTGTATTAATGTTATTACTACTGATATATTTTATGTATCCAAATACCATAATATGCAGATTATCTGTTTTGATTAGCCCTACATCATTTTAAACATTGGATCAGATGTTATGAGCTGACAGTAACTTAATACTTCTGTTGCCATTTTTACCAAGTACTTTTTTTTAACTCTTAATAGACTTTTAGTTGATTAAACAAATGTTAAATTAGTGTTACTCTTACATAGGTGACATTTTGGGGTACTCTATCCAGCTGTGGTCGCATCTAAATCTTGCAGGGCAGTTGTCTCTAAATAAAAAGCCACTGTTACAGTAAGAGTTTGTCACACATTAAACAGATCATTGATTACGTTACCTGTGACTTTAAGTTTCTCAGTACCGATGCTGACCTCCTCCTCATCTGCAGAAAACAGAACTCTCTCACCATCAGCACTCTTCACTTCAAACCTCTGACACTGGGCCTCCACCATGTCAGATCCTGAAAGAGCAGAAGAAAGATTGAGTGTCTTAGATTTAAAGCATACTCCAAAACAGTAAGAGACGGTTCATGAAAGCAGTCGGATTCCTTCACTAAACTGTCCATAGTGTTAAGAATAAAGAACCGAAGAGGGCTATGGACTGTAAACTAGAGCATCTCTTAGTTCATGCTTGGACACCACATAAACGGCAAAAATCAAATTGCGACTTTTTTTTTTTTTTTTTTTTACAAGGATGTAGTTGAGCTGCTGTCACTTTTTAAGCTACTTTGACAGGCAGTCAATCTTTGGAAATCTTCCACTTAAGGGAAAATATTATGTTTTACAGCTTTTTTATTAAAGAACAAGGGCAAACCTTTTACAAAAATATATGTTAACCAGAAGGAAATATTTCAGAAAGACATTTATATAGACAGTAATGTATAAATCCACTGTATATACCACTCAGAGAGGATGGTTAGATACATAATGTGACTAGTCTTTGAGCTAGGTTATTACTGGAAAAGAAAAGACTAAGACTAAACCAAATTAGGAACAAATTATGTTTCACAATTTTGTTGATTACACAAATTATATCAATAATAAAAAGGAGCTACTCACTTTTTTTTATTTGTCTAATTTTTTTTGGGTGTGTTTTTTCCCTTTATTTATAATAACTTGTCCACATACCAGCCAGAACACTCCTTTGTGTAATACTAGAGTTTGATCTTGTTTGACCTCAGAAGGACAGTGAATTTTAAGCTACTTTGGCAAACATGGCTGAGGATTTAGTAATGCATGTCAATATACTTTTGGCAGGGATGGGTGTCCTTGGGTGAATGGCTGATTGGACAGGACTTTGCCATGGGAAGGAGATTATTTCTGAATCCAGCAATGTTTAATAATTCCTGTTGTAATATACAAGACATTAATACTGTGATACAGTGGTCCTGGTCCCTAAGTGTAACAGTCCCTTATGTTTTACATGTGTCTCTGCTGCAGCAAACATGATTCCAATGATTGCATTACCTCTTCAGTATGCAAGCAAGTCTGCAGAAGGATGTTCATTATTCCTTTAGAAGGCTCACAGTGTAGGGGCAGAGGGGAAACTTAAAAGATGCAGGACTGTGTGTCCTGAAGACCAGGATTGAGAAACTCTTAGCAGAAGATCTTGTAATATTAACACGCTACAGTATGTCTATAAACATAAAGACTTTTCTCTACAGCGCTTGTCAGGTATATGAGTCTTGGGAATGAAGATGCTGGTCTTAAAACTGAAACTCTATTTCTATGTTCGAGGCTCTAATTTTTAAAGAAGGAAGGAAGCAGTGTAAGTTGACCAGGTAATCGGTCAACTTCTAAGACCTGCTGGTCTCTGCAACCCTGGAGACCAATTAAATGCATTGAAGGAGTCCTTTGCATAATTTAAATTATTTTGCTATATTTTGGTTATTATTAGTTTAAAAAACGGCAAGCTGTCAGAGATGAAGAGCACATACAGGCATTTATATGTACAATTAAAAACTACTAGAGACACTAAAATGTTTTTTTTATGTTTTATGGCACTAATGTTTGGTATTTGTGAGCATTAGTTACAACTGGCTTAAAGAACATTGAATAAAACATAAAGGGATTGGAACAAGGTTGTCAAACAAACCTCAGAGAGGTATCTTGAGGACAGGTGGATACTGCAGAATTTCTCTTTAACCTAAACATGTTTTCAAGTAGTCTGGACAGCCGGTATTCTAAAATATCTAAAATACTAAAACATGTATGGATTACTCTACACTAAACATGTTTTTGAAAACAACAAGCAAAACAGTTTGAGAACTATTTATTAAAACAGAATGGGACAATTTTGAATGCCTTAAATAAGACAAGAATAAAAAACACAATGAAACTGGACTATTCTACAAACTTTGTTATAAGATCCAGTGTTTGTTTTACTTGCAAATACACACAAACAACCTGAGTTGTCTGTCTAATAAGCAATAGGATGCGATGTTACAGAACATTAAGCTTTGCTTCATTAGAAACTTATCAAAAGAACAGTAGAATAGAAAGAAAAAATCCAAATTGAATATTGAACAAATAATTGTAGATATGATTTAATGAGAACTGTCAGGAGTACTGACATGTCCTTCTTTTTTTTTGCCTGCAGTTCATACAAAATAAATAATGTTGGATATTATTCTAAGGAGTTGGTGAGAAACCTCTGACTTTTCAACTTCTGCAAATTTTACTTTACTCTCTCTGTGCATCCATCACACTTTTACCTGCGGTGCTGCTTCTATCCAAATACTAAATAAAAATGCCCCACAAGCTTGTCTTTCGCATCACTGTCATGGAAAACATGGAAATCACTCATACATTTGCTACAAAGTTGTACTTAAGCACAAGAATGTGAGTCTACAATTCTTGCTCTAAAAATAAAAAACAAAATGTGAAAAAAAAAATCTGCACTGTTAATAATTCAGTATCTACAGAAAGGAGAAAAGGCTGCAATGTGCAGGTCAGTGGCAGATGCCCCTCATATATCAAAATGTATGTGAGACGTTATCATATTCAAGGTGGTATTGCGGCATGAACATGAATGCAGAGAACAGACAGATGGACTTACGCTGGTGATTGACTGAGGAGGAATTTTTAAAAAGAGTGATAAGAAGTGATGCAAGACATATGACTGGAGCAACGTGACATGAAGTGAAGTGACAGCTGAAAACCAGAGAGGAGGGAACCTTATTTGACAACTGCGAAATTCTTGGCTTACAGTTATCTGACTGGTTTGAGTGAAAGCCAAGTCACACTATTCTCTGTGAACAGGCTGAGCTCCAGACTGGTATAGGAGAAAATGCAGAGAAAAAAACAAAAAGAAAAAAGAAAAAAAATGTATAATCTGTGTGGCTTTCCCCCAAAAAAATTATCTCCCATAACTTGATATGATCCTGTACTGAAAGATTATGCCAGGGCCCTGCCTATGATGTTAATACCAAACTAAGTTAACCTGAGGAAAAACAGGAGAGTAAACACAAAGCAATTTAAAACTCTATATAAGGTGCCAGCAGTCATACTACTTAAAAAAGTGGCTACAGGTCATTTGTTTTAAATGATTGCCTGGAGAACTGGCAGCACAAAAAAGCTTTGACTATTTCCTTTATGCATGTGAACAAAGTGCATTATATTAAAAGAAACTAAAATGGTCTTAGAGCTACGTTTTAAATATTTTTTTGCACAACAAATAGTATGCATTACAATTGTATATGCTGTGGAGGAACTTCAAAGTGTATCTGAATTAACTCCAGTGGTTAAAAAGTCCCTGGTTTCACTGAAAAAAACAATTTCCCCAAACACTAATGACTGTGTTACCTTTTTCCATTTCCTTTTCCTGTTGACCTGCAGGTGGAAAATGTTAATTCTGTGTAAATTACCTGTTTTTGGATAAATAATTGTCACCTGCAAATGCCTCTTTTTGCCTGAGCACACCAAAGTTATTATATGACCACCAAAATCCTTACATATCCTAGATAGTTAGTTAATGATTAGTTAGTTAATTATTAATGTGCTGATTTGAAAAATCACTTCCTGATAGGATTCCTCCTTTAGTTAGAATCACCTTTCTAATGTTTCGAGAATACCTCACTGATGGGAAAAGTTAAGTGGGTAAAACAAGAAAGAAGTGCATGTAAGAATATAAGTGTCATAACTAAAAACACAATATAATAACATAAGATGTAGATACAATATATTATTATGAATATGTAATATGTCATCATATGCTGTACATCTATGCCAAGTACTATATGTCATCAGGTGAAATAGCTTTCCCTTTTTGTAGCCTTAAAATGAAGACATCACATTTACATTTGGAATTATTAAACACCTGTATAGTCTTTTTACATTGATCTGGTCCAAAGATTGTTTGGGGTTATCAGGATTGACTGATGAAACCTATGAATCAATAAAACTTTAGTAAAATCTTTTTAAAAAACCCACATTGATATGACAACCTAAAAAAAACAAAAACAAAAAAAAAAAACTGAAAAACCTATAAGGTTAGGCCTCAGTATTAGTATTTATATAGTTTTAATACCCATTTTTGAAGAGGACAGTGTTAATGAATCCAAAATTACTAATAACGTGTAGAACTGACATTTGATCCATAATAAGTAAAAAAAAAAAATAGTGATATCAACACTACAATGGAGATATTTGAAAAGTAGATCTTCTTTAAACGAAACTAGTTTGCAAACTGTGTTATTTGCTCTGCATGTTTAAGTAAACATCAATAGCACAAAACTGTTTAATTGCTGGGATGGATGGGCAGCTCCAGTCCTCAAGGACAGCTGTCCTGCAGCTTTAAGATGTGTCCTCGGTCTAGCACATCCGAATAAAACACTGTAATTGTATCTCCAGCATGTGGCCACTCCAGAGTCTTGGTAATTATCCAATTATTTGATTCAGGTCTGTCAGAGACATATCCTAAGTTGTCAGGACACCGGCCTCAGAGGACTGGAGTTTCCCATGCCCGTCATAAAGTTTCTCAACAGCTCATCAACAGGCAGGTTGTACACAATAGGTCAGATATTTGCTCATTATAATTCAGACACAATTTATTCATCCATCATTCTATCCACCTCTTCATTTTTACCTATTATTGGGCATCTTTTAGGGTGACCTGACTGTCATGTTTGAGGAAATTAGCTATAGCTGGCCAAGAACCTACAACGTAATGCTGCAGCTGGATCTACAATGGTCTAAGCGAAGAATATTTTGCTGCACAAACAGCAAGGATACTGCCAGCAACACAAAGTAAGTCTTTTCCAGGAGTCATTGTACAGAGCATACAATGGGAATATCAGCTAACTAAAAATGATCTTCTTCTACTAATGGATATGGTGGAGCTCTGCTTCTGTTGCTGTGTGAGGCTAAGCTTTGCTCAGCTGGGTTTGCAAGGTGATGGGCAATGCCGCATAACTGATATAATAATCTGTAGATTTTTGAAATTACTAATTATCCACACATCCAGACATCTACTACAAGCATTTACTGCAGAGACCCAAATGGAAAATGTAGAATAACATCAACAATGGATAACATACAATAACATCAGGAACTGAACTGTGCATATTGGGTGTGTTTATCCCCATTGACTTTAATCAAACACTATAATCCAGAACCACGTCCCATACCGTTTTCTGTCAGATCGGATTCGATGTGTTCAGGGCTTTGGTTCCACCATAAGCTTTGGTTAAAGGGGGAGATTGTGTTTTTCTGCAATAAACACTCCAAGTGGAATGTAAAGTATATGAAAAAATGACAATCTCCAGATGTTTATAATTCCCGCAGTTAAACATGACAGGGAAATTATGAACCGGTGGGCTTGATTTTTCTCCAAAGATCCCACAATGTTTTTCAGTTTGAGTTTATGCTAATACTGCAAATGGTATATTATTTTTATTTATTAGTCTTTTCAGTTATTGAAGGTATAGAGGATTATCTTTTATTTCCGGGTGGATCATCTACACACTGTAAGTATCCTCCTAATCGTCAATCATTCTGGTGATGTATTTACGTAAGGCTGTCACACATGCTCCTACACGTTAGCTATATTTTTCCGCACATGGGCACCTTTAGGGGTAAATCTGTTGTGAGCTATGGTTTCAGAGAGTCATTGAAGCCTACCTTTCTCACAACGATTCTTTGAAAATGACTTAAGAGAAAAAGAGTAAGAGTGCACGGAGAGCTCTTCTTGCAAAGCATTATGGGATTTGCTGTAATAACTAATAACAAAGATGGCACAGGCACCACACAGTGAAGGAGGAAACATGACCAATGGAGCAAAAAGCAGTGATCATATGTCTGAACGGTCTGTTAAATGAGTTCACTATAAAGTCCCTGCTCTATTTAGTGATTGAGGGTTTTAGGGGTTAGAGCGGATGTTCAGGCACAGTAAGCTTGTATTAGCTATGAGAACAGCAACTTTTAAAAAGAGCATATATGAGGAGAAATGGGCTTGTGCACACTCTTGCACGTGCAGTTTTTTTAAAGTAGAGAGGGCGGTTCTTTTAAAAAATTTGCGAAAATCTTCCACAATACCTTTAAGGAGATATTTAGAGATATTCTTACATTTAGGATTTTTGTTTGGAAGGTAAATGGCTTTTATAGCATATTTCACACTAACCTAAAGTAAGTATTTAAAAAAGTCTGTCTCAGAAAAAAATGACACATCTTAAAAATGTTTCTCGCCTTTACAAAAATACACAAAAAACAAACTATATTACTGGAAAAAGCAATAAGATTTTGGTTGCTGGACCTTGATTATTTTCTCTTGTATGTTTATTTCAGATTTTTTTTTTTATCCTACCTTTACATTTCTCATAATTTCCTTCTACATTTTCTTTCTTAAAAAAACTTTTATGTATAGAATAATAATAAAAAAAAAAAAAAAGAATTCTTAGCATCTCAATTTGTATTGAGAGTTAATGGATGGCACACATTAAAGTGGTGCAAGTCTAACTACTTTACTGCAGCCCATTAAAGTGTTAAAGCCATAATAAAAGTTATACGGGTTTGCTCTCCTGGAGTTTAATTCAACATTTTAAATTAGGTCTTCCAGCGTTGAGGGGATATGACGCAAGACGACACAATAAAAGGACTGCGGGGTCGCCACAAAGAACAGTGTAAGCCAAGTAAACACTTTATGCATAGTAGATTTTCTTAAACAGGTCTTGCTCTCTCCATTGCTCTTTTAAATTCCTGTAGATGAAGAACCAGAGGAGCTGCTTAAACAGTATGTGACATTCATGTAAATATTTTGCCTCTTGATGTGCGTCTGCAGCTTCAGCACACATGCATGAACATGCAAATTTGCATATATGAATACTAATGGGTTCTCATTCTAAGAAAAATATTTAAAATTAGGTTGGTCTTGTCCTTTGGCTGTTAAAAGTTAACCTTATTTTGTCCCTTTTTATTCACTCTTTAGGTTTCCTGGGGGTACATTTCTGGCAATGGGCTAAGCGTTGCATTAAGGCTTCTAACTAGAACGTTAAGTTATGAAAATCAAACTGCTCCGTCTTTGTCCTTTTTTAATGTAGATTTTCTAAACACATTTAGGATGTCTGAAAACCTTTAATGCTTGGCTGGGTTTGGTCATTTGGTAGATGAATTTTTATGTTTTATGATTTGGAGTATAGGTTGTTAATTCGAACCTGTACAGATTCACAGTAGCTAAACATTAGCATGAAAATCATTCTTGACTCTTATGTCTTACTTAAGGGTGGCCTCTAGACAACTTTTTTTTGGCAAAAGTACTACAGAGATGCCTATATCAAGCTTTACACTATCCACTGAGACAATGCAATCCTGTAAGCACCTCCAGTCTTGGTTTAACACTTAACATAAAACTGTTGTGGGACTTTAACTACACTCACCGGCCACTTTATTAGGTACCCCATGCTAGTAACGGGTTGGACCCCCTTTTGCCTTCAGAACTGCCTCAATTCTTCATGGCATAGATTCAACAAGGTGCTGGAAGCATTCCTCAGGGAGTTTGGTCCATATTGACATGATGGCATCACACAGTTGCCGCAGATTTGTCGGCTGCACATCCATGATGTGAATCTCCCGTTCCACTACATCCCAAAGATGCTCTATTGGATTGAGATCTGGTGACTGTGGAGGCCATTTGAGTACAGTGAACTCATTGTCATGTTCAAGAAACCAGTCTGATATGATTCCAGCTTTATGACATGACGCATTATGGTCATAAAGGGAATGACATGGTCAGCAACAATACTCAGGTAGGCTGTGGCGTTGCAGCGATGCTCAATTGGTAACAAGGGGCCCAAAGAGTGCCAAGAAAATATTCCCCACACCATGACACCACCACCAGCAGCCTGAACCGTTGATACCGCTTTCATGTTGTAGACACCAAATTCTGACCCTACCATCCGAATGTTGCAGCAGAAATCGAGACTCATCAGACCAGGCAACGTTTTCCCAATCTTCTATTGTCCAATTTCGATGAGCTTGTGCAAATTGTAGCCTCAGTTTCCTGTTCTTAGCTGAAAGGAGTGGCACCCGGTGTGGTCTTCTGCTGCTGTAGCCCATCTGCCTCAAAGTTTGACGTACTGTGCGTTCAGAGATGCTCTTCTGCCCACCTTGGTTGTAACGGGTGGTTATTTGAGTCACTGTTGCCCTTCTATCAGCTCGAACCAGTCTTGCCATTCTCCTCTGACCTCTGGCATCAACAAGGCCACAGTGAGACTGGCTCACTGGATGTTTTTTCTTTTTCGGACCATTCTCTGTAAACCCTAGAGATGGTTGTGCGTGAAAATCCCAGTAGATCAGCAGTTTCTGAAATACTCAGACCAGCCCTTCTGGCACCATCAATCATGCCACGTTCAAAGTCACTCAAATCACCTTTCTTCCCCATACTGATGCTGGGTTTGAACTGCAGGAGATTGTCCTGACCATGTCTACATGCCTAAATGCACTGAGTTGCCGCCATGTGATTGGCTGCTTAGAAATTAAGTGTTAACGAGCAGTTTAACAGGTGTACCTAATAAAGTGGCCGGTGAGTGTATATCCATTTAGCAATGGACTCAGTGTGTGCCTCTTATGCCATTAGATTCAAAAGCTGCATTTGTCTGTTCTGAAATTGTCATCTTTAGGATAGAGGCATGGATAGGAATCAAAGTTTAAATGGATAGTTTGGCCATACTCAAATATTAGTTAGCATTTGTTTTCTAGAGGAGCTATTTTGATTAGCCCTTTGCCAGACAAATGTGGGGTTTTAACAGAGCCTTTTTTTGTTCCTATTGTTTTATTATTTATTTTTTACTGCATCTGTTGCCATTTGATGCTATTTAGACTTAAAACAATTTTAATTTTTTTGCAGAAGGCTTTGAAGTTTACCTTACTGTACCACTGCAGCACATTGATTGTTGTTTACATTAGCTATTTGCACTGTTCATTCAAAAATATGAATGACACTAAATCCTTTGAATATGAAGGAAAACAGTGTTGAAGTCATGTTGTTTAGGGCCATTTGCACAATGAAAACACATTTTCATCTATTTATACAGACGATATACAAATATTGAACTGTCACAAATTTGGGTGTGAAAATGGACTCCAGCCTCAAAGGTTACATTAAGACCAACACAGTGGTTTTAAACTTTTCTGTCCTAATTTTGCAGCAAATGTACAATCTCTTTGAAATGCAATTTTTCAAAAAGCATCTTCTTGTATCATTTTGAAAGAAATATGGCAGAGAGGGGTAATTTCACTTGCATTAAATACACCAGCTCTTTTTGAACTGGTACATTGGAACAAAATATCTTGATTTGCCTAATTTGAAGTGTAGTTGAAAACTCACCCTTACTCTCTAAGCTTCAGGCGAGTATGATTGTTATGGGCTGTTATTATCAAGATCGCATGTGTAAAGGGAAGGGTCTATAATCTTGTTGGTGGTCAATAATTCTTTGTTTTGTTGAGCCTAAAAACATACATAAAAACAAACCAAATTTCTAGTAAGTGTTAAAAATGTTGACCACTCAGCTAATCAGAAATGTATTCAGGCGGCAGCCTTTATTTTCTTTTTTTTAATCTGCCTTGGGATTAAAATCCCAAAAACTGTTGAATCCTATATAACAGGACTGGAATGTTGCTGTTCACTAATGCTTAACCCTTTTTGGTTGACATTTGATTCTTTTTTTTGTCATATCTGAGCTTCTGATTTGTTAAATTTCTAATTTTAATGGTTTCAATGCTTTCCTTGTATGTGATTTGCACTTTATTATTGTGTATTTAGTGTTTTGAATGCATTTGTTTTTCTTATATCTCTGTTTTTTTTTCCCTGCAAAGCATTTCGAACTCCCATGAACATGAATGATAGTCTGCAAATAAACTCACCTTGTTATGTAATTTAACATTTTTAGATGGCTTTTGATTATGTTTTACTAGTATTTATTCTGTTGTCTCATAGACAGAATAGGGTTTTTTCCACATAAAGCAATAACAAAAAGGTATTATAGTAAACACTATAACTGCCAAGTGGACTCAAATTAAACAGGCTTATGAAATATACCCTAAAAAAAACAAAAAAACAAACAAACATGTTTCATAATGAGATTTCCCTTTTTTTCTTGTGACAGATTAGAACTACATCTTACCGGTTCATCTACAACTCCCATATCAGCAAGAATCAGATTTCTGATGTGTTTTGACAGAGCCCATCCCTCTGATATCACCCTGCCCTATGGCAGCTTTAAATCCACAAAAAAAAAAACTTTTTCTCTCTCTTCCTTCTGTTCATCAATCTGGAAGCATGGAGAGTTGCAACATTCCAGCTGGGCATCACAGTAGATGTGGTGCAATCTCGAGAACCATGGTCCCTTTTTGCTGGCGAAAAGGACTACATCCCTCCTTAATAAAGCTCTGAGCTGAAAATCCAACACAGCTTGGTGGTGACCTCTGATACAAGGATGAGGAGTTTATAAAAGCCCCCCTGTCGATTGACCAAGTAGCTCCTGGTTGGCCCCGGCCAGGGCAGCCATCACTTTGTCCAGTGTGCCTTTCTGCTCTGTGAGACCGCTGAGTCACTTCCCGTGCTCCTGAGCTTTTTGAAGTTGCAGGACTAACAAAACAGTTTGGTTTATGGTCAAAAACTATTTTTATGACAGGTTTTGGAATGCTCATTTTATTTTCCTATATAACACAAAATGTAATTCTGAAAAAAAACATGAATTATGTACTTATCTTTAATGTTAGTATATTGATTTGCATAATTAACCTCAATCTACATTTTTTAAATATTCCACTTGAGAGTATTACTGCTTCCACCGTCTGTTTTAGAGGAAATAAAAGGGTAGGGGTGGCTAATGATTAGCTAAGGGTGGCCATGGCCACCCCTGGCCCCCCATCTAGCGCCGGACCTGAGTGAACGGGAGGGTGCATGAAGGTGCAGCAACTCAGAAAGATAAGATGGAGCAAGACCATGGAGAGACTTAAAAACAAATAAAAGAACTTTAAAATGACTCCTAAAATGTAAATAAATACCATTGTAATGAGGCTAAAATGAGGTTAAATGTGCTCATATTTACGAGAGCCAGATAAAAGACATGCTGCAGTGTTTTGCACTCTCTGGAGTTGATCAATGTTAGAGGCATTAACCTCTTTCCTCTTTATACAGCATTGACCGGTTGTCTAAAAAGACCAGCACCTATTTGAAACTTCCTTTGAGTAACAACTTGAATAGACAGAGAGAAAAAAAATCTTTGTGGTTGATGATTATTAACTGCTTGAATTATAAACCAAGTTTTTAACATTTACTGATAGTGAAGACATCTTGGATTTTAACAGCTGGTCCAAAATAACACCTGGTAATTGAGTAAATTGTCAGTAACAATCAAATTTACCAAAGATCCCTGAATTACATGTTAATCAACTAAAGTTGTTTTCGAAATTTTGCTGATACAGGTAGAACACTGAAGAAAATAAAGTCTTGAGAGCAAGTATTGTGCCTCTAACTGACAAATACAAGGATAAATGAGGAAGCCAGAATTGGCTTGAATTGACTCATGAGACTCAGGGATTAGTACGTTTTTCAGTCATGAGCGTGACAATGATGGCCAGTTGGCCTGAGAATAGTAAAGTACAATGAGTGGAGATTTATACATTGTTAAAACCTGTTAAACTTCATGATGGAAAGCATTCAACATCCAGAGAGGTAGCAGGTGCACAAAGTGGTATTTTGCTTGATTTATGCTTGTCTGAGTAATTCTCATGGTTTTCGTTCTGTAAGTACCAGCTCCTCCCTGTCCTCTGCATATGAGCCATTACTATGTAGAGCTGAAATTTTCCCTAGGAAGCACCTACTTTGACTGCCCTGCGTCTGCATAGTGAATAATCTCTCTGTGTGAGAGACCGCCGCAGAGTCAACAACACAATACTTGCAAATGTCTATTGTCTCCACATGTTCATCCAGGAGATGGAAAACCTCCTAAATTAATGGCTTGATACAATCAGCTGGGTTTCCTTAGATTAACAGTCTGTCTGTAAAGTCTCATCTGCCTTAAAAGGACATGCATTGTAAATGCATATTGTTGCTGGTGCTATATAACTAAGCTGAATTAAACTGAAGTCATTTTTAGGAGGGGATAGATGTGGGGCAGAGCATCTTGGCTCAAAGCTCAGGGAAAGTAGCTCTTTTAGCAGCTAATATGAACAGGGAAGCAGCAGTTCTTTTTTTAAACTAACGTGTAACCTCTCATTTACACGAAGTCCTTCATCAGTGGGTGCTACAAATAGAAGTCTTTCTAGTCAGTGCATCTGGCTCTGTTGCGCTGCAGTATGAGGTACAGGCCAGTGTGTTATATTTCAAGTGTTAAGTATAAAGATCTAGTTTATTTATTACTGAGGAAAAGGCATCAATTTGTAGAAACCAGATGGCCCGACAGTAGGTCAAATATTTGAAGAGTGAATTAGATCTGGTATATTACAAAATAAGAGGTGATGCATGGATGGAACCTACTGACATCAAGCGTGGGCTGCTTAACAACTTTTTTTGGAGCGGGTGACAGAGCAGAAAAAGGAACTAGTGTGTGTAAAGCTGGCCTAAGCTCTGAAAGTTTTCAGCAGACTCTGCCCAGCCTTCAGAGGTGGCTTGATACAGGGAATTCATGAAATAATGCCACCCGCATGAAGAGGCGGCTTTCCTTTGAAGAGTCTGTCTTCCTAGTTGGAAGACAAACAACAACTTATTATTTTCCCTCTGATGAGCAAAACAAAGTCTGTTTCTGACTACCATTATTTTTTTCTTCTTTTTTCTTTCTTGAAGCCAGAAATTTGACACTTAGGAAATTTTTTGTATTGTGTTGTGTCAATAATCTGTTTTTTTTTGTGAACAAAATCAAACAACTGAATGGACATCCTCTGAGACTGATCAGTTCATTTGTTAGGGCTTGTTTTTGTTGTCTGTAACTCACTTTGAAAGGCTTAGAAAGCAAGGTCTGGGGATTTATAGAAATAAAACTTCGACATGTAGAGCTTGAAATGATTTTTATTTACTTCTATCCATCCATTTTCCTTCACGCTAATCCCAAGTGGGGTAGCGAGGGCTGCCGGTGTCCATCTCCAGCTGTCTACTAGCGAGAGGCGGGGTATGTCCTGGACAGGTCGCCAGTCCAAGCCCCCCCCCCCCCCCCCACAAAAAAAAAATGGAACATCTGTCATTGCGTATCTGAGTTTCTTTCTGTTGTCTCTTGTGCTTGCTCCCTTCCGATTAGTTCTATTCACAGCTGCTCCACATCAGCTCATCAGCCCATCCTTTGTTCTGCTTCCCATATATACAGCACCTATGCAGTTTCTCATGGCTGGTTTCTTGTTGTTCTGTTGCTTTCTCATCATTTGCTCCCCATTACAATTTTTCCTGAAATTGACTTGATTTTTAATTTTCAGTATTGTATGTTTTTGGACTTTGCTTCAGTTGCCTGTGGGGACCTTAATATTTCAACAAAACAAACCTATGCCTCCTCATCTCTGCATTTGGGTCCTTAAATAACCTCCACACAATCTTGATAAGCATGGCCTTTGTCTCACCAGCATCTTTGGCTTATATCAGGTAATGCAAGTCAAATGGAATACTGTAGAGTCAAAAGCAGATTTCAGACACCTTCTAAACAGCAGCAACAAAATATTTACAGGTTTAATATACCTCCTGTCTTGTTAATGTAACCCATTTTCTCTCTCATATTGCTTTCTTTTGCTTTTAATTTAATAATATGTGTTTTAAATTCTGGATTTTGCCTTTTTCATGCACATTCTGACTGTATCAATTTGATCTGCCTGTAACATTTAATTAATGGTTCATAAATAAATCACCATAGGCTTGTTGGATACAGAATATCATTGAATGGGATGGTCATGAATCATATATGTTGAGTATGGTTTCGTAGTGTATGTGTGAGTTGGTTTGGTGAACAATGATCAAAGCCTATCTACAGTAAGATGAGTATGGAAGAAGGCGGCATGGAAAACTTCCCTTTAACAGGAATGATGCTTCATAATAACCAGACTCAGTATCAGTGGCCTTCTGTCACGGCCAGATCTGCCATAACTAACTTGGGGTTTGAAAAGACGAATCACGCAAAAGAAGACAGAAGTACCAATCGAGCACTATTTCAGTTCTTGTTATTAATTTTTTCCTCAATCTGAACAACTTTCTAAATTTAAGTCAGTGGGATAGAGGCTCCAAGGTTTAAAGCTGTTGGGATGTGCCATTCTGCATGTCTAAATTCACATGCAGATTGAAGTCCCCTAACAATAGGGCATTGTTAGTGCCACTGTTGACTTAGATTCCTAAAGCTGCTTTTCCATTGACTATTTCAGCTCTGCTCCGCTCAGTTGCTCTACACTCCTAGAGAATGTATTTCTCCAGACCCACTTATTACTGAAGCTGTGCTTTTATGCTCCATCATCAGCCATCAGTATTGTGCACTAATAACAGTTCATGAGCAACACTAACACATTTAAGAATTCAGGGAAGAAAAAGTAAAACATAAATAGATTATAAAAATACTGATGTTAGTATTATTACATATGCAGGAACATCATGTAGCCTATGTTTTTCATGTATATAAACTGTGGGCATATTTTCCTACAGTAGCAGCCATTGAAAATAGTCATTCCCAGTCAAAAGCCAGCCAAATGGCAACAAAATCCCCTTCAACTTCAAGCAACTGGCCTTCTCCTGGGTGTGCGTATTCTTTTACTCTGACTCCACCCTTTCACTAAATGACATGGTCTGACATGTATATAATGCATCTCTTTGGATCTTAATGTCCATAAATCCTGACAGAAAGAATATTTTAGGTGTTTAAAAAGGAATTGTAGGGGACCAGTCAAGGGCCCATCAAGGAAAGTGGGGACATTTTGAATGGCGACTACTGTGTGTTACTGATAAGCCTAAACTTTTTAAATAAAGCACATGAGCTCTCTCCCTGCCTGTTCAAAGTGAATCTAGTGTGGCAGAATCAGAGCAGAGAAACACAGCTGTCTGATATGCTTGAAAGTAGAAAGTAAACAGTTTTGGCTGAAGTGGAAGTGTTTGCCTCATCTATGGCAGGAACAAGGATGAGGTTAAAAAAAAAACATTGATGTTTGAACATTGGAATATCTTTTTTATGGGCCGGATTTCTGATGTTCAAGCCATGCAAATTTCCTACCCTTTTGCACTCCATAGCTGATATATGAAAAGCTGTCCTGGTATGAAAAAAAAGCAAGAATAGAAATGGTTACAAAGTAGGCTAAGCTGATGGTGTTTAGGCAGTGCTTTAGAGAAATGATGTTCAAATAAAAACAAAAAAACAAAACAGAAATGGACTTGGAAGCCCAGTGATTAAGTAGCAGGTTTGTTAATCTCAGTCCCTGACAATGCTCCAAGGTGCTAAAAGATGCTTGCCACTCCCTAAGGAATGGATTATAAATTTCCTCGTGCTTGCTTGCTCTCTGTTATGGTCATACCGTTTATGCATATTAAATACTAAAAAAGACAAACACCTGTTGAAAGATCATTTTCTGTAACTGCTGAGTCACACCTTTCTCTGGGGCTTGTTTTATACATCATCAATCACTTGATGAACCATACAGCAGCTCCTTCTTTGCTGGCATGTTCTGTAAATTAGGCAATCTTTGATTAAATGATACTACTCTTATGCTGACAAGATGATCAGCTTCTCTCTTTTACTTTATGACACTTGAAAAATTATAGCATATATCTGCATTTCTGCTCCATTATCACTATTGGTGATAAAACAAAGTAAATCTTAAAATATTTAAGTATTTTCTAGGCCAACCGATTGGCCTTTTGGCCACATGGGGTCATGACCTTTTTATTGCATTTACAACCATCACCCTTTGTTAGTAATCACTGCAATGAACAACATCAGCACATTCTAAAGCACAGCATAATTTTTTTGGTATATAATGGCTACATGGGGGATACAGACAAAAAATTGTATGACTTTTGGACATTGAAGACCAGCGTCCAACTATTATTATATTTTTTACATAGATGGAGTAAGTAAGTACTATTTGGCTCTGCTTTACTTTGCTTTCCAATTGCTGCAAAATCCCCCCCGCCCACTGTACTTGGGGAAAAGGCATCCACAAATAGGCTCTGACAATCTTTGACACATTCTCTCTAAGAGGGGACACATCAGGAAGAAGAAAGACAACACGGGTAAATGGACTTCAATTCTCAACCCCAGCTCAAACTAAATATTTCTGAAACCAGGTTCAGGATCAGAATCTGTAGACCCTTCAAAGGCTAAGTGCTCTAAGAACTCTTTCTTGCAAAAATGAACTATTCTGCAACCTTTCACACAAAACTCTCAGATGCCTGAGACTGGAGGCTTATGCTTGTTACGAAAGGACATTAACATCCCTGCTGCAAGCCTGACATCCCATTGATCATTTTTGATCATTTTATATGTTTAGTTTTGTGCAAAGCAAAACAACAAAAAAACAATGGCGTCCACATTATGTTGCCATGTCTTAAGCAGTTGTTTATAAACTACAACAAACTAAGAAGAGTCTAAACACTACTATAATATTCATTGTTGTATTTCCTTATACACTCATTGCATTCTATTTCCAAAATATAGCAGATAATCAAATAAATAAAAGCTGATTGATTTCCAATTTAGCAAAGCATTACTTGACCTTTTTCCAAGCTCTTCAAATTCACTGTGGTTCTCAGCGATAAAATCAATGCCATAAAGTCAAAGAAAACTGTGATATCAGTTATTGATTATGGATTTCAACTGTTTTTCACTCATTTTTTGGTGTACATAGTTGCTCAGTTTAGTGGAGGGTTGGGGCGGGTCAGGCGGTGTAGATGGAAAAATGCGAGAGGCGAAAATAGTTCCCAGTCCAAGCCTGTCTCATTCCCACCCTCACCTATGGTCATGAGATCTTGGTAATGACCGAAAGCACAAGATCACCAATGCAAGGATGTAGATTAAGAAGTTTGACTGTAATTTTAACTTAATTAATGTTTTTAGTTTTTGTGCTAACACAACAAGTTGGGCGTGCATTTACAGAACTACTTTACGAAAGTTATTTATATAAATAAAATATTACCCAGCTGCAGTAGGGTTATGCAATCATTTGAAAATAAAATGACTGCATGTCAACTGTATTGATTTTCCTCCACATTTGTTACACTGTTAAGAATATACATTTCGCTTACTGCAGCAAAGTAATGTACAAAACACATAAAACATTTTCCCCCCAACAGTTAAAAGTAATCATACAAGACCATGCTGAGCAGCAGAGCTTACTCTGCAGCAGGTAAATTGTCCACTGACAGCAGGATTCTGTAGCATGCTCTTTCTGTAGCATGCTCTTTCTGTATCTTTGGGTTGTTATGTTCACATATATTTGACAGCTGTGTGTATATGTAAACACTTGTTCATATATATCACATGTGATTGTGAAACATTTTTTATATTGTTAATGTAAAACAGTTTTTAAAATGGAAATTGTTGTGGCGGAAGGTTTGCAAGCTTTTTGATTGTGGCCAGTGTCTTGGAAGCATCTGGCAAACCAGTTAGCAACTTAGTGCTAGTAGGTTCCCAATGGGAATTCCATTGGGACAAAAGTAGCACTAAATTGGTGACTTAGCAACGACACTGTCAAGGAACGCTATGGACAGCGGAAACATGCAAGAGCAGGAGAGTTTTGTGTCGGAGGTCGTGAACAGTGATGGGAGTAACGGCGTTACCCTTTTTTAGTAACGAGTAATCAAAATTATTACTCTTACTGTAACTACAACTTAGTTACCATTGACGACACCCCGTTACTGCACATTACTCAGGTCGCACAATGAACCTTTTTTCCATGATAGGACTTGTGCGCGCCTTGTCATGAACGAGGGGAGGATGAGACTACCTGTGTTACGTCGAGCTGCGTTTCCCCATTTGATACGGTTTCCCCTGCATCTCCGCGCAGCGCAGGCAGCACGATTCACCGCGCAAGCGACAGGAAACGCGCATGCTCGCTAAAGGCGCATAACAGCTGCCCTGTGCTCACGACACAGGGAAACTACAGAGAGCGTGAAGGATCAAATGTTAGACTATATGGATGGATGGATGGATAGATAGATGTTGCAGTATCTATAACAACCCAAACACACAGGATTTCAGAATTAGACATCTCCAGTTATTAATTTCATACACTCACCAGATCTGAATGCCCTGTTAAAAAACTTTACGCCCATGAGTAGAGGTAATGCATCCTGATGTTTACACCGTATCAGATACCGTTCCCCCATGTTAAGAAGAGGGGAACGCTATCCGACAGGGTTTACAGGCCTGTCAGATAGCGTTTCCCCATGTTAAGAAGAGGGAACGCTATCTGACGGGGTTTAGAAGCCCATCAGATAGCGTTCCCCCCATGTTAAGTAGGGGTCATTGTCGCTGATGTAATTTACGTTGAGTTGCAATAAAAGCAAAACTCTCTGCAGGTTTGTCTTTGTCGTCCGCTCTATTCAGCTGGCTTTTGAAACACACGGCGAGAAGGTGGGGGCCGAGTGGTGAGGGTTACGGGGACGAGAAACGCAAAAGTAATGCAATAGTTACTTTTACTAGTAAATAGTTACTTTTTTTGTGGAGTAACTCAGTTACTTTTTGGGAGAAGTAACTAGTAACTATAACTAATTACTTTTAAGTAATTAGTAACGTAATTTAAGTAACGTGCCCAACACTGGTCGTGGATGAGTCTCATCCGTCATACATTTTTTATTTAGAGGAGGAAAGCGGGGATGAAGATGTTTCAGAAGAGGATGCCAGGGCAGCAGCAGCTTCATTTGGTTTAGAAGGCTTACAGCCGTACATGTTAAAGCTCTCGCCTCACAACGCTGCCAGTTCTGTTAGCTCTACGCCTGCTAAAGACACAGACGTCCATCCCCGTAAACACTGGGATGGAACTCAATGGGAAAGAAAATTATTCTTATTTCTTAGTTCAACCGTTGCGTACATTAGCTGCGACATATGAATTAAGATTCTATGACTGAAAAAATTTGATTGACAGATATTGTTTGATATATGATTGGTCAAATTTAGGTGTACAAGCTGACATATGACTAACTGGCCTGCATAAAATAACAAAGAAAAAAAAAACAGATTTTAAGATAGGATTTTTAAAACAAAATTACATTTTCTAACTTTTGGGACAATATGTTCTGATAAAGTACAATTATATACATGTTTAAGCCAGAATGATTTACAATTTAAATATGACTTTCCTACCACTTTATTTATGTTTTTATTTATCATATCCTAATAATGATAAATTGATAATAGTGCAGCTAATTAAATCAAAAGTACATCTCAATTATTGCCTATTCTATACGGGACAAAATTTTATCTTGATTTATTTATTCTTTTATGTAACCAGGAGATTGCCATTGATACTAAAAACCTCTTTTTCAAGGAAGTCCTGCTCAAGAGGCCACAACAAATAATTATTGCTGTTGATTGCTTATATTATAGTGTGTTGATATTTTGGATTCCCTTGAAGCTTCCTCATATAAGTGATTCAGGAAAGTCTGCTCACTCTCTTTGCCTGTACTTTGTTCCCTCCTGAGGACTCATCTTTAAGAGAGAAGATCTAAAAGCATGGATTGGCCTTGGGCTTCTCATCTCAGTTTTATTGCTCTTCTTCTTTCATCCCTCTGTTCTATCTCTTCCTCTTTTTTGCTGTCAGCTCGTTAAAGTGAGTGAGAACCTGTCATCTTTGTCTTCTGAATGGCCGACTATAAAGATGATGAGTGAACTTGGGAGTTTTGAAGCCGTACCCTTTAACCCACCCAGGTGATGATGCTCCAGGATTAGCTAAATGCTGTCTAGACGGCACCCATTAAAACTGTGTTATATAATCGAAGAGTAATGCCTTTACTTTCCTTCTTCCCTATTTATCCTATAGGGATCTGCATTGATGATGTTCTGTTGTAATTTAAACAAGCATAAAAACAACATCAAAAAAGATAATGGTGCCACTATTAGTCTTTTTGACTAGCAATACTTCAAAATATCATTTGTAGAACATCAATGTGTTTTGTGCTTTTAAATATTTTCTGTTAAAGTAAACTTTAAATGTAACTTTCATCTTGAAAATTTTACTTCTCATTTGTCTGTGCTCCTTTCCAAAAAAATTAATTTTGTACCCGTTACTCTGTCTTTATGAGCCATTAATATTATGTCATTTAATGAATCATCCAGCTACCTTTATCTGTCTTACATTCTGCTTACCTTAATTACTTCATTATCTTTATCTTCTTATATTTATCTTCTTATTCCAGTTATGTTGTCTTTCATCTTTTTGAAATCACAAAAGAAGTTTGATTTCACTGTTGGCTGAGAGAGAGTTAATCAGAAAGCAGCACAGTAAATGGAAATATGGAGGAATAACTGATAACCTCAGGGGAACTGTTCTATGTGAAGACAGGACAAAGATGAAGAAATTTGGCTACGATAGCAAGACGAATGTTTGGAGGAGACAAGAGTCAAGAGAAGCTGTAACAACGTGTGTAAAGGATGTGCATGGCAGACTCTCACTGTTGTTGTTCTTCCTTTCTTTACTGACAACTATTTATGAAGAGATATAACGACACATGATCTAAAATCATAGAGCTGTATCTGATTATGAAAACATCTTTTTTTTATATATTTTATTGCCTTGGTAAAGTGAAGTGTAAAATAAAAACAGGGATAGAGCCACTTAATGCATTCCTACTAAGAAAAAAACATGAAAAACAAAAACAGGTATTTCAAGACTGCAAAATGGTAAATGATAAATGAGGTACAAGTAAGGAATTAAAAAGTATATAGTTGAATAGAAAGTGTAGACAAATGTGTGGACAAATCCAGGAGAAATCAAGGGCAGTAAAACTTCCTGATTAGCTAAAAAACTTCTTGTCTTCATAGACTTAGAGGACAAGACAGCAACGGGAGATGCCTCATATTTTTTGACAGCTACCCAAATGCTGTTATAATGCCTTAAATGTCAGTTGAGTGTTTTACTGCCCTGGACACAGGTGGTCTGCTATATCAGCAGAGTGGTGAATAATAATGTAATAGTAAAGGCTGAATTATCATATGACAACATTTATTTATTTATTTTGATTTTATTATCATAGGGGGCATACTGAATCACCTCTGGCACCTGATGTCAACCAAGAAGCGACCCTTGTGTCCTCACCTGTGAAAACTTTAAAGTATGGGACTTTGTGGACACTCGCTTCCACAAGTTTCCATCTGACTCTAAGTGGAAGGTGGTGCTGTTTTTTAAGAGGGTGCAGAGATGCAAAAGTGCAGGGATGCAACACTTGAAATTCCTCAAAGAAAGTTCTGATAATATGTTTGTGTACGTGAGATTTTGCCCACAGGGTTAAGAATTACTCCCGGATCAAAGGCTTGCAGTCTGCGTAATATTATGACAATGTGAAATACAGAGTGGACATTGTGGATCAGATGGCAAGGTATAACCATGTGCACACAAATCTTTTTCGCCCACATGGGGAGTCGCAGACAAATAGTCTTAAAATTTAAGGTTTATTCATTGGAGGAATAAGCCAGAGAATTAGGAGGTCTAAGTTCATAACTGTTCATATATGGACAAAAATACCCCTTTCCCTCTGGCTGAAAAACCCATTTACACCCAGGAACAGTCGGCATTTAGTGACAGTGGGAACAGCTCATTGACGTGTGTCTACCCAGTCAAACGATTCATAAAGCGACCCGCGTTAAAATCCTCCTGGCTGTGATTGACCCACGGAACAAAAGAGCCAGGTTGGCCCGCTAATTTGCATGATACCATAGAGCGTAGAAGTACGGACATCAACACATCGTGCCATCCATTTGTGATCTAACAAGCTGAAACAACTCTGTTTACATTTGATAAAAATGGAGCAGCACTGGTAAAAGATATGCTGATGAAGATTCTCTGGTAAGAGAGATTCGGACAGATAAAGGAGCTTAACAATAAAGCTCCTTTAAATTAATACATTTCTGTCGCACTGGTGACATCATCAACGCTAACCCAGCGTGATGGCATCACCAGACACATGTCTGAGGGGAGACTGGGGACATGCAGCTTGACAGCCAGGACTCCAGCTTTTTTTCAGTGGAAAGGGAGCTAAATGCCGATTGTTAGCAGGTCGACCCATGTTTGAACAACACGCATTGTTAGATCTACAGAGGTAAAGATTTGCGAAGATGCTTTGTTGCTGTTTTATGAAATACTGGACCTCGCTGAAGTAGCTGCCCATAGGCTCTTTCAGAATGTTACTAATTTGGGTCATTATTAGGGTGACCAAACGTCTGTATTTCCCGGGACATGTCCGTATTTCACGTCCTGTCCCGGGCATCCCAGGTTTTTTTTAGAAAGTGAGGAAATGTCCTGATTTTTTAAATTACCTTGATTGGACCATTAAATTTACAGGCACTAGGGCACTGCGCACGACGCTGCGTGTGACGTAATCCCTGAGCCGCATCAGTGCGGGCAGCCCTGTTCTTAATCAGAATATAGATAGCGTAGCTGTCAGTACGCCAACAACATGCAAAAGCGCAAATGTATGTTTACCGACGATTTACAAAAGAGTTTCCCCGCTTTCAGACCGGGTCGAGACAAATAGGAGGCCTTGTGCACAGTGTGCAAAGCAGGCACATAAGTCTCGGTTACCAATGGAGGTGCAAGGAATCTGAAAAGCCACCTGGAGACCGAAAGTAAAGATAGTCTATTGATTTGTTTGTTCGTTTTTGGTACATTTTGAATAATTTTTGCTGCACAAGAGGTATTTTTTGTTAATTAGCTCATTTGTTATTTTTTTTTTCCCAATAGCCTACAGAACAGACATTATTTCGTTCATTACTGAGGCTGAGTATCATGTGTTATTGGGAGTTGAGAGTTACTGTTAGCTTTTATTGTTAAGTGAGGGACTTTTAGATGAGACATTATTTCTTTCATTGTGCAATTCATTCATTACAGGAATTGTTAAGCATTTTTAATAAATACATTTTGAATGAAAGTATCGTTTGTTATAGGAGTTATTGCTGTTGACTTTTACTGAAAAGCATTTTTAATAAATCAACTGTAAATATCATGTTATTGTAGGATTAGGAAGGCCTATGTTAAGTGAGTGCATGCCACAGACATCTCTATGCATGGGAACAGAGATCCCAACCCCCCCCCCCCCGCTCCAAGGTGTCCTAGTTTTCCAAAATTATATGGTCACCCTAGTCATTATAGGTTACTAAAACTAACAAAAAAACTAACTAACTTAAACTATATTATGCAAACTTAGGTTATAACTTTACACTCACCTTATTTTTGTTGCCAATTCATTTATAAAACTTGGAGACAGATGTGAATGTGATTTTTCTCATTGAAGCAGTTTACATCGACTCTCCGCGTTGTATTGCACCCCATGACCATGATAGGCAATGTTGTGCCAGTTCATAATTAAAAAGAACTAGCTCATACAGTGGCTCAGTTTATAGCTCACTTCAAAAAATGAACAAAAAGTTCACAAACCTATAAATTAACTAGTTCAATTTCATTTGGTAAATTAAGCCACAATCCTACAAAACAGAACCTCATATTTCACCCTTTAAATGTTTGATCATAATATAGAAAGAAATGGAAAAAAACTTGATGGAGTCAAGGTTTACTGTATGTGGAGTGAAGTCTTTATTTAGCCAAATTACACAGATATTTTGAAACATACAGTACAGGTACATTCAGATCCTACTGATAAGATCTTTATAAAAAAATATTTTTTTATGTTCCTCATTCAGATATTTCCCAAGAAAGCTTGGAGGCTTTAACTCGATGTGATGCTTTAACTTTGAAAAGGATATGGCTGACATAAGGACTTGTTTGTTAAGTCGTGGTGGGCACAGTTTGCACAAAAACATGATTTTTCTTTTGTTCCAGTCTTCCTTTGTTATTTAATCAAACTCTGCCAAGAGCTCTGAAAACTGGCATAAGAAATACCAGAGTCTGAATCCAAATAAAAGTGTTATTTTCAACTGAATGTGAATGTGATCTGTGTGTGTTGCTCATTATTCTCAGAGAGAACGTCCCTCTCATTCACATTTATTACTTCAAAACTGATTTGCTTAGTTCACCGTTCACTAAAAATACGAACATATTCAGTGAATGCCGTTCATTGAACATGTTCATGCACAAAACTAAGGACGGGACATTGTAAGAACATTGTTGGTCACTGCAATGATAACTGCGAAAGTAAGAAAAAAATAGAAAGTTGGAAACACCAACCTCAGAGTAAGAAATTAAAACAGGATAGTTAGAATTAAAAATTGGATCAGGGCAGTTTTTTTCTTTTTTTTTTTTAGAACTATTGTTAGCTGTACATGTAATATATAAGATGCACAGGGCAGTGTTTTGCCAATGTTAATGCTGCTACAGTAGCTGAAGTGGCCATACGAAAAAAAAAATTATACAGGTGTCTATAAGCAAGGTACAGTATTGTGACACTATGACCTCTAAGATTTCATCCTACTTCCAGGTATCGAAGTTAAAGGAGTACAGCACAACCTGTTTTTCTTCAAGGCTCTCTACGCTTTCAGTGAGTCTCATTTTAGAATGCTGGAGTGACATTAAATGGGGCATTGGTAAAATGTATTTAAAGCTCAATTCATACCATGGAACCAGCTTAGACTGATTTCATCCGAGACATCAGCATAACCTTTATGCAGATTTTTGAATTGGCTATAGTTGCATGGTTATTGGTAAACTATTTTTGACAATGTCTCAGAGATATGTGGATAATTTGTGCATCTCATTGTTTGGGGCTGTCCTTTTGAATGCCTTCTTAGGCAAATACCAGAGCAATATTTATTCTTTTTAAGAATTTCTATGACACCTGGAAGTCATTTATTTTTTATTACATACCTATTTCAGCAGATAAACTGCTGGTAGAAAAAAAAATGGTTATGTATTATGCACAAATGTGACATTCAGTTTCATTTGTAGTTACCTGGTTGCCTGTCGGATCTATACAGGTTTGTGTAGCTTCCATGGTACAGTACGGGTAGTGAGAAAGGTTTTTCTGTATTTATTTTTGTTTGTCTGTTGTTTTTATTCTTTTGTGGTTTGAATATAAAAAAAAAAAAAAACGATTCTGATCAAACACAATTAATTCTGATAAAACATATGTTTAAGATTACCTTCAGAACTGCAGCATACACTTTATTATTTAATAAGCATGTGGTGGATCCTGTTCCTAACAGCACCCCTGTCGACCAACCAGCTTTGCCCTGATATTGAAAGATCCTAAATGTAACTTAGAGCTGATCAATCCCTGGTGTAGCACACCCAAGATTTTGGAATAGCTTACCTCTAGGTGTGCTTGGCTTATAATCTAGATCAGGGGTCTTCAATGTTTTCCCGGCCAAGGACCCCCAAACTGATGGCGGGATGGAGCAGACCCCCTAATTTTATATATATTGTATAAAATTGTGTTATATTAAACTGCTCCTATAGTCCCTCTATTACAGATGGAGTTATGTAACTAAAGTAATTTCGCCCTGGAATTATTAAAGTATTTCTGATTCTGATTCTTGGTTGATGGGACAGGTGTTGTGAATGAAACGGTGTCCAGCTTGAAAGAGCTCGTGTGTGTTGCTGAATGTGTGCATTGATGAATGTACGACATCTTCTGCCTCCATTTATCTGTTTACTACAGTGTGTGAATTCATGTTAATGTGTATTTAAAGACATTTTAATTAGTGGAGGAAATTGCAGGGGGGAATGTTAAAAACAAAAAGTCTAATTGACCAAAAATATTCAATCTTTTGACTTTTTGTTTTTGGTCAACTTTTGTTGTTTTTACATTTGCTGTACAAGTTAAAAGAAACTGACGTGTGAGATTCATCCCTGATTTAAAATCCTTACAGAAATCCATGGGGTTGGTATTTATGTTGAGTCAACTGGAGGAAAGGAGGCTCACATCCTGGTTGCAATTCAGTCAGAAAAGGAGACAAATAACCACACACCGACAACATTATTTCTTAAAGAAATAAAGCGACAGCAGTGAACCCAATATGCACATCTTTGGACTGTGGGAGGAAGCAGAACCTGACAAATCATTAAAATTTCTTGGATTACAGAAAATCCACAATAATTTAAAGCTAATCCACATACTTTTGTGTTTATATTATATATATATATATATATATATATATATATATATATATATATATATATATATATATATATATATATATATATATATATATATATATATTGATAGAAATTGCTTGTTTTATAAATGTTTGTCTTATAATTTTTTTCCATCTTTGGAAAAATAATGATTCAGTTGCTTAAGGAAATCCCTAAATTGTGTGCAATGTTCATATCTTACTGGCAAAATTAAGTCATAATTTAATCCTCTGCTGTTCTTAAAACTGTTAAAAATCTTAAAAATAGAGAATACATTTAATTGAAAGAGCATTTATCTAAATTTAATTTTTTTTAACATGGTATTGGTATAGCAGCTTAATGTCTGCTAAAATTGTTTTCCTATTAATGCTCATAGTCGAGAACTTGTAAAGTCAGATTTGATTTATATTATACTACATACATGCAATCCCCCCTCTGAGAAACAAATAAGATTCTTCACAATTATATTTAGATGCAATCATAATTTCAGATTATTTCAGATCATTCTTGCTTTGCTGCACAAAGGAACAAAAATAAAAATAGTTTTATTCTGTGCTTGTACACCTGATCAAAATAGCTTAGGTAAAATAAAACTGATACCAATAAGGCAGCAAAATATAGATGCAGATCTCCATAACTTCTAAAAGTAATTTTGACATACTCAGCTTGTTATTTATTAATTTTGTTATCAATCCAATTGTAAAAGGCTAATTGTTTCCATACATACAGTCCTGTTATTTTACAAATTATGTTTTCATAACTTGTTCATATGTTAATGCAAGTGCAGCCAAAAGGGAACTAATTTAGTGGACTGTAAGAAATTATTCTTCTGCACCAGTAAGCTATTGGTGTCATAATGTTGGATGATGGTTGGACACTAATAACATTACAAGATATATGCTGGTCTAAACTGAAGATCACTCATTTCGGCCCCACATTAAATGGACAGTCAATAAAACATGGCTTCGGGTGGCTGTCAGGTTGGATCATGGTAATGTTAGGATATGTTCTGCCCTTTAGTAAAGCTGTTTTAGTAATAAAAAAAAAACTCTTTTAAGTGGGTGTCACGTGTAATGATATAGAGGCTCTTTGTTGCACGCTTCTCCTCTGACTACAGATGTTCACAGGCTGATAGTCTTCAATAGCACATTTCTTAAAATAGTAGACTTGCAGTAAACACTTGAAAAAAGCTATTGTTGGTCTTCAGACACTGTTTGAGTGACTAATAAGTATAACATTTTTTTCTGTTGCAGTTTATAACTTGCTTTATTAAAAGCTATAGTTTAGGGTGGTCATTTTCCACAGACAAAAGTAACATGGGCATGAATGTATTAGAAAATATCTTAACAGTTATACAAATACAATAAAAAACATAGTTGAACTCAGTTCAACCAAGCTTTATCTTGCTGTATGTAGCTAAAACTATACAGAATTACAGTTACAAAACTTTGTAATTCAGCATGTTCATTTATATACATTAAATAACAGAGATTTATATATAAAACAATGCTTCTTGGTTACTATTTCTTGTCTTAAAATGTAAAATTGAGTGAAAGCAAACAGTTTTGTAGAAAAAGATGCAAAAGAAACAGGGATAGCTACACCCATGAGCTGAGAACTATGATTTAGTTTCCATCAAACAAAGACATATCCAGGAAATAGGTAACAAACTGTAGCATTTTAATATTGGGCTACTCCTGAACCAGAGACATCAGTAGCATTTTACCTGGCCTAAGGAGAAACAGCACTACTGCTCATTGTGTAATCGATACAATACATTTGGAAATCTAGAAACCAGAATGTAGACCAAGAGTAATACATTTGACACATACATTTACATTTGATCACCTAATAACAGATTATCTTGAAGAAGTGGTTCAAAAAACATTTTAACTAAAAAAAAAACATCTTAAAACTTCCCTGCTCTGTCTGAAATAATAACTAATACTAAACACTGTCTAAAAAAATCTCCCTCAAGGTAAGAACACTAGTACAGTATTTCCTATTACAAATTCATTAACTTAAAAAAAAAAAAGGCCTGGCTTGCCTCTAACTATGTATGCAGTTTTAACACAAAGAGATCAGACTGTTGTGTAGTTGTGTTAAAAAACACCAGAATATGTTAGCATTAATAATTGAGTGTCAAAACATTTCACGCCATATTCTAAAATAGGGCATTTGTGACCTGAAAAAGTTGATGTGAAAGCTGTCCAAACTGTATAGGCAGACTCAAAAATTATGCCTAAAATCATCTGAGATCATTTCAGTTTAGTCCTCATTTTAATAATGTAATTCTTCTCTGTCATTGCGATTTCCTAAAGAAACTGTCTCCTGCAAGTAGCCCATTCCCCTTGGATAGCAGTGAGCCTCTTTCAGCACCCAGGATGTAATCCAGGGCAAAGGGTTTAACTTGGGGTTAGGCTTTAAACCAGGTAAGATCACTAGTTCTCTACCCTATCACCTAGGCTACTAAACCCCCAATAAGCCCCAAAAGAATTTAAATAAAACCTAATAGTTAACCCGGAAAGCCAGATTTAAAAAATTGGTAGCTTGGTTTAGTTCTAAACATTATCAATATGAGCCTGTTTCCATTTTATCAGGCAGGGGAAAGGAGGGACATTCAGCAGAATCTTCCAAGCTAATTGGCCTAAGCAACAACAACAATAAAGCCACATCTTTGCTATCCAAAAACACACAAAATGCTACTTGCTGCTTCTCTCTCAAAGCTAAAAACATAATACTGCAATGTGATTTGCTGACCCTCGCTGGGTCAGTTCTCCTACAGTTGAGGCGGAAATGGAACAGGACAGATTCTCATGTTTTTGTGATACATTACCGTATTTCCATGACTATAAGGCGCATATAAACGTCTTTTTTTCCCCTCAAAATGTGCGGCGCGCCCTATAGTGCGGTTCGCCCTATGTGTGTTGTTACTGCAGACATTGTTGAGACCACCATGAGAAAGCTTGGATTATGTATAAACAATTTTTGCTGCTTGTACCAGTTAGTTCTGAAGCGCGGCTGAAGCAGCTTTGCTGCTCTGGCTGTGCGGTGCAAAAGTGTGTCTGACGCGCGTTGGGCGGAGCTACTCTATCCTTTCTTTGCCTTGCAGCTATATTTGCTGTGATCAGAGGGAATAAAGTAGTTTTAATATGTTTTTTAAGTGAGAAAGTCCACCTGAAAACTTAATCATTGCAGTCAGTTCATCCAGATTACGATCCTGCCTTCTAATATTTGTTGAGCTGGTAGGTGTTTTTCATCTAAATAATCTAAACTGCAGGTACCAGGATATAAAAGCGAACATATTCTGCCGGGAGATTTCTGCATTTTAAGTTAATTTATGCATCAATAAACTGTTTCAGAGGAGTGATCACAGCGCTCTGTGTCATCAGCAATGTGTCTGTCTCACGGCCACCTCCCAGGTTTGATTAATACTTTGTAATAAATACATGAATAAAGCACAAATACTCAGTTTTGCTCCTGCTCTATTTTTAAATATGCAGTATGCATGTATGTATGCCCCATAGTCTGGTGCGCCTTATGTGTGTGTTAAATGCAGAAATGGCACACATAACTGAGACTGCGCCTTTTAGTACGGTGCGCCTTATGGTCGTGAAAATGCGGTAAGTATTCAGCTTTCAAGCTTAGATTCTAGTAGGCTGTGTGTTTGGACTTGCGTGACTTGTTTAAATCTAGCACAGCCAATAGGTTCTCAATTTTACAAAGATATAATAAAATGTGGTTCATTTGCTTAGAAAAACAAGCTTTAAACAAATAATTCAATTCAAGATATCACATTCCATACTATTAAAAATAAAATTACCTGTTAAAGACTATGCTTAAACTGTATTTCAGTGTTTGGGTGCAGGGTTGTGGCAGCATGAGGTGGCTGGAAATACGTTTGTATTGGTTTTTTTTAGCAATGCATGCAACAATGTAAAGGAACCATTTCCCAACGTTATAGACATTAGAACCTGTATACTGGGTGGAAGGGACAGACACCCCTACCACCCTAACAGGAATTACATATCCCCTCATTTACTTTAAGAGGAAAAATAACCTCATAATGTATTTAAAACTATTCCTGCTTTGCATTTGAACTTTGACAAATTTTGCTAATACAAATATATTTAGGAGAAAGCATCTTAATTTTATATTTTACTAATGTGTAAATAATTGCACATTCAAATTGCAGACTGTTGAATGACAACATAACATAGAGTTTGTCATAATTTGTGTTAAAAGTAGCCAGACCAGTTACTGATGCTGAGCAAGAATGGGACGAACACATTGGTATTTGATAAGTTTAATGAAAAGAAATGCAGGCCAGCTGTGGCACAGTGGGAACAGGGAGATTGACCCCTTACTAATGCATAGACTCCTTCATGCATATATCATCTCTTACATCGCAAAGAGAAGCCTTTCTATTCAGTGTGGTAATTTATCTATTGCTTTGCAGCATGAAGGACAGCTCACTTACCTTGCCCATCATATATACTGAGTCCATTCATAATTGGACTGAAATGCATCAATTTCAAAAAACAAGGCGAGCCAGTCAGGAATTTGGAAATTGGAAAGTAAAGTGGATCTGGTACATGTCAAGAAGAAAAGCACGACTTGATACTATGGACATTGGGTGTGCAGTACTGCAACTCTTTGCAGTGAAAAACAAAATGGAAAGAGAACCCGGTAAGTGTTTCTTATTATAAAATTTCTGAAGACTAGTTGAGCCAGAGAGGATATTGAGACATAGGTGGAGTAAAGCTGATCTGGTAAATTTCATCATACGAGAGGATGTCTGATCGAATTTGTAACGCTTTTAGAGTGGAATTTTGATTGGATGACGGCCACAGATTATAGCTAGTATGAAGCTGGCCTTAGGGAAGGAGAGTAATTGACAGGGAAGTCATAAAATTAGCCACAAGACAAGAATAAGTAAGAAGCTTAAAAAGGAATGATTGACATAAATGATGACCTAACCACAACAGCACTAAGCATTAAATTGATGTACAAAGACCCAAATGGGAATAACAAGGAACATAGAAATAACCAGAAAACAAATACAAAAGAAAAGTAAAACTAATAAACCATGGATCATGAGATTTTTAAACAAAAACATGAACCCTTAAAACTATATTAATGAAAAATATTTCTACAATGGTAAAAACCTAAAAGTCTAGAACACTGGTAAAAGAAGAGGGTTGAATTTAAATTCACTGTAGGGAATTTAATCAGTCTGAATTTAATTAAAGATATTTTTAAAAAGCATACAAAAGATAATTTTGCAAGGGATTAATAGCAAAAGCAGTAAAAGTAGATATTTTTTGTAAAAAAAAAAAACTTTTCTAATTTTTATTCAAACATGCCTTGAACTTTGAATATCCCCAATTGAGATTAAGCCTCATATAGCTGTTGGAATGTATAAATTCCTTTAATCCTCCGCACAGAGATAGTGGAGAAAAAAACATTACATGTCTTATCAGCAACATTTCCAATGTTTTATTTCTTCAGCATCCTACAGCCCTAACATTAGGAGAGATGTTGTTGATTAATGTATATTCTAAATCATGGTCATTCATCTTTCTCCCTGTCTTATTCTCCCCTCCCTTACTTTATTAATGGCTGTAATCAACCCACAATAAATAATTTCTGCCCCTAGCAAATGAATCTTACTTTTCCACCTGTAGCATATTCATAAGTTGAAGAGAAAAACTATTTGCGGTGCGGTTTCTTCCAGTATTTATATTTTCTTCTATTTCAAATCTATGTCCTCATTTGTTATCTTTTAAGATGTGCAGAAAACACCTTAAGGTGACAAAAAGTGTGGTTTAGAGGAGAGCCTGTTCTACCCTTCAGAAGGTAAAAACACTTCAAATGATACATTAACCCTCTTGCTTCCTGTGGTTAAAATTAAAAGGACTAAAAAAAAAAAATCTTCTTTTTATATCAAGATTTGATCGCCCTGAGGGTTTTTCAGTCTTTATTTATTTGTTTTTTTGCATTGTAATTTGTGATGTTTGGTTTTGGTTGGTGTCATCTGGTTGTGTTGATTTTCATGCTTTGTTCTGAGTAGGAATAACCTGCTGTGTTGTTTTATTAGAGCTGCCTCTTAATGTTCTTAGTCTTGCTTTCCCTGGAGTTTCAAGTGTCCTTTCAAGTGTCTAATTTGCGCTGCTGGATTATTATTTTTTTTTTAAACATTCATCCATCTCAGTAAACATGGTCTTACTCAGCGTTCCATGTTACTTTGCTTAGATCCCTGTCAGTGGGATTGTGCTCTTTTTGCATCAAATGTGTTCAATTTCAGAGTATTTTATCTTCTGATTTAAGATTTTGGACTTTGGAAAAGTTAAATAAATTCTAACACTAAAACGAAAATACATTTCCATTTCTACAATAAAATGTACCAAAATTTTGAAATTGGTGTATTAGTTTACACAAGTAATATGAGCAACATTTAATGTGCCTCAGGCAAGACGCGTTAATACAAACAAAATTGGTCTTTGATGGTTTGTACAACTAATTTGGGAAAAAATCCATCATTCAGCATTTTTTCTCTCTCTATCCATTTTATTATTTATTAATTAGTAATTTGTATTTGTTGATGAGAGAACTATTGGTCGATACAGCTGCAGCTGTCAGTATCCAGGGGAAACTGGTTTCATTTGTTGTTATTTTGTCAAAAGAAAGAACAGCCAGTGGTCTCTATGTGAGATTAAGCTACTATGAATATAACATCTGGAGCAGAAAATGGATAGAAAGTTCAGAAAGTTCAGGCAATATGTTGTTGCTTGAAACACCTCTAAAGACACATGCATTCGGTCCACTTAATGGCACCGCCTGAAATGAACTGAATGTGGAATGTTTGGGTCTTTCTGAATTTGTCAAATTAGAGTATTACCGTTGAAATGTTTATTTTTTGTGTTGTATGAGAGAGATGAAGAATGCGATGAAGGGATGGCCGACGTGGTCTGGACATTCCCAGTACATGTGTGCTTGTGGATTAAAAGGAGATTTTGCATCTCCCTGAAATGAGTTTTTGGAACTTGGGATGTCTGTATTTGCCAGTCAAGGGACACTGATTTGATGACCAATAATATTACTGAAGTCATTGTATGTTAAATAGTATTTTTTCATATCTTCTTTAAAATTATAATATATTTGATATTTTTAGATGTAGACAATAAATATTATGAACATATAATATTTTAGTTAACATGTGAATAAGGATGCTAATGGATTAGTTCGACACATGTCTCAACACATCTGTGTTTGTGGACCCATCACTAATTCGCCTTTAGGAGGATAATTTACAGTTATCTGAAATTAAGAATGTTTGTTGAATCTATTGTCATCCACTTCTAGAAGTTCACACTAGGAGAAAAATTAGGAGAAAGTTATTTCAACCCTGTAATCACTTCCTGAAGTATGGCCCAGACATAAGATTTGTACAGTGACACTTTTTAGCAACTTGCCACTCCTTTTGAAGCTGCTCATTAATTTCGTAACACTGGATAACAACAGAAAGTTTTGTCAACTATTATTTGGAAATGCATTTATTGTTCTGTGTTGGAAAGTTGGAACTTTCTAAATTAATGTTATGACTGAGTTTATTTTATGGGGGTGTTGAACGAAAAGGACAGTGGACTTTCTAAGTTAAATTAACTTGTGTTTATGTTGGAGGTGTCAGTGGAGGCCTAATGGTTAGAGCAGAGCATTTGCCTTCTGAGAAGGATGTAAGTGCCCAGTCTGATGCCCACGGACTCCGGCTTTGCTCTCTAGGTAAGCTGCCTACTGTTCTGCAAGGGTGATGGGTTGAAGAACTGTACGAGAACAAATTTTGTTTGAATGTAAAACTTGCAATTCAATTAAATTTTGTTTATTTATATTGTGCCAATTCATAACATGTCATCTCAAGGCAGTTTACAATTCAACCACATCATACAGTCAAACTGATTTAAAGTTGTCTGCCTAAGGAAAACTAGTTGATTGCATCGACTCATTGACTCGAAGGCCATCCTTCACACCAAAAATTAGAAAACAAAAATAACTATTGAATGCCTAATCTTGAATGACACAGGCAAAGTAACCCCCCCCCCGTACTTTTTGCCACATTTCAGCATTCAAACATAAAGATATTACATTGTAATTTTTTTGTTTGTGAAGAATGAACAACAAGTTGGACACAATCATGAAGTGGAGCGAAATACACTGGATATTTCATATATTCCAGAAGTCCCCATCTTGTATTTTCCACAGTTTTTCAGGAAAACCACTGAGACTGATGAGGGAGGAAGGTAACAGACTTAACGGGCCTCCTGTGCTTTGGTATTCACTGTGAATGTAGGGAAAAGAAAAAAAAAAAAGCACTTTGGGCAGTTTATCTATCCATGCCTCTAATCGAAATGGTCCTGTATCTCTTGTACAAGCTAAAGAAAGTTGGTCCTCTTGTGGATTTCAAGTCATGAATGCTAATAAGGTGGAACTATTCTCCTTCAAGTGTGTGAAGTTTCTAGGGAGGTGAAATAACTCACATCCTTTGAGGATTTTCCAATCTCCCTTTGATAACATTGATGTTGAGGGGAGAACATGTGCATTTGTTCCTGTCTTTGAGTGTGCTTGTGTTAATTCTAAGGCTGAGTCAGCACATGAGCAAAGGGGGTGGGGGGGGTGGCGGATGAGATCAAGAATGTAAAAGGATTTCTAGAGCCTGAAAGATGAAACTCCACAAGAACATGCATCTTCTCCTATTTTATACTGTTATCCAGTAACTGAAACCTTCACAGTGCTTAGTTTTGACTATGTCTGCATATCACAGGTTGAAGGAAATATTGCTTGCAATAAAGTCATAAGTGAGGTTATGGAAGCTAAAAAAAATAGATAATTTAACCATGAATTACAAATATTTTAAATATGGTTTGCTATGGTTAAGTATGGTTATAAGTAAAATATCTGCCAAGAACTGTCACATCTTTTACTTTAAAACAAATTCTAGTGGCAGAATAATAAACATGCATGTGTATAATGCATGAGACACACACATAAAACTTAAAATACTATTCTTGCTGAGGGAAATTTATTTAGTGAGTTTAACGGTAAGTGGTAGTTAGCTGCAGAGGATTTCAAAACTTTGGTCCTTGAGAAAAAGTATTTGCATAAGGCCGAGAATTCTTGCATGCTACACTGGAGGATTGGAACATCTATTTTTGTTAAGTGTGTTCACATCAAAATGTAAATTCAGTTGAGGCTTGGAAAAAAAAGGCAGCATTCATATTAAATGTCAGTCAGCTATTGTTACTTTTCATTTCTGCAGGATTTTGTATTTATGTGTGACCAACAGCTATTGTGCATCTTGGATTGAGCAAGTATATGTTATACTTAACAAGCGTTAACAAAACAACCAGTTATCCAATTTATTCATAATGATGTCCACTAGCAGCAATGAAAATTTACATTAGGTTATAATTAAATCATATACGTATCCAACAGTATTTCAGTGGGTGGTGGGGCACTGAACCTTGACTCCATTAGTGTAACTGTGAGTGCTTCCGAAAACAATTATTGTCTCCAGCAAATATCAAATAGTACTTTAGGTTCAGTGTAAAAATGACTTATCTTTAATCAGAATCCATAATTGTTAATTGATACCCAATTTCAAATCAGCCCTTGGGTTCCATCTAAAGCTCAGACAGCTACCAGTTGAGGCTACAGTAGGAAAGAAAGT
Organism: Cyprinodon diabolis; assembly: GCA_030533445.1. Lineage (NCBI taxonomy): Eukaryota > Metazoa > Chordata > Actinopteri > Cyprinodontiformes > Cyprinodontidae > Cyprinodon > Cyprinodon diabolis. The sequence continues at coordinate 14,482,895 of CM060066.1, read as the reverse complement.
GTGAGTTCGCTTCTATTTGCACTCTAACTAAAAGTTCAGATGGATCTGAAAAGTGATAGTTAATCTTTTTCAAACATACATCAATAAGGATAAAAATCCCTAGTGCCCATCATATGTTTAGAGGTGATACAAAACCACAACAAAAGTAAAAAGCCACAGCCATGGCTGGTAAGTAGATGACTATAGAATAACAGGTCATGGTCTTATTCCAAAATACCATGAAAAGCAAGACTGTAGGGTACTGATGCACAAAAAAAGGCCTTAGGGCTTATGGAGTTATGAAACAACAATCATGTGTGTTTCGAATTTCACTTTGTTTTTTTTTCTTTGTGGGTGAGGGGGTTGCTAGTCTGAAAACCCCTCCCCTCTGGTAATTACAACTAAGGTAGCATCACGTGAGATAGAAATTTTGCTCTGGGAAGGACTGTGGCTATTGAACAGCCAGATACCAATTTGGTAGCTGAGGGACACGGTGTGAAAATACTGTAGTAATATCTAATTACACCAGCAAGGAAGAGATTTGAGAGCAAACTGGTCTTCTAAAATGATGATAACTTTTAAATTTTAAAGGATCTTTATCCTCTTTAAACAAGTTTTTACCATTTTTTTTTCTCCTTGGCTGTACCTTTGCCCTATTGTGGCTCTACCTTTATCATACTCCCTCCAAAATAGTCAGTTATCCCCAGCTATTGTCTATATTTTTGCTGCTATATGTTTAGGCTGCTGGAGGAAACACAGTAGACATTCCTCATGCTGCTTCATTCTATCTCTATTCTCCCATTTTGCAGTATTTGTTAAGTTCTACCTATAACTTTATGTTCTCTCTATTTTTTTCCTGTTATAGTAGCTTCATCTGGTCTGTTCCTGTTTGGCTGTGACATGATCTTTGATGTGCAACATAAAGAAATTGGAAACAATATGGCACTCAACATGTCTAAACCAATCCTCCTTAAAATGTAAAAAAAAAAAAAAAAAAAACTTACACAAACCTAGAGCAGCATATTTTATGGTCACTGACAGAGGAGAATAAGAGTAATCTTATGCAACCCAGTTGCCAAACTCAGAGTTACACTGTAGCTCTGTTTAGCAGCCCTTTCAGCCAATGCTCAGCAGTAACGATTTTATGGCCATAAATAAGACTTATTCTATTAAGACTAAATCAATGGCATTGAAATGGCATCTTGGATTGTTTTAAATGCAGTTGACCTTTTTGTCTGCAAGACCCAATCTCATCGAATTATTCAAGGAAGCATTCCCTTTAATATTCCCCATTTTAGATGTGATTATTCTACAGGTGCTGGTCATAAAATTAGAATATCATGAAAAAGTAGATTGATTTCAGTAATTCCATTTAAAAAGTGAAACTTGTATATTATATTCATACATTACATACAAACTCATATATTTCAGATGTTTATTTTGTTTAATTTTGATGATTACAAATGACAACAAATGAAAATCTCAAATTCATCATATCAGAAAATTAGAATATTACTGAAGACCAATAAAAACAAAGGATTTATAGAAATGTTGGCCAACTGAAAAGTATGAACATGAAAAGTATGAGCATGTACAGCACTCAGTATTTAGTTGGGCCTCCTTTGGCCTGTATTACTGCAGCAATGCGGCGTGGCATGGAGTCGATCAGTCTGTGGCACTGCTCAGGTGTTATGATAGCCCAGGTTGCTCTAATAGTGGCTTTTAGCTCTTCTGAATTGTTGGGTCTGGTGTATTGCATCTTCTTCTTCACAATACCCCATAGATTTTCTATGGGGTTAAGGTCAGGAGAGTTTGCTGGCCAATTAAGAACAGGGATACCATGGTCCTTCAACCAGGTACTGGTAGCTTTGGCACTGTGTGCAGGTGCCAAGTCCTGTTGGAAAATGAAATCTGCATCTCCAAAAAGTTGGTCAGCTGCAGGAAGCATGAAGTGCTCTAAAACTTCCTGGTATGTGGCTGCGTTGACCCTGGACCTCAGAAAACACAATGGACCAACACCAGCAGATGACATGGCACCCCAAACCATCACTGACTGTGGAAACTTTACACTGGACTTCAAGCAACGTGGATGAAGTGCCTCTCTTCTTTTCCTCCAGACTCTGGGACCTTGATTTCCAAAGGAAATGCAAAATTTACTTTCATCAGAGAACATGACTTTGGACCACTCACCAGCAGTCCAGTCCTGTTTCTCTTTAGCCCAGGCAAGACGCTTCTGACGCTGTCTGTGGTTCAAGAGTGGCTTGACACAAGGAATGCGACAGCAGAAACCCATGTCTTTCATACGTCTGTGTGTGGTGGTTCTTGAAGCACTCACTCCAGCTGCAGTCCACTCTTTGTGAATCTCCCCCACATTTTTGAATGGGTTTTGTTTCACAATCCTCTCCAGGGTGCGGTTATCTCTCTTGCTTGTACACTTTTTTCGACCACATCTTTTCCTTCCCTTCGCCTCTCTATTAATGTGCTTGGACACTGAGCTCTGTGAACAGCCAGCCTCTTTAGCGATGACCTTTTGTGTCTTGCCCTCCTTGTGCAAGGTGTCGATGGTCGTCTTTTGGACAACTGTCAAGTCAGCAGTCTTCCCCATGATTGTGTAGCCTATAGAACTAGACTGAAAGACCATTTAAAGGCTTTTGCAGGTGGTTTGAGTTAATTAGCTGATTAGAGTGTGGCACCAGGGGCCATCAATTTTGAACCTTTTCACAATATTCTAATTTTCTGATATGATGAATTTGAGATTTTCATTTGTTGTCATTTGTAATCATCAAAATTAAACAAAATAAACATCTGAAATATATGAGTTTGTATGTAATGTATGAATATAATATACAAGTTTCACTTTTTAAATGGAATTACTGAAATCAATCTACTTTTTCATGATATTCTAATTTTATGACCAGCACCTGTATTCATACCTGCGATGTGTAACTTAACTATTATTAAAACCTTTACCTAAGAAACATTCTCTTGATGAAGAGGGTTGAGTAAATGATATACCTATTGCATACCTAATCTTTTTTCTGATTGAAGATCTTTGTTACACATCAAATGTTATATTACTGTAGTAGCATTGTCTGTTCCGAGCAAGGGTTTCACCAGTCCTGTAAAAGTTTGGAAGGCATGATATGAAAAAGAAAAACAAACAAAAGAATTTGACTGTCAACCCTAAAAAGATAGTTGGCTAGTGAAAACAAATAACTTTCAACACAATTAATCAAAATGGAAGGAAAAACATTTTAATTTTAAGGAAAAAAAAGTCATATAACTTACTGTTTGTAATGAGATACACTTAACCTTTTTTATAAGGAAAAAATCATTTGTGGTTTTGTTTTTGTGATTTACGAGTGTATCTTACCCACAGTGAGTTGACCAGTCAGTTGTCCCTGATCATTTCTAGCATTGATGGTCACATTTCTGTCTGACTGAAGAATCAGTGGACTATCCTGAGGGGGGTAGAAGAGAGAGAAAAGAACACAGGTAACTTGTTAAATTCTTTTGCTGATATAAGATAAAAAGCCTTTGGTAAAAATGTATGAAATTAAAATGTATGTCGATCTTGCAACCTTTAATTCAATACAATTAAAGAGTTTGGATCGGTGTGCCACAAAGTTCTTGGTTAGGAAAAGTTGTTTTCTCTAATGGAAGCTCTTTAAAAAATGATGATCTAGCTACTTGGATGCCACTGCACATTTAGCATATTTTGGATGCTTGTAGCCTTTAAACATCTAACCTAAATAAATAAGTCATTTTAATGTAATGATATTCTCAATGAAGAAATTTGACTATCAAAAATAGGTGTGTTGACTGTATTTCCTGCCACTTATTGTACCTCTTGTGTTGTTACCACTTTAGCAACTCTCAAAGTCTTCAGGAGTATCCTCTTAGCAAAACTGGTAGATTAGGGGCCCTGGTAGCGCAGCTGTAGTAAGATTAGGCATTAAAGATTTGTATATTTACCTTAAGAAATCTCTTTAAAACACCAGCTTTACCAAAAATATTGCAAACAAAGGTAGACCCATAATAATATCAGAAGTTTATCATTAACCCTAACCCATCCCCTTGAGGAGTAGTGGGCTGCCATTGTGCAGCGCCCAAGGAGCAATGTGGGGTTAAGGGTCTTGCTCATTGACCCAGAGTGCAGACTGTGGGCATCAAAGTGGGTACTTGCAACCTTCTCAGAGCACAAGCATAATGCTCAAACCACTAGGCCAATACACATCAAGAAATGCCCAATATGCATGTCTGAATGTTCGCATTTGTCGATGCTGCCTGCACCTGCAATGCCATAAAAAGTTTCCTACTGTATTTTATCAAATTTATGAATAGTGTGAGAGTTACAGCTCTGTTATAAAACATAGAAAGGCTGAATGGGATTCTGTTATTTTAGACTGTACTGTGCACTTTCTGACTGAAGGAATCCCGTTCAGAGTACAGTAACTACTACAATACATATGAGGATGATTCTAAACAACTTTGAGCAAATTCAGCAAATATGATCAGCATATTACTGGTAGAACATAGGATAGGCAAAAATATATATGTTTAAAATGTCAAATGATATTTTCCCTGCAACATTTAATTATTTCATGTTGATCTCTTAGATTCATTCTAACCATAGGAAAGGAAACTTTCAACTACTGTAAAGTAATTTTCTTCCTTCTCAGTGTGCATTCGTAATTCTATGGATGCCGAAGTCAATTCAGTCAATACTTAATTACTCTGTATAACTAGTGCCTTTAAGTTGTAGCCACTGCCCCATTTTAATGCTTGATTCATTCTATTCTGCAAACAGAACAAACTTTGCAAAATGCAGTATCTATGTTATATATTTAAAACAGAACTATCAGGGAGTTCTTGCTTGCTTTAAAAAAGTAAATTTCTATAAGTACAGCTGCAAAAAAAGCCAGTTACTTAATCCCCTAATGACACAATTGCAGCCATGATGATTTTAACCTTTGCTGTCCTTTACTCTGATGTTCTCCCACTTTGATATAGTCAGCCACTGTAACACTGGTTAAGATTTCCCCCTTTACTGTTATAAATTAAACTTCAAAAGTTAAGCTGGTAGGCTGTCATTAATTGGAGCATCAGATTCCATAGATATTAGTGTCTACTCTTTTTCTTTTTTTAGGATGTTTTACATAATTTCCTTTTTTCATTTCCATTCTCTTCCTCATTTTCCTTTTTAGATTACTTATTTGTTTTGACTGCATATGAATGAACAGCTCACAGGTGACCCAATTTCTCTCTTGATTTCCCCCTATTAATATCGTGCTGGATTCCCGTCTGAATTTTAAATGAGAATAGTGTTCAATTTGAAAACTCGTTGATCCGTTAAAATGGAGAAATCCTTTTCCCCCCTTTTCATCCTCTTCACTTCCCCTCTTCTCATACTTAGTTGTGCTATTTACTATAGATGAATATTTATTATTTTGCAGCCTGCTGCTGCTTTCTTTTTAAATGCCAAACATGCCCAGGCTCTGTTTTAGAGCAGGGGAGGGACTTTAGAAACAAGGGTCAAAAACACAAATATGGAGTGCTGTGCAAATAACTGTACTAATAGAACTGCGAGTCACAAAAATAACTACAACAGAAGACAATATACAGTTAAGATAAACAATCTAGATGTGTAGCTGTTATATTGAATGAATATGTAGAATCTGCCACTACAAATCTCATTCTTTGTATGTTTATCACACCTAAATGTGTCATAGCATCAAATTAAATGAAAAACTATTAGTTGACAACAGTAAACACAAAAGGCTATTTTAAAATAAAGTGTTTTATCTTTGAACTATTCAAGCCAACATGGTACTAATTTAAAAATTGATTGCCCACCTTTCATTAAAACATGACTTGAATGTTTGTGGCTTATAACACATGACTTCAATATCTTTAGCAACTACCAGGCTACACCTGTTCTCAATCAAGAAAACACCAGCCAGACAATCTGATGTACGTAAATCTTTAAAACCTTGAGATCATGCTGAGATCTGAAGAAACTTAGAAATGAGAAAAAAAAGTGATTGACATTGATCAGTCTGGAAAGGCTTGAGTCATTTCTAAAGCTTTTGGGCTCCGGTGAACCACAGCAAGAGCTGTTATTAACAAATACCAAAAACATGCAAAAACAGAAGGAAAATATCTGACGATCTGTTTATGACAGCAAGCTGTAACATCAATGATCCAAAAGTCCATTTCTGAATTGCCAATTGCATTTTATGTAATTGATAGTCTGAAACACATTAGTGTAACAAATATGCAAAAATAAAGTATATAAATAAATAAATAAATAAATAAACAAAAACTAAAAAATCATGAAGGTAGCAAACTCTTTTTTTCCCACCACTGTAATGCTTGTGTCCAGCAGTCATGTATGCTGTAATTTATTTCCATGATGGTGCAACTCACTCCACACTACAAAACATGACAGCTTTAATGTGATTTAAATTGAATCTGCCTAACGGCGAGGGTGCCTATCCAGAACCGATCCAAATCACTTGTCCAGTACTTTGTTTTACATGCAAAGCTTATGACAAATCATACTTTATTATACAATAATATGCAATTTTATTGCATTAATACCCTCTAAAACAGATGTATGTTAAAAAAAGTTGTTTACATTTTTTTTACTATTTTAGAAGGAATATGAAGTGCCTTAAACTATGATGGTTCATTTTAATTAATAACATGTGTAAGTTGTACCAAAAGGATATGAACATTTATAACATATGTAAAATTAAAATAGATTTGGAAAACCAGTGTTATGTAATAACACAATCATTTGCACAAATTAATAAGTGTCAATCATTTGCTTGATAACTTTGAACTGACTGTTTATTTTTTCAAATATGACACATTGGGTGTTAAAGTAGTAGCCATTAAAAATTTCCCCGCCTTTCTTGATGGGCCCTTGGCCGGTTCTTGACTGGTCTCCTACAATTCCTTTTTAAACATCAATCTTTGTACTAAAATATTTTTCCTGTCATGATTTGTGGACATAAAGATCTAAAGAGAAGCAAATTCTCCTATAATTAAGTGAAAGAGTGGAGTCAGAGTAAAATAATATGCATACCCAGGGAAGGAGGGGGTCACTCCAGTGGCTGGATGTCGGAGGGGATTTTGCTGGGATTTGCAGGCAAGTGTGCTGCCATTCATCTGGGGTTTGAATGGGAAGAGGCATTTTCAATGGCTGCTACTGTAGCTTTATGCTGGACTGAAAGGAAAGTTGTTTTCTGTGCCAATTGGTTTTGCTTTATATAATCACCTTAACCCAGGACTCTTACCATATCAAGTAAAAATGAAAGACTGAAATTAGTTTATTTTTTCAATTTAATTTTGTTACAGGGTGGGAATTACAATGGAATTACTCATTAATCACTAAGCTGGATTAATGCAATCTGTCATATCTGACTTTTCCCACAGACCATTGCATTGGTTAGTAGCAAAAACACCAACACTAGTGTAGTCTTCAATTTGCACAGTTACAGATGTGTTGGGCCACCTGTGGAGCTGGTTTACAGTTGCGATTTGTATCTCTGTTTCTTTCTTTACGTCTGCTTCTGTCTCTTTGAACCCCAGTTGGCCTTGGCAGATGGCCGCTTACTTCCTGTTAAAAGGGAGTTTTTCCTCTCCACTGTCACTACAAGCCTGCTTAGTGTGAGGGATTGCCTTCAAGTCAATGAGTCGATATAATCAATCCCTTAGATTGAAAACTTTGATTCAATGTGACTGTATGATCTGGTGAATTGTAAAGTGCCTTGACATGATGTGTTGTGAATTGCCGCTATAGAAATACACTGAATTGAATTGAATAAGTCTCACCAACAGCTAGAAATAATCTGGATCAGATGAGTGGTAATGAGGGACTGGAGGGAACAAAGCAGGTGTGTGAAATGAGTAATCAGACCTGGCATCAGTGCTGAGATCATCACATATATGGCTTTATATAAACTCTATGTTAAAAGTATTTACTCATCATGCCAAATAAGTGAGATAAGAGCCAGACATTCTAGCTTTGTTCTCTGATAGGATGTCATCTGGGCAACGAGTCCAGGACCTCAAATGGATCAGTTTAGTGCAGGGCGTGAACAAGTCTGCCTTGGTTTAAAAAAACAGACAGAAATAAAAGCCTTCAAATATGTTAAGAGTTTCTGTAGATTGGTTTGATTGGTTTGAACCCTGAAAATAAAATAAAAAGCTAACTTCTATATCAATCCCTTTGTTAAAAACTGTATGATTGCTTGGGATGTGCTGTTAATTATTTTATACCTTGAACAGCTATTTCAGTATCAAAAGCAGTCATAGTGTAAAGAAAAACTAATCTAGCAGCACCATGAGGTAAGTTAATGGTTCTATATTCACTTAAGCAGTTGGGACAATAGTTTACCTAAAACATTTTTGGTTATCTAACTATTTGTGTTAAAATGTTTTTCCAGATTGTTTTTTTGCAGTAGTATTGTTATACAGTTGCAACCATTCAAAATGGCCCTTCCCACTCAAACGGCAGCTGAATGGCTGCCTACTCCCCTGCAACTCCCAGCAGAATCCCCTCCAACTTCCAGCCACTGGAGTGACCCCTCGTTTTCATGGGCATGCATATTTTTTTACTCTGACTCCACCCTTTCACTGAACTTGTCAGGTTTCTGTTATGTTTTTTCTTTTGAGTATCCAGTTTTGCTTTGCTCCTTGTTTTCTAGTTTTAGTGGGTTAATTTTTAGTTTATTAAGTTCTTTGGGGTTTTTTCTCAGTTACTGTCTTAGTCTTGGTTCTGTTTTGTTTTCTTTTGAGTATCCAGTTTTGCTTTACTCCTTGTTTTCTAGTTTAAAGGGTTTAATTCTTATTTTGTTGTTATTTCCAGTCTTCCAGGTTTCTATTTGTTGCCCTCAGCTGCCCTCTTATGTTCTCCTTTTTCCCTAGTTCTTTCCCTCTCTTGTTCTGTACACACCTGCTCCCAGTTTCCTCATTAGCCCTTTCTTTGTCTCAGTCTCCTTTAAAACCCCTCTCTCTTCGGTTCCTCTTTGCTGGGTCCTTGTCTAACCTTGTCTACTTCCTCCAACTCCGTCTCTCTCAGCCAACCTCTTCTAGATTGGATCCCCCCGGATGTCTGTTGGGAAAATCATGTATATATTTTATCACATTTAACTGCGTTTCTACTTAAAACCTTATAACCCGATGTTTTTCATACACTGCTGGTTCCCATAGAAAAAAACCCAGCCTGGCTGCAGCCTGTGTCCATGCAAAGGCTACATGCACACGAAGATAGGAATGGAACGTTCCTATCGCACCGTTATGTTGTGAAAATTGTATCTAGGCGCTTCAGCTCTGTGTTTCCCCTCCCTTTAGAAGCTGATAGCGCCCATTTGTAATCTTAGGGAAAATTCCTTCAATAAATATGCAGGAGAGCCAGAGCGTATTTCAGAATGTGTTGGAGATTGTAACTGAAATACGTCTTTGGGGCACTCTCCTCGTGAGTAAAACTCATCTAACTGTCTTTGTCTTTCTTTCCAGAGTTTGTTAATTGAATGTTACGGTATCAAACCTGACAATGTCTCGATTGTTTCTGGTTTGTTTTGACTTTGTCTTCATGTTTTGATTTTGGGATTTTTGGACTCCTGGTTTTCAGCTTGTTTTTGACTTAGTTTTTTCGTGTTAGGATTTTTGGATTTTCCTGCCTCTGTTTTCTGTTCTCCTTTAATTAAACCCTCAAGAAAATCATCTCTGCCTCCCCGCCTCTGCATTTTGGGTCATCTATCCACAAACAAACCATGACAGAACTAAAGGGTCTGACCAGGTAATGATGCTTCTCTTTAGATCTTAACACCTTGTCACAAATCATGACAGAAAGAATATTTTAGTACAAAGATTTATGTTTAATAAGGAATTGTAGGTGACCAGCCAAGGACCAGCCAAGGGCAGTAGACATGTGCCAATGATACGTATATACTCTCAAAACATAATTTTTCCTATGTTTTAATTTACTTACATACACATCCAGACTCAAACACACACACACAGTGCCGTGTCTTGTATGCTGACACAACATGCACCAATGCACCATTAATTCAGTTAATAGTTTAATTGTACTTTGATTATGAATACAGGCACAGGGCTGCCAGCCTGAGGTAGTCAGTGTAATTAGTCAGGTAATATTAAGCTGTGGACTGGTGGCTCATCATCACAGCCTCCAGACAGAGGAGCAGACGGGTCCTAAAAACAGTCCTTAGCTCTAATTTCATGTGTGCAATTAATTGACCAACTCCTGCACTTATTGTTCAAATCTAATGTGAGTATTTTTTGTTTTCAGATTTAGCCTTTAACCATGATAAGAGAGCTCACATCCCCTGTTTGAAACACTTTATCACATACAGCTGCATACATTCATCTTAATCTTACTTTTAATTTACAGATTTGCATTTTTTTCATATTTTGACGCTATTTCCATTATTTTGAGCAGTCACTTTAATTACAATGATTTAATTCACCTACCATTTAGTTTAAATTCATTAAATGTGTAAAAGCCCTAAATGTAGTTCAGTAAGTGAGTGTAAGACAAGCATTAAAAAAAAGTTGTTTGTAAAGATATTTAAGAATAGCTTTAGGAAAAGCTGAACAGTAAACACATCAGTGTTTCTCATAGTATCTTTTTATATTTGTGGGGTTGTGTCTAATGGATGAGAAATGAATGATTTATTGAGTGAAGGAGTTAAATGAAACAGGGGGAGTTGTTTCGGTTTATTGGTCCTGTCAACTACTGTGCAAGTTTGAACCGAATACCAATCAAACAGTGTGTGATAAAGTACCTTGGGGGCTTCTCTATTCCTCTTTCGACTTTAATTCAGCTAATTAGCTAGGACTGTTAAATAAGTGATGTGTTTGTTAGTATATGGGGCTAATTTGTTGTTTTCAGTCCCTACAGCCATATAGCCACAGAAAATAAACCATGATGCCCAAGAGTGCAGTCTCTGGGTAGTTGAATTTAATATGTTTAAGCATCTTAATGTGCAGTCAGGGCTTTGATCATTGATTTAACAAGACATTAGTGTGCTTTATTTTTATTCTTTTATTAGACATTTTAAGATTGACTGATGGAATTAAAACATTAAGGTGACTGAGTTTTGGATGTTATGTCCAACATTATGCTGATGTGTACCAATTAAATACTGCAACCTGTAAATAGAAAATGTACTCATTTGTAAATAAACTGAATTCATGATACATCTACAAATTTTATTAAAACCCTTATTCTAAGCCAAATAATTTTACTCGCTAAATATTTGTTTGTTTTTTTTTATTCTGCAAAGCCAATGCAGTCAGCTGGGTTTCCTTCAGAAAACTTTTGACCAATCTGACTGTATGATTTGGTTGAACTATCTTGCCTTTTAATGCCTTGTGTTGTGATTTTGTGCTATATAAATAAACTCCGCTGCAGTCCGTTGTTCTGTTAGCTCATTATACCGCATCAGGCCAGCATACCCTCAGTAATACGTAAATAGTCAGCCCATGTGGATTACTTTCTTGTGATTGGCTTATACCGGGGAGCTCTGTGATTGGTTGCAAACCATCCCCTGTATAAAAAAAATGCATTTGTGAATCGAGGTACCTCAGGAGAGTCTCAAAAATCCACACACAAATGCAGTGAAGTTTAAAGACCACCAGCACTTTGTAATTTAATAAATATATAATATAATTGTTTACCGACCGGAAATACTTTGGCGAATCATGTGCTGTTCATGTGTGAATTTTTTCGTGCTTGCGTGAATCGTGCTGTGTGCGTGTGGAACTGTTCTTTTGTGTGTGTGAATTTTTTTGTGCCTGCATGAATCTTGCTGTTTGTGTGGTACTTGTCGTGTGTTTGTGTGAATGGGGCTGTGTGTGTGGGGCTTGTCCTCTGCATGTATAAATCAAAAAAGGTCTTTTTGTGAAAACTGAGACCAATAGAGCTCCATATAAAGACATTCTGCAGTACAGCTGTTACTTTGTGTCAAATGCACAGATTGCAATAATGGCCAAAAGTCAGAGATGGCAAGTAACGAGGTACAAATACTTCGTCACTGTACTCAAGTAGATTTTTCTGATATTTTTACTTTACTTTACTACTTATTTTTATGGCGACTTTTTACTTCTACTCCTTACATTTTTACACAAATATCTGTACTTTCTATTCCTTACATCTTAAAAAATTGGCTTGTTACTTTAGTTTTGAATCATTTCAATGGAGTTACCGTTATTATTTTTCACGTCATCAATACCAAATTCAATCTAATTGGATGGGAATCTACGTTGCATTTGACGCAGCACTACAAGATGAATTGACAGATTCAGCGGTATTCATTCGCGGCAAATATTGCAGCTTGGTGGCGGTGGCGTTAGCATAGTAGTATGGACGACGAGATGATTGAAAATGAACACAACGGAGATCTAGTCCTATTGGCAGACATCCATTTAAAATGTAGGCAACGGCATGAAAAAAGTGGTTTCTACTTTTACTTTTATACTTTAAGTAAATTTACAAGCCTGTACTTTGTTACTTTTACTTGAGTAAAGAACTTTAATCAGTACTTCCACTTTTACCAGAGTATTTTTTAACACAAGTATCTGTACTTTTACTCAAGTACAGAAAGTGAGTACTTTTGCCATCTCTGCCAAAAACTTGTCCATAATCTTGTCCATAGCAACTCTGGAGGAGCTGCAGTTATCCTTATTTCAGATAAGATAATCTGTAAACACAGCTACTATTGATCGTGCATTTGTCAAAAGATGACCTGCTGTTCATAATCATTTATTTTTGCTTCTTTTCTTAATCAAATTCAAATTGGGACTCTACCAAATTATATCCTCTGTCAAAAAACATACTGTTGAATTATTACTTTAAACCTAAATGTGCCAGAGCTATAATTTTTGGCTTAACTGTATAGCAGAGGTCACAGATTAGCGGACCACAGTCCTGATCTGGACCCACCTGTTAGCTAATCCGGACCAAACCTGATTTAAAACATTTATAAATTACCGCATGTTGTCCGATGGCAGTGTCTAATTTCACTTGCACCACTTCTCCTGTTTGTACGGTAAAGCCCTTCGGGACCAGTGTTGGGCATGTTACTTTGAAAAAGTAATTAGTTATAGTTACTAGTTACTTCTCCCAAGAAGTAACTGAGTTACTAACTGAGTTACTCCACAATAAAAGTAACTAGTTACTAGTAAAAGTAACTATTGCGTTACTTTTGCGTTTCTCGCCCCCGTAACCCTCACCACCCCGCCCCCACCTTCTCGCCGTGTGTTTCAAAGCCAGCTGAATAGAGTGGACGACAAAGAAAAGAACCTGCAGAGAGTTTTGCATTTATTGCAACTCAACGTAAATGACATCGGGGGGGAATGCGATGTGAAGTTTTTTAACAGGGCATTCAGATCTGGTGAGTATATGAAATTAATAACTGGGGATGTCTAATTCTGAAATGCTGTGTGTTTGGGTTGTTATACATACTGTAACATCTGTCTATCTAGATATATACTCTGTGTGTGACATAAAATATGGATCTCCATCCCTGCCACAAAGGCACAAAGAGATGACCGTGCACATTTTGATTATGTTTGGCTCAACCTCCTGCTGCGAAATAGGATTCTTCACCATGACCATTATCAAAATTAAATATCGGTCCAGGCTCACAAATAAGCACCTTGATATGTGCTTGAGAATTATTGGTTTTATCGCCAATCAGACCCAGGTTGAAAGCCTTGCAGGTCAGCCTACAGCCCACTTCTCTCATTAAGCCATAAAATAGAAAGAAAAAACAAACGGTCAGTTCAGTGATTTTATAAAATATGTGAATCAGGAAATTGTCTTTATACTAAACTGAACAATTGTTGTTTTCTTCGTCAAAAAACACTTTAGATTTTAAAATGGAAAAAAATTTTATTTTATTTTTTAATATTTTTTATTTAAAAAGTCAATGTATAACATGGATGCATAAAAACCTCCTTTTATTTCAGTGTTAAATTATGTTTAAAGTAATGGATTATAATTAAAAATGTCTCCAGACCTTTACTGGTTGTTGATTTTCTTTATTCGGGCCCCACTGATTTTTAATTGGTTACCTCTGCTGTATAGGTATTTGAAATGTTTTTGTACAAGGAGAGGCTTGCTTAGCTTGCTTTTCATGTATGGATCTTCCCTGGTAACATGACTAAGCTAGTTTAATGCTGTTTTTTTTTAAATTCGATCATATAACTTTCTCTAATGTAAAATTAAGGGATAAAACAAATTTTCTTCTTTTAACTTAATCTGTAATATTGAGACATTTTTAGTGCAGGCATGCGATATTCAAACAAAGGCCTTAATCAAACCTCCTGAAGGCTTGTATGGCTCATTTTCTGGCAGTTCTCCATATCTTTTTGGGTTGTTAGTGCCTCATTACTGTGACAGGGACTTTCCTATTTTGGGCCCTTTCTTAAACGTTCATCCATGTAATGAAATCTCCAGTTGAGTAACTGCCACCACAATTACTGAGAATTATTAACATGGGCAAGACATGAGAGATATGTGGTGGGTTAATTTGATAGCAAAACATTTAATAAACTGTCACATGGAACTAGCTCTAAAGATTAAAGGAAGGAGTGAATAAAACTAGCGTTTTGTATTAAGTTTAGAGTTAAGTAGATGATCAAGATCAGAAAGGATGGATTTGTGACCCATGAAGCTAAATGGAAGATCTCGTTTTTAACATACACTCTTATGTCATACCATGAACCTCCAAGTCAACAGCTGCCTTTGGTGAAGAAAGAAACACTGTATGTAATATCAGGTTTATAAAGGTGGTTTACAAGAAAAGCAAAAGGCAAGCCCTAAAATGAACTTGGAGGATTTTCATCATGATTGAATAAAAAATACATACTATATGTAGTAGACATGCGGTCCAGGGTTTGGCATAGTTTGAATTTTAAGGATGATGGTTCCTATCAATTCTTTTTTAGGATTCTTTTAAGGAAGAATATCATAGAAGTATAGTATTATGAATTAGCTGGCTAACCAGAGTTCTACCTGGATGAAATAGCTTGAACTTCTAAATGAAATTTAATTCATCTGTGTGAAATTTACTATTAAAGATCACATAGTTATTTTCAACCAATGAATAAATATCAAACCTATGAACTTTAATAGAATTTTATGAATTTTCTATTTATAGAGCATCATTTTCACATGAAGCTTTATTGTTTAAAACCTCATAACACATTTACATATATCCAGCTTCTGATACTTCTGGTACTGAATGTCATATACGACAATATTATTATTTAATTTAACTGATTCTGACTGTAGTGCTGTTTTAGGCTGAGTGTCTGAGCTGGAGTCAAAAACAGCACAGCAAGAAGGCATCCTGACATAGTTTATATCCTTAGGGATGTTTACTGCGCACAGTTTCACTCAACTAAACATAGAAGTAGTTTTGTTTAAATTTTTTGGACTGAGGGCCAATCAGGTTTTATACTCCATTGGGGATATATACAATATATATGTATGAAGGGGCTCGATTTTGACACGTTGGGTGTAAGACTGCCTTGCAGGCAGTTACAATGTAGTATGTCTCAACTATGAATGCATCAATGTGTAATATGTTTTACAGGAAGATTGTACTATACATTTCTATGACGTTCAACATTTCTAAGTTTCAAACATTTACAAGTCCAGTTAGTGAAGCTATTTAGGTGAATATTGTCTGATGAAGCAATGAATGTAGCTCAAAATGATTGTGCTGTGCAAGTGGGTTTAACACATTAAAGTACAAGGCACAAAGTCACATTCCTTTCATCTTTTTCCCCCTTACTGTTCATTGATCTCTATTTTAAGTGTCCTTTTAAAGAAAAAAAAACCCCTGAAGAGTCTGTGCTTATTTACATCCTTGTTTTACCTTGCTTTCATCTCCATCCAGTGCTCAGTTTTTAATCTTACTTTCCCCTGTTGGATTACTTGTTTCCAACATGTACACTCTCCTCTCTTACTCTTTGCTCTACCTCTGTTTTACATCCTTGCTACTTCCACAAGATGTAAGCAGGGATCCACAGTATGAGGAAAGAAGTTTAAATAGGCTTAAATAAGCAATTGAAAGTGGCTTTTCAATAAACACAACATATTAAGGATGAAAGAGCATAAATATGGATAGTTGTTTTTTTACTTTCTGAACTTCTTTAAAAAAAATAAAGTTATAATAGACTTTAAGCCCTTTACTGTGTGCTTCTGTCTTTAAACAAAGGTATACCAAATATATATATATATATATATATATATATATATATATATATATATATATATATATATATATATATATATATATATATATATATATATATATTTATATCCGCTTTGTTTCTAAAAGATATAAATATAAAAAATATAACTGCGGATGTCTGGGGGTCAGTGATTCGCCTACATGTTATGAATGCTGGCATACCATAAATGATATGTTATGAACAGTTTAGTTTGTGCCTTCAAGTCGTTTGCCCATAGGAAGACATTACTTGGATATAACCTAACGGAATATCTTCAGAACAGCTCCAAATGACACAAAAGTCATATGGGTGAGTAGAACATGATGTAATAACGTAAAATCAAGGGCCCAATGTAAAAAAAAAAAAAAAAACAGCGTTCCCCTTTAACCCCAATTGCTCCCCGGGTGCCACACAATGGCAGCTCACTGCTTTCCAAGGGGATGGGTCAAATGCAGACAAGAAAGTTTTCTATTCTTGGACAATAAAGGGATTCACAAAAGTATGCAAACCTGCAAAGTTAAAAAAATAAAAAGAATATTCATTTATCTACCAAACTGTTAGAGGTGGAGAATCCAGGCTTAGAAAGTAAAAACCCTGTGTAGTTTTCCTTCATCCATCTCACTTAACTAAGTTTGGTACTCACAAGAAGAAAATATGTGTAGTATAATTAAGTTTGAGAAAATTATGAGAAAACTGTCAGTCAAAGAGAGGAGGTGGTGTAAAGTAAGTGTATCATTAATATTCGAGCACAGACATTACTAGGTTTCATCTGCATATAAGTAGAAATGGGTGTCATGTTTTGAGAATAATCCCCATTCTGACTGAGCAATGTTGGGATTATGGTTCTTTAATTGATCCAAATAAAAATGATCAGATAGATCATCATGATTAAGAAGCATTTACAGTTAGATGGTATCAAAAGTTGCAATCAGGTCAAGAAGGATTGAAATAAAGTCCAGAGGGTGCCACCATTAAAACTTCAGTCATGATTTTTACCAAAACTTTTACTGTACTGTGCAACTTAAACTATTCATCAATATCTTATTAGTCATATAATGTAAAAGTAAGGTGAAAGGTTTTCTAAATGATGGAGGTAATTTACTTATGGTACTTAGCACACTAAAAATGGAAAAAGATTTAACTGAATTAGCAGGTGTCGAAGAGTT
The DNA here is from genome assembly GCA_030533445.1 of Cyprinodon diabolis. Classification (NCBI taxonomy): domain Eukaryota; kingdom Metazoa; phylum Chordata; class Actinopteri; order Cyprinodontiformes; family Cyprinodontidae; genus Cyprinodon; species Cyprinodon diabolis. Next base: position 14,465,469 of record CM060066.1, on the reverse strand, counting down.
TATATAGTAATTAGATTTGCATTGGGAAGGTAGCTGACATATGACGGGTAGCTGAATATTTTCATTTTTGTCATTGAGTCCATAAATATATTAAAAAAGAGAGTGGAGACCAACTAGGACAGCGGTACCCAACCTTTTTTGCACCACGGACCGCTATATGTCAGACAATACCACAATTTTTGATATGTTTCAAAATAAAACATCATCGATAAATAACTTTTTTCTGTGCGGCCCGGTACCAAATGACCCACGGACCGGTAGCGGTCTGCAGCCTGGTGGTTGGGGACCGCTGAACTAGGGAGCAAATGTCTCAGGAGGATCAAATACATTGTTAAATGTTGAGAAAATAGTCATGGTTTCCTCCAGCATACTGGATGATAGTAACAAAGTAATGTATTGTGGCATTGAAAGGATAGTTTTATATCAAAAGAGTGATTGAATTTTTTTTAGCTTTTCATTGTGAAATCATGCAAAAAAAAAACACATAAACATTTTTTTTTACTACCAAGTTAAAATAATACTGTACAGTACTTCAGAACACATGCTTTATATATGTATACATTTTCCCACATTATCACAATTCACTGAAGTATTCACTTTGCAATAATTTGGAGAAATGTTGAGCTGAAGGTACAGTAAAAAGATTCCTGTCAAACATTGACAGCAAACTATTTTCAAAATAATTTAACTCAAGTCATCAGTCAGCCAAGGCTTCTAGTTATATTTAGATAGTGTTACACATCAAGTCCGTCTCATGTCTTGTCACATTTGGTAATCCTTAAAATACGCCTTCGATATAGGAATGTGTTGTCACAAAAAATCATGTCTCCTGACCTAGCGTGTTACTTGACCTGTGCCTCTGAGCCTCAACCCACAATGTTTTTTCAATAGACCCGGGGAAAAAATGAGTCTATTAAAAGTTAAAGGCAAACTGAATATATCATTGGTTGACAGCTCTGTAAAATATTCACTTTAAGTGTAGCTATATTTTTATGTTGTTTCTTTATATGTTTATTTTAACATTTATGTTGGGATCTGGGGATGTACCACCTTCCACCAGCAGAGTGCACCGTGGGTCTCCTGGGCTGGAGCCCTCCAACACACCTGAGACGCATCTACTCATCAGGAGACCTTCCCTTCATAAGCAGCTGCCAGAACTTCCTTCAACGCCGCAGTGTTAACCTTAGTTTATAAACCTGTCTCGAGCCTGAAGCTCTGGGTAAGCTTAACCTGCCTTCCAGCCCTGGCGAGCCAAACCTTAAGATTCCTATTTGGATTTCCCCTGCTGCTCTCTGTGAAGAGCTGGAAACTCTGATCAAGGTCTGCCATTCAAAGTCAGAAGCTAGACGCTGAAGCTGCTTGTGTACTCTGCTGAACCAACAGTCTCTGGACCCAACGGTTCCCTCTCTCACAAGAGAAGCCTGGACTCCGTCAAGGTAGACTCAGAATTATCTAAAAGGACTCATTAATCATCTGTCTGCCCAGCTAATCAAACTATCCATCTCTGCAGACTTCAGTGAACCCAACCCGGACCTGTTCCAGATCCTGTTCATGTTTTTCATGTCAACATCTTTAATAAACTCTGTTAAACTTTTACCCAGCCTCCGTTGTGTTCTGCATGTGGGTTTGAATTAAAACCAATCATGACAGAACACTGCGGCCAAACACAAAGCCCAGCAGATCACCTCCGGAGGAGGCTGGAGGAGCAGGACGCTCAGATCCTTGGACATGCGCATACCCTCCGTGAGTTAACTGATGTTCTGATGTTCAACTAAAGTTGAACATCAGAACCAAATGCTACAAACGTATGCCAGCTACATGGGAAATGCTAACGCCACGCCAGCAGTACGTCCTGTTCCGGATCCACTTCCGCCTCTAAGGTCGCCGGCAGTGACGTCATTTCCTGAGTTCCGTCCAAGTCCGCCTGAAAGATTTTCAGGTAACCAAAAGGATTGTAAGGGATTTTTGTTTCAGTGTCGTTTACTTTTTGAGCACTCTCCTGGCAGTTTTCCGAATGATAGGAAACAAATATCCTTCATTCTCTCTCAACTCACTGGACGAGCTCTTGAATGGGCAGAGGCAAGGTTCTCTTCAGAGTCCAGTTTTTCTTTTACTTTTTCCGAGTTCATGTCTGAGTTTTCCCAAGTATTTAACCATGACTCAGATAAAACAATTGATTCCCGAGCCCTGCTAAATTTAAAACAGGGAAATTCTACAGTGGCTGAGTTCTCCATTGACTTCCGGGTTAAAGCCGCAGCCTCAGGTTGGAACGAATGTGCACTTAAGAGTGCTTATTTTAAGGCTTTAAATGATATCAAAGACGAACTAGCCACAATCAACAAACCAGCTAGTTTGGAGGACTTAATCCGTTTAACCATCAGATTAGATAACAGACTCCGAACTAGAAATAACTCTAGACAAAGAAGTCTTAATTTTTCTGTGTCAGCTCCTGCATTTAACAATGCTTCTGTTTTTTCTGGACCATCAGAACCCAGTTCCAAGCCAAAGTCTAAGAACCAGACTCTTTCTGTGCCTGTCCAAGTCTCTCACTCAGATGGAGCGGAGGTCGAACCCTTGCAGATTGGACACACAAGGCTATCCCCTGAGGAAAGACAACGAAGATTTAGAGGCAATCTGTGTCTGTACTGTGGTGAGACTGGCCATTTCATTGCTTCATGTCCGGCTAAATCAAAAGCCAGGGCCCGTCAGAGGAATTGAGGAGGCTGACTGGCCATCTGAAAACTGAAAAAACTCCTCATCTGATGTTGCCTGCTACTCTTTTTTTCTCCAACCAGAATCTCACCTTGTCGGCTTTCATTGACTCTGGGTGTGAAAGAAATCTCATTGATTCAGATCTGGTCCAGCAATTAAATATTGAGACTGTCCCTTTATCTAAGCCTCTCAGAGTATCTGCTATTGATGGAAAGAAACTTCATCAAGTCACTCATCAGACACAACCTCTAGAACTTTTAATCTCTGGAAACCATCGTGAAACATTAACGTTTTTTGTTTTTCCTTCTGCATGCTCCCCTCTGGTGCTGGGATTCGAGTGGCTGGAACGTCATAACCCCCATATCAATTGGGCTGAACGCCACATTGAGTCTTGGTCCACTTCCTGTCACGAGTCATGCCTTCGTTCTGCGGCTCCTGCTATTCAGTCCCCTAGAGGTAGGGGGGAGATGGACTCTCCTGACCTTACTTCTGTTCCTCCCGAGTATCATGATCTGGCACCAGTCTTCAGTAAGGTCAGTGCGACGTCTCTTCCACCTCACAGACCATATGACTGCGCCATAGATTTACTACCAGGAGCCCCCCTTCCCAGCAGTAGACTATACAACATCTCCAAACCTGAACGCGAGACCATGGAAAAATATATCAATGAGTCTCTAGTTGCTGAAATTATTCATCCATCTTCATCTCCTCTTGGTGCAGGTTTCTTTTTTGTGGGTAAAAAAGATGGTTCCCTACGACCCTGTATAGACTACAAAGGCTTAAATCAGATAACCGTCAAAAACAAGTACCCCCTACCATTACTGGCATCAGCCTTTGAACCTGTTCAGGGTGCAACAGTGTTCACTAAACTCGATTTGAGAAACGCATATCACCTCCTTAGAATAAGAGAAGGAGACGAATGGAAGACAGCCTTTAAGACCCCCTTAGGCCAATTTGAGTATTTGGTCATGCCTTTTGGCCTCACAAACGCTCCTGCTTGCTCCCAAGCTCTAGTCAACGACGTCCTCAGAGATTTTTTGAACGTATTCGTTTTTGTGTACATCGATGACATTTTGATTTACTCCAAGAACCTCTCAGATCACAAGAAACATGTTCGTCTAGTTCTTCAGAGACTTTTGGAAAACAAACTCTTTGTGAAAGCAGAAAAATGTGAATTTCACCAACCATCTGTCACCTTTTTAGGGTTTGTGCTCGAGGGCGGGCAGGTGAAGCCATGCGAAGACAAGATAAAGGCAGTTCTGGACTGGCCGACACCTGAAAACCGCAAACAGCTTCAGAGATTTCTTGGGTTTGCAAACTTCTACAGACGCTTCATAAGAAACTATAGTCAAACAGCTCTACCTCTCACAACTCTGACTTCTGTGAAGAAGACTTTTCAATGGACACCTGAAGCCCAGAACGCTTTTGATAAATTAAAAAACCTGTTTTCCTGAGCACCCATCCTTATCCAGCCAGATCCCTCTAAGCAGTTTATTTTAGAGGTGGACGCATCTGACTCCGGTGTTGGAGCTGTTTTATCTCAACAATCTGACTCAGACCAGAAAACTCACCCCTGTGCATTTTTTTAACGCAGACTCTCACCAGCGGAGCAAAATTATGATGTTGGAGATCGAGAACTTCTTGCCATTAAACTCGCCCTGGAGGAATGGAGACACTGGCTCAAGGGGGCCGAGCATCCAGTATCGGTTTGGACAGACCACAAAAACCTGGCTTATCTCCAATCGGCAAAACGATCCAACCCACGTCACTCTAGATGGTCATTATTCTTTTCCCGTTTCAACCTCATTATTTCTTACAGACCTGGTTCCAAGGACGTCAAGCCCGATTCTCTCTCTGTACTCCACTGATCAACCTGAGACACCCGAGCCTGTTCTTCCTGCCTCCTGTACTGTTGGAGTCGTTTCCTGGGAGATCACTGATCTTATCAACTCTGCCCTAGCCTCTGAACCTGACCCAGGTAACGGCCCTCCAAATAAAACTTATGTTCCATCTTCCGTCAGAACCCGACTGATCCAGTGGATGCATGCAGCTAAATTTTCCGCCCATCCTGGAGTGAGCAGAACCATTGCCCTCATTACAAGACGTTTCTGGTGGCCATCACTACACAAAGACGTTAAGGAGTACGTTTTAGCTTGCCCCATCTGCGCCAGAAACAAGACCTCTCATCAACCACCTTCTGGCCTGCTGCATCCTCTACCTGTTCCAACCCGTCCTTGGTCACATATCGCCGTAGATTTTGTCACAGGTCTCCCGATTTCCAGAGGTATGTCCACCATTTTAACCATCGTCAACCGTTTTTCCAAGGCCTGTCACTTAATTCCCCTCAGGAAACTTCCCACGGCTTTCCAGACTGCCCATCTTCTCGTGAAGCATGTATTCCGACTCCATGGTATTCCACAAGAAATCCTCTCTGACTGCGGTCCTCAGTTCATCTCACAGGTCTGGAAAGCTTTCTGTTCTGCGTTAAACTGTAAGTCCTCCCTCACCTCTGGTTATCACCCACAGTCTAACGGGCAGACGGAGAGGATGAATCAACAACTAGAGTCCAGTACATTTCTGAAATTTAGAACAGCCCAATTGTCAGCTGTGATATCTACAAGGAGGGTAAGTGAATTGTGAGCGTGTTCTGTTGTTCCCTTGCGTCAGCTCAGCTCTGCTGCAACCTAAGTGTGGTTTTACACCTAAAAGCATTACAGGTTTACTTAGAGAGAGATAACTTTGAATGGCTTCTTATTTAAACCACAAGCAATATCTTTAAGAGGCTAAAGGGCAAAACTATCAACAATAATATGTTAACCCAGATTCTTTGAGTATAGCAGCAACCAATTAAGTTCTGATTTTTACTGGTTTCTAAATAATTAAGGAAGAATGCTATTTGGGAATTAATCATCTGGTCTCAGCAGAATTGACATTTTTGAGAAGGACAAAATGTTTTAAAGTTGTAATGAAAGAGAAATAAAGATAGTCAGGGAAATATTTACCATGATGTGGGATATGCATAAATATAGGTTGTAAATTGCCTTTTTTTTTAAGAGGGATAGGAAAAAATCGGGTTTAATTCCCAAATGTTTAAAAAATCCTCAAAACTACTTTGCTCACACTTCTTTTGTTCTTCCAATGGGACTATCTCTGAGCGCAGGTTGAACTTTCAATGTACCATGTGACAAAATCAAAGCATGTTACGTATGCCAAAACTCCCGAGACTACACAATTGTTTTTTATTTTCATATTTTCTTCTTATTTCTTATTTAAGCAATGCATTTTAATGCTTTGCTGAATATGCTCATTTACTGTGTAGTATCCAGAGATTTTAAGTCATTTTTTAACAGTTTCTTTTGTTGCATTTTTGTTGAAATAGATGGTCAGTTATTTGTCTAAAAGAAAACAATATTCTACAAGTAGTTCCCCCAGAGTATTCAAACTACAGTAGCAGCCATTCAAAATTACCCTTCCCAGTCATATACCAGCCAAATTGCAGCAGACTCCCTAAAACTTCCAGCCACTGTAGTGACCCCCTCTTGCATATTTGACTCTGACTCCACCCTTTCACTGAATTACAGGGTCTGACCAGGAGAGGGCACTTCTCTTTAGATCTTAATGTCCACAAATCATGGCAGAAAAAATATTTTAGTAAAAAGATTGATGCTCAAAAAGGAATTGTAGGGGACCAGCCATGACCAGCCAAGGGCCCATCAAGGAAAGTGGGGAAATTTTAAATGGCTACTACTGTATTTACCAAACGCTCGCCAGTTTTTCCAAGAGTAATGGAATGTCAGATATTTAGTTTGACACTTTTGTACACTTGATGTAGGTTAGGTTATTTTTTATCAGGACCTGTCATTTAAATCCCAGATCAAAGAGGTTTCTAGAATGTCCTTCTTTCATCTGAGGAACATTGCAAAAATTAGAAATCTCCTTTCCAGGGGTGATGCTGAGAAACTAGTCCATGCATTTGTTACTTCAAGGCTGGACTATTGTAATTCTTTACTATCAGGAAGTCCACAAACTGTAGTTAAAAGCCTTCAGCTGATCCAAAATGCTGCAGCCAGAGTTCTGATGAAAATTAAAAAGAGAGATCATATCTCTCCTATCCTGGCTTCTCTTCATTGGCTTCCTGTTAAATCAAGAATTGAATTTAAAATCCTCCTTCTCACATCTAAAGCCTTAAATGGCCAAGCTCCATCTTATATCAGAGATATGATTGTTCCTTATGTTCCTAACAGAGCACTTCGCTCTCAATCTGCAGGTTTACTAGTGGTTCCTAGAATTTCTAAAAGTAGAATGGGAGGCAGATCTTTTAGTTATCAGGCTCCTCTCCTGTGGAACCAACTACCAGTTTTAGTCCGTGAGGCAGACACTCTGTCTACTTTTAAGACTAGGCTTAAAACTTTCCTTTTTGATAAAGCTTATAGTTAGGGTGGCTCAGGTTATCCTGAGCTATCTCTATAGTTATGCTGCTATAGGCTTAGACTTCTGGAGGACATAGGGACCCCCATTTCATCATTCTGCTTCATCTCTGTTCTCCTATTCTGCAGAATCTGTTTGTTCAATCTCTAACCTTCTGCTCTCTCTGCTTTTCCTCAGAGTAGCTTTGCCTCGTCTGTTCCTGTTTGGCTGTGACGTCATCCAGGAAAGAAACATCAGCTGTGCTGCTTCCATCAACACCCTTGTTTGTAGATGTTGGAGATCGGCCTGTCTTCAGGTGTGGTCCTGTTTCTCTGGCCGTGGCTGGGTGGATGTGCTCTCTTCATCCTCTGGCATGGGAGCTGCCTTGGAGCTCGTCTGCCTGGCTGTGTGTTTCCTGGACGGGGCCGCCTTTTACAGCTGCTTTTTGTATCTCTGCTTCTGTCTCCTTGAACCCCAGTCGACCTCGGCAGATGGCCGCTCACACTGAGCCTGGTTCTGCTGGAGGTTTCTTCCTGTTAAAAGGGAGTTTTTCCTCTCCACTGTCGCTACAAGCATGCTTAGTGTGAGGGATTGTATTTGAGTCAATGAGTCAATGCAATCAACTGGTTTTCCTTAGATAGAAAACTTTGTATCAATTTGACTGTATGATCTGGTTGAACTGTAAAGTGCCTTGAGATGACATGTGTTGTGAATTTGGCGCTATATAAATAAACTGAATTGAATTGAATTGAATAGGGTGACCACTTTTTGAGTGCTGATATTCAAGGCAACTAAAGAGTACTGTAAGTAATTCTCCTTCTGGCACTAATTTAGATGTTTTGGGAAATACATTACTTATAGTAGAAAAGAAAAGAAGAAAAGAAAAGACCATGTCATTCCAGTCAAGCCAGAATTGTTGTTTAAGTAACTATCACCCTATACACATACATTCACTCATATCACACATGCATGCAACTGTTGAGTCATACAGTAGGTAATTAGGGATGATCCAGATTGCTCCAATGATCTTCACATTGGTAATTAAGTCTGATCTGTGTGTGTCTCTCTGTCTGCTCTTGTTGTAAGTATGTGTGTCCCAGGGTTCATGAGGTCTTGAATGTGTGTGGGAATTCTTAATATCATAAGGCCAGAGCAGTGTAATGCCACTCTCCAGTCTAGTTAATTATTTCAAATGTCCACCTGTAATTAATTTCACAGACTAGATTGTGAACGTTCCCCAGGTAACAGTGTATGAATATATAATACTGGCACAGGAATGTGATTTTTGGCCATGAAAGTCCTCTTTGCACTTTAAAACTGAATGAAAACTGTCAGGACATCCAATTATAATTTGGTAATTTGATAAATCAATCCATGTATCCATGCTCCTACTACAAATGTTGGTGGATTTCAAAGTTGTTTCCATCATAAAGCAAAAAAGTAATTGTATTTTGTGCAACTTCATGTTCTGTCACATTTAGTTTGTCTGTTGTCTATTATGTTCTTCTGTTTGGTATCCTATTTCCCACAATTTGCTAAATTGTTGCAATTTTTAGTCCAGTCATTATAAGTTCCCCGATGCAAAGTACTCTCAACTCCTGAAGCAGAGTCTTGACCAAACGGTGGCATTCTTACATAAATAAAATAATTCCCATCCATAACCCTCAGCATGTCATAAACTCAGAATGTAGGACCCAGAATTTGAGCAGAGAAAGACAGCGAGAAGATTTAAAGCGTTTATTTAAATACATGATCAGGAGGCGGAGCTGTGGATCTGCAACGGCAGCGGGGGGGAGGTGGGGGGACTGCCCATCACTGAAACTCTGGTTTAGAGAGAAACACAGGTAAGTGATCATGATAATCTGACGGAGGATGATTATCCATGTGACACATTTAGCTGGTTTAACAGTTCAGTCCATCCTCTAAGGATGAGGCAGGATCCAGCCGATTGACTGCCAAAGAGATGAGGCGCGAGTTGCCCAGAATGCACCAGATGCTGCAGCCCCAGTAAAAAAGCATGAATCCGAGCCAGGTCAGGGGAAGAGTTCAGAACAGGTAGGCTTAGAGATCCAGGAGTCTGTTACCCGGTTAGGGGTTTCGATCAAAACAAGAACAGACAGGTCCAGGGTTCCAGGAATCTCAGAGAATTCATGCAGGTTTAGAGTTCCATTAGTCGAACAGAGAGTTCATGCAGAATGTTCAGATGGGAACTGGCAAGCTCAGTAGCTGAGAGGCAAAACAAGACATAATAACAGAAAAACTATGGTACGCTAAAACTTGACATGAACAGGAACATTGTGGCAAGACTAAAAACCCTCTCTCAACGCTGGCCTCCAAGAATGGGAAAATGAACAAAACATGTGCTATGAACTCCAAGTCAAACTCAAACCAAAGTCAATGAGCTGGCCCTGATAGCTGGGATGAGCCGTGTATAAAGCAGCAGGAGCAGGTGGATAAGATGAGTGATAATTAGTAAACGGGCAGAATTAGGCAGGTGAGTGAAATGAGCAATAAAGTCAGCTATCAGGGTAGTGATCATGACACAGATCCTGTCTGCTGTACTGACCATATTTTGTTATTTCTAACTTTACCACCAAAGTGGGCTCTTTATCTTCTTTAAAGCAATGTTTTTTCTTTTAGCAGCTGGAATTCATAATTATACTCAATGCCTTCTGTATGTTCTGAACTGATTCCTTATATTCCTGCAGTTTTCTTAAAAGAGTATTGCAAAGTGTACTGAATACAATATTATTGTATTATTCAAGCCAAATTTAAAGATTTGTCTTTATCTATTGTATCTGTATATTAAAGGAAACTTTATTGTTACAAATTTAACCCAAATAGCTGCAGGAAAACTCCTCCTAGCTCCTATTTTCTGTTACATTCCTGAAAATTAGTATGAATTTCAGTCAACGGGGATTCACGCATAAATGTAGAGTTACTACTAGATCAACATTAGGTAATTTATTTTCCCCTAAAACATCACCTTTGTGACTGATTTCTAAAGTGCTAAACCTTTTATAGCTACTGCTTTAAACAAACTTCATGTCTTACCCCCAAGTTGCATTTTATAGCTAATATTTTATCCATTCCTCATCCAAACATGAAAGAAAAAAATGGACCGATGTAACACCGGTGTTACATCTGCAGAAAAGTGCATTCCTGCAGATATGTGCTGCCTTGTTGCCAGAACATACATTACTCATTACAACCTCATTGATGAAGAAAACTGTTTTAAACATGTCTGACACTGCCTCTTTTAATTGCGTTTATAATACTAACAGTTTTGTTGTGAATAGCTGCTGTTGTACACTCACCGGCCACTTTATTAGGTACACCTGTCCAACTGCTCGTTAACACTTAATTTCTAAGCAGCCAATCACATGGCGGCAACTCAGTGCATTTAGGCATGTAGACATGGTCAAGACAATCTCCTGCAGTTCAAACCCAGCATCAGTATGGGGAAGAAAGGTGATTTAAGTGACTTTGAACGTGGCATGATTGTTGGTGCCAGAAGGGCTGGTCTGAGTATTTCAGAAACGGCTGATCTACTGGGATTTTCACGCACAACCATCTCTAGGGTTTACAGAGAATGGTCCGAAAAAGAAAAAACATCCAGTGAGTGGCAGTTCTGTGGGCGGAAATGCCTTGTTGATGCCAGAGGTCAGAGGAGAATGGCCAGACTGGTTCGAGCTGATAGAAGGGCAACAGTGACTCAAATAACCACCCGTTACAACCAAGGTGGGCAGAAAAGCATCTCTGAACGCACAGTACGTTGCGGCAGATGGGCTACAGCAGCAGAAGACCACACCGTGTGCCACTCCTTTCAGCTAAGAACAGGAAACTGAGGCTACAATTTGCACAAGCTCATCGAAATTGGACAATAGAAGATTGGAAAAACGTTGCCTGGTCTGATGAGTCTCGTTTTCTGCTGCGACATTCGGATGGTAGGGTCAGAATTTGGCGTCTACAACATCAAAGCATGGATCCATCCTGCCTTGTATCAACGGTTCAGGCTGGTGGCGGTTGTGTCATGGTTCAGGGAATATTTTCTTGACACTTTTTGGGCCCCTTGGTACCAATTGAGCATTGTTGCAACGCCACAGCCTATCTGACTATTGTTGCTGACCATGTCCATCCCTTTATGACCACAATGTACCCAACTTCTGATGGCTACTTTCAGCAGGATAATGCGCCATGTCATAAAGCTGGAATCATCTCAGACTGGTTTCTTGAACATGACAATGAGTTCACTGTACTCAAATGGCCTCCACAGTCACCAGATCTCAATCCAATAGAGCATCTTTGGGATGTGGTGGAACGGGAGATTCGCATCATGGTTGTGCAGCCGACAAATCGGCGGCAACTGTGTGATGCCATCATGTTAATATGGACCAAACTCCCTGAGGAATGCTTCCAGCACCTTGTTGAATCTATTCCACGAAGAATTGAGGCAGTTCTGAAGGCAAAAGGGGTCCAACCCGTTACTAGCATGGGGTACCTAATAAAGTGGCCAGTGAGTGTATAGTAGATAAATAAAAAATTGTGTTTTGTAAATTGAGGTCAAAGTTTCAAAGGCTGAGTCTCCAGAAGTTTACTACTCCATGGACATTCGACTCATTTCTACCAACAGTGCCTTGTGTGACATCAAGACCTTTAAATTAATGATAACATGCACATAGGACAGACATGAAAGGGAGAGTGCAACTTAATGGAGCACAGGATTTGCGCTTCTGTGTAAGTTCTGCTAGTTCTATATCTCACAAGAATTATAGAAAAAAAAGGATCATTATATTTAAGCAGGCACACTGAGGGCGGGAAAGGAGTGTTATTAACTATTTTACAATTTGAAGATAGTTTGAATTTCCAAAACTCAAAAAAACGAATAAATTGAGCAATATAAAACACCAAATTTTAGAACACATTGAATGTTAAGAAATTTACTTTTAATGCAGTTTTCACTGTAGCATCACTACATTTCAATCTCAAAAAGTCACACAAAGGGAAAAGACAATTAGAGAAATGTATTGACACATTAATCTGACCTCAGCAGGAAACATAGCACTTAATTTTGATAGATATGCATGAACAGGAGTAAAGAACAGGCCTGAAACTGGTGGTGGAGTGGAGATAGATGGAGTTGGTCAGTCTGTAGACTGCTGGTTAGCGAGAAGGTATGCTGAGCTTTATGGGGAGATCCAGTGGATTGTGTGAGCTCATACTAAAGCTTCACTCAGGGACCTAGAAGATGGAAGTCCAGCTTGGATAACAAAGGTTGAGAGAACCTGTCCATGATAAGAAAGCATGAAGCGACAGTGGAGAAGAAAAACTCCAAGTTGGGAAGCAACCTCTGGCAGAACCAGGCTCAACATGGTGGTCTTCTGCCGGACCGGTTAAGATGAGACAGTAACGCAGTAAGAGTCCGGGAGTAATGACACTCTGATGAAGCTTTAGCTACGATGGAGGAGGGGTTGGAGGTGGGTTGAAACAGTGTCATCTCAATGAAGTCACAGTGCATCCACCGCCTGCACACAGGAGCAGACAGGTGTGTCTCGAAGGCCTTTTAAGATGAGCTTTGGATGCCGATTGGCTTTCTTGAAGGTGTGGTTCAAAGCTGATCTGCTGTGTCGCAGGTGGATGTACAGTATGAAAAGCGATGAGTTTCTTCAGTTGAACTTCCGCCTAGGCTCCATTATTTACAGTTACATTTAAAGGGTGAGGAAGAGGAGATCAATGTTCATCAAGGCAATTACACCAGTAACCCTGAGTTCATATGTGATTATGTAAAAATATATCAATCATAGGTAAGGATTTCTAGAAGATGGCAGAAAATAAAGGTGATGTAGGTTGAAAACGTGGTTAAAGTGTTTAAAAAGCAGAAAATGTTCAAAATATCTGAAAGGAAATTTTCTGAGTAAGAAAGGAAGAGCTGTGCATTTAAAAACTTGTGACTATCATAATAGCAATAATTTTGTTTGAGGTGGAGGCAGATGTCAGTTCGTTCTGAGGGGGTTTATACTCCTGCACTTTGAAAACCCTTGGTTTAAACTCTATCCTGTTTTCTGGAGTGGATGCCATTTTTCCTCCCCAAATACATAAACAAAAGGAAGAAAAAAAAAGAAAAAAAATCTGTGCTTGCATTGCAGCCAGTTTTCATAATGCCATATTAACTTGTCTTAACCCAACTGTCAAAATGGTGTGACTCGAGTTATATGTGATTGACATGTCTCTTTTCTCATGCTAAATTGAACTCCACTTGACAAGGTGATTACACTGAGCAAATGCATTAAAAGCTTTCAAAAAATAGATACATCTGATTGGAATATGAAACATCACTTTCCTGATTGTCTATATCAGTAATGTTTGCCCTCATTTCCCCATTGATGATATCGCTAAAATTTGCAGAAGGCAATAAAATAAATGTGTCTGTACAAAACTATCTGCATATCTGTCCAATATACCAATTACAGTGCACAATGCCTGACTGCAGGGGTAATGAAATTCAAATATAAAGGTCCTTAGAAGTTATTTTCTTGCATTGGCACCAGGGGACAGATTATGCATAAAGGTTTTGAAGTTTTTTAGCAGGATAAAAGAAATACAGTAGAATAGATATCTAATAAATGTACAGTATGTAATTAATGCCAAAAACATTTTTGCTGCGATAAAATCTCAAATACAGCAGTTGCAAAAAGTAAGCTATAGATGACCCTCAGTGTGTGTCCACTAAGTCAGAAGTTAATCATGACACTGAAAGTCAGATAGTGGTTATGCACTTATTGGTTACAGTACAACTATCTTTATTCCAACAGTGCAGCATGAATGGCTCTGAAGGAACCAGCCTTTATGTGGAGGTAGATATACTGTAATTAGGAAAGAGAGTAACTGTTTGTCTTTAGAATTGGTTTATTAAAATCATCATATATTATTGGACATCTCTGTGGGTTTAAGGTCTATTGTGTAATTTCAAGAACAACTGTGCGCATGTGGGAAGGGTAGTTGACTTGCACTTAGTAAGTTGTGAGCTTTCCCGGCTTAGTGTTCGGATCAACGGCATTAGAAAATTGCTATATTTTTCAGCTACTGAGTGTTGCCCAGACACCCAGACTAATTATTACAAATGCAGTTATTTACAATATTACCACTGCAACCTGATCAGTTAAAGCAACTTTTCATAGGAGCGCACTCTCTTCTGCGGTAGAGGTCTGCTTTTTGTTTCTAGTGCAGTGGGAGAACTGTTATACTGAGACAGAGGCTTCGGCGGAGGGGGTGTAAGGGGCTGATGTCAATGGACACAGACTAGAATCAACAACAACAGAGATGCAAGACGATTGTGGCGAACCTTTTGCAATCAACTATGGCTTCCTACATTGGAAATAAAGACACTTTGATACTTGCTGAAGTCAAAGTCAAAATGGGCCTTAGACTTGCACAATATGTCTTGGAGCAAAGACTTTATGTTTAAAAGCAACTCTAATCTAACAAAACATCTCACAATGCTCACTTACAACTGGGTGCTTTTCCAATACAATGCAATTTCCTTGTATTTTACTGAAATACTGTCATTTTACTTTTGGGATAAGTGGAAGAAACCACTTAAAAAACTGGAAGTGGAAAGAAAAGAAATATTGTTACAGGCAACCATTGTGAACATAATATATTCCAACTTATTTTTAGACCAATGTAAATTAGAATTGAGTGTATGTGTGTTTTCATGTCATGAAGTAAAGTCACCTGTCTAATTGTGTATTCTGATGTTTTTTATTAATTCGTCTAAATTAATATAAAAGTTTGATTAAAAAATCAAACAAACAACAGGCTCACGTGACTAAAATGCAATATCAGCGCCTGCATGAGACGTAAAGATTATTCACATTATTATAATAAATTAAAACAAATTATTATAACAATGTACATTTTCTTAAAGAGGTGTCCAAATATGATCATATTATGTTTCATAATAATTAAAACATTTGATTTAATTCTCTTTTGTATTTTTTGAGTTTTATTTCTGTTTCCTCATATAACATCTGTATACTATACAGATGAACAGTTATATATATATAAGTATATATACACAGTGATGGGCAGTAGCGCCGCTACATGTAGCGAAGCTATTAGTTTAACTACATGTTCCTGTAGCTTGAGCGTAGCATCGCTGCTTTATTTATCAAGTAACTTTCCTGTAGTGACGTTATTGCTTTGATTAAGTAGCGACGTAGCGTCCACAAACGCTACAAAATCCAGGGCATAACTAAGAAATGAAACCAGGTTTTCTATTTTGAAACAACAATCAGAGTTATTCGTTGAACATTCACGCATGAGCCTCTATTCTGCCTCTTCTGTGTGTATCTACCGAAACATGCGCATGCGCACGGCAGTGGAACTCAAAGAATGACAGACAAACGCACACACACACAGAGCCACACACACAGGATGGAGGAGATGGGAGGAGAGCGAGAAGAGCAGCCAACTGTCCCTACCACACCGTGGCCTTATCTTCAGAGATTATGAAACTTGTTGAATCCTCAGATAAAAAAATAAGTGTACAGATGTCTGCTTTGCAATAAAAAAAAAATAAAAACTGTTGTCAACGTGCAGGACATCGAACACAAACCTGAAAACTCACATTCAGGTGAATCACTAATTTCCCTCCTGCAGTATGCAAGTAAAAATATCTAGCGTCAGTGTAAATCCCAACTGACTTTAGCCAAATGCTGTATGTAAATTAGTAAAACGAAAGCTACCCACCAACAAACAAGCAGTGTGTGATCGAAAGGGACTAGCCAAGTGACTAAGCAGAAGTGTTTAAAAAAAAAAAAACCTTATGCAATTTTTATAATTGTAACATGAGTGATTGCAAGGTTCTTGGCCATAGAGAGCTCATGTGCCAAGATAAGCCATTTGTTTTACATAGCCAAACACTAATTAAAACAGTCAACTACAGTATATTTTTTAAAATAAAAATGTGAAAAATATATCAGCTTTAACTTTATTGGCACTTTTAATTTCCAGATAGTTCAATCTGATGTGTGCCACTAAGATACTCTAGTTAGAGAGCAGTGGTGAAACTTCGATATTGTATTTTCATGGCGTAGTTTACCTGACAGGATGCTTACATAAATCTGTTTTTAGGCTTTGCACAGATAAGATTTTTTAGGTGTGGAGGAACAGCTCTACCGTATATAAAATAAATACATAAATAAATAAATGCAAAATAAATAAATAAATAAATAAGCATTCAATTAATTGCCCCAAAAATACAATGAATAAATATGTATATAGAAATTAAATTATACGTTGAGACATAAATATATGTATCACTTAATTAGCTTCTTTATTTTTTCACCTTCATTTGTAAATAGTTTCATTTGTTACTTGAATTGACTGTTTAATTGAGGTCTGAAGAAGTTTTCTCTAAGGGAGACCCTAAAGAAATAAGATGCCTTTTGTAGGGTTTTGTTTTCCCTAGAGATGTCCATTGAATGCAAACTCATAGCCATGTCTCGATGTGTAGAACACTACACAGTACCTTTAATTTGGTTCTAATAACAGCAGATTGTTTACTAGTTTGTCTACTAGTAATTACTTCATTTTGAATTGACATTAGCTTGGTACAACGTTAAGTAGCTTCTAATGTAGTTAAGCTACTTTTAACACATTAGTGTAACTTAGCTTGCTATAATTCCTTAGGTGGTAGCTTTTGTTTAGTGAAGCTTAATTTATTGTTGAGTAACTTATAGGTTAGCTCACTACACTGGACAAGCAGCTTGCCCAACACTGTATATACACTCACCGGCCACTTTATTAGGTACACGTGTCCAACTGCTCGTTAACACTTAATTTCTAAGCAGCCAATCACATGGCGGCAACTCAGTGCATTTAGACATGTAGACATGGTCAAGACAATCTCCTGCAGTTCAAACCGAGCATCAGTATGGGGAAGAAAGGTGATTTGAGTGACTTTGAACGTGGCATGATTGTTGGTGCCAGAAGGGGTGGTCTGAGTATTTCAGAAACGGCTGATCTACTGGGATTTTCACACACAACCATCTCTAGGGTTTACAGAGAATGGTCCGAAAAAGAAAAAACATCCAGTGAGCGGCAGTTCTGTGGGCGGAAATGCCTTGTTGATGCCAGAGGTCAGAGGAGAATGGCCAGACTGGTTAGAGCTGATAGAAGGGCAACAGTGACTCAAATAACCACCCGTTACCACCAAGGTGGGCAGAAGAGCATCTCTGAACGCACAGTACGTTGAACTTTGAGGCAGATGGGCTACAGCAGCAGAAGACCACACCGGGTGCCACTCCTTTCAGCTAAGAACAGGAAACTGAGGCTACAATTTGCACAAGCTCATCGAAATTGGACAATAGAAGATTGGAAAAACGTTGCCTGGTCTGATGAGTCTCGATTTCTGCTGCGACATTCGGATGGTAGGGTCAGAATTTGGCGTCTACAACATCAAAGCATGGATCCATCCTGCCTTGTATCAACGGTTCAGGCTGGTGGTGGTGGTGTGATGGTGTGGGGAATATTTTCTTGGCACTCTTTGGGCCCCTTGGTACCAATTGAGCATTGTTGCAACGCCACAGCCTACCTGAGTATTGTTGCTGACCATGTCCATCCCTTTATGACCACAATGTACCCAACTTCTGATGGCTACTTTCAGCAGGATAATGCACCATGTCATAAAGCTGGAATCATCTCAGACTGGTTTCTTGAACATGACAATGAGTTCACTGTACTCAAATGGCCTCCACAGTCACCAGATCTCAATCCAATAGAGCATCTTTGGGATGTGGTGGAACGGGAGATTCGCATCATGGATGTGCAGCCGACAAATCTGCGGCAACTGTGTGATGCCATCATGTCAATATGGACCAAACTCCCTGAGGAATGCTTCCAGCACCTTGTTGAATCTATGCCACGAATAATTGAGGCAGTTCTGAAGGCAAAACGGGGTCCAACCTGTTACTAGTATGGGGTACCTAATAAAGTGGCCGGTGAGTGTAAATATAATTCTAAAAAAAATTTCAATTATTGAAGTGTACAGTTACAAGTCATCAGGCTTTGTAGTACAATTAATTTAGTTTCCTGCAGGATTTATGTCCTGTTTAGAATAATAATAAGGATAACACGGGAACAGTTCTTTGCGCTTTTTATTTCTTGGCTCATTCAAATTTTCATTTTACAGTACATCAGTTTTAAAGCCATAGAATAAAAGTCCAGAATAACCAACTAAGAACAGTTCTAGTTTTATCTCTGCTTTGCCTCTTTTGTCTGAGAACTAAGACCCTTAGAAAGCAAAGCAGAATCAGGTCTAATTTCAAGGCAGGGAAAGTATTGCGATGGAGTTTGGGTCAAGCGATATCCCTTGTAATGACAGTTATAAAAAATCTTCGATTTGACATGATGTGGCATTAGGTGGCCTTTTCCCCCTGTCAAGTTTTGTGATGAGCGGATTTGTTGTGGCTTTTACATGATGTGACCTCTGAGACAGCAGCTGGACAGAGGAATGGAATGATCTTTGAGAAGTACGGATTAATATTCTTATTCATTTCCTCTTTTCTCATATCTCTTTTGAAGGGCCAAAGTGAATTTGAGTCTCCTGACATTCTAAAAATGCTGTTAAATGTTAATGGAGACTATTTTTATGTGGGTTGTGGCCTCATCTAGTACACGTGTAGATGCCAGACAGCTACCTACTAGAAACACAGGAATCTATAAATTTGGCTGCTAATTTGTAAATATGCAAGAATCATAATCAAATTTGAACATCTAAAAAGGTTTTGTATAGAATAATAAAAAGTAAAAACCCTCCTACAAAATCATCAAGCCAATTACTGCTTAAAAAAGAAAAGAAAAGAAAAATACCTAGACATTTCATGCCCTTAAGTAACCTCAAGAAGCTGATAAAAGTTGGAAAACTTTTTTTCATCTTTATTACATTTTATTCATCTCCAGTGGCTGGTTTGACTTTTTATTAAATCTGACATACTCTTCGTATGTATCTGCAGTTTCATTGTTGAACATTTTTCCAGCCTAATGGCTGGGAGTTTTTCATGTTGAATGTCTCACTGTCTAAAGGCAGCCTGCTGTCATAATCAAATACACCATGCTTTTGATGGACTCAGCACACTGGCTTTTGCTTTAAGGTAGACTTCTGCATTATATTTTCAAACAGCAGGAGATTGTTAAAATGAAAGATGATAAAAGACTTAAACAGAAATGTTTGTGCTGAAAAAGTTTCAGGCTGAATCATTTATGATTAACATTTCTTTCACATATGATTTACACGCTGCAGCTAGCACTGTATGCATATATTATTAAATTATCTTTTATTTTCTAATTGTGTTTTTTATTAATTTCTGAAAGATATATAATACCAACATGTAAGGACGCTTTTACACCTACACAATACGTGCCCTGAACAGAGAAATAAATTTACTTCTTTATTCTTGATACAGAACAACAAAAATAATATATAAATAATTAAATAAATAAGCTAAAATAAATATAGCTACTTTTTTTTAATAAAGGGAATGCAGACAGCTTTAGGTGACAGTTTGAGTTATAAATGTTTCCTTTATCAAAGACATCAAAGAAATGTATCCTTAACTTGTTTTTCAGAATAAGAATCAGAGCTAAGCCTAAATTATATTAGTAAACTGAATAAAGAGCACACCGTTAGGTTACTTTCTCTGCCTTACATGGAACCCTTTTCTAAAATATTTAAGATAAAAATGAATAAGAGGAAATCAGATATGAGGTTTTCTGGTGTTTGACTTAAGTCGTATTTTATAATCATTTAAATATACTTCTTAAAAACTTCAGTGTCATGAATACTCTGCTATCTTAAAATAAGCCAGTAAATGTAGGTAATTAGTAAATGATTTATTTTCTTGTCCATTTTAAGTAATATAATAATTGAAGTATAGCTCATAATTTACTGAAGACAGTTTGTCACGGTTAGGCTACACATAATCAGTTTTGCTTCTTTGTCATGTTTCTACTCACTCTCACTCTGTATTTTGCCATTTGTTATGTCATTTGAAGCACGTGTACTGGTAAGCTTTAAAAAAAAAAAAGAAGTGTTAAAGGAATAGTACACCCAAAACATGATTAGCCTTCATTTTCTACTCACCCCCATGCTGAACAACACTCTGGAGTACTTTTTTGATATCTCAAATGCATCTGGAGATCTGGGAGGCTTCTTGCTGTCTGCTGACATTCAAATAATGGAGGTCTATGGTGCCTGAGGCAGAAAGGTCCATAAAAGTCCACAAAAAACGTGTCAATATTCCTCCATACTCCTCGTCCAATGTATTCCAAGTGTCCTGAGTTGGTAGCGTCCATAATTTACTCGAAACAAAGTCATTTAGAATGTTTTTAGAGCATAAACAGTAGTGTATAGGATTTCCTAAAAGCGTGCCCCTGCGAGCTCACGAGCCTACGGAAACTGCGGCAGACCAAGCCAGATGAAAGTGTGCATTCAGCATCTGCTGTTGATAATGCAAGCGTAGAAGAAGAAATTTTTACCTGTGCAAAGAAAGAAACAACGAAAGAAAAATGTCTGAGGACTTCAGTGTTGAGGAAGAGCATGAGTTCTTTGCCGAGCTGAATGCGCACTTTCATCTGGTTTGGTCTACCGCGGTTTCCGTAGGCTCGTGAACTCGCAGGGGCACGCTTTTAGGAAATCCTATACACTACTGTTTATGCTCTAAAAACATTCTAAATGACTTCGTTTCGAGTAAATTATGGACCCTACCCACTCAGGACACTTGTAATACATTGGACGAGCAGTATGGAGGAATATTGACACGTTTTTTGTGGACTTTTATGGACCTTTCTGCCTCGGGCACCATAGACCTCCATTATTTGAATGTCAGCAGACAGTAAGAAGCCTCCCAGATCTCCAGATGCATTTGAGATAACAAAAAAGTACTCCAGAGTGTTGTTCAGCATGGGGGTGAGTAGAAAATGAAGGCTAATCATGTTTTTGGTGTACTATTCCTTTAAAGGGTTAAATAAGAACCTGTTAATCCAGAAACCGTAAAAAGAAAGAAAAAAAAAGCTTCCTGAAAATACGGATTTTGGGAATGAATATCCAGGTCCGAGCTGTTTGGTATTTGAGACATTCTACATTTGATCTTCATTTTCTTTCCCTAATATCTCTGAGTTCCTCTAACCGAACATAATCACATTTTGTTTTGGGAACTCTTCGCTATTCCAGACAGCCTTCAGCCTTTTGATCATAATTGTACTCTAAAAACGCAAATGGATGAGGCCAGTCAAATATGGATTACAGTGTATGAAAGAAAAAAACTACAAAAGACAGAAGTTATGTAAAATGTAGCGAATGGCTAAAGCTCTCCATTATAAAACCAAAAACATATGAAGGTTGGTACATTTGCCTGTGTCACACTGAATATAGGTGAAGAAATAATGTATATTTGTTCAAATCTGGGTATTGCCATGCAAAGGATCATGGTAATCAATATAGCGCATAATCCCCAAATGGTAATACTAAATAAATGTATCAATGGGCAGTCCCCAGCTTCCTTTCCCTTAGGAAGGGGAGGGGGGGACTTAGCCTTTAGGAGATGCACAGGTTTTAAATTAACATAGCACGTAGTACAAAATCACTTAAGCACCTAACGAAAACAATGGGACAGCTTATTCACTATTTAAATGGGTTTTAAAAGATATTCTAAACATGTAAAGCAGCTGTTAGACTAGTAATGTAGTGCAACAAACATATAAGAGAAGTATGTCTGTTGATCTGTTTGTCCCTTCACCACTTCTGCTGTTTGTCCCTTCATAATATATTTAAACACAATAAACTGAGATAATATCAAATGATTCTGTCCTATAAAACCTTTACACCAGGGGTCATCAGTATCATTGAGACTGAGAGCTGGCAGTTTGATACAAATGCTTGTTAAATTCATGTAGTTTACCTTTATCCAATAATAATATCAGTGTAGGAATTGCCCAGTCTATAGGTTCAGGATTTACCCACGTAGATATACAGATAGTAGACAGATATATTTTAACACGTAGCCTTACTCCCTGTTGGGATCCTGAGGCTTGCCCACCAGAGGGCGCCGAGGATCCTCTTCTGTTTTTATTTGTTTTCTGTTAGGACTGGGGATACTGTTGAGATCTGGAGATCTACCATCTGTCTCCAGCAGAGAGCGCTGTGGGTCTCCTGGGCTGGAGCTTCCAGCACATCTGAAGCTCATCAGCCCATCAGGAGACCTTTCTTCATAAGCAGCAGTCAGACCTTCCTTTGACGCCGGAGTGTTTGACCAAGTTTGGTTAGCAGACCCAAGCCCTTGTTTATCTGGTGAATTTCAGTAGGCTCTAGAGAGAAACTGAATTCTAACCTGCCTCTGTTTTCTTTGCTCACAGAAAGCCTGACTGAAGTCTGAAGC
Source organism: Cyprinodon diabolis (assembly GCA_030533445.1). Classification (NCBI taxonomy): domain Eukaryota; kingdom Metazoa; phylum Chordata; class Actinopteri; order Cyprinodontiformes; family Cyprinodontidae; genus Cyprinodon; species Cyprinodon diabolis. Next base: position 14,442,913 of record CM060066.1, on the reverse strand, counting down.
TCTGGATGAGCTTTACCTGGAAACCTGCCTGCCTGCCCAAGGAAGCCAAACCTGAAGGTCTTAGTCTGGATTCTTCCTTCAGCTCTCAGGGGAGAGCTAGGAAGTTAAACCTGAAGATCTCAAGTCTGGATTCCTCCTTCAGCTCTCAGGGGAGAGCTAGCAAGTTAAACCTGAAGATCTCAAGTATGGATTCCTCCTTCAGCTCTCAGGGGAAAGCTAGGAAACTAAGCCTGAAGATCCCAGTCTGGATTCCTCCCTCAGCTCTCAGGGAAGAGCTAGGAACAAGACCCACGTCTGAGGCTCACCAGCCAGAAGCTAGACGCTGCTGCTGCTGAGCTGTCTGTTACTTCCACAATCTCTGGACTCAACCGGTTCCCCACCTCTAGGATCTGTCAGAACCTCTTCAAGGTACATTTAGAAATTACCCACTCATCATTCCATCTAACTGCCTGGCTAACCAAACTCTCATCCCCTCAGATATCTGTGAAACCTGTCCCGGACCTGTACCAGAACCTGTCCATATTACTCTGTGTGTTTCCCCTAAAATAAACATTGTTAACTTTTCTGTCTCCAGTCTGGTGTTCTGCATGTGGGTTAACTCCATTAGCCAATCATGACAGAACACTCGGCCACTCACAAGACCCAGCGGATCACCTCCGGAGGAGGCTTGAGGAACAAGCAGCCCAGATCCAAGAACAGAAACAAACCCTCTGTGAGTTAAAAAAGTATATTGAACGTTGGAACCAAGTAATACAGGAATGCGCCGACTACTACAAAAGCGCTAACACGACGCCCGCTCAACTTCCAGTTCCGCTTCTCAGGTCAGAATCTGCTCCGTCACTTCCTGAATTCCGTCCCCCAATTCCTGAAAAGTTTTCTGGTATTCCTAGTCGCTGTAAAAGATTTTTGCTTCAGTGCATGGTGTTTTTTGAATTTTCTCCATCCAATTTCTCTAGTGAAGAGACAAAAATAGCCCTCATTCTTTCACGATTATCAGGAAAGGCCTGCAAATGGGCAAAGGCCAGAGTTTCTTCAAAACCCAGTTTTTCCTGTTCATATGAGCATTTTTTAGAGGATCTCTCTCTAGCCTTTTCTGAGTCCAGTCCAGCTCAGTCCAGTCCAGTACAGCTCTGTACAGCCCTGTTCAGTCCACTTCTGCACAGTTCAGTCCAGTTCAGCCACCACTTACATGACCGCCAGTTAGCACCATCCGTCAAGAAGCTAAAAATCAAACCAACTAGTCCAACTCCTATAACCGTTATCATTTCAGCTAAACCAGCCCCGGAACCCAATTACACACCAGATCGCCTTTTTCCTCAGTCAGTCTATGAAACTATTAGCCCAGCATCTAACGAACCCCGACTTAAGAGACGGCGGCGCCGTAAGCCAGCTCTGAGCCGTCTAGAGACCCCTGAACCAGCTCTGAGCCGTCTAGAGACCCCTGAACCAGCTCTGAGCCGTCTAGAGACCCCTGAGCCGGTTCTGAGCCGTCTAAAGACCCCTGAGCCAGCCGTGAGCCGTTTTGAGTCAGTTCTGTGCCACTTCGTAACCCCTGAGTCACCTCCGAGCCATTTTGAAACCCTTGAGTCACCTCCGTGCAGTTTAGAGACCCCTGAACCAGCTCCGAGCAGTCTAGAGACTTCTGAGCCGGTTCTGAGCCGTCTAAAGACCCCTGAATTAGCTCTGTGCCGTCTAGAGACCCCTGAATTAGCTCTGTGCCGTCCAGAGACCCCTGAGTTAGCTCTGTGCTGTCCAGAGACCCCTGAGCAGAATGATAAAGAGGCATGTGATTTTAGGCCTCCCAGGACTTTTTTGCAGGCACCCCTGACCGCCAAGAGTCCTCTGCGAGCATCACCCGCCTCTTCAGAGACCGAACCTTTGCCGCCATGGGCGGTTTCTCCCTTGCTGGAGTTGGAGCCACAGTGGGTGGTCTCCTCTGTTCCTGAGGTGGAGCCACAGTGGGTGGTGTCCTCTGTTCCTGAGGTGGAGCCACAGTCGGTGGTCTTCTCTGTTCCCGAGGTGGAGCCACAGTCGGAGGTCTCCTCTGTTCCCGAGTAGAGCCACAGTCGGTGGTCACCTCTGTTCCTGACGTGGAGCCACAGTCGGTGGTCACATCTGTCCCTGATGTGGAGCCGCAATCGGCGGGCTCCTCTGTTCCGGACCCGGAGCCGCAATCGGCGGGCTCCTCTGTTCCTGACCCGGAGCCGCAATCGGCGGGCTCCTCTGTTCCTGACCCGGAGCCGCAATCGGCGGGCTTCTCTGTTCCTGACCCGGAGCCGCAATCGGCGGGCTCCTCTGTTCCTGACCCGGAGCCGCAGTCAGCGGCCACCTCAGAACCTGTTCCTGAGCTGTAATCGGCGGCCACCTCAGAGCCTGTTCCTGAGCCGCAGTCGGCGGCCACCACAGAGCCTGTTCCTGAGCCGCAGTCGGCGACCACCACTGAGCCTGTTCCTGAGCCGCAGTCGGCGGCCACCACTGAGCCTGTTCCTGAGCCGCAGTCGGCGGCCACCACTGAGCCTGTTCCTGAGCTGCAGTCGGGGGCCACCACTGAGCCTGTTCCTGAGCCGCAGTCCGCGGCCCCCTCTGAGACTGTTGCTGAGCCGCTGAAGAGGGGTTGGCGCTCCCCTTGGGGCTTCCTGTTTAAACTGGGGTGCCGTCCTCCTCCTAAGGTCCTGCAACGGCGGCTGATACGTCGTCCTTCACCAAAGGCTCTGCTTCGCCTCTGGCCCTGCGGTTGGTCTCCAGAGCGTCTGCTTCACCTCCAACCCAGCGGTCGGCCTTCTGAGACTCCGCTTCGCCTCCGGCAACTCCCCTTGTTTCTTTATTCTTTGAAGTATTTAAAAGTCATTACATAAAAACATTTTGTGACAACTTTGATTGAATACGTCAATGAAAACCCATCTGGTATATGGTTGTAATGTTGTATCAGCTGTTATGCAGCGGAATTTATAAAACTTAAAAATCTCCATTTTAAAACATAGATGGAAAGATAGCTGTTTTGAGAACAATAAAAATTCAACTTTTTTCTACTTTCACACTGGAGAAATGAATTTCTGCATTTAACCCAACCCCTTGGCGAGCAGTGGGCTGCCGTTGTGCAGCACCTGGGGAGCAGTGTGGGGTTAAGGGTCTTGCTCAGAGTGCAGGCTGTGGGGATCAAACCGGGTACTTGCACACCTTCTCAGAGCACAAGTGCACTGTACCTCTTTAACCACTAGGCCAACACTGCTCTTTTTAAATGGACATTCAATACAGAATGCAGGTATAAATCCCGCTACCTCTCACACGGAAAGCAAGCACTCTTCCATTTGAGCTAATTCCACACTTTATCGTGGCTAATTTTGCTCATTTGGCCACTGCAGGTTAGTGTTTTTCTTAATTGTTTTCTTATTCTATATTTCTTACAATGGCACCGTTGTGACTACAATCAATACCTGATATGAGAGAGGCCTTTAGTGTTTTCCTATGTTAACTGACTTGTGGTTTATACACAACATTATTTGTGTCATCATATATAAATCCAGCAAGGTTAATATCATTTATGCCATTTCTTTACATTTACACATGTGTTCTTGAGGAGCTGCGGTGGAATTATAACCTGTAAAAAGTTTGCATCTTTTCCATCTAGATTGTTTACACTTCTGCAAAGTTAAAATCAATATGTTTTGCCAAGGTAGCAATGATCTAATGTGCCGTTAGAACTGTCTGCTATTCAATTATAGCAACAGAGTATGAGAAGTTTCAGCTAACTCAGGTCCCCAGAGGAGAGGCAATGAGAAAGAATGAGAGTGAGTGAGGGACCTATAAATCTAAAACTGACAAACAGCAAAGATAATTTTCATGCAGCTCTCTCCCTCATCCCACCTGATAATAAGAATATTATACGAAACAGTGGAGCAATAAATATAGAAATTACAGTTTTTACAACCAAACAGCTTTACCCCCAAAACATCCTTGTAACTTTTTAATAGAACTGAATTTTTTTTCCACTGTGAGATTATTCTGTTCTTATTCTAATATTCTACCACTTCTACTGGCAATATTTCTACTCTTGACACACTTTTCTTTACTGGGACTCTCTGGGAGGTAACATCCTATTATTAGACCCATCTACCACATAAAGATTCAAGGAGTGGTATCAGTACTGGAGTTGGAGTTAGTTAGAACGAGAAAAATGTCAAATAAAGGGGACGGAGCAAGAAAAGGTCTAATGACAGAGAAAAAAAGGACCTAAAATCAAAGTCAAATCAAAAAGACGGAAAGACAGCAAGAGGACAGAATAATTGAAGTTGTCTTTGTGCCTCCTGTGGTGGCAATAGGTTGTCACAAGGTCCCTGTGGGGACAATTATAAGGCTTAGTGGCAAGAGTCACTGCTTGCATGTGAGAATGCTTACAATTATGTGTGTGTGTCACTGAGGAAAGACCTTGATGGGAGTGAAACCAGACAATAAGGTACAAGTGTCGAAAGAAAAATAAATCATCTGACTTGTATCTCAGTTACCCTTTAAATACTTTTGTTTACAGTTCTTACCATTTATATACAAAGAAAAAATAACTGTTTATACACTATTAGTATTAATATAAATGGTGGGAACATGTAATGTTCGGTAAAGAACAGGAATAAGCATTTTAAACTGACAAATTTTCCACAGAAAACATGTTCACCTGCTTTCAAAGGATTTGACTTTAAAGCATCACATCTCAGTGTGACTGAAAAATTAACAAGTCAGATTGATCATGTGTAGTAATCATTTTTTTTACAGTTATCAATCCGGACTTGCTCCCATCAAATCTCTGTGGTGAAATGAAGGACATTCAGACAGACTTTCCAAGCGAATTGGGTGAAGATACACTTAGGGCCGGATTTATCAAGATCCAATTTTGTGTGCAGTAATTTAGGCTCGCAAACTGGAATTTTGCTCGAGGGGCTGAACCACGGTTTGCGGGGGATTTAACCAGAGTGATTGCGTAACTGGTGGCAGGTGCAAAACTGTTGGAGACACCCTATTAAAATGATGGTTTTGCGCGTTTTGTGTTTTGCGGCAGAGTAGTTTGTACAAACTAGTGCATTAAGAAATTTAAATCTTACAGTGACACCCCCACCCCCTCCAAAAAAAAATATATATATATATATATATATATATATATATATATATATATATATAAAACTTTGGCAACCTTTATTCCCTAAGGTGGTATGTGGCTGAATTTCTACTTCACTGCAGTAAAAAAAAACAAAAAACAGGTGTTTTGTATTGGCCTGTAGAAAAATGCTCATACCAAATGGCTCACAAGAAGTGACTGTTGATGAGATTACTGCGCGTACGCATCCCCGCAGCATTAGCATGTTGCTCCACAGGCGCAGGGGGGAGGTCGGGGTTCTCCAGTAGGGCGTCAGGGCGACATGGCATTTAGAATGTCGGACAGCACTTCTGAAAAACGAGATTGGGAGATCCCAGATGCAGAAAAGTGCAATGTTGCAAGGAGTTTTGTGATATCTGGTATTGCGTGGGTTCTCCTTGTGGCTGGCTCCAAATCCATTCGGAGTTCCCCCAACAGCTCCAAAATGGCAATGCTGGATAAACGATATGTTTTGATGATCGTTTCCTCGTTCATTCCAAAAATATTCACACGGAGTGAAAAAATGCGTTCTCTGCGTCTCCTTGCTTCATTTCGATGTCTCCTTCTTGCGACAATAACCGCTGCCATATGTGCGTAATTACGCATACAGACCATTTGCACCTTCTTTTGAAACGTGTTAAATATAGAGTCAGATACCGTTAGCAAAATTGCTTTCAGGTTTGATAAATCACTTTGCGAGTGCTAAATTAATATATTTACATGTTCTCCTCCCACAAGACGCACTTTTGCGTGTAAACGCCCCATATTGCATATTCATTGCAGAAAAAGTACTAAATGGATAAGAGGTGCAATTTAGCACGTTTTAAAGACCAAATCCTTTTAGCACGCTGTTGATAGATCAGTTTGCACATTTTTTAGCGTGGGCAGTGAAATAGCTCATGTTTTAATACACGCAAACCTTTGATAGATCCGGCCCTTAGTGTCTGCCTACTAAAGTTTGGTTTTAGACAGTTAGGACGTAAAGAGGAACAAAAATCTTTTCCACCGAAAAAAGCAGCAATAATTTTTTTGCTGTTCCTCTTTCAAAGATGATATTGGAGATTCTGACAAAAAAGATGTGATTGCAGCATCCACGTGTGCAAACTCCTGCGCCTCCATGTTTATTTTGGTTGCGCTTTGGGGTCAGCACCACTTTCTTTTTTCACAGCTGCTTGTCCTTCCTGAAACGAAAAAAGAGCAATGCAATTGACCGGCCGGTTCTAGGTCGGTTCTTGAAAGGTTGAGGGTGGAGCGGGGAAAGGATTGTCATCTGTTTGTGAACACACTACTATGGGAATTCAGCTTGCAGGCAAGATTACTATAATATACTTTTTTTTTTTTTTCCAAAATGGATTCTGTTTATGTTAAAAATACCAATGCTATTTAGCTATTAAAAAAAAAGAAATAGGGATAATGTACTCTTTATTTCATTTTTTTTATTTCACCTTTACTTTTTTTGTCTCACTCAGATCCAAGATATCATATACAAGAGAGACCTCTTTTGGTAAAAACAAATAAAAATGTAACTCCTGAAGTTATTCTCCCAGGAAATATCTTTGTGGAAATTGGATTTATTTATTTTTTTAGCTGGATTTCTGACCACTTACAATTGTGTTATACTAAATACAGTTCAAAAGTAAGAAGATAGATCACATAAGCCTTCCTGAAACATTTAGACTCAATAAGGATTCAGTCTGATGTTATAACTGTTATACAGGATCTATTTGTTTGACTGGGAGGATCTAGACTTAAAAAATTGACATTTCTTTGAATCCAGGTTTTTATATCAGATATTAATTATGCTGTAGTTTGGGGGTTCTAAAGTTATTTAAATCTTACTAAAAATTCTACAATAAACCACCAAATAAACATACGAAAAACGGATAGTATGCATTTAAAATAAAGTTTTCAAACACAACATATGCTTTTTGAGCAACAGCTTGTAGGTTTATTTTTTGTTTGTTTTTTTCTTGGTCAATGTCTTCTTTTGTCAGTTTTTCATGTGGTTGTTTCATTATTTCTATGCATAACTCAATTACAGTCAGGTTCGATGACTTTAACTTCTGTATGAAGAGGAATTAAGGGGTTTGGAGTGATGTTGTTTTTGGTTTTATTAAATATATACTGTAGTTATATGTTAGGGCCTTTGAGCTTATCGTTCCAAAGGACATTGTTACATTTGTATTGTGGTTCATGTGGTTTTCAGTGTCAAAACCTACATAATGCTGACAGATTTTTTGAGAGCAAAAAGGCCTGTAAGATGTAGCACAATAAATTAGGCCAATATTGTTTTGAAATGGCCCCACCACTCTTGCCAGATTCATTGATAGCAACTATTGCTTCTTTGACATCATTGTTTATCTTTTGCTTTTGGCAAATGCCAAAACTCCTGCTATTAAAGAGGTGATCTAACTTGCTGTCTCTTTTAATTAGCAACATCTGGATACTACTATTCATTCAAAATGCTTTGAAAGCAGCCCTTGGTGTATTCATAACCTTTCTGTTTAAAGAATAATGACCGTTTGTAATCCATTGTGCCTTTTTTCCATACTTAAAGGAATAGTACAGTACACCCAAAACATGATTAGCCTTCATTTTCTACTCACCCCCATGCTGAACCACACTCTGGAGTACTTTTTTGATATCTCAAATGCATCTGGAGATCTGGGAGGCTTCTTGCTGTCTGCTGACATTAAAATAATGGAGGTCTATGGTGCCCGAGGCAGAAAGGTCCATAAAAGTCCACAAAAAACGTGTAAATATTCCTCCATACTGCTCGTCCAATGTATTCCAAGTGTCCTGAGTGGGTAGCGTCCATAATTTACTCGAAACAAAGTCATTTAGAATGTTTTTAGAGCCTAAACAGTAGTGTATAGGATTTCCTAAAAGCGCGCGCCTGCGAGTTCACGACTTTACAGAAACCGCGGCAGACCAAACCAGATGAAAGTGCGCATTCAGCGTCTGCTCTGCCGATAATGCAAGCGTAGAAGAAGAAATGTGCTCCAACTCTGAGAGAGACTATCCTCACCTGGCTCACAGCAGAAAATAAACAGGTGAAAAGCGGAACTTCTTCTTCTACGCTTGCATTATCGGCAGAGCAGACGCTGAATGCGCACTTTCATCTGGTTTGGTCTGCCGCGGTTTCCGTAGAGTCGTGAACTCGCAGGTGCGCGCTTTTAGGAAATCCTATACACTACTGTTTAGGCTCTAAAACATTCTAAATGACTTCGTTTCAAGTAAATTATGGACGCTACCCACTCAGGACACTTGGAATACATTGGACGAGCAGTATGGAGGAATATTGACACGTTTTTTGTGGACTTTTATGGACCTTTCTGCCTCGGGCGCTGGGGACCTCCACTATTTGAATGTCAGCAGACAGCAAGAAGCCTCCTAGATCTCCAGATGCATTTGAGATATCAAAAAAGTACTCCAGAGGGTTGTTCAGCATGGGGGTGAGTAGAAAATGAAGGCTAATCATGTTTTGGGTGTACTATTCCTTTAACATTGAATGCACACACCTTTAAAAAATAACAAAGATCACTTTTATATTTTACTGAAAGGCAAAATCCTTCAATTTAAAGAGGGTGCACATTATTTTGGTCATTATGTATATATAAGTAATCAGCACCTTGTATATGACCATTGAGTATGTACACACATGCAAACTGTTTAAACATTTAACTAAATAAAGCCATTGACATTGTTATATGAAAAATATTTATTTGTTAAGCACTAATATCCATAGAGTAAAAACTGCGGGAAGAACACATTTCTTTAAGTGTAGGACATTATCAAATCGGTACCATCACTAGATTCCAATCTACATCATAAAAACCCTTTTTTTCTCCATTTTCATGTTTTTCTCACATCTTTATTTTCATCCCGTTTCTCCTACTTTTTACCCACTCTTTTCTTGCCCATGATTATGTCTCTCCTTGCACCTCATCTCTTTTAACCCACTTAGCCAATCTTCTCACTTTGTAGTGATAGCGTGTGTGTTTTTTTTAGCAGCATTCTGAATTTAGCTCACAATGAAAGTTGCACTGTTCCATTTCCTTCTCCTACAATGCTTTCCTTCAGGGTGGCCCTCATTACATAAAGTCTGCATCCAGATGAGTAAGACACATGGAATATGTGCAGGAGGGACAGCTGCATTTTCCTCTCCTTTTATTGACCTTTGATTCTTTTGGTCTAAGTGTATTTAAAACTTAGATACCTTAAGTTTAGGCGAGTACTGTTGGACAAGATGACTATAGTTTCTGTTTTGCAAAAAATACACGCAAGTCCTTAAAGTTCACCACCAAATACAAGCAATTAAATTATTACCAGAACCCTTTCAAACACTAAAAGGTGTCCTGCTGTGTATACCAAACAATCTATCAGGATGAAGTTAGCTTATGCTTTATCATTTTAATGTAAATGTCCCAATAGGTAACACTAATGTTTGTTTTCTAGGAGCTACATAATAAAATTTTGGAAAAATCAGTTTTTAAAAAAAGTCTTTAAAGAACATGCATATTCTTTACAACTCTAACAGTTATGATTAGTCAGGCCTGAAACTGTTCAGTGGGCACATCCACGAATAAATTGCTTTTATTGTTGTCTGCCATGGCAGAAAGGTTCAGATTTATTTCTTTCTTTTAAAGCAGGATGTTTTAAATGAGTAACGCTGACTATGAAATCCTGAATCCTGGATAGAACCACAGGTGGGCGGCAGCAAAAATCCAGTTGTGAAATGGGTTTATACTAAGATATAGACTCATTGCTTCTAAAATATCTCTATTCTATGCTATCTATTTCATTTGTAATTTAGATCTCTTTAGACAACTATATACTTCAGTGGCTCATTGCAAACAAATTGAAAATGTTTTTTAAAACACAAGGTAAAAACTTTTAACAAGAAATTTTTATTTAGAAAAAAAATCACATTCTTAGTTCTGTCACTTCAATCTGTCCTCTTTAATTTCCTTATCTTTCTCACCTTTACATTCCACGAAAAATACACTCTTTAGACACATCTCTTTTGCAATAAAAAAAAAAAATCTTAATAAACTGTGTAATAAACTCTCTCTTTTGCACTTATATTGATTTAATTTTGTTTCATTTTCTAAAGCACCTCACAGAAATTATCTTTGTTGCAAGACAAAAAAAGAAAAAGAAACATGAAGAAGTATGACTAGGGGGTGGGGGGGGTGTGGTGGCTAATAGGAATAACTTAATTCAGTTTCTTAGTTCAGCTGTCGGCTCCCAGAGGGGTTGCATAATTGCATACCAGTCAGGGTGCCATGTCGTTTGTCACTAAAACAGCTAATAATGAACACATGACCATCTGAGCCAGAGCCTGGAGCAAAGGAAGATGCTGGCTTTAGCTGATGAATTATGTTTTCTTATACTACTGATGCAATGCATCAGTCTTTTCAGAAACTGTATGTATCAAATATGATACATTTGGCCTTACAGGGTTAACAGCTAGAATGCCAAAGGTCTGCAATGCCGCAATTGCTGCAAATGGAGGATTCTTTGATGAAAGCAAAGTTTGATGTAAAAAAATAAATAAATCTTTTTTCAAATACAAATCATTATTTCTAACCTTGTCAATGTCTTGACTCTATTTTCTATTCATTTCACAACGTATGGTGGTGAATAAGTGTGACTTTCAGGAAAACACAAAATTGTTTAGGTGACCCCAAACTTTTGAACGGTAGTGTGTATATACTGTGTATATATATATATATATATATATATATATATATATATATATATATATATATATATATATATATATATATATATATATATAAACACACAAAAACACACAAAAAAAACAACTGTCTCAGGTGGATGCACTGTATATACTGCATATATCCCATGCATCTTTTTGGTCCTTCTTCCACTTTGACTATTTGAGCTGATGTAACGAGCAAATTTCTCCACTGTGGGATCAAGGAAGTGCATCAATCAATCAATACATATATAACGTTATTACACTTATAAAACACAGCTTTTGGTGTGGTCTTCTCTTTAGTGAAAAGAGAAAAAGTCGGGTACAGTGTATAATTAGATCATCATGTAGCCAGAGGAGCTGAGAATATAAAGTCTATACTAATTTAGAGCCTTTTTAAGGTAGGGCTCTCCAAAACACTTTTCATACATTCAGTTTTACTCCCACTGGGACCCAGGGCACCACCAGGCCCTCTGACCATCAGTAGGGTGGAGTGAGGGTGAAGTGCTTTGCCCAATGACACAACAAATAAGACGGAAGGAGTTTGGGTTTTATACCAGCAAAACCTCTGCTTGCAGGACAAATTAATGCTTCCCATACTGTACTAAATCATACAAATGATTCTGCTTCTTTACACCCCGCACATTCTCTGTTCAAATGCTAGTTTTGGACAGAGAGGACTGTGCTGAGTAAGTGCCGTTTAACTGAGGGTTACTTCCGTGCACAATCAGTGCAGTGATTCATGCTGCAGTGGCTGACTGCTAGAAACAATAATTCCTTAAAGTTCCCATATTTTGCAAAATTCACACTAGAAACACTCTGACTTACTTGACTTACTCACTGTAAGTCCTGTAGCCTGTGTATAAGCTTCATAAATAAGAAACACTCTTCCAACTCTATCATTTCTCCACCTCTTTTACAAAATATGTGTTTAAACTGTTTTGTTTAAAAAATATTCCCCTTGTGATTTCATGAGGGGAAATAAGCTGTCCGTAGCAGCCCATCAGTCATGCTATGTCCTTCATCTTCATGTATTATTCCACGCTCCTTCTGTATCTTTATTAACTCTGACTGGTTGTCATGGTTGCGGGTTGAGGGGGCATGACCTTCTGGAGGGTGGGGGAGTAAAAAACCAAAACAGCTTGTTTAGAAGAGGACTAAATGTATAGATTTTTGGTACAGGCTGTCTACCTAATCCATAAAGAATTTTCCTGCACAAAACATGCTCATTGCTATTTTTTAAATCTTGTTTTCAAATGTAAAACTATATTGACCTTTAAATGAAACATTGATTCAAATCGGGTCCACAATTCAAGTGCATTTTTCAGGCTTTGTTCGGATCAAGCTCTATGTTCCTGGGATGAGGATGGGAGCCTGTTCTATACAGTATGTGCTGTGACCAAAACGCAGATGTATGTTTATTAAAGTAGGTCTAATATCTAGAAAGTGAAAGAGCTTAACTTATTGATTTTCTTTCATAAAGATAGGCCAACAAATGATCCACACTGAAATACATATAATCACTGACCCTCCGTGACTGGATCTCTTTGACATATAAGGGCAACAAGAATTCGGACACCCCCTCCAGACGGATTCCTTCTTTGTTCACTCGTAGGTTTCCCATACCATTCTGAAAAAGAAAGAAAGAGAATGAGAAAGTCAAGATTATATCTTTTTGAATATATTTACTCCTCGCAGATTTTATTCATAAGATGGTTACCTGGTTTCCTTAACTGATATATATTTTGAGTATTCGATTCTTCTTTCTAATACATGGCACAACAGTTTGTCATAAAAAGATGGATGGTATATTCCAGCTGTGGACATATGATACTTTTGGTTTTGGCATTTCCACTCAGTAACACAATAATTGACTCAGAAGTTCAACTTGGAGAAGACTGACTCTGAATGGTGGGTTTTGTTTAATTAGATATTTATCAAGATTTTAATTTCTACATAAGAAATAAAAAAGAAAGAAGAAAGAAGTTGAACTAAATAAAAAGAAAAGATGAACCAGGAAAAGATAATAGCTTGAATCAACTGTCAACAGATAAGTCTCTTCCAACAAAGGTCATGCAGTAGATATTTAACATTAACATTGTGAAATTAAAGCTTTAGTCAGAACAGAGCCATGTGGTGTTAAAATTTGCATCAAAAATCCATACAGGGATATATCAATTAATCAAGGAAGACTTAAAAATGTTTGAATGTTTTTCTTATCTTTATCAGCACTTATGCTGCAGCAGCACAGGCACAATTACGCTCTTTTGATTTGTATCAACTGTAAATCAAATCTTAAATTTTGTTGTTTGAAACCAGTTTTCCATGTTTGCCCCCATTTCAAATTCTGTTTTTGGCAATATCATATTTACATACCATATTCACAGATATAGTATTGAGTTGTAATGGTAAAATATATGACTTATCAAATATATTGTATCTGTTGAAGGACACAAAGTAACTTATTGTTTTTATCATTGGTACGATATATAAGATTAAGTTTAATAACATTTTGTAAAGACATCATAAGACTAATGGAAAACAAAACATAAAACAAGTATATATGGCATAGATTACAGAACTTTTGTTCAATCGCTGTCCTCTGAAGTTCTAGCATGTAAGATTTAGGTTATGTTCGTAACATAACAGAAGCGTTTCTAATAAATCGGTTTGCTCAGTGGGATAAAAGCAGCTTTGTGCCGGTTTGTGAGCAGTTACACCACATTTTACAGATTCCACACGAGTGAGTGCTCAAGAGATTGTTGGATCACGCTTACACGGTAAGATGAAATTCCTTTAAAACAGCCATGTAGGGAATTATAATAGTCAGGGATTTGACACAGTGGCAGCTACTGTACCATGTCAGATCTCTACTTCTGAAAGTCACAGAGCAGGAGGCACACAGAGAACTGATATGAAATGACTGTCTTATCCTTGTTTAGTAAAACTCATGTGGGCTGAAGTGGACATCATGAAAATTAATAAAACACAAACTAACTTTGAAAGAAAAAGCTTATTAAATATAGACAGAAATAATAGGGGTATTGTTATTCTAAACACCAAAATCTAGTTCTGAACATTTATATCACGTTACACTGTTGCTTACATCCAGTACTTAGTAGGTGTGATATCACATGGTGGAATAGGGATTCAATGCTTTAAATCAGTATTCACCCTCAAATCGTTAAAGAAAATGACAAGGGTACAAAATGTTGGTAGAGCTGGTGAGCAGGTGAAATGAATGGAATGATAAAGTGGCAGAGAAAACAGGAATGACAACAGCTGAACCTTGATAGACTGGTTATACTGACAACAAAAAAAAAAAAAAAAAAAAAAACAACCGAACTAAAGTAAAACTACCAGAGACATCTCAACAAAGGAAACATAACATTTTATCACTAAACAATGACAATTAAAAAGCACGATCTAACTCTTACGACATGATGAAAAAGTAATCTATTCATCTTCCTAACCCCAAATAATAAAACTAATAACAGGATACAGCACCACCAAACACACTAAACTTTATTTCCAAGTTTGAAGATTTTTCGCTTCCCATCCAATAAGCATTTTCAATTCAAAATGTCTGGATTAGCGTTAAGTTCAAGGTTTTATACAGTAGCCCAACAGTATAAAACCTCCAACTCAATTCCTATTCCTGACATTTTGAACATTTTGGAAACTCTTCCTGGATGGGAAGAGAAACATCTTCAAACTGGAAATTAAGTACAGTGCATTGTTTATAATTTTCTTTTTTTGGAATGTGACCTGGATGACTGAAAATCTTCACCAGCATACAGACCTTCAAATTGAGTATCCGATGCCTGCTAGAATCAAATTTCTCTTTTTAGTTCCTCTTTTTTTTTTTCTTATCACTGTAAGTGTTTATACACCTTTCAGATAGAAGAGAATGCAGGAGGTTTGGTGGGGAACAGTCAGGGTTTCGTTACATAGAATAAAGGAAAAGTCTAATTAATATTGTACAGCTTTTTGTATTGTATATATATTTTTTATATCCTTTTAAATAGTATTTACATGATCATGTTAAATCTAATGTACTTTACTGTGAAACATAAAGCTCTATAAGGGAAATTACAAGCTTTTAATTTCCTTCTCACAACAAATTGGAATTATACAGCATATAATTCTATAGTGCTTTGTACCCAGAGGACATTAAATACCAATAGAAATTCAGCTGTTCTCCGAAGGCTTTAAAGGTTTGTTCCAAAGTATTTTTTGCAAAGAGAAGTAATACGCATGTCATAGAGCACTGTTCAATAATCCGCTGAAGAACATGATATGACAGAATATGAATCTTTTTGCAAGGATTCTCAACTAAGGAAATAATTAACCTTTAATTTTGGGCCTGAGATTCACTTTGCATTTGAGTTTTCAGTATGAACCGTTATCTATTGTCTAAATTACTTAAACTGGTTAAAGAAGTTAAAGAATAAGGTCAAATTCAGTCTTCTGGATATTACACAGATAGCCAGCCTTCTCCTCCAGTTTATCTTAAACTGCTTGTATTAACTGCAAAGACACAATGCAATATCGGTACAACAGTAAAAAAAAAAAAAAAAAAGAGGCCAAAAATGTGCAGCGATCCACACCTACTTCACATTTTTAAAGGAAGCCAAAATGACAGTGTCTGATCCATAAAAGGTTTTCTGGTGTTGTAACATCCACAGCCATTACTCTGACAATATACTGGAGCATGGAGCTTATTCAATAAGCAATTATACATCAGGCCACAGGAATCACAAATGAACCCAGTCACTGTAAAATGAAAATACACTGATAAGGAGAGAGAAACCAGAGATGTGAATAAAGATAAGAGACTGAGGTAAGCTACATTCAAGCCAAAGTGTGCAATGCCTCTCTAAACCACTGATGTACAAAAAAACATGAGATGAGGGTGTAAAAATTAATCACTTGGTTTTATTCCAACTCACTGCCCCAAAGTCCAAACCCCAGTCATTTTTAACATGTTGGCACTTCTTCACTAACTGAATCTCACACATTGCTTATCTTTTGTTTCATCTTCCATCTAGTTCACATTATTGGCATGAATGATACATTAACCATTTTTCTAAGGATAGAGAACAATGGAAACGCATCATCAAGGTCAATGAAATAAAGAGGTTTTAACATATTTTATTTGTGTGTCAGTGTTTTGTTCACTTATTCCTTTGATGTTTGTGTAATTTATATTTCTTCTGTTATGTCTGATGTTCACAATGTTAGTTAAAAAAGAATGATCCAATATTGAAATGCACTATGCTGACTATTAACTCAATTAAAATTAGTTATTGTACGTATGTTGTGCCAATTCACAGCACATGTCATCTCAAGACACTTTACAGAAACAATAAAACCAGATCATCCTGTCACACTCGGTTCAATGTTTTCTAGGCAAAACCTGCTGATGCTTTGAGTCACAGACTTGCAGGACGCACTTCTCCTAGAACAGCATGTGGCTACAAGATATTCACTTGCATTGTGTTGACTCTACAGCAATCCCTCACATCAAGTATGCTTGCAGCAACAGTGGAGAGGAAAAACTCCCTTCAACATGAAGAAACCTCCAGCAGAACCAGACTCGGTGTGAGCGGCCATCTGCCAAGGATGACTGGGGTTCAAGGAGACAGAAGCAAATATACAAAATTAACATAATCACACCAATCCATTAATACTTATATGCTAGAAAAAGTAACTAAGTAGAGATGTTTGATTAAAGGTCCACATTTTAGGACAGCTCCAGACCACTTCCCAAACTGGTCCACTTGCTTCGGCTGCACAAATATTGTTTACTTTTCCTCCTACATTTGATTGCACACAATTACATTTTGAATGTCTATTTAAACCATTCAAAAATTGACCATGTTTGCTTAAAAACATGTATTAAATACATATCTGATGTGGAATAAAATTTAAAATATATTTTTTCCAGTGGTCTTAAAATCCAATCTTCTGGTTTATTATTTTAGGTGTGTAGGGAAAGGAACACACATAGCATCTGAGTTTCAGAACATGGTTTTGAACAGTTAATGTCAAACCAACATGCATCTCTTATAAAGACGTATAAAAGAATGTATGCCACATTATTTGGTTCACTACCTTGATGCTGGTTGTTTTGCATTGTTAAAATAATTTCAGTGATAGAGGCTCTTTTTAAACAAAAAAAAATTTAAACCAAGAAAATAGTTGTTTTTTTCCCCCTGAAACTACAGTTATACGCAAAATAATTCACTTTCCTTCTGGAAGCCAAACGTAGACTGTAGAAGAAGATTTCCCTTGTTTGCACATGCGCAGTGCAGGAGGTTCTGGTAAATAAGCTCGTTGCTCTACTTCCACAGCAGGATTCACTAACGAACACCTTACAAGGGCCAAATGAATTTAAACATGTTTGATTTTCTCCCGACCTTACGATTCCCACAGCAG
This sequence comes from Cyprinodon diabolis, assembly GCA_030533445.1. NCBI lineage: Eukaryota > Metazoa > Chordata > Actinopteri > Cyprinodontiformes > Cyprinodontidae > Cyprinodon > Cyprinodon diabolis. Next base: position 14,425,625 of record CM060066.1, on the reverse strand, counting down.
GATTCACTAACGAACACCTTACAAGGGCCAAATGAATTTAAACATGTTTGATTTTCTCCCGACCTTACGATTCCTGATTAGGAGGTACACTGCAAAAACAATTCAGAAACAAGTTAAAAATGTCTTAAATCAAGTGTATTTACCCTAAATTTGAGAAGGTACATAAGATGATTTGCCAATGGAATTAGTCTTTTTACTCTTAAAATAGCATAATTAGGTAATATGCACTTGTCTCAATATACACAAGACAATGCATTTTTGTTTAACAGTTTTTTTCTTATTTTAAATGTAAAATGTCTTGTTCCATTGTCAAAGCGGCTCAATTACCACCTCAGTTCAAGAAAAATGCACTTATTTTAGGAAACAATTACTTATTTAGATTTACATTTTTTGCAGTGTAGTCATGAGAGGCTAATTGCCCCTCGTTACCCCCTGTATACGACATGACACAGGACACATGATGAGGCTGAAACTCCCCCAACCCAAAAAAAAAGTCTCACATATGTAGGAGAAATAGCCTGAAATAAATGACTCTAACCTGCCTCATTCAGTTAAGCCTCTAATAACTTTCAGCTTCAAATACTTGGGTAAAAAAAAAAAACCTTATGGTGTAAACATAGAGTAAATTGTAGCAAATTTTCAAATTTACTGTTGTTAAGTTTTCCAAAATGTGAGCAAATCTTTTCATTGCCAGTACAAAAGGTCCAGTGATGATATATTTTGTAACCTAATAAAGTGCAATGACAAATGTACAAAATAAAGTTATTTTCTCATCGTTAACTATTCAATTATCAAGAAAACTTCTGAAACCACTGGAATGTTGTACATATTACATACAAATCTTATTTTTCAAATTTTATTGCTTCCTCAAATACAAATCAAGTGATTGTCTCATTAGCAACAAAAAACTATACCACATCAAAAGTGTATTCGTTGACATAAATACCACAAGTCATATGAAAGCCTACAAAATTAGAGTATTTGTAGTATTTCCGGAAGCCATACTGATAAATAGTATAGTATAATGAAAGATCATAGAGTAGACAATAAAACAAACAACAACACAAAAAAAAAACGTCTTTTTATATCAGGTATTATGATCCAAAACATAATCTCCTAGTAGCCTTCTTTATACAAATGGTTTGTTAAAAGATTAAACAGAAAAAGTCAGAGTTAGATGTCGCTTGATAGGTTCACCACATTCTCATAAATATTGATAGCAGTTATAACACATCCCTAAACAGCTTAATCAGCATTTTAGAGAAAAGTAAATTAAAGTTTAGAAAACATAATACATATGCAGGGTACTAAATATGTAAAATGACATATCTCCATTTTGAAAAATAGTTTTAAATACACATTCATAGAAACTGATAAATTAAAATTAAAACATGATTAGAAAAAGTTTAGGATAACAAAGACACCCCAAGGCAATATCAAAAAAGGACATGTTTGACATCATCTCTATATAGGGAAAACGTGTGTGTGTGCAGGTGTGTGTTTGTGAGTTTTGTGTGTACAAGGTCAACAAAATTGGTGAGTTTGCAGATGTCCTCTTCAATGTTATGTAGTTGCTGAGATAATGATGGATTTCCCCATCATGGCAAGGTTAACTGGCAAACTGTCCCATTAGGTGAAAGGATGCCATGTGCAAGGTTATGCTCATAGAACTGCCTTATCAATACAACAAAAGCAAAGACATGTTTATTACCATGACTCTTAAATGTCCATACATGCACACTCATGTACATAGATACCCATGACACTCACTCGTCTACCATAGGTGATGGATAAGCTCTGAAAAACAGTTAAAGGCCTCCTAAAATGTAGGCCTGTTGTAATATTAAATAAAATCCTTGATGTCAATACAAGAGAACTGGGTATGAAAGGAGAGATGGGGTCACCTTTTCCTATAAACGTATCTATGAAAATACCAGGAAGGTTGCAGTAATTAGGAACATAAATGAAACGTCCTGGTCGGATAGATGTAATTTTCCTTTGGAAAATGACCAGAGTTTTGTTTTGTTGAGTTTGGCTTCAGTCAATTCAGCGTTTTATTGGCTTTCATTAGGAATGCAATATTCTGCACTGCAACATGTGTTGTTGAAACTAGGCCCAGCAAAACACAAACTTGGTCATAAATTGTATTTTGGCTATCTGGTTGTTATTTCTCACGGTTTAAGAAGTGTGGTCAGTAGATGTTGGAAAGAAGTACAGTGGATAGTTTTATAGAGGAGTCTCAGATGAAGATCTGAACATAAGACAAGTGTGGCTGAAGAGGTAAGCCCGAGAAACAGCAAAGAAGCACAGTCCCTCCAGTGTGTCCCAGGCAGACCACTGAGCCTCCTTCTTGGAAAGGTGCCTGGAACACCTCTCAATGGAGGCATCCAGGAGGTATCTAAAATAGATGCCAGACCCACTTCATCTGAGCCCTGTCAATGTGGAGAAGAAGCAGCTCTACATCAAGCCTCTTCCAAATGGCTAAGAACCTTACCCCATCTCTAAGGAGATAGCTTAATTTAGCTGCTTCTGTTCAGAGTGTTGTTCTTGTGGATATGATTCAGATTTCATGACTATAGGTAAGAGCAGAAATGAATAAAGACTGGTAAATCAAGGTTGAAATTGTGACTCAGCTCTCTCCAATTATCGCACCAGATGGGTGCAGTATTGTACAAAAATGGCCACAGCACAGATATGACTGTGCTAACAATTGAATAACTTGCTAAAAATATCTGAACTCTTTCACTTGAGGCAGGAACTTCCCTCCAACCTGCAAACAGCCACTCTTTTCTGGTTGATCAGAACTCTGACTTAATTCAGCTGCCCTCTATTCTGTCTTAACGCTTAATCACAAATCAGTGATAGGTGCAATATGTTGGATTGGTCAGAGTAAAAATGTAGTCTAACCCTAACAGAGTGAAGGCATGTGCATGTGATCAAAATGGTTCAAAATGATACTCAGATTAAAGAAATAAGCAACTTAATAGGGTGATTTAAAACATATACTAATATAACTAGTTATTAAAAAAAAATCTAAATATTTAGAATCTTGCAAACCGCAGTACTACTTTGCAAAACTACCAAGTAAGGACTGCTGATATATTGTAAAATACTGAGCCAGTTACCAGTAAGGTTTTTCTATCGTAACAATGTTTTGTCTGCGGAACAGACAGAAAATACAACTTTTTAAGAAATGTGTGAATAAATGATGTACCCCAAAAACAATATCTTATTTCCAATATCCTAAATTTAATATATTTACAGATTAAAAGGCTGAACAGCGTTTTTTTTTTCCCCTGAGGTCTCTGCAGTAAGCTTTTCTGTTGCTATATAAAACGATGCCCGATGTGTGAATTATCACAGGAGGATACATATTAACCTCTTTTAAGGTGGTTTGTGGAAAGACCACTGCTGCACAAGAAGAGCCATCAATGTATCCAAATGTAGAACTTGCTTTTACCCTTTGTATGAGCCAGCAACTTTCTCCAAAGCCCCACTGACAAATGACAGTGAAGACTTTCCTGCTGCTTTGTTCTCCTCACACATCCCACTCACCCACTCAAATTGCGCCCGAAATCACAAAGGGACGTGTTGACAAGTGCAGTTAACATCACCTTGCTTCCACCAACAACTGTGTCCTACTTCACTTTTGTGCCCTGTGAGACAACTTGAGTGACAAATAACAGCAAAGGTCTAAAGCCTTTTCAGACTTGTGTATGTCTGGTTGCTTCGATCCAGTTATAGTGCATGTAAAAATAAACTTGAAATGTAAGGTCTATGAAACCAAAGGCAAAGAACTCAAATATATCCAGAAAACACAACAAAATAGGAATAAACCAATAAAACTAGAAAACATGGAGCAAAGTAAAACTGAATACTCAAAAGAAAACTTAACAGAACCAAGACCGTGACACAAACCTAAAACTTGTGCAAAGAGAGATGCTTTTCCAGGTTTTATGATTATAATTTTTTCTTTAAAATGTACCCTTTATTTCAATTTTTTTTAACACCTTGAGATATTTACATAAAATGCACTATAACAGATATTTGTAATCACAATCATTTATCACGATTTTTTAAATGATTATTATATCTCTGCTCCACCAGTCTCTTTCCTCATGGTTTAGCCCTCAGAGAAATCCACCACTTTCAAAATAAATCAATTCTTCGGACGATACCACAGAAACAGGGCTATTTTTCAGTGCCATATAGGTGACAATGCAAAGATAATGCTCTAATGTCCTTTGCTCTTGTACGTTAGCTTGGCCAGACAGATTGACCTACAGCAGTAGCCATTCGAAATTTCCCCACTTTCCTTGATGGGCCCTTGACTGGTCCTTGGATGGTCCCCTAAAATTCCTTTTTAAACATCAATCTTTGTACTAAAATATTTTTTCTGGCATGACTTTTGAATATTAAGATCGAAAGAGAAGCACCATCTCTTGGTCAGACCCTGTAATTCCATGAAAGGGTGGAATCAGTAAAAAGATATGCATGCCCAGTAGAAGGACGGGGTCACTCCAGTGGCTGGAAGTTGGAGGGGATTCTGCTGGGAGTTGCAGGGAAGTGGGATGCCATTCAGGTGGTGTGTGACTGAGAAGGGCCATTTTGAATGGCTGCTACTGTACGTGGGTCAGTCTGGGGAGGCTTAGATCTCTGGTCTATAAGAGACAAATCAAGGAGCAGGAGGTAGGGGTTTATGCTTGCCCCAGAATTACCCATAATGCAATAGCACTTTTCTGTTATAATAGAAAAGACTGCAGCCAAAACAGAGCAATATTAGTTCTCGAATGACTCTGGAAATATTGTTAGAATTTCATCAACCGGCTGTCATAGGAGATTTTTTCAAAAAAGAGAAATTGTTACATCAGTAGTTACATGATTGGTTCTATTTTTTATCCATTCACTCTATTTATCCCACGCCTTTTCCCATTTTTGAAATTGGACTCTACCGCTGTTTTCCAGACTGATATGCCATAGGCTGTGTGTGGCCGTTTGACTTTACCCTCAAGCTAATGGCCCCCAAAAACACACTTCCACCCCAAAAGAATTATCCCAATGCCCTTATCCTGTAAAGCCTCCCCTGGCGGTACAGAGCCCCATTGAGACACTTGGGGAAATAATCTGAATGAAATGGGCTCTAGCATAGTTTGATTTATTTGTCATGTTGCTGGAGAGAGAACACACAATCACAACTCTTCTACTCCCAATGTGTCTCTAACTTAGGTTTTGAAACTCTCTTGACAATTTAAAAAACGTGTGTGTAAACCAGACTTTAGAATTTCTTCTTACAGTCACATTCAAACTGCTGGTAGTACATACTACATGAATAAATGTGGTCTTATTTAAAATTACTTTATCCCTCTGGCATGGGTTGTGAAAAAGAATATTGTGGATGTCTAGAATGTTTTTGGCAAATATTTGTCGTATTCACATGCTCTCCATTTGATGAGCAATCATCAGATTTTTGCTTTTGCTTTGATTTTTGGAGAAACAACCTGCTACTGATTCGTTTTTTTCTCCTTTTTATCCTTTTGACTTTCATTGTTCTCCAGAAACTGCAATAAATATTGTCTTTAGGGTAGAAAAAGTTTGTTTCTTTTCATAATTTGATATTTCTAAATTTGTTAAATGTAATAAAATTAGTCTATGCTGAATTGGGACAAATTGCACAGAACCACACTGTATGTTATTGGTTTTAAACTTTATCAGTTTACTGTTTCTCTATTGCACCACAAGATTACTTTTGTTGTGAAACAGTGCTAGCTAAATAAATAAACTAAATTGAGTTGAATTGAAACAGATGATGCAACTCTGCTGCATGCCATATATGACTGTCAGTTTGAAATTGGCAAAGAGGCAAGAATAACTCATTTCATGAAAAACCTACTGCATCTTCATGCATTTTCTCCCACATCTCAAGTGGAAGGGATTGAGACATCATAAAAAGTGAGAAAGACATTTCGCTTTGTCAGATTTTCCAGAGTGAAATAAACATCCAAAATATGCAAGATAGGGCAGAGCTGGGGGCTCTGGGATTTGCAAAATTGTGACATTAGTTATGAAACAGAGAAATGATTGGAGGTTAAGTTGTTTACTAAGAAAGGCAGATAATAACAATTACAGCACCTTAGGTCTGTCATTGTGAAAGGATGTGGTACACCCCCTGGTAGAGAGATGTAGTATAACAAGCATTTTTCCTCATTTTTTCTTTTTTTTTTTTATATTGTTTCAAGCAAAAATATATTTTCTCTTGTTATTGTTTTTATGTGGAGCTTGTTTCTGCATTTCACAATTTAGGCATCATTTCCACAATGCCAGAACACAGTGCGACAGAGCTACTCTCTCCAGCTAACTTTTTATGGTTCATCTAGCAGTGTTGTGCATGAGGATACTTTTTTTTTTTTTTGCTAACTTTTGAACTCATTGTTATTTTTTACACTCATCCAACTAGAAGGGAACACAACTTACCCTGACAAATTTCCCTCTGTGCTGGAGTTGAACAAAAAATGAGGCTAATTTTCAGAAATTTATGAAGAGAAGTACTGCAACATTCTCTGTGAATTTTTAGTGTAGGTCATTGCTGTATTCATTTGGGGCCCAGAAGCAGTCCAACTCTTATGAAGACACAGTCTTTGTGACTACATGTCTAACACCACTTTGAACAGTGCCTTCTTATCCGCTTTAAGCTTAACCCTATAATCTAGGGTGACCAAACGTCCATATTTCCCGGGACATATCCGTATTTCACGTCCTGTCCCGGGCGTCCCTTGGGAATTTTTAGAAAGTGAGGAAATGTCCTGATTTTTTAAATTACCTTAATTGGACCATTAAATTTACAGGCACTAGGGCACTGCGCACGACGCTGCGTGTGACATAATCCCTGAGCCGCGTCAGTGCGGGCAGCCCTGTTCTTAATCAGAATATAGATAGCGTGGCTGTCAGTACGCCAACAACATGCAAAAGCGCAAATGTATGTTTACCGACGATTTACAAAAGAGTTTCCCCGCTTTCAGACCGGGTCAAGACAAACGGGAGGCCTTGTGCACAGTGTGCAAAGCAGGCACATATGTCTCGGTGTCCAATGGAGGTGCAAGGAATCTGAAAAGCCACCTGGAGACCGAAAGTAAAGATAGTCTATTGATATATATGTCGTTTTTGGTACATTTTGAATAATTTTTGCTACACAAGAGGTATTTTTTGTTAATTAGCTCATTTGTTAATTAATTTTTTCCAATAGCCTACAGAACAGACATTATTTTGTTCATTTCTGAGGCTGAGTATCATCTGTTATTGGGAGTTGAGAGTTATTGTTAACTTTAATTGTTAAGTGAGGGATGTTTAGATGAGACATTATTTCTTTCATTGTGCAATTCATTCATTACAGGAATTGTTAAGCCTTTTTAATAAATTCATTTTGAATGAAATTATCGTTTGTTATTGGAGTTTCCCAAATGAAAATATGGTCACCCTACTATAATCAGAACTATGTGTAAACCAACTGATCAGCACAGGTAGAAAGGGATTTTTGCCTATGTCTGTTTCGTTATCAAACGGAAACTAAAGCAAACATCTGCTGGTGTTGCAGAGATAGCCATCTGATAATTAAAAACAGTTTAGAATGAGTGATGAAAGATCACAGACAACAAAATAGATTACATTATGACAACTTACATCCAGTTAAAACTTTTTTTTTTTTTTTAAGGAGTCCTATAGATTATTTTTCACCATAATGTAGACACAAACGGGTTGTCGCTTTGACAAGGGATTTGTTTATGGCATGATAAGGGGTAAGATTTTACAACACAGAAAAAGTCAATCTTGATTTGATCAGAGAAATTAATGTTTTGACATGTCCAATATAAAGGGACATCAATGACTCGCTCATAAAGTAACTGGATATCTCTGAGAAAGATATGAGAGGAATTTAGCCGTGTAGTTTCTTTTACTGTATTGGACACTGATGATGTATGCCTTTTTCTAGATGAGTCTCGATGATTACATATTACAGTGAAACAGAGGCTGCTTTTGGAAAAGCTGAAAACCCTGTCTAAAGTCGTCCTTCACATTAGATTATAAAGTAAGATATCTGTCAATGCATTAATCCTATCTGTGTTTTGTACATCACAAGCAGGTACTGTATTGTGGTATTGTGGTATTGTGTGTCAGATTATTAGGTGTCATGCCTTATTTCTGTTAATTTCCAATGTAGAACATGAAGGATTCATTAGTTTTTGCTTTATTGTAAAAGGTGAATGAACTGATTAACAGTTATCAGGTTTCTGTAAAAACAGACAGCTCACAAACATTGAGACATAGAGAGAACAACAGCTTAAGCAATAGCGTTATCAAAAAAAAAAAAAAACTTCTTGGAAAGGAAACATTCTTTGCCCTTATGGATATTTACTGTGCCTCATTTCAAGAAAAAAAGGTCAATCATTATATAGAGGTGCTTTTGGAAAAATGGAAAACCTGCCTGTAAATTTATCAGAAACTTGCCAGCTATGACAGCCACAAGAGTTGCAGGTAATGAATTAAAATAATTTATCTAATATAAGAATATTTAATATTGCAAAAGAAAAACATCTCATTCTTTCAGTCATGACCCAAAGCTCATGACCATAAAAGAGAGTAAGAACGTAAATCGACCGGTAAATGGAGAGCTTTGCTTTTTGGCTCAGCTCTCTCTTCACCAGAAAAGACCAGTACAGTGCACGCTTCACAGAAGACACCGCAACAATCCGCATATTGATTTCCTGCTCCATCTTCCCCTCATTCATGAACAAGACCCCAATATACTTAAACTCCTCCACTAGGGGCAGTACATCCTCCCCAAACTGGAGAAGGCACTCTAACCTTTTCAGGCTCAAGACCATGGTCTCGGATTTGGAGGCACTGATTCTCATCCCCGCTGCAAACCACTCAGCTGCGAACCACTCCAGTGAGAGCTATAGACCACGCCCTGATGAAGCCAATAGAACCACATCATCAGCGAATAACAGAGATGCAATCCTAAGGCCACTGAAACAGATCCCCTCAACATCTTGGCTGCTCCTAGAAATTCTGTCCATAAAAGTTATAAACAGAATTGGTGACAAAGAGCAACCTTGGCGGAGTCCAACCCTCACCAGACACAAGTTTTGTTCATTTAAGTGGAGAAAATCACATACATATAGATACATTTATCTCATTTAGGCAATTAAGAGAGGGCACTCTAAGATATTCCTTCCAAGTATTTTAGATGATAACTAAAATTTTGAAGGCTTTCATGAAGCAGAGTGCAAGAATTTCCTTTAGCATCTCTTCTGGAAAAAGCAACTTCTCCATTTAATTCTGACTAAACTATAATGAGCCTTTTTTATTGTGCTTTAATCACATCATTAAACATGTTCCATGGAGTTGCAGTTTGGCCATATGTATCTAAAAAAGAGAAAATCCCTGAAGCAGGTGGAAAATATTTTATCAACACTGACTGGAGAGCCCCAAAAATCACTCACATCCCTATACAGTAGGCAGTTAAGGTGGATAGCCACTTCAGCTTTAAATCTTGACTTTTTTTATCCCTAAATGCAAGACATGAGGTGTAAAAAACTGTTTCCTGTCCTTACCGATCTGAACACGTACCAATCGCACCCTCGGTTGGATTTAACACATGATTTTAGGTCTAGATTGTCTTACTGTAGTTTTATGATTTTTATCCATTGGTTTGATGGTTTTTAACTTCAGAATTTTTCTCCTGCTTACTCATCCTGTTCTAAAGTCTTGCCCTCCTCTTCTTTATCCTGCTTTGAATTGATTTATGCAGCTTGGAGCATAATAAAAAAGCCAGTCAAAGCGGAATTTACTAACATAACTTGTAAAGTAGTGTATAAAATGTGTAAAGCAATACATGAATCTGTTAATATTAAGCACATTACTGAATAATGACGCTGTACATGTACAGTTGCATGTTCTATATAATAATTTTAGTATACCAACCATATTTGTTTATGTGTGTCTCATGTTTGAGCTGTGTAATTGTCTTGTAACCTGAGATGGGAGTTTATCAGTGTGTTTCAGCAAGCACACATCTCTTGCTCGCAAATCTGAAATGTTATTAGTATGTCAGTCACCACAGACTGCCATTGGCTAAAACAATGTAGATGATGAAAGGAAAGCAGGGAGTGCTAACAAGGGAGACAGACTTGATGGAAACAGGTTGATATACAGTGGGGCAAAAAAGTATTTAGTCAGCCACCAATAGTGCAAGTTCTCCCACTTAAAAAGATGAGAGAGGCCGGTAATTTTCATCATAGATATACCTCAACTATGAGAGACAAAATGAGGAAAAAAAATCCAGAAAATCACATTGTCTGATTTTTAAAGAATTTATTTGCAAAATATGGTGGAAAATAAGTATTTGGTCAATAACAAAAGTTCATCTCAATACTTTGTCATATACCCTTTGTTGGCAATGACAGAGATCAAACGTTTTCTGTAAGTCTTCACAAGGTTTTCAAACACTGTTGCTGGTATTTTGGCCCATTCCTCCATGCAGATCTCCTCTAGAGCAGTGATGTTCTGGGGCTGTCGCTGGGCAACACGGACTTTCAACTCCCTCCAAAGATTTTCTATGGGGTTGAGATCTGGAGACTGGCTAGGCCACTCCAGGACCTTGAAATGCTTCTTACGAAGCCACTCCTTCGTTACCCGGGCGGTGTGTTTGGGATCATTGTCATGCTGAAAGACCCAGCCACGTTTCATCTTCAATGCCCTTGCTGATGGAAGGAGGTTTTCACTCAAAATTTGACGATACATGGCCCCATTCATTCTTTCCTTCACACGGATCAGTCGTCCTGGTCCCTTAGCAGAAAAACAGCCCCAAAGCATGATGTTTCCACCCCCATGCTTCACTGTAGGTATGGTGTTCTTTGGATGCAACTCAGCATTCTAGTAGTAGAGTAGAGTTTTTACCAAAAAGTTCTATTTTGGTTTCATCTGACCATATGATATTCTCCCAGTCATCGTCTGGATCATCCAAATGCTCTTTAGCAAACTTGAGACGGGCCTTGACATGTACTGGCTTAAGCAGGGGGACACGTCTGGCACTGCAGGATTTGAGTCCCTGGCGGCGTAGTGTGTTACTGATGGTAGCCTTTGTTACTTTGGTCCCAGCTCTCTGCAGGTCATTCACTAGGTCCCCCCGTGTGGTTCTGGGATTTTTACTCACCGTTCTTGTGATCATTTTGACCCCACGGGGTGAGATCTTGCGTGGAGCCCCAGATCGAGGAAGATTATCAGTGGTCTTGTATGTTTTCCATTTTCTAATAATTGATCCCACAGTTGATTTCTTCACACCAAGCTGTTTACCTATTGCAGATTCAGACTTCCCAGCCTGGTGCAGGTCTATAATTTTGTTTCGGGTGTCCTTTGACAGCTCTCTAGTTTTGGCCATGGTGGAGTTTAGAGTGTGACTGTTTGAGGTTGTGGACAGGTGTCTTTTATACTGATAACGGGTTCAAACAGGTGCCATGAATGAAGGTAACGAGTGGAGGACAGAGGAGCCTCTTACAGAAGAAGTTACAGGTCTGTGAGAGCCAGAAATCTTGCTTGTTTGTAACTGACCAAATACTTATTTTCCACCATATTTTGCAAATAAATTCTTTAAAAACCAGACAATGTGATTTTCTGGATTTTTTTTTCTTATTTTGTCTCTCATAGTTGAGGTATATCTATGATGAAAATTACCGGCCTCTCTCATCTTTTTAAGTGGGAGAACTTGCACTATTGGTGGCTGACTAAATACTTTTTTGCCCCACTGTACATGAGAGAGAACAGAGGCGGAATAACACACAATAGAAGTCCTAGAGCTGAAAAAAATGGTGAGAAGTTACCCAATGACACTTTGAAAAGTGACATGAATTAGGTTGGATTTCTTCTCAGGGTTACAAATTGTTACTGTAAATCCTCTAATATAGGCCAGGGCCTTTATTTAACTCAGGTACATCTTGGTCCAGGCCATTATTGGAAGGAGGCCAGAATTAGAGGCAGGCCTCTATCTATTTGATCAAAACAGACTACCAGTGGAATGAATAAAATAGAGATTTTGTGTCTCTTTGAACCTGAAAAATACTGAACAGCATATACCACTCCGCTCATATTCGGTCTGGGGGTTTTATCTTTAGGATGCACTAGCCTCTGTTTAAGGGTTTGGTTTGGCTTGAAATGTATATATTGGAGAAACCAAACAACCGCTCCACAGACGCATGGCCCAACACAGAAGAGCGGCCGCCTCGGGACAAGACTCTGCAGTACACCTACACCTTGTGGACAAAGGACATTCTTTTGAGGACCAGAATGTCCATATTCTGGATAAAGAAAATAGGTGGTTTGAGAGGGGCGTGAAGGAAGCCATCTATGTTAAAAGAGAAAAACCAACTTTAAACAGAGGTGGTGGACACAGATTCCAGCTTCCAAAAACATACAATTCAATCATAGACATGATCCCTTCCAGATATCACCAAACCCCCCGCCCCATCACAGAGGAACGAGGGACCGACCTGCTCCAGCCGGTGAACAATACCTCCTTAACGACAGACCCTTAACAATCATAGACAGTTTTCAGGTATTACAGGAGACAATCCCCCCCTTAATGGCAATCCCCCCTTTAACGACTGACCCCTAGAATCATAGACAGGTTCAGATATTACAGGCTAACGATGGAACTAAACGACCCATTCATCGGTTACCATTTGCATGTTTCCAAGCAATACAAGGCCTTGTCCATATAAGACTCAAATACACTGCGGATCCAGACATTTGAATTGAGGAAGCTTCCTGGAGAGGTGGCGAAACGTCTTCAAATCTTGAAAACCAAGTCCAGTGGATATTTTTTGAATTTTTACGGAATGACTATGACCCGGATGACTGAGAACCTTCATCATTATATATATATATATATATGTAATGGGGAATGGTGTGGGATGGCACTTCTTTGGAATGCAGCACAGCACTCCATGGGCTGCCAGAGGTAGCATGAATTCCATTAGGTACTGAGAGGAGATCCTCAGACCCCTTATAAGACCATATGCTACTATGGTTGGCCCTGGGTTCCTCCTTATGCAGGACAATGCCTGACCTCATGTGATTGGAGTGTCATCAGTTCCTTCAAGATGAAGGCATTGAAGCTATGGAGTGACCCATCTGTTCCTCAGACCTGAATCTGATTGAGCATATCTGGGACATTGTGTCTCAATCCTTCCAGTTGGTGGATGCTCGAGTGGTTTGGGCCACACAATCCTGAGCCTCATTTAGACCTGTTTTTAGAACATTACATCAAAGTTGGATCCGGTGTCTTTCCCCTTTAATGTAGTGTGTGACTCCAGACCTCCATTGGTTAATACATTTGATTTCCATTGATGATGTTTGTGTGATTTTTATGTCAGCACATTCAACTTTCTACAGAACAAAGTATGCAATAAAAATATTTCATTCATTCAGATCTTTGATTTTGGAGTTCACAACAAATATGAAAAAGAATTTAGAAGATGAGAAACCTCAAATAACCCCAGATCACCCTGTATTTTTCATAAAAGTCAGTCCTTGTTTTATTTAAATTAACACTGGATATTGTTTACTGTTTTCAGCATCCATCTTCATTAGCAGTCATAACGAACAATAACTTTGTTCAAACAGAGAAACAGCAGGTGGTTGACATTTAAATACCAAACAGAGGATGTCAGTGAAGCAGATGTTCTAAACACAAGCCTTTGCCAAATAATGTACATTATGCTCTAAGCTGTATTGGCATCCCTAAATTGAGAGACAGTGCCTTAATTAAATATTTTTAGAACTTTTCTTTCTAATCAACAAACAGTAACCTGAATTGTTTTAATGTAGTTTATTATTTTCTCTTAAGTGTTAATGTTAATTCTACATTTTGATTCACACATGGTCTAAAATGTTTTTTCTTAAGCCTTTTTTAATCCCTTACTTTGTCTTTTTCTTCTCATTGCAATATAAAGAAAAACAGCAGCAAATTGTCAAGAGAGATTCTGCTTGTACTCTCTTTCTGTCTTAAACAGAAGGAGACGAAATACAAAGGTGCTCCCTGTTGGATGTCAAAGGGGAGCACTTTTATCATTTGTATCTGTCAAAAGAAAATGCCTGGCCTCAGTGGTTTTGTACTGCAGCAATTTTAGAATGGCACATGCCATTTTAATGGGATAGTCTCCAGGGAAAAGAAAGAAAAAACATGACATATGGCACCATCAGCTTTTGCACTCATAACAATAAATAAGTTTGAAAAAGGGAATGAAAAACCCCTGCTTATAGTCATGCTACTGTATGTTATTTCAGTTAATTTAGGTATTCACAGCCAGATCAATGGGTCCCCAAATCGTTGATAATGTTGATGAAGAAATATTGCCATCAGCCTTTTTTCTAGACATGATCTACATGAAAAGTAACGTAAATAAAGTTATAGTTGTAAGAAAATGTGAGACAGGTTTGGAAAATAGCCAACGGGACTTGAAAAATATTTCCTCAGAGGTGTGAGAGGCCCAGAGAAGCAGTCATCTATGAGTTTACAACCTTTTTTAAATTCCTAGTTTTTAACAAAAAAATGAGAAGAAATTGAACCTGTTTTTCATTGGAAAATGGGCCCTGACAAATTCATAAATGTGTTTGTATTTGTAGTGTATGTAAATGTAAAGAATATTCACGCCTGAACTTTTGTATGTGTGTTTTCTGTTTGTTACAGAATGAGAAATGCCTGATGACTTGTGATGAACATACTATTATTGTTTGATGTTTTGGGTAGAACTTCATATGTTTATACCTCTTTCTACTTCCTTAAAAAGTTTCTATAGTGTGGAGAGATTTTTTGTTTCCTTTGATTTTCTTTTGTTTTTTTTACCTTACTATGCTTTTATAATCACATTAAAAATGTTATAATTTGAGCATTTGGCTTCCAAAGTGAAACTACTGTATGAGAGGTGGCCTGGTGGACCAAAAAAAAGGTAGTTAACACTTTTCCTAAACAAAATTTAAATCCTGTCAAGTAGTTTAAAAAATAACTTTTTTTAGTAAACATTTACTAAAATTTGACATTTTTTTTTCCATTCCTAATTACTGTAATAATATTTACTTTGTTCTGTAAACTCTATTCTCCAAACAGAATGGGAATCTGGTTTCCTACCTAGAGTAATGTTTAATTTATAAAAGAGTTATTGAAATATAAAAAGCTCGACCATCTCGAATGCCAGCTGTGAGCTGAGACTGACTGCAAATGCTTTGCACTTATTAAGCACATTTGATAACCTGGCAAGGTCCTAAAAGTGATTTATATGGGTTTCTTGAAAAGCTGGCGTCTGAGTTGTAAGGTTCCCATTCAGACAATTTCTTCAGATTTTGTTGTTTTGTTAAAGGTTTCAAAAAAAGATTAAAGCAAACAAAAATTCAAATGACAAAAATTTTATCCAGATATGGTCAATCAACCAAAAGCTTAAATGGTGACAATGGGCATCTTTAAGAGAAATATTAGAAACTTTGCCTGAAGAAAAAAATATTTTCAATAATACAAGTTTTAGACAATTATTTAAATAGGAAAAGGAAATTGGTAACCATACTCGGCTTCTGGCAGTTTTACTTTTCAAGCCTAGAAGCCAAACATGTTATGTTATGTTAGGTTTTTACAAAACAGGATTTATAAATTTGCCTCCCCCAATCTATATAAGTGTATTTTGTATAATGACCACACATAACAAGGTACAGAATAGAAGAAGTAGAGTAATTCCACTGTGCATCAAGCTTAGCTCACCCTCGGAAAAATTGCAAACAAAAAAACCTCCCTAAATAAATGTGCTATTGTCTACTCTCTCAACAGCCTCAACAAATACTAATGGTTTCCACTATTCAAATAAATGTCTCTTTTCACAATAATGGACTTAATTAACCATGAAGAACAGGTGGTGTTGCTCCTCTATAATATTGCCTAAATACTGATATGTGTGATCAAAACAATTAAACTTCATAAGTGTTTCCTTAAGCTTAAAGGAAATCCAATATCTGACACCATTTTATTAGAAGCATCTGGCTGCTGCACACTTTTTTTATTCATATGAAAACAGTAAAGATTTAGGCGTTAGCTCATAACATCTGAACCACATCTGGCCCATATACCAGTAGCTGTCCCTGATGTCAGCCACACCTGCTAACCTGCAGGTCTCATCTGGCTGTTAAAGTACTTAAAATAATCTATTCTACGTCTAGCTCATGAGATCAGGGTCACATGTGACACTTGAGGTGTTTGAAAGAAAGCAGTTTCTAATGTATTTAAAAACAAAAACGTATACTAAAGTTTTTTATGACTAATCTGTGTTTGATGATATATCATACTGCTGTATATATCATATATCATTACTGCTGTATAAGAGGACCCTTTGTAAAGCAAGAGCAGCATACTTCTCCTCATTAATAGAGGAGAATAAGAATAATCCTAGATTTCTTTTTAATACAGTTGCCAAACTCACCCAGAGCCATAGCTCTGTTGAACCGTCCATTCCACCTGCTCTTAGCAGCAATGATTTTATGGGATTCTTTATAAATAAGATTGATCTTATTAAAAATAAGATCATAAGCACTCCTCTATCCGCGATTGTACCTGAGGTAGTCATGGAATCTGAACCGGGTTTAGACTGCTTTGATCCAGTTGAACTTTCTGAATTAGCAAAATTATTGTCTTCATCTAAGCCTTCAACTTGTATGTTAGATCCAGTTCCAACCAGGTTATTTAAGGAGGTATTCCCTTTGATCTCCTCCTCCATTTTAGATGTGATCAATCTATCTCTGTTACAGGGATATGTACCTAAAGCTTTTAAGGTTGCTGTAATTAAACCTCTGCTTAAGAAACCGTCTCTTGACCCAGATGACTTGGTTAATTATAGACCTATATCCAATCTTCCTTTCTTATCCAAAATTCTTGAGAAAGTAGTTGCCAAACAAGTTTGCAACCACTTACACCATAATGAACTTTTTGAAGAGTTTCAGTCTGGCTTTAGAGCTCATCATAGCACTGAAACAGCTCTGGTGAAAGTCACTAATGATATTCTCATGGCCTCAGATAATGGACTTGTATCTGTGCTCGTCCTGTTGGATCTTAGTGCTGCATTTGATACAGTTGACCATAATATTTTTTTAGAAAGACTTGAATATTTTGTTGGAATTAAAGGAACAGCACTAGACTGGTTTAAATCTTATCTATCTGATCGAATTCAGTTTGTTTATGTTAATGATAGATCTTCAACACGCTCAACGGTTACCTGGGGAGTACCACAGGGATTAGTGCTAGGACCAATTCTCTTTACTTTATACATGCTCCCAATTGGTAGAGTTATTAGACAGCATGGGATTAATTTCCACTGTTATGCTGATGATACCCAGCTATATCTGTCTATAAATCCAGATGAAGCTAACCCATTACATAGATTACAGGCATGTCTTGAAGACATAAAAACCTGGATGACTCTTAACTTTCTGCTTCTGAATGCAGACAAAACAGAAGTTATAGTCTTTGGACCAGAGTCTCTAAAAAAGAAGCTGAGTAGCCAGTCACTTCATTTGGATGGGATTAAACTGATTTCAGATAATAAAGTAAAAAATCTTGGTGTTATTTTTGATCAGGACCTGTCATTTAAATCCCATATCAAAGAGGTTTCTAGAATTTCCTTCTTTCATCTGAGGAACATTGCAAAAATTAGAAATCTCCTGTCCAGGGGTGATGCTGAGAAACTAGTCCATGCATTTGTTACTTCAAGGCTGGACTATTGTAATTCTTTACTATCAGGAAGTCCACAAACTGTAGTTAAAAGCCTTCAGCTGATCCAAAATGCTGCAGCCAGAGTTCTGATGAAAATTAAAAAGAGAGATCATATCTCTCCTATCCTGGCTTCTCTTCATTGGATTCCTGTTAAATCAAGAATAGAATTTAAATTCCTCCTTCTCACATATAAAGCCTTAAATGGCCAAGCTCCATCTTATATCAGAGATCTGATTGTTCCTTATGTTCCTAACAGAGCACTTCGCTCTCAATCTTCAGGTTTACTAGTGGTTCCTAGAATTTCTAAAAGTAGAATGGGAGGCAGATCATTTAGTTATCAGGCTCCTCTCCTGTGGAACCAACTACCAGTTTTAGTCCGTGAGGCAGACACCCTGTCTACTTTTAAGGCTAGGCTTAAAACTTTCCTTTTTGATAAAGCTTATAGTTAGGGTGGCTCAGGTTATCCTGAGCTGTCTTTAAAGTTATGCTGCTATAGGCTTAGACTTTTGGAGGACATAGGGACCCCCATTTCATCATTCTGCTTCATTCTCTCTCTGTTCTCCTATTCTGCAGAATCTGTTTGTTCAATCTCTAATCTTCTGCTCTCTCTGCTTTTCCTCAGAGTAGCTTTGCCTCGTCTGTTCCTGTTTGGCTGTGACGTCATCCAGGAAAGAAACATCAGCTGTGCTGCTTCCATCAACACCCTTGTTTGTAGATGTTGGAGATCGGCCTGTCTTCAGGTGTGGTCCTGTTTCTCTGGCCGTGGCTGGGTGGATGTGCTCTCTTCATCCTCTGGCATGGGAGCTGCCTTGGAGCTCGTCTGCCTGGCTGTGTGTTTCCTGGACGGGGCTGCCTTTTACAGCTGCTTTTTGTATCTCTGCTTCTGTCTCCTTGAACCCTAGTCGGCCTCAGCAGATGGCCGCTCGCACTGAGCCTGGTTCTGCTGGAGGTTTCTTCCTGTTAAAAGGGAGTTTTTCCTCTCCACTGTCGCTACAAGCATGCTTAGTGTGAGGGATTGTATTTGAGTCAATGCAATCAACTGGTTTTCCTTAGATAGAAAACTTTGTATCAATTTGACTGTATGATCTGGTTGAACTGTAAAGTGCCTTGAGATGACATGTTTTGTGAATTTGGCGCTATATAAATAAACTGAAAATACCCTTTTGATTCATACAGTCTCGGTTCTTTAGATGTCATTAGGTGGTCTATTAAATGTTTGATATTATTAATCCCATGTGGATAATTCAGGCCCAGAAAGTAAAACCTCTGCCTAGTTTTCCTGTTCACTAAAAATGTAAATGGTTGGAACTAATCTCTGACCAGGCTTGTTATTTTGTGGAGCTGGATTATCCGCATTTGTTATTATTCTAGAACTTTTTATTGCCTACCTTGAATGGGTGACAATAGTTGGATAAACTTTTGGCTCTCAAAATGCTATCAGTGCCCTATCTGTGCAACTTGTTTGGGTTGGGTTGGCTACGCTAACAGAGTTAGCCAGAGCTACTCTTCTATTTACAGAGTCCTATCAGCACCATCAGTCTTCATAAATCTTCCAGTGCCTCCGCCATCCATCGGAGGTCTGTGAATGGAACACCACCTCTGTTGAAGCTGTGGATCATCCTTCTGGGTATGGCTTTTCTCCACCGCTGCTCACCTGGATCCTGGCTAACTGTTAGCACCGGCACGCCATCACGCCACTTGTTGCCCATCGACACCACGATACAACCACTTCGGATTCCCAACATCAACAGAGCTCCATTGGATCTTCCACGTCGACCCCGTTACATCCACCGGGGATCCGGGCGCCGCCTTGTAATGTCCAAACGCGGTGACCACAGCTCCATCGCATCCTTCTGGTCGGCATCACGTCCTGTCGCGCAACAGGTACGTCACCATCTGCGTCATCTGAGCGCTGCTAAGCCTACCTCAGATACGGCTGAGTGGGACCGGCGAACTGGAAGACCTGGAGTGGATTTCAGCGTTCTCCGCACTCTACATAAACTGGACTCCAACTCCCACATCACACTGGAACAGCTTAATGTGCAGTCACTGTCAAATAAATCCGGATTCATCCACGATCACATTCTGGAAAAAGAAATAGACATTCTCTGCCTCACAGAGACATGGCAACAGCCGGATGTCTACAGCTCCCTGAATGAGGCCTGCCCACAAGGGTACTCATACCTGGACAAAGCCCGCACAACTGGGCGGGGTGGGGGCCTTGCTGTTTTATATCGCAGCTACTTTGCAGTGTCCCTCCTGTCTGTACCTGGTGCTTCCTCCTTTAAAAGCCTTGTTTTTAAATGCAATAATCCTTTCTCTGCTACAGTAGCTGTCATATATCGCCCCCCTAAACCACAACCAACTTTCATTTCTGACATTCATCAGTTCCTAATCTCTCTCTGCACTGCACACTCAAATATTCTTGTTATTGGTGATCTCAATATACACATGGACTCACACACTTACCGTCTAGCTGCCGAATTCAAACAGGTTTTGGACTGTCTAAATCTTCAACAGCTCACAGATGGCCCCACCCACAGCAAAGGGCATACTCTGGACCTTGTTATAACTGACTCCCTTCCACTCACCAGCATCAACTTATATATGATGTTGGTGTCTCAGATCACCTGGCAGTTACATTTAGACTCCCCATAACCTTTTTCACCAAACCAAAACGCCATATCACTTTCAGAAACATCAAAAACATTGATTCCTCATCCTTCAGCTCACATCTTCAGCATCTTTCCCCCTCTCCACTCTCATCAGCCAGTGAGTTAATGGATTTTTACAACACAAGCCTCAACTCCATCCTGGATACTCATGTTCCTGTAATAACCCGGACTGTCACATTCATACGTTCCGCTCCTTGGTTTACCAAAGAGCTAAGGCAAATGAAGAGGTCTGGCCGTGTCCTGGAGCGGGCATATAAAACATCTGGCCTGACGGTGCATAAACTGGCCTACCGGGAACATCGCAGAAATTATGCAACAGCCCTCTCCAAGGCCAGGTCCAATTACTACTCCTCGCTCATCAACAATAACCCAGGTAATTCCAGAAAACTCTTTTCCACAATCAGCCATATTCTCAAACCACAGGTCTCCTCCTTCTACAACCACACAGATATAAACTGCAACCGGTTTCTGGATTTCTTCATATCAAAAATAGACAGCATCCGCTCTTCACTTTCACCTTCAAATAGCACCACTATTGATACCCCTCAGACATCTCCCACACAACTCCTATCACACTTCTTTCTGCCAACGCAGCAGGAGGTCGAGAACATCATCCGCAAATCTAAACCATCCACCTGCTGTTTAGATCCCCTCCCATCCCCTCTTCTCAAAACTCACCATCAGTCCATTAGTCATCTCATAACCAAAATAATAGCCAGTTCCCTGGAAACGGGTACTGTCCCATCTACCCTTAAAACTGCCCTCATTAAACCCCTCCTAAAAAAACCCACCTTGGACCCTGAACCTCTGTCAAATTACAGACCCATTTCAAACCTCCCATTCATCTCCAAACTCCTAGAAAAAGTTGTTTCCACCCAGCTCCACAACCACCTTAAATGCAATAATCTGTATGAAAAATTCCAATCTGGTTTTCGTCCCTCCCACAGCACAGAAACAGCTCTCATCAGAGTCACCAGCGATCTGCTGATGGCCTCTGATTCCGGTTTCACGTCCCTCCTCATTCTTCTCGACCTCTCTGCTGCGTTTGACACAGTAGATCACCACATCCTCCTCCACCGCCTCCAGCATTTCATTGGTCTCTCTGGCACTGCCCTCCACTGGTTTCACTCCTACCTCACTGACAGGACCGAGTACGTGGCCCTGGGGGAGGCAAAATCCAGACCTCACACTGTCACCTGTGGGGTCCCCCAGGGCTCCGTGCTCGGCCCTACCCTGTTCACCATCTACATGCTCCCCCTTAGTTGTGTCGTCGGCAGGCATGGGGTCAACTTCCATTGCTATGCTGACGACACACAACTTTACATTAAAATGACTCCTCCCAGCTCCCCCGCCAACTCTGTCACCCGCCTCAGCTCCTGCCTGGAGGATATAAAGGCGTGGATGAGTCAAAACTTCCTGCAGCTTAATGCCTCAAAAACAGAGGCCATCCAAACTGGTACTCCTCATCAACTTCGTTCCTCTCCTCTCACCTCTGTTTCATTCTGTGGTCATACCATTCCCCTGTCTCCCTCTGTTACAAGCCTTGGGGTCAAGCTTGACCCCCACCTCTCCTTTGACAATCATGTCACCTCCATTTGCAAAACGTCCTTTTTTCACCTCCGTAATATTTCCAAACTCCGCCCCTCCCTATCCCTTCCTGCTGCAGAGAAGCTCGTCCATGCCTTTGTCTCCTCCAGGCTGGATTACTGCAACGCTCTCCTCATCGGGATCTCTGGCAGGAGCCTTCAGAAGCTCCAGTACGTACAGAACAGCGCTGCCAGGGTCCTGATGAGGGTGAGGAAACACCAGCATATCACTCCCATCCTTCACACTTTACACTGGCTCCCTATTCACGCCCATATAGAGTACAAGATTCTTCTGCACACCCATCACTGTGTGCATGGTGCGGCCCCCACCTATCTCACTGAACTGCTCACACCACACACCTCTTCCCGGACCCGGTCAGGCCAACAGCACCGTCTGGCCCCACCCAGGACACGGCTAAAAACAATGGGCGATAGGGCTTTCGAAGCCGCAGCTCCCCGTCTGTGGAATGCCCTCCCAGACCACCTTAGGGCCCCACAGACGGTGGATTGTTTTAAGAAAGGACTGAAAACGTTCCTTTTTAGAAATGCCTACAATTGTTGATTTTAATTTTTTTAATAGGCTATGTATGCCTTTTAATGTATTGATTTTAATGATTGTCTTTTTACACTGTTTTTAATGTTATGGTCTTTTAAACTTGTTTTAATTTTCCCTTTTTTAAATGTAGCACTTTGTAGCACTTTGAGATTTGATGTCAAATGTAAAGTGCGTTATAAATAAAATTCATTATTATTATTATTATCTGTTGGTACTCGTCGATACTGATACCACCATTTTAGTGCAGTATCGGGTCCCTGTCCGATACTGGTATTCAAGGGCGTAGGTTTGATTTGAACTTTGGTAGGGACACTATTGGTCGGGTGTCATTGGTGCTATGCAATATTCATTCCCTTTTTTATGCTCGATGCGAGCATCCGTACTGATAAGAGGAATTCATTGTTAAAAGAGAAAAGCATCCTTTTGCTACATTAATAAAAATTGTATAAGCACTACACTCATTAGATGCTGTTTATCAATGTTTGAAGTATCACCGGCTCTGATGAATGTGGAATTAGGACTGTTTTCCACTTTGAAAATCTTTTCATTTGAACGACTAAGAGAGAAGGTAAATACAGGATTTTCCTTTGAAGATATAGAATTGTGCAGAGTTAAACCCCACTCTAATATTTTACCTACTATGCTCTCTCTGTATCAAGCAAAATAATACATTCATTAAAATATTAACTTCACTATAAAAGTTGAACATCTGGGCTGTAGTTACTCTGTGTAGCCCATTTCCTGTATTTTATCTGGGGCTGAAAAAAATTAAATGTATTAATTGATTATTTCAATAATCGTCAACTAATTTAGTATGTAATTTATTTCATTAACTGGAGTATAGAGACTTTAAAACATACAGTAATATAAATGTAAAATGTGCCTTTCCCCGACAGAGCAACCCACTTAGATCAGTAATAATACCAAAATTGTAAAAATACAATATATATATGTATATATATATATATATATATATATGTATGTGTTTGTATATATATATGTGTGTGTGTATATACACTATATTGCCAAAAGTATTTGCTCACCCATCCAAATTATTGGAATCAGGTGTTCCAATCACTTCCATGGCCACAGGTGTATAAATTCAAGCACCTAGGCATGCAGACTGTTTTTACAAACATTTGTGAAAGAATGGGTCGCTCTCAGGAGCTCAGTGAATTCCAGCGTGGAACTGTGATAGGATGCCACCTGTGCAACAAATCCAGTCGTGAAATTTCCTCGCTCCTAAATATTCCACAGTCAACTGTCAGCTGTATTATAAGAAAATGGAAGTGTTTGGGAACGACAGCAACTCAGCCACGAAGTGGTAGGCCACGTAAACTGACGGAGCGGGGTCAGCGGATGCTGAAGCGCATAGTGCGAAGAGGTCGCCAACTTTCTGCAGAGTCAATCACTACAGACCTCCAAACTTCATGTGGCCTTCAGATTAGCTCAAGAACAGTGCGCAGAGAGCTTCATGGAATGGGTTTCCATGGTCGAGCAGCTGCATCCAAGCCATACATAACCAAGTGCAATGCAAAGCGTCGGATGCGGTGGTGTAAAGCACGCCGCCACTGGACTCTAGAGCAGTGGAGACGCGTTCTCTGGAGTGACGAATCGCGCTTCTCCATCTGGCAATCTGATGGACGGGTCTGGGTTTGGCGGTTGCCAGGAGAACGGTACTTGTCTGACTGCATTGTGCCAAGTGTAAAGTTTGGTGGAGGGGGGATTATGGTGTGGGGTTGTTTTTCAGGAGCTGGGCTTGGCCCCTTAGTTCCAGTGAAAGGAACTCTGAATGCTTCAGCATACCAAGACATTTTGGACAATTCCATGCTCCCAACTTTGTGGGAACAGTTTGGAGCTGGCCCCTTCCTCTTCCAACATGACTGTGCACCAGTGCACAAAGCAAGGTCCATAAAGACATGGATGACAGAGTCTGGTGTGGATGAACTTGACTGGCCTGCACAGAGTCCTGACCTCAACCCGATAGAACACCTTTGGGATGAATTAGAGCGGAGACTGAGAGCCAGGCCTTCTCGTCCAACATCAGTGTGCGACCTCACAAATGCGCTTCTGGAAGAATGGTCAAAAATTCCCATAAACACACTCCTAAACCTTGTGGACAGCCTTCCCAGAAGAGTTGAAGCTGTTCTAGCTGCAAAGGGTGGACCGACGTCATATTGAACCCTATGGATTAGGAACGGGATGTCACTTAAGCTCATATGTGAGTCAAGGCAGGTGAGCAAATACTTTTGGCAATATAGTGTATATATGTGTGTATATGTGTATATATATGTATGTATATGATTTAAAGCCATAGAATGAGTGTATTCAAATATAAAATCACTTTTAACAATTATAAAAGACAATATAACACTATCTTATCTGTAATTTAATAATATACAAAATAAACAGCCAGATTAAAGCATTTTTACCAGACATTAATGTTTGTACTAATTTACTTATAGAATGTGTGGAAATCTATGTAAGATGAAATCAATATTAATATTCTTCCTCTGTTTGGTCTTGTCTTTATCCTATTTCTAGAAGTATAAATAGTCAATTAAATTATTATTATTATGTGGAAACCTGATTATGCTTTTTAAACCAAAAATAGCAGATGTATAGGCACCATTTCTTGTTGTTATACTCTATAAGAGAAATAACACCTGCTAATAATTATACCTGAACTTCCTCAAAGAGTCATCAAAAAATGAAAACCGTAATAGCAACTAGATATAGGCAAACAGGAAACCCTCACATTTTCTTTTTTAGTTGGCTGTTGCTAAGAATCAGAGATGTTGATGGTTTACAGCCTTTATTTGCCCATTTTTCCAGCTGTCTTCAGAACTCCTGGCTGACTCAGAATATTTCGTTTTATAACAGAAAAAAAAGGGTTTTGTTTTTTAGTGAACATGATATTCCTTTTTTTTTTTTAATTGGGACTTGTTTTGTAGCCTAATATTAATTGTACTAACCGCGGCATTCTAGTGTGAATACATTTTCAATTTTGTGCTCCAAGCACACGCAGACTAGAAAACAGCCAATCAGAGAGAGAGCAGGCGGAACTTAAGGCAGAACAACCAATGAGAGTGGGGTTAAAAAGCGCAGCACAGTTCCATGCGCTGCTACGTGAAAGGGACAGGAGAGACCAGGCAGAGGAGCTACGAGAGGAAAAGAAGCCACTGCTGCAACAACTACTGCTGTAAATTATAAACATGTTGCTCACATCCAATTATTGGTAGGGACAATTAGGTCGGTTCAAAATTTTGGTAGGGACATGTCCCTATGGTTCCTATGCAAACCTACGCCCTTGCTGGTATTGGTGCAACACAAATATTAACAAGATATGTAATAGTTGAATTCTAAAATTTTTATCCATAAATGTTACCTGTCACCCAAAACATCTAACAGTGCCCTTATTAATTGACTGACAGCATAAAATCCTTCCCTTTTAATAAACAGTGACAAACATAAAAAAAAGGTAAAGCCAATAACCACCTTTTCAAAATTTGATTTTGTATTGCAGAGCTTTGTCTTGTTTTGTAAGCAGAAACCAAAAAAGGTGAGCATGCACTTTACCAGTTTGAATTTATTTTTTTTATCTTTACCTAGATATAACAATGACACAGTCACAATTTTTGTCTATGTAATTAAACATGTTTTGATCCACTGTTCAGTTGTTACCATGTGTTTCATTAAGAAGAAGCATTCTCTAATTTGGCTCTATCAACAGTTTTTTTTTTTCTTTCTTATCTACATTCATGTAACCCTTCTGGCTTCTGTCTTGTCCTTGGTTACAACTTTAAATGTCTTGCACATTTATACTTTCCAATTTTCCTTTATTATTTTCTTAAATGTAATACATTTTTTGAAGTTCCCTTTGAATCTTGTTGTAGATTTAAAATAAAGGCTAAGAAAGGAATATTTGATGAGTGCGACAATCTTTTTACACATGCAAAGGTGGGTAAAAAAAAACAAAGAGAAGAGGAGAAGAAAACAATGAATTAGGGGTCAAGAAGAGGAAATCTGTTCTAAAAAAGAATGAAGAAAAGTGATAGACAATGAAGTAAAAAAGGAGGTTGACAGAGAGGGGAAGAAAACAAGACGATAGAGAAAATAAAGGGAAGATATGCCTCTAGATGTGCAGGGAGTCAAAAGTCCTGAAAATTACATTTAGGAGAAAATATAAAGAATACATTTTTTGAAAGCCAGTATATAATCATAACCATAAAGCATGTGGAAAGAAAAAAAGGCATTGTGTGATTCTAGTTTCTTTCATGTGTATAAATGACTGAAATGATTATCATCCCACACTTTTTGAACAGTGGCAATGCCACAGAAACAATGCTATGTAAAGTGGGCTCAGATTAGGCCATTGTGTAAGCTTCGTTTAAAATCAGTGCCATGCATCACAAGAGCCAAGTCACCCACTTAGACATGCCTCTAATTATATTTTGCCAGGCAGGGCCACTTAACAACAAAAAAAGGTTTTAGCATGGAAAAAAAATAATAATAATCTAGACCCCGTAGTAGCAATGTGTTACCCTCAATTGTGTTTGATCTCCAATATATGAGCCTAGCCATGGAGAAACAAATACATATTACAATATTTTGTTATACTTGTCACCATCTAGCTGCATAAACTACACATTTACTTCTTTGTTATTTGCAAATCAATTGTAAAGCGTTTTTGTTAATTTGTAAGAATTGTGAGCATTAATTAAAGCTAAATTTCACAAATTCTAAAGGATTTGATTGATTATATAATTTAAAAAATCATATTGAAACACAATGAAACCACTTAAGTAGTTAATTATTTCAGTTCAGTTTATTTATATAGTGCTAATTCCCGGTACATGTCATCTCAAGACAGATTACTGAGACAATTCTGCCAGATCATGCAGTCAAATTGGTTCAAAGTTTTCTATCTAAGGAAAGCCAGCAGACTGCATCAACTCATTGGCTCGAAGGCGATACCTCACACTAAGCATGCCTGTAGCAACAGTGGAGAGGAAAAACCCCCTTTTAACAGGAAGAAACCTCCAGCAGAACCAGACTCAATGTGAGGGGCCATCTACCGAGGCAGTCTGGGGTTCGAGGAGACAGACGCAGAGATACAGAAAGAAGAGAGCTCCAGAGGTGGCCCCCTCCTGGAGACATGCAGTTGTTGCCATGTTTACTACAATGAAAAGCTAGTGAAAAACAGATTAAATAAAAATTAGGATTCAAGAGGTTTTATTTCAGTGATAATCGTATCTTTTTTCAGTAAATAAATATCAGGTCTTTCAGGTCAGTTAAATACTTTCACAACTAGCAGAAATATATGTAATTATAAAGTTTACTAAACAAACAATTTCAATCAATAAAGGAACCAAAAAAAACTGTAACATAACACTGCTTAGACAAATTGGAACCATGAATGAAAACTGCACAACGGAAGCAGGGCACTAAATTGTAGAACCTCAACACTTGTGCACACGAGTGGAGGTAGAAAACATGGATATAAAAATGAATGTTTCGATAAATTAAATATCCTACAATGCCAAAAAAATAGTCAAACCCAAATAGATGCTAAAACAGGTGGATCAAGTTGACATGACTTGTGCATATGAGTATTCAAGAGACTGAAATTACCACTGTGCAAAATTATCTACTTAGTTAAATATGAAACATTTTCCAATCTTATTTGTACAGAGAAATAAATAAATAATTAGAAAAGTAAAACTGAATAATGCATAAAGAATTGTTGATCATTATAGTTATTCTTTAACAGCAGTCACAACACTTCCACTCTTGATAATCTGTCATTTTCTTGATATTTTGACATTAGTTCAGAGAGCTGGACTTTCTCCCCTTACCATAAATCTCCCATTTAAGAAGGGACAATGAGTCTTTAAGAGCTTCTAGGTCAGGTTAGGAGGAGTTCACTTCATTATTATCCACTCTAATATTTAAGACCTATACTGGTTAGATATGTACTGGTGTAATCCATGCATGTCATGGGTCTTTGCCCTGCATAAAACGCACGTCTCCTTGAACGATGAGAGCTTGTTTACTGTATCTCTGTGGGATAAAAGTGGCAGTAGGCTTGCAATTTTTGACTTTTACATTCAGGTAGATATACTGGGTCCACTTTGCCTGCAGCTCAGAATTTGCAGAGTAATTATGTAACGAAGAGTAATAATCTTCCTAGATCACACCCTCCCTTGTTACACAAACATACCACTAGAAACACCTGTTGTTCTAGCTGTTAACTTTGGACAATTCTCTCTTCACTGGAAGAAAAAAATAATATTCTATATTCTAATATTCTTTATTCTGTTTTTTAAAGTGTCGTTTTTTTTATTGTGGTGATTTTTTTCATATATATTGCATTTTCAGGTGCATTTTACAATATGACATTACTTATTGATATGATATTAACAGCACTAATGCACACAGCAGTGCTGAATCTGCGAAGACCTTTTATTTGCTAGATTTATTACATTATGTGTTTTTTAACCTGCTGTATTGCTGTGTTTCTAACCCATTATCCCTTTGCTGTTTACCTAAAAGCTGCAAGAATCTAGCTTCCCCATAGGGCTGCTATAGTTCCATTGTCAACAGACATCATTTCCACAATGGAAAAAAAGTGCTGTATCTACTGTGCGATTTTGCATGGTAGAGCTGGGAGGAGGTGTTGGTTTTAGCAATTTACTGTAAAGAAGCAACCACAGCAAAGCTCCCCTGATAGGTAGAAGCCCATCTGCTGACATTTATGTTCCATAGACATGACTTTAGCACTCACACCTGAAATACAGTTTTTATCAGCATTACAAACTATTACATTGTCCCACCACTCTCTTGATAATTCTTTTCAAATCTTTCTTAATTCTTCTCATTTTTGCTGTTTGTGTGTGTGGGAGGTGCCAAGGCCAAGGCTAAAGGTCATGAATTTTCTGCAACTGTCTTTGTTACAAAACTAAAATGCAAATAAATATTTTTTGCTCTTCAATCTTAAAACTTTTGGTCTGTCTGCATGCTGCCAAATCAGTTTGCTATTCTTTCTCAAACTGCCATTTGCCTATTAAGCAACCATCTCTAATCAACTCACTTCAGTATCCCAAAACAGAATCCTAAGAACAACTTGTCTGCAAAACCATTTCTTATTTACATGTAGCCAGGATTTACACTACTGAACCTTTTAGCTCAATTTCCAGTCATTTATATAGGGGATGTTTCATGAAAATTAAATCTTCTAACAAAACAGATTACAGATATGAAAGGCAGGCACCTACCAGCCTGCTGCTGGACAGATGATCCCCACTTTCAATGAATATAACTTTCTGTTTCTATTATTTTTTGGCACAATCCAAAATCTAGATTTTTGCCTTATTGGAGGGTGCTGTTACATACAACTGTCTTAAATAAACTTCTCAGAACAGAACTGGGCTTATTTATTAGCTTGCAGAGCTGCAAAGTCATTTGATCCAAAGCTGCTGCACCAACAGATGATGAAAAAAAAGGATTACACTCTCCAGTATAGGCTTAGACTAGTGCCAGTGTTCGCTACATCTTCCTGCAAACCATGAAAGACCTACTGTTCTTCAAAGTTTCCTCTGAAGTTTTTTTCACAAACAATATCCAGCTAAATCATTGAAAGTATACTGGAACAATCAAAGAACATGATACTCACTGTGCTGTCTCCCTTGTCTAAATACTTGATTTTTTTATGCAGGTGTGATGGTATCTTAAAATCCAGCTCCATGGCAATAAGCAAATTACAGGGGGTCCTTATAGTTGTTTGTTTGTTTGCTTAGGTGGGCCAACAGGAGTCTTTATGACCTGCATGATCTGGGATGTAAGGGCAATAGGTCTATATTCATTAGGGACTTTTGTTTTTTATTGGTAGAAAAAACAAAGCAGGCGGCCTTCAACATCACTCATCTCCTGGGTCAGGCTAAGTTTAAAGAGATGTAAAATCCCACAGAGCTGCTGTGCAATGGCATTCAACATATTGGAGCTGACAACATCTGGACATGGTGCCTTGCTGCAAATCAGTATCCCCAGTTGCCTCTCCACTTACTTTGAGATACAGATAGATGGAAGAAAGACACAAAGGGGTAGGGTTTGCAGGACCATCTTTTGATTTGGTCAAGGCAAACATGCTCTAGGTGACATGTCATACTCAACTGTCCAACATACTTCCAGAAGTTCCCCTTGCTGATTCTGGTGAATCCTTGCGGACCTGCGGCAGTTCTATATTTTAATAAACTGTTAAACACCAACTGTTGCCAGGGGTTGAATTCTGGGTCTTCAGTTTCTGGTCATTACAGGAGGAGTTCCAGTTTCTTGGGGTCCTGTTTACATGTGAGGGGGGAATGGAGGGAGAGCAATAGACGGATTGGTTCTCTGTGTTTGGATATAAACGCTCGCCAGGTTTGTGATCCAGAATTCTCAGCCTGCCTTCTTCCCACTGGTCATTTCCTTGTCACTAATATCCCCTCTCTCATCACAGAGATTGAGACATCCAGCTCCGGTCTCAGATGAGTCTTTCATGTCTTGCTGCAGTTTTCTATGTAATAAACTGTTAAACTGTTATTCTGTGTTCTAGCTGAATTCTGGGTCACCAGATTGTGTTTGTTACACATTGAGAGGAGAGTGACCCTGTCATAGGCGGGCCTGCTGTTCTTGTTTTATACCAATTCCTTTCCAAAGATCAATGCAGAAGGACAGAACCCCCTTCATATCCAAATGAGGATAAGCAGACATAGACAAAAGATGAATATATCAACATTAATATTTTTTATCAACATTTTATTTGCCTTTAATTTTTGTTAAAGTAATGGTCAAATCAAAGAAAAACTGAATTAATTTGAGCTTTTACCTGACATGTTTTATTCTGAGACATATTTTAGGTTTAGAAAAAAACCTTTGACTCAAATTATTTGCCATGTCTAAAAAGTTCTTCAATTCTCTGCAAATAGTGGATTGTTTTGCTCTTTGTTTATTAATTACTTCCTATCAAAAACATAAAAAAGGTGCATAATCTGTCATATTTGCTTGCTTTTTTACTAAACTGTACAACATACTGTACAACAAAAAATTCCAGCATGCTCAAAGCAAATATCATACAATAGTGTTTAAGAAAACTAGCTTTTTGTTTAACATTGGATTCAACGGTACATATTTTCTTAAGTTTTTTGATTATCTAAAATGTGGTTGTGCAGTATAAATCTGTGACTAAATTAGCCCAATTTTTTTTTTTTTTTTTGTTCTATAAATATCAAAACGAGAATCGTCTTTACATTTGGACTGTACAGATTGGATTTCTAATGCAATCAAGATACAAACTTCCCTAAAAAAAGGACTTTAAATGGTATTGTAATATGAAACAATAAAAAAACATTGTTGAAAATGAGATCTTCACATCCAGACATGGGAATCAGTACCATGGTATGGCAAAGGTAAATTAAACAGGCTCAGCATGGCAAACATTATTAACCCCTGAGGAGTGAATGAAAGGCTGAAAGGACCAGTATATCAAGCAGAGAAAACAGGTGGCTGGCATGAGTTAGATAAATGGTACATTACAATATGTGGATAAAATGATTTGCCTGCATACTGGAAGAGACCTACTCCTTCAACTATGCCTTTTCCATTTGGTCACAAATAGAACCTATTCTAGTCAATATTGTAATCCATACCGGCTTTGTGGTTCCACATCATGCCTGACAGCTTGCTGTTGTCAGAGAGACAATGTATGGTTCCAATCTATTTGATGACAGAGCAAATTGCACCAATCTATAGAAAAAGATTAGCCAAACAGGTAAACAGAAATGATGAGAACAAAGCAGATCCAGTAAATTAACAAATAAAAGGTGGGGCTGTCTGGAGGCCTGAACAGAGTGTGTCAAGCCAAACATCCTTTTGCAATAGGTGAAGGAGAGGACACAGAACAGAGTAACTATGAAGCCGGTGTTCTGTCAGAACAGCATTAGCTGTCAGATTGGCATACCTGGCCCTTTCAACATTCAAGAAATAACAGTATAATCAAAGCTGATTTTCTTATTTAAATGTAACATAAACATGCTTTTGCTGGTCGGTACACTGCTGCTAAAATGCAATGTGGTATTAATTCTCTTTTGTGCATGTGCGCACATGCATATAAGAAAAATGTATGCCGATCTGACATCATATGCTGTTCTGACAGAACACCGGCCTGAGACAGCTAGAGCAAAATCGAACCAAAATATATTTTAGAACATAAGTAAAGCATAGTAACACAAAACTCTAATTAGAAATTGGTACAAAACACACTAGAGAGATAAAAATAAAAGAAATGCTCTAACAAATAAGAGCATGGAGAAGTAAACTTAGTAAAATTGATAAAAACATGAAAAAATGACAAGACAGTCCAAAACAGAAACTACTCAAGAAAACAACTAAAACCTAATAAGCAAAAAGATTAACAAAGAAAATGAAACGTAAAGTAAAAAAAAACAAATCTATATACAAACAAAATATATTGTGTATTTGGTGCTGGTCCTTAAGGTCTCTGAATAGGGTGTGACATTGGTTGGGCTGAAATGGCATATTTGCTGTTCTAATGCAAACCAACATCAAAATTGTTGATATGGTAGGGTGACCAGGTGTCCCTTTTTTCCCGGACATGTCCTACTTTTCATCCCTTAAACAACGTCTGGGAGGAATTTCAAAATGGCTGACTACAGTGCAGCAGAACTGAGCCGTGAGCTCCGGGGGTGGTCCGGTGCAGGGAGCCAATGGGGGAGTGACCAAACCCAACCCGATGATGTTAGCCTGGACACAAGCAGTCCCGTGCCTCCCCCCGCCTGCCTTACCAGCCCCCCTGCTCCGTTGAGGACGGGCGGCTCATGGCTCTCTGCTTAGGTCCAGTCAGCGGCCCAGCAGTCGACACTCCATACCCGCCCCCACGGGGCGTGACAAAAGTACAGGCCAGGGCCAAATAAGGCAACATCCCTGGGTTTACATCAACTCGGTGCTTTGTTTGGATTAGCCAATTTTATGGTGGAAGTTTAGAATTGTGAGATTTGCAGAGAAAGGTGTCAATGAGGTTTGAACTTCTCTGTACATCCATTTCACCCATTGAACTATAGTTATTCATCTATGAATAACTCAGTTTTGCATTCCATTACTCCTTTAAGAATTTTTGCTCAAACATAAGATTATTTAAGCATGAATGTATTGTATCCATTACTTCTTTCTTTCACCAAGGTTTGGCCTTGTGCAACGTCTGAGTCCTGCAAGGTAAAGATTACTGTTCTTCTCAAAGGGTGTTGAGTGGCTTTGAAATAAGCACAGATATTTAACTGAAAGTAGTCACGTTGGTGTTTCAACATGAGAGCAGAATCAAAGCACCAGGTAAATGCTTTCAACAAGGGTCATCACAAAGAGGCTATTTGAAGGAGAGCACAGGGTGGATTCTCTGTATAACCTCACTGAAGAGGCTAGCACATCGTGCCCAGGTATGTCCATTTTCAGGCCTGTACGGCAATCTTCACCCACATCCAAACTAGTCTCATTGCAGAGATGGCTGAACATGAGAGCTCACCATACTTTTAGGTATTTTTGTGTTTGTAATGTATGCTCTACTTGCTTTTTTTGTTTTGAAAAATACTCTTATTTCATAATAAGCAAGCCACAGATACCATGTAATAGAAAAAGGGTAATGCAAAAACATAAATAAAAGAAACAAAAGGACATTACAGACTCTATCAAACCGATTTAATTAATCAGTTCCAGTACACATGCGGAACAATTTCTAACTGCTTGTCAACCTGTCAGTTTAAAAGGAGAAAATAATGGTCCGTAAAAAAAAAAAAAGAGCCTTATGCAAAAATATTAACAGCTTTTACCGTTGACAATCATCCAATGTGTCAGCATTCCATCCTTTGGGTTAAAAAAATAGGAGCAAACAAGTGTGTGTCCTGCACAAAGAAAGATCCAATGTCTCTCCTCAAAGTCAAACCTCTTACAACCAAAGGCTTGTTAGATGTTTACCAGTTACACAGTTGCTATCACACTTCTTATTTAGAGTCCAAATAATATACATTTGTATGGATATTGTATTTTAAATCATTATCGAATACACTTGCTTGTCATAGTGAAGACATACAACGTATCTACATTACTGACCTAAGGAGACTGCAAACAAAATTAAGATCATCAATATTTGTCAATACAAATTTGTATTTTCCTGCAAAATGTGTCCTCAGCATTTAAAACAGCCCAGAGAGAGCAATGGGTTGCCACTCTAGGCCTTACTGGGTCTTAGGGATCTTTGGCAGTCTGTACTGCTATGCAACTAGGGAATATTCAGCAGTCAAATGATGCAAGTACTGTGTTCTTAACCCCAAGGTAGGGCAGGGCAAGGCAAGGCAAGTGTATTTATATAGCACAATTCAGCACATGAATCATTCAAGGTGCTAGATGTACTAGATAAAAAGTAGAAGAGAAATAAAAGCAAAAGATACAAACATGAGTAAAACTAAAAGTATAACAGATGGACAACAACCCTAAAGTAATAACCTAACTAGTTATATAATTTAACAGTTTAACTTCAACAGTCAAAGGCAGCTTTAAACAAATGGGGTATTAACTGACTTAAAAGAACTCAGGCGTTCATCACTTTTTCAGCCTTCTTGGAGTTTGGCCATCTCTCCCCCTTTAAGTTTTTAGTTAAACTATACATCCAGTCATCATTTAATATTGTTGTATAGTATTGTTTTTTATGTGTTTTTTTGTTTTGATTTTTTTGCTGGAGCTGTGCATTGTGCATTAATAAATACTCAAAATAACACAAATGTTAATACACCTAGTTACTAACAAGAATGCTTTCCACTGTTACCCTGCCAAATGGTGCTGGCTGAATGACCTAAAATGAATAATCCTAATATTAAAAAAAAAAAAAAAAGATATAAAATATCAGGTCAAAATACATCATAAAACAAATAGAACTACAGAAAAAATAAAACACATAAAAGACACACAAATGAAAGTCAGATATTGTTTCTTAACCTTCTTTGAACATAAATATTTTTAAAAACAAACTTGTATAAGAGGCCTGGACAAAAATTATGGCACCCATGTGAACTCAAGGTGAGTCTACTAAATAGCATTATGAAAGTCAACAATCTTGTGATAAGCTAGTGGGCCTATAGAGTATATATTGCTACATGTTGTCAGTGTGCTTTTTGGTTACAATGTGATTACCCCACTAAACGTGGACCAGCAGAAGTGAAGAAAATAGTTGTCTCAGGAGATTATAAAGAAAATAATAGACAAGCATGTTAAAGCTGAAGGCTCTAAGACCGTCTCCAAGCAGCTTGAGGTTTCTGTGACTATACTTGTTCATATCTTCTGAAATGTAAGATCCATGGTAGTCTAGCCAACCTGGAAGTGGCTACATAAGCAAAATTGATGACAAATTAAAGAGACGGAATACAATTAGAAACACAAGAGCGCAGAAAACTTCTAAACCTCTAAACTTCTAATTCAAGGAACATCAGTTTTTTAAGCAAAATTGGACTAATGGGAGATGAAATAGGAGGACAGTAAAAACAATATAAGACACTAAATCCTTTTAAGCATCATAGGAAGGAGCTGAAATCTGAGACAACTGGAGCAGTTTGGTCATTAGGGGTAGGAACAAAGTACTTGCTAAGAGGCGCAGAAATGTCATTGACAGTTACAGGAATTATTTGATTGTACTGATTGCTTAAAAAGCTAATATAAAAAAAGCTAATATAAGCATAAAAAGGCTGTGGAAAGATCAAGTTATGGATACCATTATTTTTGTACAGCCTGTTTCATGAGTTTATTAAAAATAATCATTCTAATGAAAAGCAATGTCTTTCATTTGTTAATTCTCATAGAATTTTATTATTACTTTTGTCAGATTCAAATTATGTCTGTGACTACATTCTCTCATTAAACGAGTACCAATAATTTCATCAACACGTGTAAGTATCTCTATGTTTTCATTGACACATTTCAAACACGCACATGCATAGACACGCTCGCAAAAAATAAATATAATCCAACTCAGAATTAGTCGTTGAAACCCATCTGTACAAATTTGGGCAATTACAAGCATCTATCCTTTCAGCTGCTATTTAGATGTATTAACAATTGGACCATCCCTAACAATATGGTCTGTGTACGGTACAGGAGCACCTTCTTCCTGTTAAACACCATCTCTCTTTGTATTTCTGCTCATTTTATTAAATTCATTAGTGTTTTGCAAAATGTCTGGTTTTATTCCAAAATGTGGCAGTCTGCTGGAGTAAATCAGCAGTTGTATTATTTCACTGAGTAACAGAGCACACAGTGGATGCTTACTTTCTGACACTTCACTTTGGCTCAACATCCATCTGCATTTTGTGTTTGTTATATTTTAGAACCAGGTTTTTTCAGAACTGGGGAGACAGATGCAGATTTTAAAAGTGAGGGGACAATACCAGAGGAGAGTGAGGAATGAATAATGGAAGTAATGAAGGGGAGGAGG
Organism: Cyprinodon diabolis; assembly: GCA_030533445.1. Lineage (NCBI taxonomy): Eukaryota > Metazoa > Chordata > Actinopteri > Cyprinodontiformes > Cyprinodontidae > Cyprinodon > Cyprinodon diabolis. Next base: position 14,388,484 of record CM060066.1, on the reverse strand, counting down.
GAGATAAGACAGGTTATGACCAGAACTGTGGCGAGGGGGACAAGAGAACAAGTTGAAGAGATGGATTTACAGATCAGAAATTTCAGAAGAAGTGGGCAGTAGAATGCAGGAGAAAGGCTGGGAACGGGGGAGGGGAAGGGGGGAAGGAGGAGGTAAGGGGGTCACATATAGTTACTGGTGAATGGAGCTGATTTTTTAATTAAGATTATTAATAAATTACAAGTCTGACTTGAATACACATGAGAAGGCAGAGAATCAGGGGGTCAAAAATGTTGTGCATTATTGAGAAGAGAGACTTGGAGTTGCCATCGTTGGAGCAGATAAGGTCAGAATAGTAGTTTGATTTAGTTATGGCTATTAAGATAGAGTAGTGAAGAAGAGGAGTTTTATAAATGTATTTATCTATGGAGAGATCAGTTTTTTTATGGAGGCATTCAAGTTACCGGCCTTTGGCTTTCATGAGGTGGAGCTCAGGAGTAAACCAAGGGGCAGAGCGGGAAAAAGACACGGACTGGGTTTTGAGAAGGCAAAGGAATTGAGAATGTTGGAAAGTCCAGAGTTGTAGTGGGCGACAAGGTGGTCTGGAGAGGAAAGAGCTGGGATTAGGATGTCAATGTGGGAGATAAAATGTCTGTGTTTATGTTCTTTATATTGTGAAAAGAAATCTGGCGGACAGGCTTGATTATGGAGACAGACAGGGAGACATTGAAGGACAGAAGAAAGTGATCAGAAATATGAACATCATCAGCAGAACAGTTAGAGGGGACCAAACCAAATCTAGCGAATGTCCTTTTATGTTGGTTGGGAAATCAACATACTGACGAAATCCAGAACTATCAAAGCAGGAGGTAAAGTCTCTGGTCAGTGAAAGGTTTATATTGTCCATATGAATATTGAAATCACCTAGGAGAAATTATTTAAAAAGTCACTGTGTGGTTTGGGGGGCAATAGACTATGGCAATGAATATTAGAGTCACACCTGGTAATTCAAATGCAGAGCATTCCATAGTGTGGAAAACTGGATTGGAAACTGGCAACATCTTCCACCTATCCTAATGGAGTAGTGCGAGACCACCCCGGCGGCCAGAGCCAAGAGGAAGAGAGTGGTATACAAACCCAGGTGGAGTGGAGGCTTGGAGCTGGTAGAAGTCATTAGGTTGTTGCCAGGTCTCCATAAGACAGAGGGAGTCCATCTTACGGTCATTGAAGAGATCATGGATGAGCTGACATTGCTCATTAATTCCAAAATAATGTGAAACAACTACAACTGGTTAACTTGTAGCTGCCAACAATCTAATATGTGGGAAATTATTTACTGTATTTCACAAAGTCATGGTTTCTGGAGTTTTTCTGCAAGCAATGCATCATGACTTTATCTAGTTTTTTGACCCACAAAGGACTCTCAGGAGAAAACAGTGTAGGGAAGAAATGATATTTATTATACAGATCATAATATGAATAGACAGGTGATCCAGCAGAGATGCAGCAAGGGGAATAAGCTGGAGCTCTGAAAGAAGAAACTATTTGAGGAGGTTTTTGATTTATTGGACAGAAGGAGGATGATCACTGCTTAGTATTAAAGATGAACTTAAGAGCCAGGTAGAGGAGAGTGGGTCAAAGATTTATGGGTGGTCCTGTGGTAAAAACAGGGTTTGAAGATCTGGGCTGGGGACCAGTGGTTGAAGGGGTGAAGCAATTCAGATTATAATGAGGGCTGACTGAGTTTTTGTGAATGCACCAATGAGGAGTAATATGGAGGAGCAGTTACCAGTTGTGGAGGATGAGACCAACCGCTAGAGGGGTTTGATGGTTGTCCGATTTCTCATAGGAATCCTGATGACAACAAGTCGCTCACAGTAGAACCCAGTAAAACCAGGAAGTAGTGACCATAGCTTCTGGCTTGGATGCACAGAAATTACAAGGTTATCCATTTCCTGAAATTATCTTGGGTAAGCATATAAACAAAAAGTTTAGCATGGACAGCAATACGGGTAAGCACAGGAACCAATGGCTCGGAGTTTGGCTTGGCATTGGCAGAGACATGGCATTGGCATTGGCATTGGCATTGGCATTGGCAGAGACTATTGATACCTGGAGGTCAAATGCAGTTCCAGGTGAGCCAAGCATGTTCTCCCCAAGTCGATACTTTTCTGTATTCTTGTCAAGAACATACTTGGCTAGGACATGAGTCCGTACGCACCCGTTATTGTGAATTAAGAAATGGCTACAGACGATTCTCCTACAGCTATTAACATCACAACAGTAAGATTGAGAAATGCCAATAACAGAGAAAACCTTTTTCTTGTGATTAAGTATTTTTGAAATGTAATTTTAAATTAAATAACTAATGGGATAACGTTAACTTAGCATTAGCATTGCGTCAGTGTACCAAGCAGGCCTGTGGTAATTTCTGTGTGTAGATTTCAGGATGTTTATTGGAATAAACACAAGCAAAACAGGTAAACAAAGAAAAATATAAACAAAACATCCTTACAAACAGTAGCTATAATTAATTTATATCAAATAATCTTTTACTGAAAATATGAAACTGTCATGTGTCTGTAGGATGATACACCTACTTGATATCATTAAAGCTTAAAGAAGGAGAGCTACTTCCTAAAGTTTCCTTAAAAAGCCACAGTATCCAGCAATGTCACTTGTGCAGGTGCCTATAAAATTACAACTGGACACTGCAGCTATATATATACAGCTTTGCTTTACTTGTCCCCCCAAGAGAGAGTGGTAGATTGGCATAGCAATGTTAGCTTTCTCTCAAACAACATAAAATTGTATTTATTATTTAGAATTCATCGTGTTATAGTACCGGCATAGTAACTAGGCAAACATTGCTGAGTACATACTTTGCCTTCGCACAAGGCTGGGTTAATATTAGATCTTCCTATTTCATTCCTGTTCTTATGAAGCTGTACATCGAGACAAGTGAGACTGTTTGTGTATATGTTGTGTGCATGTGCCTTATTCATTAACTTTAGGGCTGCAACTAACGATTATTTTAAAAATCGATGAATCGGCCGATAATTTTTTCGATTAATCAATGAATCGGACAAAAAATATTTTTTATATTAACCTCTTTATTCCAAAATAAACATTTTAGACAGAACAAACAAGCACACAAGTACAAGTTGCTCATTAACTCTACTGGTGCAATATGAAAAATAAATGTTTGTGTTAAAACTACGCAAACTTACATGAGAAATGTAGCTGTACATCCACAAAATATAGGGTACTTTGTTTCATAAAGTGCAAAAAAAGACATTTTTTTTTTTTTTTTAAAGCCCCTAAGGGGTTCAAACAATACGCCCCCCCATTTCAACAAATGAGGTTTTTTTAGACTAATAGAGTTCTGCCTTTTAAGACAGGAAAGTATAGCAGTTAAAGTTGCTACTTGCAGTGATGGGAGTAACGGCGTTGAAAGTAACTGCGTTACTAACGCCGTTACCTTGTTTTAGTAACGACTAATCTAACTAATTACTTTGACTGTAACTATAACGCAGTTAAAATTGCAGACACCCCGTTACTGCGCGTTACTCAGGTCACACAATTAACCTTTTTTCATGATAGGACTCGTGCGCAGCTGCCTGAAGCTGACACCCCACCCACGTCAAAAAACTCTGCAAATAGACTGAATGGTTAGTGCAACGTTAGTGCAGATTTGTGCAGAAAAAAATATTCTTTGTGCTACTTTTGTTTAAGAGATATTAAAGATTATTTTTTAGGTCATCCAGAGGTGCGCGCCTTGTCATGAGAGAGGGGAGGATGAGAATGGCTGATGTATAGTGAGATTCCGTCTGTCAGTTGGGTAGGTGGGTGTTTCCGCTGGCGGGTGTTAACGTACAGCACACAGAGAGATGGAGAGTGAGGATGACTCCAGCAGCAAAACAGCGTTTTCCTGATGGAAATACCGGTGTTACGTCGAGCTGCGTTTCCCCACCACATAACGGTTTCCTCTGCATCTCCGCACAGTGCAGGCGGCAAGAGTCACCGCGCAAGCGACAGGAAACGCGCATGCTCGCTAAAGGCGCGCCACAGTCGCCCTGTGCTCGCGCCACAGGAGAACTATGGAGAGCGTGAACGATCAAATGATAGCCTATATGAAGAAAGGGAGAAATCTGGATGGATGGATGGATGGATGCTCTGACTTTTCAACCTACTGTATTTTTTATTTTAAACATTATTTGATGGCCTTTGTGGCAGGGATGGAGATCCATATTTTATGTCACACACAGAGTATACATCTTGATAGATAGATGGATAGATAGATGTTGCAGTATCTATAACAACCCAAACACACAGGATTTCAGAATTAGACACCCCCAGTTATTAATTTCATATACTCACCAGATCTGAATGCCCTGTTAAAAAACTTCACATCTCGTTCCCCCCTGATGTCATTTACGTTGAGTTACAAGAAATGCTAAACTCTCTGCAGGTTCTTGTCTTTGTCGTCCGCTCTATTCAGCTGGCTTTGGAAACACACCGCGAGAAGGTGGGGGCTGGGTGGTGAGGGTTACGGGGGCGAGAAATGCAAAAGTAACGCAATAGTTACTTTTACTACTAACTAGTTACTTTTATTGTGGAGTAACTCAGTTAGTAACTCAGTTACTTTTTGGGAGAAGTAACTAGTAACTATAACTAATTACTTTTTCAAAGTAACGTGCCCAACACTGGCTACTTGAGAAAATACTGAACCATAGAGATAAAAATAGCCCTGTGATTCAAATTATAAATTGTATTTGGAATAAAAATGAGAGAACTAGGGGTGCTAAAAAACACATCCTCCAAAGACAGATATTTACATGGGAATGTGGCATATAATTAATTGACATATTACTGATCTTGCTGGATTTTATTCTGCTTTACTTCCATAAATTGCAGGATCTTTACTTTATTTTTGCCAGAAGATTTAAACTTTAACAGCCTTGACCTCATAATTTGCAAGTTAATTTATTTATAAATAAAATATAAACGCTGCTTAAGCTAATTTAAATTAAATTAAAAGTAAAATAAGTAGCCAACCTTATCACTGTCTGTAACCTACTAACACGGTAAGGAAAGCATCAGATAAGCTACCTGAGAAACTAACGTTACGTTTCCCCACTTTAAAACCAAACAAACATGGTGGTTCCGTGCCATGTTCATTTGTTTTGACAAAAGTTGCATGTTACGACTTTTTTCACTTTACAAAGCGCAGGCTATTTTAATTATTGTGTTTTAATTATTGCGCATGCGCCGTCTATCCCGGCGCATGTGCGCTTCATTTGCAGTCTGGACGCGGAGGGTAAACATCCTGCGGCTCTGACTGCAGCGCTGAGAGGGACTCCTGCGGGAGCGGGGGGAGGCGCCCCACTGCAGCAGCTGCCACTGGAGGACAAGAGTAGGAACGATACATGCTTTCACGTAAGAGTCTCCAAAAGCCGCCAGTGACACCGTAAAAACTCGCCAGATTTGTCGCTAGTCGCTTTTTTGAAAAATAGTCACTGGAGGGGTCTGAAAAGTCGCTGAGTTGGCAACACTGCACCTGCAGCGCTGGCTCGCACTGCCTTATTTTTTCTTCTTCCCCCGCTTCAGTCAAGTGGATGTGATGACGGCGGCGGCGGATGACGCATTAATCGCGCGACACAACTAATCGATGATGAAATTCGCTGCCAACGCTTTTAAAAGTCGATTTTTATCGATTTTATCGATTCCTTGTTGCAGCCCTAATTAACTTGATGTATTTACAAGGGAAAAAACAGAAGTAAAGTGCTGACTGATTCAGATATAGATATCACATATATAAATTCAGACAATGCATTGTTGTCTTACTCAAGTAAGTACCCCTGGGTTTATACATGAAAAATAGACATCAACATGATTTATTATAATGATCCGGCTTCTATAAGAGTGGAAGCTAAAAGTGTTACTGGCTTTGTAAAAAAAAAAAATTTCCTCAGTGAAATATATGATGTAAAGTGGTAATGAAGGCAATTTAGATTTCTTAGTGTCTCAAGTTATATGAACCCTTTCTACTACTTTGCTCTTATTTGAACTCATGGCTTTGACTTTTAATTAGGCACTTGGTCTACATTTTTTAAGCTGGTTGACAATATTCATCCCTAATAATCTGAGCTAGATACAGACAGTTAATTTATCTCTGTAATCATTCAGGAGGTTATTTTCTCTTGGTTAACATCTGATAAATCATGCAAGAACCCAAGACTCTTGGAGCAGATAAAAGAGACAAAGGCTGAATATCCAAATCAAGTTAAGGGATGATCATTAATTCATTTATTTAATAAAATCCCCAAAATACTTAATTTTAGGGGTTTTATGAAACGAATAGGACCTTCTTTATTTCATGTTGACACTTTCAACAAAATCCAATGTGCAGTCTAGCCCAAGTGAATTACAGTTCCATTCCATATGTATGTGAATCTTTAAAACTTCAAATAAATCACATTTTTTACTAGTTCCGCTTGAGGTGTTTTATTGTTGTGGCTTAGTAGTGAAAATCCCTGATTAAACTACATTTTTGATGTTATTTGCAATTTCTGCAATGTGATGATTTGATAAAGAGTTTAAAAATGATAATAAAAAGGAATGCCTTAATTATGAGAGACCTGTTTGTGTATGCATTTCACTGGTGGATGTAGAGTTGTCAGACTGGCCAAAGATAGGAAGCCTTCCCATATATGATATATATATATATATATATATATATATATATATATATATATATATATATATATATATATATATATATATATATATATATATATATATATATATATATATATATGGAGGAGGATTAATGGTAACCCACCAGGTAAAAAGAAGCAGTCTGTAAAGTTACTGCCCTACACCAATCATGTTGGGCAGAGAATCTTTATGATTGAAATAGAATGGCACTTTCAGTCTACTACAGTTTAGCTTCAAGCAGAGTAGATGGCCATTTGTCCTTGCTGTGTTTTTCTTTCTTTTTTTGTTTGTGTCCTGTTTTGATGTCCCAGAGCTGGACGATAGACCAACAGATTTGCTTTCACATGCAGACCATTATGGTTGTTGCAATAAGGTTCCTTTTGGTACTTACGTATATATGAAACTTCATTAAAAAGGATTAAAGGAGTAAAATCGCATACAGCCGACACGGAGATGGCGATAAGTAAAGGAAGATTGAAACAGATACAAGAAAGAGGGGAGAGCACATAAAATGAAAAAAAGAAAACAAAATAACAAAAATAACTCAGAAGATGTACAGTATGTCTTGAAATCAAGAAACCTTTGGTGTTTACACAATATTGTTCAGGTTTGTATATGTCTGTAGCCACAGCTTTGTATTTAGTATTGTTGGGAACACCTGGAAGCAATCTCCCGTGGTATGTATGCATGGGCATTGTTGGGTATAAAGGATTTACAAAAGTTCCTCAGAGGGAAACAAGTTGTGCAAGCCCCAGAAATCCAAAGGCCCCCCGGATCACTGAGACAAAAGGAGACCAGCCATAGGGATTGCTGAACCCACCAGAGAAGGGAAGACAAAAACAGGGGGCCAAGCTCCAAAAGGGCCTAGTACCTGAGAGGCCCGACCCCTTAGCCATTAGGCTGCAGCAATTAGCCCATGGGCTGCACCAGCAGCTGTTAATGCCCAAAGCGGACCCAGATGAGAGCCCAGGGTCACACCACCCCCTTCTGGAGACCCCAAAAGGCCAGGAGGCTCAGGCCCAGCCCAGCAATCACCAGAAATGAGACCGTGCCTACCAAAATACTCAACCCCACACCTAGAAATCCATCAGTGCGCCAGCAGAAACAGCCACGGCTCATTAGCACAAAGCATTAGAAGGAGGAGGAGATAGACCCGACTCATACTTGGAGCCTAGGTGCTCCAGTAGGTGGGAGGGGAGCAAACACTCAACCTGATAAGTCGACAATAAGAAATTCACATTCATCCAGTCATATTCAACATATCCCAACCTTAAACCCACATAGACATACAGTATACAAACAGAGACGCATACATGGACAGTCACTAATCATATTCTTACACTCCTCATATAAACACTATCCCCCCAGGTCCATGGGCCAATCTGTCTAGGGGGAACAGGCTCACAGAACCAGGAGCAGATCCCCAGCCTCCCCCCCAGTGTGGGGAAGGGACATGTTGCTTAAGCTGGGACTGGGGGCCACCCAAGGGAGGAGGTCAGCAGTGTAGCCAAGGTCTAACCTGAAACACCCCCCCAAACCCACCCAAAAGGAGGGACATCCCCCCGCCAGAGCCCCTCCACAGTACCCCCCTCCCACAGGGCAACAGTGGCGTCGGATGGAGCCCTGCAACTGTAGGGGTTCAAGCCACTGCTCCGGCTTTAAGGTACTTTGTGTCCTTGGGGAAGACACCAAGGGGTCCAATGAATAAAACAGGAATACAGTTATTTTATCTAAATAAAAACTTGTCTACACAACTATTCCTTGCAGAAATACAGCACAACATAAAATGCATCTTAAAAGATAAAACCTAATGAAAATTAATATTACATAAAAAAAACTAAATGCTTCCTATGGATTTACCAATAAATGCAATCTCTAATATCTTAAACCTTTGAAAACAAAGTGGGCCAGTGCCTCCTAAATATCTACTCTAGAAGGAGGATCTGAACAAAACAACAGTGTTGAGCAAATCAATTTGTTTTTCTATTTAACATAATTCTCTTTTTTAATTTAAATATATAAAATGCAATTAACACATCAGAACATGGTATTTGCTCTAAAATATATATGCTTCAGTGTTAACTGCGACATATTGGTGTATGTATGTCTGTATGTTCTGTCAGTATCAGGGGTGGAAAGTAACAAATTACATTTACTCAAGTTACTGTAATTGAGTACTTTTTATGAGTAATTTGTAATTTTCTGAGTAGCTTTTGAAATATGTAATTTTTACTTTTACTCGAGTAAATTTTAACCTAAGTAATTTTACTTCGCTACATTTAAAACCCCCTCACGTTACTGAGTAAAAACAAAAAGAAAAATACTGATGATGAAAAAATTAAATGCGGCCGGAAATTTAAACCCCTGTGTCACGGAACCGACACTTAATCGCCATTAAAAAATGGAAGAAGACTTTTGACTTTTAACAGCACTTTATTTACACAATTCAAACATATAAACAATTGATGTAAAAATAAGTGACAGTTAAAAATCACTATTAAAGTAAAACAAGTGTCAGTTAAAATCATTAAATGAGGAGCGTGTTAATAACATTGGGATCCTGTTACGTTTTAGTTTGATTTCTGGTATCTTTTGGGCATTTAAAGCTACAGTGTGTAACTTTTAGCGACATCTAGCGGTCAGACTGCAGACTGCAGCAACATGATCATCTCCCCCCCACCGCTTCTCCCCCCCCAACAGTACGGCAAGCGTTACGGGACGAAATGTCTTCCACGACATCCGCATCACCTACCTTCTCAAGTGATGAGGTTTACATAGATAATTTTACAGATAGTATTTCATTAGTCTGTGTAGGGTATAGATTTCATGTAGACTTAAGATAATAAATATACCCGTTATTTTTTCTACATCGTTGTGACGTTTTGGCGATCTCGCAATCGCTAGTTCGTTGGTTCTGCGCTGCCGTAGCGCAAAGATGTCTGCCTCCATGGCTGCGAGACCCGCTCCTATGTAATTATAAATAACGAATTCTAAGGCAACGCAAATATTAAGGTTAAGAGGCTGAGCTCGTAGATGATGATAAATAACATAGTTATGTATAATATATTACATTTCTGACTGTATATCCCTGTAATTATTACACACTGTAGCTTTAATTTTGTGTGCATTTTGAAAACTTTAAAACGTAGTTTAAATTTCTTTATTCCTATCATGGTGTTGTCTGTTGGACAGTAGGATTGAAAATTGTTTGCACTTTATGGTGCAGGTTGTGACTGTCCTTGTGCTATGAGGAAGTATGTTCTTTAGCCCAGCTGATCTTTTGCAAGTGTGGATGTCCACTGAAATATGCCTTGAAATTGATTAAAACACCTTGTGGTCAATTCGATTCATGACTCATCCTTTTTTGCATTGAATAACTCAAAGTAACTAAGTAACTTCTACTCAAATTACATTTTAAATGAAGTAATTTTGTACTTTTACTTGAGCAAATTTTGAGATGGGTAATTTTACTTTTACTCTGAGTAAAATTTAGGCAAAGTAAAGATACTTTTACTCAATTACAATTTTTTTGTACTCTTTCCACCTCTGGTCAGTATTCAGAAAGTGTGCACTGATGACTAACAAGATTGCACCTAGATGTGCTGTAAGAGGAGTAATCGATATGTCACATTAACTTTGATATGTGTGTTTTCATGCATGTGTTTATCACCAGAAGAGGACATGGTAATTCCCACTGGACATGTTCTTTACTTGATGTTAGCCCTGCCAGTTAAATGAAATAAGAAAAATGCATGAGGAAAAAGAAAAAACTAAGTACAGATGAGAAAATCTAAATAATGATGGTTGGTCTACATATGAATGTGCTGAATTCAGCAGATTTGGAAGCGCGTAGAATTATATTTGAACCTCAAAAACACAAGTAACACACAAGTACAGGCGTAAAAGTACAACAAAGAGCTTTATTCCATAAAAATAATATATTTTAGACATACTTAAACTCCAAAGAGATGTATAGGATTGAATTTAAAAGGTCAAATTAATATTAAATGATATCTATTGTACAATCATATTAATTTCTATTTATTCATTGATTGTCAAAGGATGATATTTAAAGTTATTTCAGGTTAAGTTCTTATCAGTTATTGAACTACATTTAATCAGCTTTAATTAGCTATTGGAGATATTTACTGGTTAAGCCTAAGATTAATTTATGTAATGTGTTCTTTTATTGTTAAAAATTGGATTTTTAGGCTCCTTTTTCTCAGATTTATCTTCAGTCCTGATCATATCTTGTTTTCTTCCTTTATTTTTTCTATCTTAATTTTCTTATTTTTCCTTTATTATTATTATAGGAATTATCAGGCTTTGTGTTAATAGCCTCTGACCAGTAACAGTTATCATAGTGTAAGCTAACACATAGTGGGATAAGGAGAACTCTTGTTTCCATCCACTTTCCCTTAAAGGCAATTTCTAGCCACTATGAATTCACTAAAATCTCTTTTTGGCATGTAGTCCTCCATTAATGTGTAGCATATAATTTTTCTGTTGGCTATTTTTAGGTTTAATTGATTTTCAATAGTTTAAGTACCCAGATATGTACCAATGCTACTTACATTCAGTGGTATAGAAGGGTATGTTGACTTTAGGAGAGTAACATCCCAGCATCCCCTTTTAATGTATGTATGACGGAAACATACATACAGCAAATTGACAACCTTCTAAGTACTGGGACCTGCCGATATTTTACAAAAATTAATTAAGATACCTTCATGCAAGAATATGCAAACACACTCTCTACACTCAAATAAACTCCTCTGGATGCTAAATGCTTAAAACTCAAAGGGAAACTCACATAAGTAATTTTTTGTGGTTATCTATAATTACCTCACTACATTTGCCCCAAGTGTCCACACATTTTAAGAACTTGTGTATCTTGGAGGGTCCTGCAGACCCTCATAGATTGATAGGTGAATTTGACTTCCCTAAAATCATATACATTTTCTATCAAAACCAGCAACATAAATCAGTGTGACATTTTTTTTTTTTTTGAGATGCCAGTACATTTTGAGTTAGGGTCCAATATAACAGTGGCTAGTAAAAACAATCCAGTTAATGAAAACAATTGTACGTGTTTTCTTAAGATTTACAGTATAAATTAATTTTATTTTACCTTTTTTACTTTGTTTTGAAGCATTTTAAATGAGGCACACACCTGCAACAGAATATAGGTCTATACCTGCACACCTTTGTAATCATATTCAAAAGCTTACATCCAAATGCATACTGCTGCACCTGTCCCTGACAGCCCATCATCCTCTCACTTCTACTACATCAGAAAGTGAAACAAACACCTCTCCAATTCCCGAAGGATCCCATATACAGCGGAGAGGGAGAGAAGCTGAGTATGGATGATGGAACTGTTTAAACTAGACATAAACACTCTCACACTGTGCTGCCATCCCTTAGTTTTCCCCTTTTTTCTGTCTTCTTCCATGCATCCTCCATGGTCACCTCACTACATTCACTCTTTTTTACTGCATTTCTTTTAGTCACCATTTTAATCTGAAATATTTAACTTTAAAGAAAACCAAACCTGCAGAAAAATTAATATAATGGCCAAAAAACTAAGTTGTCAAACTGAAATGCCAGCCATCCTTTAAATGAGATCATGAGATGATTGAGATAATTTTTTATCTAAATAAGAAACACTTTAAAGCATATAAACAGTTAGGAGGCATTAGTCCTCATGAAAGCACGCACAGTCTCTCAAAGTTTAAATTGCCTTATTTCCTTAGGCAAATTTTTTCTCTATATTCGTCTTGTCAAAGGATTGACAAACCTGTAAAATAATACATTGTCAAGCATAGGGAAAAATGACAGAAAAAAAAAGACTTTTTGTAAAAAGCACACACATAATAAAATTTTAGATGGATAACATACAATTGACATGTGTAAATTAAGCATAATACCATGTGTCTTTGTAAATGCATTGATTTCTATCAGGATGTTTTTATAAATTTACTGTCATTTATTTTCAAGCATCCTTCACTCTAGCAGTCTATTGAATACAAGATTACTTATTATTTAACGTTTTCTTTGGAAGGCAGTTATAAGACAGAAGAAAAGTGGAAGAAACCATTATAAATTATTAAAAAAAATACATGGTAGGTGACATAGCAGGAAAGGAGTAAATCAAAAGAACTAACAAGCTGCAAAGTCTTTTTATTCTAATTTTTTGGGGGGAAATGAGAAAAGAAAATTAGAAATTAAAGGGAATGCTCAGGCAACCTGAAAGCATTTGGAATCAATACAGAGAAACAGTGATACTGACATTTTTCTGCAGCAAGCAAGTGTATTTCATCCTTCTAAATTATATTTATAAATTTATTTGCATATCTCTTTGGAAACAACATCATAGCAAGAGCTGTCTGTCCCTTTGTTCTCTCATCCAAACTAGCTTTGTTTTTTGTATTTTTATTCCCTGTTGTCCTCTCTTGTCATTAACACTTTATGTAGCTATGATTCCGCTGGTTATCACCAGCAGTTATTTTTTTATATGTCTCAGTCAATGTTTTACAATTGTTTAAAGCCACATGTAACTTTAATCAGAAAAGCATCACAGTAAAGTTTTATGCTAAGCTCCAACTGATGGGCAACCAATCAGCAGTAAAAAGTAAAAGCACAACAAACATTTTGGAAAGCTACTACCTCTATTATCTGTTGCTAAGAAAACTGCAGAAAGTATAATACTAAGAAAAACATCTGTTAAGATAATCTTAATCCCTAACATTGTGTAAAAACAGAGCATAGGAGAAAAAACAAAAGCCAGAATTTCCGTCTCTGTCGTACCAGAAAAAGTAAAAAAGAATTCCACAAAAAATATGCTGACTAAAATGTTTAAAACAGTAAAGATCATAATGTGGCTGCATTATTTTATACTTGTGCTTTTTAGCAAGCATTTTTAAGTATTGCCTGTTCCTTTACAGAATCCTAAGGCATTTGCTCTGATTTTAGCCTAGGCTTCCTTGTTAGCTTCCATGGTGGAAGAAGAGATGGGTTGCTTGGAGTGGGATTCCTTCCTCACCAAGGCTGAAGTCACCAGGGTGCTCATAAGGCTTCAGAGGTGGTGGACATCTGCTATGACTATCGTAATTCTCTCGATCTTGGTGGCTGTGGCTGAAACGCCTCTTTAAAATCGCATGGAGGTTAGGGACTCTGTTCCTAGACTGGCAGACTCTGTCGTAGGGGTGAGTATTGGCATAGGTGATGAGTTATGATAGGTGTCACGATACTTGGGTCACAATACAATAATATTACAATTTTGCAAAATCACTTTAAATATATTGTGATATATTGTCTAGCTATCAAATTAAATGTATAGATAAAAAACAAGTGCTGTACAGGTTCTTCAGAAGATACTGATCTTTTAGTTATTTTGGTACCCACGTTGCTTTGATGGGGAATCTGCAGCCAACAAGTCATCTCTATGACATGTATTTTTTCTGCCCAACCACTGCACTATGTAGGTGATTCCAATCTGTAGAGTGAATTAAACTGTGCAGATTGGACTCCCCTGCTTCAGTGGCTGGGCAGAACAAATACATGATATAGAGATTACTTGTTGGCTCCAGATCCCCCATCTCTGCCAAGTTGTTTGGGGTTTGAGTCAGTCTACGTATGTCCTCCACTGTGACTGCCTCAACTGTAGAAATGAATAGAATAAAATAGAATAGAATAGAAAATCCCTTTATTGTCCCACAATGCTAAAATCCTGGTGTTTACAGAAGCAAAAAGATGATAGAAAAAATTGCCACACAAATGTGAACCTTAGAAAAATGTATAAGAATAGCATACTAGTGAAGAGTTAAAAGATAAACAATAAAATACTATACTGTAAAGTATTTTGACAATATAAAACTGTGCACCTGGAAATAGTGTTGCAAATGGTGTTGCTGCACAGTGAAAGGGCTCCACAGGGTTATCTGCCAGAATGGCGGAGCAGAGGTAGCACATTTCCCCTCATTATTTTAGATTAAAAAATGTTTAATCGATGTTAGGAACTAAAAGATCGATATTATATCGGGTAGCCGAAAATTCAAATATATTCCTCAGTGGGAAAAGGTGGCTTGGTCCCTTCAGGTTGGAGAAGATTTCCCCCCCTCAAGATGAGGAATTAAAGTATCCTGGGATTTGGTTCAGAGGTGACGGGGGAATGGAGCAGGAGATTGATAGACGGATCAGTGCAGCTGCTGCTATAATGCAGAAGCTGCAGTGGTATGTTGTGGTGAAGAGAGCTGAGCGAAACAGCAAAACTTTTGATTTACAGGTCAGTCTATGTTCCTACCCTCCCCTACGCTCATGAGATCTAGATCGTGATCAAAAGAATGGGATCCCATATACAAGCAGCTGAAGTGTGCTTTATCTGCAGTGTGGCTGGACACTCCCCTAGAGATAGGGTTAGGAGCTCAGTCATACGGGAGAGGCTTCTTCTCCTTCACATCGAGAGAAGCCAGCTGAGTTGGCTTAAACATTTCTGTCGCATGTCCCCTGGACGCCTCAAGAGGTGTTCCAGAAATGCCCTAATGGGAGGAGGCACATGGGATAACCCAGGACCTGCAAGCACCTTAGATGCTGTCCTGAGACTGGGTTGCTGATATAGAGGAAGATGACGAAGACCAAGACATATAGTTTCATTCAGTTTGATTTAAATCAGAGAGCTTATATTGTTCCCAAGCAATATATTATAGTGAGTAATGCATATCAGACAATGTTTAAATCTTAAACTTTGATCAAATATTGAGACTTTTAAAATAGTTATTGCCCAAGATAACATGTACTATTTGTTATCCCTCAGTGATCAACTTAAAATGGGCCCCACAATGTATTAAAAACAAGATCACAGACACATGTTCTTGTTTACACACCTTGAATACCATTCTTCCATTAATTTTCTAAGCTTTCTACAGCCTAACCATGATACATGCCCCAAACCTAATCATGACTGCTACATAAATAAACTTAACCTAAATCACAGCATTGCTCTAAACCTAAGCCAACAAATGGAGAACCACTGAAAGGTCCTCACTTCACATCATAGTCCTAAATTTACTGGTAGAAAGAACCATTATTGTTCTCACTTTGCAGCAAGTATAAGTACATACATGAGAAAAAAGCCCACACAAAGTCTAACATGCACATAGATCAGCATGAAAATGTGCTGAATAATTGCTGGCACACACTCATACACATATACATTCTCCAAGCTCTTCCTCTTAATTTTCTCTCACTCTCTCCCTCTAATGTACACTCACACTTCTATGCCTCTATTCCCATAAGTCCCTGCTTTCTAATTTACTGCCAAAGCTTTCTCTTCAAACACAACTACAATAAGAATCTCATCTGGAAACTCCAACCAAAACAAAAAGTAAGACAAAGGCCTTCATTATACCGCAGACCGCTGGATGTGATTTGAATGCTGATGACGGATATGACAGCCATGAAGCCAAGTAAGAAGCAACTCCCAGAACTGGGATTGGAGATAATTAGGTAGGAGAGTTCTGCATTAGTGTTTATGTAATTTATGCATGATAGACATATTTATATATTTTCTCTGCAATCGTGACAAGTAAATGTTTCAATAACTAGAACACTCATATAGCAGAGTAAAAGTACTCACAACTAAATTAGTTTTTTTTTTATTAGACAAAGATTACATGAAAAACAGTAATTGCAATATTAAACAATAGAAAGGCTGCTATCCTTTATAAATATACAATTTAGTTACCAAAATAATCGAACTAACCTTAGCCAGACGAACAATGTATTTCCTCTCTTAATCTACAGTAATAACTTGATGTTTTACATTGGAAAGTAACAACAATTATCTAGTGTTTTCAATAACAAGCAATTATTTTTCAACACATATGTGGAGGGATTTTGGCTCACTCTTGTCTCTCAGCTTCATTATTTTTACATGAACAAGACAGAACATCTGAATATGATTAAAGTCTAGAGTTTGACTTAATCTCAGCCTTTATTGTGTGCTTGGATAAACAGCTTCACAGCCCAAGTGTGCTTGAGATTAGGGTAATAAACTCATGGGCTGACATTTTCCTTCAGGATTTGGTGGTAGTGAGTAACATAATAGTTTAATCAAAACTGGCACTTGTCCAAATACTAAAGCAGTGAAGAAGCCTAAACCTTCAAACTAAAATAATAATGTTTGTTTGTCATTATGGTGTTCCTTTAAAAAAATAAAATAAATACCATGTTAGGTCTGACCTTGAGTCTCTAGATGCTCACAGGCTGTTGAGGCTCAAACACTTCTTCATTATTGAGTGGAGGTCCAGGAGAGTCCTACCCTGAACTGCCAGATTGGGGTTGAGGTTTCCCTCCAAAAGAAGGGGGACCAGAGGGTGTGTTCCAACTATCGGGAGGTTCACATTTCTCAGTCTCCCTGATAATGCCTATGCCATGGTGATGGAAAAAAGAGTCCTGTTGACTGCTGAACCGCGGCTTCAGGTGGAGCAGTGCAGTGTTGGTCCCAGCCATAAAAGACAAAATCAGCTCTACTATACCATTTGTGCTTGAGGGTTAATGGGAATTTGTCCAACCGGTCCACAATTGTTTTGTGGACCAGGAGAAGGCATCTGACTCTGTCTCTCATGGTGCCCTGTGGGGGGCGTAGTTGGGGGTCATTTACTGGAGGCCACAATTCACTGTAGAAGCAGAGCAGGAGTATTGGCATTTAGTAAGACCTATTACCAGACATCCCAAGCCTGTAATAGGTAGTTGCTCATGAATACCAGCAAGTCAGACAGATTATCCGGGGGAGGGGGGCTGGGGGGGGGTTAGCTTTTGGAACTTGGGATGTCTGTATTACCAGTTCATATTTAATCCCAGGAGGGTTGCCCTCCGTCACCGTTACCTTGATGGACAGGATTCTTGGGCTAAGACAAACCAGAGGGGGTCTTTTTTGGGGTTTGAAGTGGCTGGAATGAAGATAAGCTCCTTCCTACTCTCCCCTAAATGTGGTTCATGAACAGAAGAGAAAGATCTTTGATATAAGCAACTGAAATGAGCTTCCTTTGCAGGTTGGCTAAGCATTCCATAAGATATATGGAGAGGAGTTTGCTCAGCTCAGTAGAGGCTCAAAGTAAAGCCACTTCTTCTCCATAGAGAGGAGTCAGCTGAAGTGTTTTTGGACAGCTTTTTTAGATACATACTGGACACCTTCATTTGGTATATGTTTAGTGCACATCCTACCAGGAGGAGGCCCAGGGGACAGCACAGGACATGGTGGAGAAACCATGTCTCTCAGACGGCCTGGGAAAACCTCAGTCAGAGAAGGTGTCTGGGGAAAAAAGAAGTCTCTGCTGCCCCAACAACCCGGTCTCAAGGCCAAGTAAGAGTTCACTCCTATTTTAGTTATGACTAATAATCTATGGGAAGTAACACATTTGGATAATCATAGCAAAGACACTTCTTTTAGGAGAAAATTACAAAAATAAGTAATTGAAAAAATAGTGGTAACATGTAGATTCTGGATAGAATAAAAAGGCTTTGATTGATATAAAGATAATGATTTCTCCTTTTGTTCAATCAAAATAATCCATAGAGTAATATTTAAATGCAACAAAATCATAGTTTATATTGTCTTGAGAGACATCCCAGATATTTTTTTCTTTCAAAATATATAATTCAATACTAAAAAAAAAGGTTAATTTTAAATTGATGTATGCAAGAGGTATCAATAATGTTAAGCTTACCATAATGTTGTATTTATGCTACATGACTTTGTTAAGATAGTAAAAATGAGAGTCTCACTTCTCCCTGCATTTCTGAGTATGTCTAACCTCTGTAGTCTATGAATAAAGATTAAAACTCTCTCATGCACAAAGCTTTTCAGCAGAGGATCAATTATGACTTAAAATATAAAATGTTAACATTTGGATTTAATGAGAAAAAAAACACAAACTGTGCTTTGACTCCTCAAAAGGTTAGAGAATATACCAAAATGAACCTAAATAGGTAATACAAACAAGGACAAGTATAAACAAGTCATGTTACATGTTATTTAATATGACTTACAGCACTTGTAGTTTTAGTACAGATAATATGGGCCTCATTCTTTTTTTCCTCTACATTTAATTTTCTATTCTTAACAGAATCAATAATAACATCACATATCACACCCTGTACTGTTTCACTGGCCAAGATGCACAGCCAGAGCTGTTCCTGTAACGGTATTCTTTTTCTCTGTTTTTTATAACTAGACACTTACCTTTTGGGTCAATACCAAACTGACAAAATCCATAACATGTCTAAAAGTGGGTTTACAACTTAAGTGGGAAATTATGTCTGGTATCCTATTTTAATTCATAGATTTCTCATGTGGTTCTAGCATTAGAAGAAGCCACTGTAAAAATACAGCTGTTCTTAAAGGTGTAACTTAAAAGCTGATCTTATTAGAATGGCAGATTTCTGCAGCGTATGATTGAACTGTGCTCTAACTGTAAATATAATTTCATAACCTAAATCTTCTTTTAAAACTTTAACACAACCTTATCACTTAGATAACTGGTGCTTCTTTACAATGCTGTTCATTGATTATCTCTCTGAGGCCTTCACAGGAACAGCTATGTTAACCATTGTGTGACTTCTACAAACAACTGCTTACACTTGATTTTATTTAGTGGTTTCAGTAGTTTAGTGGTTTCAGATTAACATTCATTGAATAAAAGCAGATAACACACTTTTAAGATTAGTCTTTAATAAAGGAAAACCCATAACATTGATTAATTCTCTTTTCACTTCACAATAAACTACATTTTGCTTTGATACTTTTGAAAGTCACTGTATCTGTAAAACACTAAATATTTTCTCATCCTCTAACAAAGCTTGACTTATTTTTTATTGCTTATTGACTATTATTTGATTAGTTTGCTAAGTAAATTATCATTTTATTTTTTCTGAAGTTTAACCTTATTTCTGATAGAAATAAAACCGTGTTGTAGGGGTGGAACGGTTCACAAAATCCACGGTTCGGTTCGATTCACGGTTTCGTGGTCACGGTTTTCGGTTCGGTTCGATTCGGTATATGTTGATTGTTACACCGAAATCCCATAAAAATTTATGAAATTAATGAAAAAATTCCCCAAAAAATAATGGATTGTAATTATTTTAAATGATCCGCGGAAACCCTGGATCATTTCCACTTCTTTTGCTGCTTTGAATTTAATCATCTCGCGCATGCTCTCTACCATCTCCAAGGAACTCAGAGAGGAGCGGACGGGAGCCACAGTGGAGGCTGTAGGCTTTGCTTTGAGCAGCCGGTCTGGAGCGCAGCGGGGGTTGCTGACGGATTATGTGGGATATCGGGGTTATCATGACATGTTGGTCATGTTGCTGTTAGCATAAACAAAACGTGTTGCACAATGCTTGCACACTGTTGCACTTTTATCCGCAACTTTCTTTCCGCCGTCATCATAGGTCTTAAATGCAAAGCGATCCCATACAGCAGACCTATAAAGTGCTGCTGGCGCGTCTTCCAACTCCATTCCGACACAATTCTCCACAACAACTGATTTTTTTCCCTGCTACACCCGATTACGCTGCTTCGCTTCTTCTTCTTCTTCTTGTTTACTACTGGTGGTTGGCTTTGGTCGCAGTACCGCCACCTTCTGCTTTGGAGTGTAATCGCTTCACCTATGAGAAAAAGGTGCAGCGCATGAACCGAACGAAACACACGCGAATCGAACCGAGACAGTCGAACCAAATGGTTCGGACGGCTTTCATAAATCGTCCCATCCCTACGGTGTTGAATGAAAGGTTATTCTATTGACGTTCTGTTGACGTCAGGTGACAGCCAATGACCTAAGGGATGCTAAAAGTTAAAAATGATCAGATTCTGAAAACACGCAGATCAGATGTAGTCTGATATATAATTTACTCAGAAGAATGTCCAACAGCAGAGAAAAAAAACACACAGTTATACTTTTAAGAGTCATGCATCATTGAGTTTAGACTCTATGTGTCAACTCAGCATCCACTGACTTTCCCTCCATAGAACTCTAAAACAGACACCTAACTGACTCCCCAGGGACCCCAGAGGCAGAGGGCAAGAGAGAGAAAAGAGAGGGGAATGAATCATCAAACACTACAGCAAATCCATGTGGAGACAGACAACCACTCAACCATATTAAGTTCTCTTCTCACTTTTAAGATTCATTGCTCCCTTACTCCATGTTTAGATTATGTTTTCTGAAGTTTTTCACTTGTTTTCTCTAATTCTATCCTCAGATTGGGTTTCTTCTTTTCTATGCAATACACACACAAAACAAAAACATTTGCAGAATTTATTTTCTTTCAGTCATAACTTTGTTGTCCTGAATTTATTTTTCTCAAAGTTTGCAGTTAAAATCACCGAGGCATACAATAGAGTAGATATGAAAAAATATAAATAAAGGCAAAGCAAAGGGTTTTTATTTATTTAAATATTTTATTGCACCACTGGCATTCAGTAATTATTTTTTAAGAATAAAAAATGTTGCAAGTAACAAGAGGATTCATATAAGTTTTTTTTTTGTAAACAAAACGAGATCTCTGTGTTTTAATTTTAGTTCTAAGAAGGAAGAGTATCCCCCCCAAAATAAAATAAGTAAAATAAAACTCAGTGGGTTTAACCCATGCTGTGTTATGATCGTCTATATTTCCCCTGTTATATGGCCTATGAAATCTTGTCTTTCATTTATATGATAATCTAAGGTCAGATTAGACAAAAATAAATTGTTTCTAATCACAAAACAACCGCTCCCTGAACATAACAGTATTAATATGTCACTATTTTGAATTATATATATGTTTAAAAAAAAACAGGAGCTGGTATGCATAAGCGAACATATTTATATTATTTTCACTTTAAGTAGAGCTACAGCCCTGATAGAATGGTGCAGTCATTCAAAAGGAATGATCTTAAAAATAAATTATTAGTATGCATTGGCCTCCGTTTTTATAATAATTTTTTTTTTGTTAGGGGCATTTTTTTTTTTTTTTTTTTTTTGCTTTTAGCATTTGAGCAGAAGCTGGACAGGAAGTAAAAAATAATTAAAAATGCCAAATTTTCTGATTTACTTAGTAAAAGAAATAATGCAGAACTACACTGGAGTTCCATGAAAGGGCATTTAAAATTATACCAATCTGCTTATAAATGAATGTGCATATCTTCACTCAGGATGTCTTCTGACCAACAGTCTCAACAGAGAATACACTTAATATGAAGAACCAATGTTTTTATTCTTCTTTTTCAACCTCAGTTTGAGGTTCTAAAAATATCCAGAAATTGGAAAAAAAATAAATAAAATCACCTTTGGACAAGGCAGCTAATATATTAGTGAGACAAGTAAACGAGGGAAAAACATAGTTCGGATAAGATCGAACCATCCTTTGCACAAAGATTTTATCTGCAAGGACTCAGGATTTAGAATAGCAGTCAGCATACAAAATTGTGGCATTATAGTGATAGTCAGCCTTGCAGGATATAATCAAAACTGTGGAGATGACTTTGCACCATCCATGGGATATGGTGCGTGTAAATAAAAGGAAGGCAAAAACGAATTCACAGAAAATTCACAGAAAATCCTACAATGCCACAATTTCAATCCGTCCTCTGGATAAGGCCATATTATCTCTAACAAAAGCTGTACTTCGCAATGGTGGATCACCTTCACTATTACAAAATGATTATCTTTATGTGCCAAAACACCAAGAAAGTAATAACAGTTGATATTAGGGATAAAGCACAATGCAATTTTAAGATGACATTTATTCATTCTAAATTTTAAATATGATGTAGTGTTATACACTCTTAAAGAGACCCTTTAAATATAAAAACAAAGACTCTTGAAGGCAAATCCTATATAACAACTTGGCACTTAAACATGCACATGCAGGAGCCTCTTACCGGAGTGAAGTTCATGACTTTGAGAATCCAGATGGTGAGTGCCAGGTTGACAATCATTGTGACAAGTAGAAGAAGGATAAAGAAGTACAAACATCTCTTTCTCCACCCATAGATGCCGACTGCTGGGTAAACTTGGGCACTGCATTCTGAAGCTCCTCGCTGGTGGAGGGGGTTTGGCTGGGCTGCAAGGATGTATTGCTCCTGGGTCATCTGAAAAGTGTGCAAATAAAATATCATGTTTACTGAAAAGACTCTTAATCAAATGGTCAATCACTAACACTGACAGGCATTCTTCAACACATTTCACCGTACTCAAACGAAATGATAAGATGGATTTCCCCAGGGAGAGAACAGAGGCTTGCATAGGACATGAAACATCAAATATATATCTTCAACCGGTTCAGTAAATAGATAAGTCCACCAGAAGTGTAGGTGAACTGTTGGTGAAGAGATGGATGATAACTGATGAGAAGGAGACTGACGAAGAAGACCGGAAGTATTTAAGAGCGAGATAGAAGTGGAGAGAAAGAGCAAGACGAAAGTGTGATAAAAATGAGATTGAGGTAGAGCCGTTAAGTGGAAAGATAGCACACCTTTGAGTACATTTAAGATAGGGCGAGGGATGGAAAAGGGAGAGAGGGCTGATAAGACAGTAGAGGAAGACAGAGTCCATTAGTTGAAGTGCAGCATGTGGAGTCATTGGTGGGTAGAGATATGGACATTCGCTGCAAGACTCTGCTATCTTTGTCCATCTGAACCCCTAACTCTTTCTCTCCCCTTGCTTTCTATACAAAAAAGTCTTTATTTTTCCTTGCTTGTACTCTTCTTAATTCACTTCCTATCTCAATTTCGCACTTCTCTCGGTCTTCATCAGTCTCTGTCTAATGCTCACATGCACACAGACAAACACCCATGCACACACATGTATTTGGTCTTTATTTGCTGAAATTGCATGACCTTAACGCCTCAGTTGCTTTCGATTTTTTTTCCTTCACATAACAGTGCTTTTTTCTTAGTGAATATAATAAAATGCCATGACTGGGAAAACTGCTGACTCAAAACCAGCTTGCAGAAGAATGAATACAAACAAGAAATTAACTAAAAAGGAGAATTTATGACAATTCCAGAAGGTCAATTATGACTTAAAATGTAAAATAACTTCTAAAGAATAAAGATTGATATGTTATTGCTAAGGTTTTTTCCATCTGGTTTTTAAAATCGTAGTTTCCAATTGCTAGCGAGTACACAAGTGTACAATATATTGAACAGACACATCCCCTTGCTTGGAAGATTTTTCTTAGTCTAGTTTGCTCCACTCCTGCATGCAAGGAACTCTGGAACTGATGTGATGAAATGAATAAATCAATTAACCTATCAATGAACAGATGAATAAACATGAGAATAAAAAGAAAACCTAAGAAGGGTTAGTTTAAAAAGGCAATGTGAAAGAAAATCTAACACAAAATTCAGCTGAACCTGCTGCATGAAAATAGCAGCTAAAAATATTCCCTTACAGGTCAAATAAAGTCAGTTTCTGGTTTCAACTAGTGAAAACATTTCCATTGGTGATTTATGCATTATGTAACTACATGCAAGTAATCTGGTGAAGGGAATTTGAAATACTGGGCAATAAGGTGTTCCAGGCATTTTCAAAATAAAATTTAACAGCTGCAATGTTAGATAATGGAGCTTAACTCTATTAAAATCTTTTTTTATATATATTTTCAAAAGCCTTATCCTAACTTGATGAATATTCCCATCTTAGATCGTATTACCTAAGCTGAAAGTAAAAAAAAAAAAAGAATCTTTAAGCAAATCTAAATTAAGTTGGCCGATAATTTATCTTGAGTAGCACCTGAAGTAGTTTAAAAATGTGTAGTTTTCTCTTAAAGTCCAACATGGTAGTGTGCTTTTCTGTTCTCTTCAGAAGTTAATTTCTACAGGAAAAACCCAAGGTCCCTGCTGACTGAACCATGATAAGACTAAGCAAAAAACACAACAAATCAAGGTGAGCTTCAAAGCAAGCGTAATCAACCAACACATATGCAAAGGTGTACTGGAATATGTCTGGAAGCATTAACAATGAAGCATGAATTTAATCAGAATATTGCATGCACAGCAATTATCAGTACCTAAGGAGACTTGCACAGCTCTTGTAATAGAAAGTAAAAAATAAATCTCATACAAGATTAAAATGAAGTGATGTGGGTAGGTGATACATACTGCAGTTTGCTCCTCAGAAAAGGAAGATAAATCTATTTTAAATTGGAAAGCAGGATAAGCATTCAATATTTTGATCCAAATGTAACCCAACTATTTTTTATATAAGCACATTCTGGATTTTGAACATATATTAAAGTCAAGCAGAAAGAGGGCTTAATGTTTGTCAAGAAGGCTAATGAATTAATGGCATTTTGCCTTTTCATAGTCAAGATTCACAGCAGCAGTCAAAACTGATTAATATGTTTTGCATTTCAAGAGTTTCATATCATTTCATGCAGAACAAACCAGATAGATCAATATAAAAACATTGCTGTAGCATACCAAGTGGGGATAGGGTAGTAGTCATATAATTCTTTGTATTCAGCATACATGCTGAATCAATAACATTGTTGCAGTGCTGATAAGTTGCTGGAAGTTTTGTTCTGTGGTGACTGAGAATGCAAATAATTTTCCTACAAACAAAAACAGTAACAATCAACAGTGGCACATAGGATCTATGCGTGTATCTGCCAGTAATTGTTTAATACCATGACATACTGTATATGTATGCTGTATGGAAGATTCTCAAAAGCAACTAACATCACATCTGAGAAGTTGTTCACAGACACAGATAACATACAAATAAATGCTCATGACATCAGCCCCTTTTACTGGAGAGTGTGAATGGTCACCCTTCTTAAATTTCCAGTCCCTTAATGAAATATTGTAACCGGGTGTTCCAATAAGTCACTGATTGTGTTTTATATGAATTTATATATCATTCACTCAAAAGCACTGCTTTGTTTTCATGTTTGTTGCTTCAGCTTAGTGTTTTGACAATGTTTGCTTTCTGCAAAATACCACGCTAAGAACAAATGACATACTGACAGCATCAAATGACAAACAAACTCATTCAAAGGAAACTCCATTGTGTATAGTTCTATTTCAAGGTCTTTGGCTTCTGTTCTACAATTTTCATGATTAAAATGCTCTAGAATAAACCACCTCAATATCTCTATTGAATATTATAGATTTTTTTAGAACTATTGCAGGTTAAATTAGTTAAAATCTTAGTCAATTAGTTTCTTCCTTTCACCACTTGTTTATGGAGCCAATTGTGGAGTTCATGACTGAAAGGTGTTAAGGCAAAACACATTTGTAATGCCCAGTGCTGTGAAGAAAGAGAAGATTCTTTCTTTTATTTAGATTCTGTTTGTGGAAGTTTTTAACTATCGTATTAAATACTTAGCTTTTCTAAAAGGGTTGCTATTCTTCAGGCTTTAGCTATTTCTCACTTTCTCTTAGTCTAATCCACTGCCTAAACAACTTAACATTAATGTTAGCAAATCCGACAAGAGGAGGGCTAAAAAGAAGATGTAAACAAATAAATAGCTAAATTATCTTCCTGCTGATCTTCTAGGACAGGGTTCCTAAATTCGAGCCCTTGAGATCCAGTGTCCTGTATCTTTTACATGCATGTTTCCTTCAGCACACCTGAGTCTAATAATCAGATCATTAAAAGGACTCTGGAGAAGGACTGGAGCTCGATCCAAGTACAGCAAATTTGGTGAGGACACTTGAGTGAAGGCAGAAGTGTCTCAGGTGTTGCCATGATCAGTGCTGTCCAAATAGTGCTAAAAAAGGAAGGAGATATGAAAAGGAACCTGTATGTTTTCTATCATAGTTAATTTAGCACAGGGCCTCACAAAGTTCCTATCTGGTTCTATGGCGGTCTAATGAATCCCACAATCCTTTGTATGATGGGTTGTATAACCACAACTTCCCTAACTAAACTGAAATATTCATTACTACTTTGCATGCACTCTGTGTGGTACTTGAAAGCCTAACCAACATATGTTTTGGGTTTTATAATGGAGAGTTTCACCCGTTCAAGATTTGTGTAACTCATGTTTATTTTAGTTATTTTACCGAACGCTATGGTCCCAAGTGGACTAGCATAATTCGTGTGCTTTGGAACAGCAGGTCGGACTTCATTTTCCTAAACATGGCCCTTCTTAATGTTGACCCCACTAGAGGAAAGGGACAGGAGCTAGGGTTTACAGTTTGCCGTTCTCAGACTAAGTCCTGGACTTCATAATGAGGCATGAATTCAGCTATTTGATTAAGTTGTTCTGGAGCAGAGATGCATCTAAAAGTTGCAGGACTTGAGGACTGGAGATAGATGTCTTAGTGTATACAGTTTTTAGCCAACTGCTCTTTAGCTATAACCCAGGCAGTGACGGAGTTGAAAGTAACAGCTTTACTAACGCTGTTACCTTTTTTAGTAATGAGTAATCTAACTAATTACTTTGACTGCAACTAAAACACAGTTACCATTGCCGACATCCCGTTACTGCACGTTACTCAGATCGCACAATGAACCTTTTTTTCATGATAAGACTTGTGCGTACCTTGTCATGAGAGAGGGGAGGATGAGATTGGCTGATGTATAGTGAGATTACGTCTGTCAGTTGGTAGGTGGGTGTTTCTGCTGGCAGGTGTTAACGTACAGCACACACAGAGACACACACAGAGTGAGGAGGACTCCAGCAGCAAAACTCCAGCAGCAAAACAGCGTTTTCCAGATGGAAATACCGGTGTTACGTGGTGCTGGGTTTCCCCATCAGATACGGTTTCCCCTGCATCTCCGCACAGCGTAGGCGGCATGATTCACTGCGCAAGTGACAGGAAACAAGCATGCTCGCTAAAGGCACGTAACAGCCGCCCTGTGGTTGCACCACAGGGGAACTACGGAGAGAGTGAATGATGAAATGTTAGCCTATATGGAGAAAGAGAGAAATCAGAGATAGATAGATAGATAGATAGATAGATAGATAGATAGATAGATAGATAGATAGATAGATAGATAGATAGATAGATAGATAGATAGATAGATAGATAGATAGATAGATAGATAGATAGATAGATAGATAGATAGATAGATAGATAGATAGATAGATAGATGTTTCAGTATCTATAACAAGAATTAGACATCTTCAGTTATTAATTTCATACACTCACCAGATCTGAACGCCCTTTTAAAAAACTTCACACCCATGAGTAGAGGTAATGCAGCCTGATGATATTTAAACCGCATCAGATATCACATAATGGCCTTACTTTAATTTTATTTAGGGGAGTCTTAGGCCTTAGCTTAAATGCTCATTGGAAGTGTATAGATCACAAGTAAGTTTCTACATACATAAACTATACCCTCACTACAATACGATTTTAAGAAATTTAATTCCATTTTTTTTCCTACCTTCTTTCTGTTTCTTTCCAAACTAATTCCCTGATCGTCTTCTCTCCCTCCCTTTGCTTTTAGTTAATCCATTTCCCGCCTGCCCATTTTCTGTCATGCACTCATCCCTCTTTCTCTGTCTCTCTCAATGCATTTCTTAGATTGAACTGACAGCATGGTCATCAATCAATCCTATGGGGCACCTCAGCCTCTGTGCGGCATGCTTAACTGTATTAACATCATAATGCATTTACAGGCATGAAAACAATGTCAACAAGAGCCACATTTCCATGGATACCAACACAGCACACCTAAAAGACATTGTTTAATTTATCCAGTGTAGTAGATATGTGGTCTGCATAAAAATGTAAAAACATATTTAGCATTAGTGGGGTGATCTGTGGTTGTTTGTTATGCTTAAAATACAATTATATAAATACAGCACAAAATTATATATTTTGGTAGATATGGAGAGGTTTATTGTTTTGCTTTTTTATTTAAAAGAAATTGCATTGTAAAGAGATTTCTGAACTGTAGGGTAGTGTTAAGGAAAAATGATTATTTTTAGTTTTTAGTACAGTTAATCTTATGGCATGTGTAAAAGGTATGTTGAACACTCTCATTTTGAACATATTTCTTAATTTTGAACAAGTTTGTGTTAATGATTTAAAACTAAATGATTGATGGGTAAGTATTCAAAGTACAGGAAGGAAAATGTAGATCAAAGGGGATTTCACAATGAGGCTCCTGTTGTTTATCAGAGAGGACAGGAGGCCATAAAATGAGTATCTCCTGGAGGGCAGCATCATTTGAGCCTCGAGGAGAGAAGTCTGCTTGGTTCACAGAAGATCAAAAGTCTTCCAGAACTAACATCTGGGATGGTGTAAAACTGAATACAACGTAGAATGTTAAAACACTAACATTTAGTTTTTAAGACATTTTTTCTAAGTACTAATAGCATGTTTTTTAAATGAAAATTGTATTATGTAATTTTAGAATTAACTAGTTTAGTAGATGATGAACGTATTTGAAAATTGTACTGTGACAATATCAGAATCAAATGGAAATTGTTTGAATGAAAAGGTTTTGTTTAGTATTAGAAAATTGCTCAGGATCTATGCTAAATGGGGTTTTGGAAAATGTGTTAAGTTGTATACTTAGGATTGTATATTATGTTTCATAGGTTAGAAAAAGGAATTGTACCTCATGTTCTGTTGATTCTATGTGTTATTTTTGGTTTAAGGCAGGACTCAATCTTGTGCAGAAGAGCAAAACTGGGTTTGTGAAGATAACCTTTCCTTGAACCAAATTACTGAATTTAAGTTTATTCCTGAGAATTTATGTAAGGAGAGATAGCAGGAGAGGCTCCGGATTCCACAGCTATCTGTGAAATCTTATCTTATGTTTTCCTTAGCCAGATGACCTTAGAATCCTGGAGGCCAGGACAAGTTCTCCGCTCTTTTTGTTAAACAAAGGTGCAAATGGCCTTTGATTTTTGCCGTAAATTAGGGGAAGTTTTTCTGAGTGTCCAAGGTAGTTTCCAATTGGTCAAGCGGAGGGACGCCTTAACTGAATATACTAAAAGGAAAGAAACTCCTACATTATAAAAGTTCGTGCACACGAGTAATAATTCAGATAGCTGCCACAATTTTGGCCTTTTTTGCACCAGCTCTCTCCAAACACGTGTCTTTGCCTTTCTTTTCTATTTTCTTTACCTCAGGTAATTTAATGTATGTTTCTGTTGTTCTGATGTTTTGTTGTTAATTCATAAGCTGTTTCTTGTTGGATTAAATTCTGTGATTCTGTGACGTCCACACGCATTGTTGGTTTCATTGTGGCCACACGCGGCTCGCCGGGAGGGCCTGGGATCCAGAGGAAGAGAGAGAGCCAAACTTTTTCCAAAGTTAACTATTTGACACTCACCGGCCACTTTATTAGGTACCCCATGCTAGTAACGGGTTGGAACTCCTTTTGCCTTCAGAACTGCCTCAATTCTTCGTGGCATAGATTCAACAAGGTGCTGGAAGCATTCCTCAGGGAGTTTGGTCCATATTGACATGATGGCATCACACAGTTGTCGCAGATTTGTCGGCTGCACATCCATGATGCGAATCTCCCGTTCCACCACATCCCAAAGATGCTCTATTGGATTGAGATCTGGTGACTGTGGAGGCCATTTGAGTACAGTGAACTCATTGTCATGTTCAAGAAACCAGTCTGAGATGATTCCAGCTTTATGACATGGCACATTATCCTGCTGAAGGTAGCCATCAGAAGTTGGGTACATTGTGGTCATAAAGGGATGGACATGGTCAGCAACAATACTCAGGTAGGCTGTGGCGTTGCAACAATGCTCAATTGGTACCAAGGGGCCCAAAGATTGCCAAGAAAATATT
Source organism: Cyprinodon diabolis (assembly GCA_030533445.1). Classification (NCBI taxonomy): domain Eukaryota; kingdom Metazoa; phylum Chordata; class Actinopteri; order Cyprinodontiformes; family Cyprinodontidae; genus Cyprinodon; species Cyprinodon diabolis. The sequence goes on along the minus strand of CM060066.1, from coordinate 14,358,024 downwards.
CCCCACACCATGACACCACCACCACCAGCCTGAACCGTTGATACAAGGCAGGATGGATCCATGCTTTCATGTTGTAGACGCCAAATTCTGACCCTACCATCCGAATGTCGCAGCAGAAATCGAGACTCATCAGACCAGGCAACGTTTTTCCAATCTTCTATTGTCCAATTTCGATGAGATTGTGCAAATTGTAGCCTCAGTTTCCTGTTCTTAGCTGAAAGGAGTGGCACCCGGTGTGGTCTTCTGCTGCTGTAGCCCATCTGCCTCAAAGTTTGACGTACTGTGCGTTCAGAGATGCTCTTCTGCCCACCTTGGTTGTAACGGGTGGTTATTTGAGTCACTGTTGCCCTTCTATCAGCTCGAACCAGTCTGGCCATTCTCCTCTGACCTCTGGCATCAACAAGGCATTTCCGCCCACAGAACTGCCGCTCACTGGATGTTTTTTCTTTTTCGTACCATTCTCTGTAAACCCTAGAGATGGTTATGCGTGAAAATCCCAGTAGATCAGCAGTTTCTGAAATACTCAGACCAGCCCTTCTGGCACCAACAATCATGCCACGTTCAAAGTCTCTCAAATCACCTTTCTTCCCCATACTGATGCTCGCTTTGAACTGCAGGAGATTTTCTTGACCATGTCTACATGCCTAAATGCATGGACAGGTGTACCTAATAAAGTGGCCGGTGAGTGTATATATATATATATATATATATATATATATATATATATATATAGTTGTTTTGGTCTACATGCAATACTCAACAGTGCACCTACTGGTGAATTTGCTTATTGCTCCTTCAATAACCGCTGTCACGCAAATATGTATATGCCAATATTCATACTAGTATGAATATTGGCATATTCATACTAGTTTAAGCAGTTCAGATTGTCTGTAAACATACATTAATATACGTGGCTTCCTATTTCATTGTGGTTCGAAGGTTTTTCCTTAGCTCGTAAGTTAGGGTAGTAACTGAGATTTGTGTAAAACTGTGTGCTTTAGTCTTCAACCACTTACCAGTGATCTAATGTGAAAATAGCCCACTCTAATGTGGACTGGAGGATGCATGATGCAGTGGGCCTGTTTACTTTCTCAAAGTTCTGGAAACCTTTCTAGAAGCTTTGGTATGAGATTTTTTTTTATATTAATCCATAAATTATCAGCATAGGGGGTGTACATTAAATTAGACATCTTCATTGCTGTCTTTGTGCCTTGACCAGAATCATACAGAAAGCGTATACAGTGAGCTAAACAGAAGCATGGGCACTCATATTAGAATGTGCAAAGGTTAAAGGGTCAAATATCCTACTCTTTCTTTCTCATCTAAATTCATCAAATGTGATAGGTGAATATAAAGTGATGTCCTATTCACCCAAGGTTTTTTTTTAAAGGTGTTTACAACAGGGTTACCAATAGCTGGTTTACATAGGATATAAAAAGTGGTGAATTATCTAGTCGAAGTAAAGGTCACATTCTTCCAGGGAAAGATTACACTGCTGGCAAAATAGATTGATTTTAAGCCTTCTTTTAATAAAGAAGGGGCCATTAATTATGTGTTATGTGTAAGTGTTATGTAGCTACCCAATAGCTGCAGGTGAGTACTAGATCAAGTGTATTATGAACTTTTAAAACTCCCTGAAAGCACAATTGGTACCATATCACATCAAATGGACAATAGTTACTTCATCATAATTAGATTGTTGCTGACATTAGATGTATTTCTAAAACTAAATTACACTTTACATCTCTACACATTTAAGTTAAATAGGCAAACTTTTGAAGCGAAAGTTTGAAAAATATTTAAAATTAAGATGGTTAAGGAGCAGCAAAAAACTAAACAGTAGGAATGACAACTGAGAAGGTTTGCTTGAAAACTGAGGTTCAGTAGCTTATTTTTTAAGAAACCTCTTATATATATATATATATATATATATATATATATATATATATATATATATATATATACGTTTTAATCAGTCAATTTGAAGGGATTTTTAATGTTATGGGAAACTGCAGTGCAGTTATGTTTATTATTTTTTGGTCCAAATACAGTAATCCCAATGTGGAAATAGAAGAGAACCGTGGAATCAGATGTAAACGTGTGTTGCCTGACAATGTATGTGGAAGATAAATGTACAGGCTAGTGAATGAAGATTGATTCGACACGGCCGTTGAGGTGAATAATGGAGAGCCCTGTAAATTAATACACCTCTGGTAAGAAAATCAGAACGCTTGTAACTCAGTTTCATATAAAATGTATTTTAAATCAAAAAATTTAGCTTTAGATCCATTTAAATACAGTTAGACTAGTTAGACTAGGGGCAGCATTTGGCCCATCACTCCATGAACTTCACCACTGTTTGTATTTTCTGTGTTATTTCATGCTGTGCTAAATGACCAGTTTCAGTTTTTATTTTCCAACCGACAGCAGAGAAAATGAAGACACAAATTTCACTTATTGGGAGAGCGATATAATATAATCTGTTTTAATTTACTGCACTCAGTGAGCTATTTGGATAGATAAACTAGGAGCAGAGATTTTATCATTGCATTTTCATATTTTACTTTTAGATGAGCTTCACCAGGACTGATGAAGTTCAACTCTTAATAACCCACATCTTTCAATACTCCTTTTACAGTAATCAGATTTGGATTTTGACCTAAAGCGTTTAAACACGATAGAAGGACCTTTTTCATTGGGTTGGCTTTAGGGAGAGAGAGGGTGAGAACATTCCTCATGGGGTACAACTTGAAGCAGATAACCAGTTTCACAGAAAATCTACACAGAAAATCTATTTTTTTTTCTTTTTTTGTGCATCTGAGTCTGAGGCCTCTTGGATGTTTCCCTCTAAAGGTTTTCGAGGATGAAGCCAGAACCCACTGGATAGATTGCTCAAAACATTTACTCTAGCCTGGGAATGCCTTAAGATCCCCTTGAATAACACAAAGAGGGTTGTTAGTGAACTTGGCAGGTTAGTGTCAGAATGTGAACTATTCTGACACTAACCTTATTTTTGATCGGTTTATATAACACCATCAAATCGATCACAGAGTTGCATCAATTGACATAATATTTCAGTTACATTATATGAGACTTTGTGATATTGGCAAACATTTTTGTAACTCGAAATTGATCTGAAATTGTCATTGTGATGATAATTTATGCACTTACTCTTTACTTGTCAAGCCCTGAGTTATTTAAATGTGCTAATGTTACATGTAAGCTAAATACATCTTAAAACCATTATTTTGTTCCAATTCCAATCCAAGTAAAGATTCAAATGCATCCATGCATTTCTTTCTACATATATAAGAACACTCTGCCATTCCTTCTTGTCACATTGGGATTTTTATGAGTTCTTGAATATCACAGGTATTTACAGATAAGCCAGTTCAGAAATATAATGCAGGTAAATAGATAAATAAATACACAGAGGGATTGCACAGTCGCTGCATGCACCAGCAAACACACAGCAACAGAGTTCAGAGTTAAACACACTGTATCAGACACAAACAACTGAGCAGTGAAGCATTACCGCAGATCTACAGGATTCTGTCTACAGGATGCTTTCTGTTAAAAAGGCGGCTTGAAAGAAGAACTTTTCCTTTGTTTCTCTCTATCACATGCATAAATTCATACCCATACATGATAGCCAAACAAACAAAAAAGCCCAAGGTGTATCTTAAGCCGGATGTACAGGCAAACAATCAACACAGCAACATTACTGTTGGAGAAAGTAATAGAAGCCTAAAGAGTTAAAAATTCTGCAGAGCTTTCTGTGTTTAGCTTGGCGACAGCTGGAAGAAGACTAATTACAAAAGAATAGCATTCACACCTATAAGTATTTTAAATCTATTTCTAACATCTAGCTACAGTACATCTCAGATACAATTGTAGCTTCTTGTTTTTATGTTTTGTTCTCTCATCCAGGAAATTGGATTTTAAATCAACATAGTAAATGCACCAAACCCTCCAGTGCAGACTTTCTTTTATGTTTGAACATTTTTAATATATTTTTATCTTTTCTTTTTCATGTGTCAAATATATTCAGCTGATAAAAAAAAAAGAAGGTTAAATGTGCAGTCTGTTTTTCTTTATTTCTGTGAAATGTACAGTATTCCTCCTTGTTTCTTTATTTTTTCTTTTACTCCTCTTTTTGTATTTATGTAAAGGCTTATTTTGCACGGAGGGAACTGCCTTACTATCATATCTATTTATAGATGTTCCAGAAAAGTTGTTCTCATTTGTCTCTGTCTAGATCCATCTCCAGCTACTGATGTCTTTTGTTTGCTAAGGACCCATGAGACTAATTAGTGGTTGATGAAAATGGAGAGAGAAAATGAGAGTAGACAAACCTGAGTTAGGGACAGTGATACTTTATTATAACATGTGCCGAAAACAGTAAAAACCACGGATGGCTATCAACCTGGTCAGAGAGGAAGTTACTTTCCTACGGAGCAGCTCTCTACTTAAAGTGCTTATTCAAAAAAATGAATGTTTACTTGAGGCAGCTGAAGGATGAATGAGCCTAATGAAGTTAATCTATCTTTAAATTGGAGGTTAAAAATTAATCAGTTTCTTACAAAAATATGAATAGATGTTAAAATAATTCAAAAGAAATGGAAACTAAATAATATACGTTTTCAATATTATTAAGTGGGCCAAAAACTCTCCACTTATACTGTAAGCAAATTTTTTTTTGCAATTAGACTTCTTCACATATAACCACTTTACAACCACAAGCCTTACTGTAATTTATTGTGATGACATAACTTTAAAGCAGAAGGACAGTGATCACATGATTAATATTGTTTATTCTGCATACAACTCTGAAAAGTGCTGAAGTGGTTTTCACTTAGCCGCCTCAACTCAGAGAGCCAGGAATATAACCAAGTTAAAACAACATCTTCCCGAAGGTATCTATTCAATTGAATAAAGCTGTTATGTGAAAAGTCTTGTAGCTTTGTAAAAGAACTGAATTTGAGACGAAGCAGAGCAGACATGGAGGTACAGTAATCAGTAGAACCGCACTACAAATCCGTAAAATCATCTTGTGATATTATTGAAATATTTGACATTTCCGATTATGTAGCAGCACACCAGCATAGTGGTGTGGGGAAAGAGTGGAAAGGGTTGAAAACATTTTTGTTGGTTAGGTAAAGCATGATCAGAACTCTCAGGCTGGGTATCTGGAGAGTCGGCAGAGTTTGACTGCAGGGGAATTTGGCAGATTAGGTGGGAACTTAGTTGGGGCAAGAAGCCCAATGAACTGTTGATGAAAAGTTGCTTTTAACAAATTATCTTGGTTGGAGGAAGCTGAGGACTGGATGGAAATGGCCACGAGTCTTCAGGTTTCAGCTGGGTTAGTCTGTGTTTTGTTTAACTCCTTAGCCAGTTTCTCTACCATTTTATTGGTTAGCAGGGAGAGTGGTGGCCTAGGGGTTAGGTTAGAGTCCTGCAACGGGTCACCCGCTAAAATGCTCTTTTGCGGGTGAAAAATACATAAATAAAAATAAACGGGTCGGGCGGATATTTTTTTAGTGCGGGCGGGTAGTTGGTAATTTTTTTTTATGCGTGTGTTGTTATGGACATCAGAAATGTTATATTAATCAGGCACTGGGGTCACCCTTGTTGTAGCTTAAAGCCCTGCCGGCAGTGTGGGCTTCCCTCCAAAAAGGCCACAGTCAGTGCATACACGTCTGCTGCAGTGTTAATGGCGCTGTTCTGCAGCGCAGCGTACTATAGCCTATCACTTGATGTGTTAACGGGTCGGGTTGCGGGTTAAATATCAACGGGTCGGGTTCGGATTTGAATTGAAGATATCCGTGGGTGACGGGTTGGGTTCGGTAGTCATCCTAACGGTTCGGGCGGGTGCGGGTTGGTAAAACTCGACCCGTGCAGGACTCTAGGTTAGGGCATAGAGCTTGGAATCCTGAGGTTCTGAGTTCGAGCCCCACCCCCACAGACTGCCACTCTGGGACCCTGAGCAAGACCCTTAACCCCACACTGCTCCCTGTGCGCCCGACAATGGCAGTCCACTGCTCCCCAATGGGATTGGTTAAATTCAGAGGTAAATTTCTACAATGTGAGATCAATTATTATGAAAACATATGAAAGTATCAATTGATAATATACAAGATAAAAAGAAGGTTCTCTCCTCCTTCAGCAGACATAACACTTCCGCTAAAGATAACGAGGGATCTAAAGTGGAATGTGAAGATGTTGGCTTTACTGAGGATTTACACTGAAGTGTGTTTATAATATAGCATTCTGGGTAAATTATTGTTTAAATTCGGATGTTGAAAAAAGATGATAGAAGGTACATTTAAATCTTTCCAAGGACACGGCTCTTAGTGCATTTCTTCAAAAATCATTGTAAAGGTGCTTCAGGTAAAAAAAAAAAAAAAAAATCATTTTTTCTTAAAAAGCATGTCCATGTCTTTGCAGGGTATGAATGAAGTTAGGCTAGACTTTCTCTGTTCTTTGAAGGCTACAGAAGGTTTTTAGCTGATATGTTGGCAACAGATCTTAGAACAAAGCTATTAAATCCTTAGAAGAAACCAAAGTCCTGAAAAATCCCCAAAGATCAATAAATCTAATCACATTTTAATGAGTAAATAATTAAAAAACATAAAATTAATATTTATAGATTGAAAGATGACAAGAAATTTAAGCTTTCTCTGCTATCTCTCATTTCCCGAACCAAGAAGTTCTGATGATGTGCCAACAGTATATAACACCTTCCTGCAGATTAGTTTATTTGAAATGGGTTTGTGATTTCATCCATCCATCCATCCATATTCTGTCATTCTTATCCCAAGCAGGGTCACAAGGGGTGCTGGTGAACCCACACATGCTCAGGGAGAACATAAAAACTCCATGCAGGGCCGGGAATCGGGCAGGGAATCGAACCCAGAGCCTTATTGCTGCAAGGTAGCAGAGCTACCCACTGCTTCATTAGGCAGCTGTGGTATATGATTTTAAATATTTCAAATATCTCCTTGACCAGCAATTGTGTTTAAAAATGTTCCTTCCCTGCAATGCATATTTCAGTGTTGTACTATTTGTATTAAGAATCAAGTTTTAGGCAATTAAACAGAACCTGTTTCTGCAGCTGTTAATTCTTTTGGTGAAGTTTGTTGAAAAGTTTTCAAATATAAGCCTCTCAACCATTCTTCAGTGCCAAATGCAGTCAACATTTTAATTGAAAAAATATTACCAAACATTTGCACAGAACAAGCCTTTATTTGGTTTCATGTGGCTAAAAGGAAAGTTAGCAATGTATAATTTTGAGAAGAGACAACACACTTCAAAAAAGATTGGAAACACAATAATAATCTGAGCAGAAAAACAAAAAAGTGAAGTTTATTCAGGAGTATTTGTTTAGGAGTTGGTGTTACAGTAGATATGATAAACGCTGTGTCTTTGAAAAACTGACATGAAAATAAATGTTTCTCCCTCCCACTGTGTTATTTCTTAGAGGGGGTGAAACAGGGGTGTTGGTTGCGCTCTGTACTCTATCTGCCTGTGCCTGCAAACGAGATAGCAATACTTGAGAGAGGCAAATGCGGCCCGTAATCCCATCAGGAGGAGATTTCCAAGGCCATGCACATTGTGGGGAGTGTGATGGACGCCTGCTGTAAGTGCTTTTCTTACTTGCATGTGTGCATAGTTGGGTCTCAGTGTATTTGCGAGGGAGAGACAACCGGACAGACAGAGACAGAGGGGTGGTAAATATTTTGCGGTGACAGAATCAGCTCAGCGACTTTATGACCCTGCTTAGTAAGGCAGCCTCCTTCATCGTCTCTGCCCTCACCAAATTCTCTGTACTTATTCATACAAAAACACACGTAGGTTCTTTTTTTCTTCCATTTTTATCTCTGTGACACTTTTGGCTTGTATATTCTAACATTGAGGAAGTGCTTACTCCCTTCTTCAATGTCGTTATGGTCAGAAAATAAAGAATAACAAAGGTTAACCATTCTAAATCTCTTGTCTCACTGTTTTTTTTAATACAGTGTAAATCAGTTAGCTAAAAAACTAGTGGAAAAAAAAGGAGAAAAAAAATCAGTTATCTACTTGCTGTGTTTTATTGGAGGGATAGAGTGTAATTATGTATTTCAAATTTTGGCTATATTACTGTAATAAAAAACGTGGCATAAATGTAAATTAAATGGAAAAATCTAAATACTTTTCAAGACACAACCCTAAAATCCAATGTGGGGTCTTAGTGTTACGCCAATGCCATTTTTTGGCCCAGATACCTAATGTCTGGCTATGCAGTATTGCCCGATATCGATACCATCTGTTTGAAATTGATGTGTGTGTATATATAAAGAACTCCATACTACTTGGATGTAGAATAATTGCCATCATGGCTTTGTCAAGCTGCTGCCTAACTTTGTGATGCAGAAAAAAAAGGCTAATACAAAATGAATCCAGTAGAATTTTTTATTCCCTACCTAGAATGGGTGACAATAGTTGAATAAAGTTTTGGCTTTCAAAATGGTATCGGTGCCCTATTTGTGGGTACTCGCCGATAATGATACCACCATTTTAGTGCTGGATCGGGGCCCCGGTCGATACTGGTATCGGTATCGATGAAACACTAGTTTAAACAAACCTTTATATACAGGGGTTGGACAATGAAACTGAAACACCTGGTTTTAGACCCCAATAATTTATTACTACGGTGTAGGGCCTCCTTTTGTGGCCAATACAGCATCAATTCGTCTTGGGAATGACATATACAAGTCCTGTACAGTGGTCAGAGGGATTTTAAGCCATTCTTCTTGCTGTTTAAGTAGAAAACAGAGGTTAAAAAAAATGTCTGAAGAACTATCTTTAACACAGTGCTTAAGGATGTTTAGAGTTAAAAATAACCAGACTGAGCATGGATGAGGAAATCAAATCCAGCTGGGGCGATTCTGATAGTATTTGCAAGCTGTACCATCAGTTTCATCCAGGTTCACCAAAAATAATGTGATTATGGTATTAAAAGTCTATATTTTTATCCTTAAATCACCAAAGAATGCTAATGCAAATCTTTAAAACATATTTTATCACTTTTCCGAGACAATTTTGATGCTGTTTACATTTTCTCTATTAAACTGGCTCTCAGACCTCATCATCGGACATGCTCAGAATAGTCCGGCAAAATCTGATTAAACCATATTTATCCTTTTTTTTTCTTATTTCTTTCTTTATATAACGCAGTATAAACAATAAGTATAACATGACAGGAAAAAAATGTAACTGTAAAAAGACTAGACTTATGTTTAAATCCAAATCCGAAAAAGTTAGATACCATTTTCGGCAGAGATGGGCACAGACGAGTAATAAAACAGAAAGGATTTTAAGGCATAAATATTCTCAGGAAATATATTATTACAATTAACACATTATAGTTTAGTATGCTTACTATTTTAAGGGAGGGAAAAAGGAATTTAGGTCTTTCTTACAAAATAAAATTGAGGGCGACATAGATGTACTGTACCGTATACTATATCTGCTTGCAAATGCGCAAATGAGCTGATGGTACGGATCGTGTTTCCTGGACGGACCAGGTAGTGACACTAACAAACTAGATTAATATTGTGTAGCATGTTCAGCAAAAATTGAGCTATTTGGTCAGAGCAACGCCTAGTGCCATCCTACCAAAGTTTGGTTTTAGGTTGGTTAAAAGTTAAATATATCAGCAGACGGCATGAGAAATCACAACAACTTGGGGTTTTGTGCTCAAGCTGTTCCTCTTCAAAGTGTAAATTCATGTATTTATACGAAACAGATGTGACAGCAGTGGCTACAAATACATCCTCCTGAGCTGCCCGGTTAATTTTGCTTTGGTTCGACAGCTCTTGCTTTATTCAATTCAATTCAGTTTATTTATATAGCGCCAATTCACAACACATGTCATCTCAAGGCACTTTACAGTTTACCAGATCATACAGTGAAATTGATTCAAAGTTTTCTATCCAAGGAAAACCAGTTGATTGCACCAGCTCATTGACTCGAATGCAATCCCTCACACTAAGCATGCTTACTTTGTGTCACTCTTAAAACTGTAATACTCCAATGCGATTGGCCAAACAGTTTTGGGTTGACCCAAACAATTTAAGATGGAACAGTATTTGTTTGTAATCTCACAAATATCGTTAGAATTCAGCTTGAATGCAAGGATAGGTGTTGACAGCTGGTGAATACAAATACAGATGTGCAGGATAACCAAATGCTTTTTATCATTGCAAATTGAGTCAAATTAATAAGCTTAGAATTTATTATTTTGATAGAACAATATCAAGGTAAACAACTTAGTTGTTCATGTGTAAAATGAATGGTTACAGTGGCGCCTCAAAAAAGGTCTTACTCCACTTTCTGTTTTTTTCTGTTGCACTTGTATTTAATTACCTACTCCTGTCTCGCTTTCACAAGCTTGCTTCACTGCCATCATTCACTGTACTTTCATTCCTTTTTTAACCTCTATCCTAATTGAGTTGTGTGTTGTCATCCTTACCGCCTTTTTCAATGCTCACTTTATAGTTTGGATGAGAGACTGAATGTGTGAGTGATGTGCTTAATGTATGTCCAGCAGTCTCTCATGTCCAAGTTGCTCTTTGGAGCACTCATATATCACCTTCTTAGCCCTGTGCCGTATAATGGAATGAGGAGTGACTAGCTGACAAAGCGGGCTTGGAAGAGAGTAAGAGAAAAGTGTCAGGAGATAAGAAAATTACTGATGGAGACAGGCAGCTGACTGTGGGACCCAAATTTAATCTCCTTTTTCTTCATTCCTCTATTATTATACCATTGTAACTGCACACATTGGGTTATATAATTATATCTGAAAAGCTTTTGCTATCTTCTCTGCTTTAAAAAATATCTATATTTTCTTTCAATTCTAGAGGTGCAGTTGTAAAGTTACTATTTTTACTTACGCTGACATATTGTATATTCTAATATCCTCACTTCCAGCCTAGACTATTTTGTGAAATTAAAAATTTGTGAAAAATTATTTTACAAGGTATTATAGACAGACAAATAGATGTATGTGAAAATATTATTATTGAAATTATGCTATCAATAAATGCAGGATGGTTATATGTAACTTTTTGTGTGAATAACCAAGCAAATTACTGTACTGGGTAAAATTGAGCAGAGAAACGTCAGCAAATTAATGAAGTAATAAGATATTCTGAGATCCACCAACAGGCTGGATATCCCCGTAGTTATAAAGCGTCCCTGTTACATATTTTTTTGGTGTATGTTAAAGTGAGTGAGGATGGAGCTTTAAATAACGACTGTTATGATTCTCTCCTTTGGACTTCTTTCTGAGTTTCTTGTTGAGTTTTGGGTTATTTATGTCATTCTTTTTTCTTGGTCATTAGTTTCTTTTCCATTTTGTATCATTGTAGTTGTTTTCTACTTATTTAGAAGCAGTGTTGTTTTTTGCCCCTTGTGCCAGTCTCTTTGCAATATTTTCTAGTTGCTTCTATCCACCCCTAATCCCCGTTAGCTGATTAGCCCAGTCTTTGTTCTGTCCCCATATATACACCTCCTGCGCAGTTCCTGTGCTGGTTTGTCGTTGTTACTTTGCTCTTACTGTGTGTTTTTCCCTGGTGTATCTTGGTTTTTGGTTTTCTGTATTTTCTGGATTTTGCTTCTGTTACCTTTTTGCACCCTTATTAAATCAGCAAAACTCATCTTTGCATTTGGGTCCTCAATCAACCTCCCCTCTACCTTGACAAATGGTAGAGTGCTTGCGTTGCATGCAAGAGGTACAGGGATTGATGCCGGCATTCTCCATTTGACATCCTTTTATGGGGAGTTTTGGCCTAGTGGGTTAGAGCAGTGCGCATGTGTTCTGAGAGAGGTATAAGTACCCAGTTCGATCGCCACAGCCTGCACTCTGGGTTCCAGAGCATAACCCTTAACCCCACACTGCTCACTGGGCACCACACAATGGCAGCCCACTGCTCCCCAAGCGGATTGGTTAAATGCAGATGAAAATTTCTCCAATGTGAGATCAATAATTATTATTAAACTGCACTTTTGTATACTTTTTTTTCGGAGACTCACTGTGATACTGAGCAAGCAAATAGTACATAATGTACAAAACTGATTGTGCTTTTGCACATTTTAATGATATAATTGTTGTTTTGTACTGCAGTTGATATCAGTATAGACCACAAACCTAAAAAAAAAATGCAATAGATACACACATAAACAGTTGTTTTTTTCTTTACAAACAAAACCCTACCTCCCCCCCAGTATTTCAGAATGACCTGTGCCTGCTGTTACCATGGTGACATGATTTAATAATTAGTTTGCTGTGATTGCCTTGTTAAAAGGACAAACCTAATGTGATTCAGTATTTGTAGATGAGATACTGTGAGAAGAAAGAAATGTATTACTGATGCCATTTAGCCCTAACGCAAACAGACATTGATAAGATAAACTGTGGTCACAGAGCTGAACACACTCTCACTCAGTGATGCCCTGCATGAGGCAACTGCTGACCCTAAACATGTTTGATTTGTTTGGTGTAAAAGTGAGATCACAGCAGATGCTGCAGGCTATAATGACCCGACCTAGTCCCAAAAGGCCACAGGTTCAACAATAATTAAACATCAATGGCTGCTGTTGCAGTAATTTATGCTGTTATTATCCGCCTCAGCTAAGAGATGTACCATACCAGATTCTTTTTTAAAAGTAAATCACTAAGTCCTTTTCGGAGTATGATATTTTTTTGTTTAGTTATTTAATAAGAAATAGCTGACAGCAATCAAAGTGATAAAAGAAGCAGACTTATAAAGGTTTTTTTTTCTTAATACTAGTTGCCATTGATTCACTGGTGATGTTTTAAAGTTCTTTTAAATATTTTGGGCTAAATTTATTAAAACCATGTGAAACTTGAGCTATATATCTCTACATAGGACATGGATTTAAAAAAAAAATGAAAAAAAAAGGAGATATATAAATTTTTTACTCCATTCTATTTCTGAAAATTCAAAAAAGTGCAAATTGCTTTTTTCTTGCATTCATAGTAACTATAAAAAGTAAAGTATGAAATCAGAAACTTTTAGAGAAGTTTAAAAGGGACTTGATTATTCTACACTAATCAAATATTCTTTGAAAAAACAATTTGTGCCTCAATGAGCATCCTTAGCAAAAGTTTTGTCTATTATTCTGGATAGTTAAGTCTCAGAAAGATAAACAATATTACAGTACATTGATACATAAACAAATAATCTACATTATATTAAACAACACAAACAGGTTATTAAAAATTATTTCAACTTACAAAAGATAACTTTAGGAATAGAACTTGTTCATTCAACCTCAATGTGAAAAGCTTCAAAACTCTGCTAATGATCAATATTCAGATTAGGTGTTATTCAAAATTCTCCACATTTTAACAAGTCAAAACACTTTTTCTGACTTTGGAGAGTGCTTCCAGCTTAGTATTGCAATCAATTAATATTAAACACCCATCTGACAACAGATATATCCCCTTTGCAAAGAGTGTGTGCTTATAAAATGCTACTTTTATTTATGAAGTTGTAGTTTTTCTTATTAGATTGCAAGTAAAGTAACGTAACTGGATTTCCGGGATGTGAGAAGTAATTATTTAGATTACCTTTAGAATAGCCAACCAACAGAGTTACTAATGGCTTTATTATGTAACATAGTTACTCCCAGCACAGTTGGCCATTGGTTCTTGCACATTTACAATGTGCAAGAACCGTAAAATATTCAATAATATGAGCTAAAAAGTCATCAATTACAAACCGTACACTAGCAAGTGTACTCAATGTGTGTGGTTTATGCACTGAAAATAATGAACAACCCTTTAATGTATTATTATTGTATTTTATTGGCAACATTTCAAGTAGTATGTCAGTATGTACACATTTACTGTTATTTTGTACCAAACTTGATTATTTGCTTGGTGATATATTTTTATTACTTGACCCTTCCTTTCATAGATGCTTTTCTTTTATTGGTTTCCTCATCCAAAAATCTGAATTTCCTGTTCTGATTAATTTCCTGCTTCATTACAATACACAGACACATGCTTACTGATCCACAGCACTGTGATGCTCTTCTTTTTACATGAGCAGAATTCTGATTTAAATCAATGAAGACCAATGCTCCTGTTTGTCAATCAGTTTCATAATCAACATCTATTTCACCTTATGGTATAGTACTTTTCATATCAATAAAACTAGCTAGAGTTTTAGGGAGTTGATGCAGAAGTCACCAAATTTTTAAGCAAGAGAAATATCAGTAGACCAGTAATTAATGAGGTTCCGGACATGAAAATACAACCATGACTGCAGCGAAAAACATAAACACAATTAAAAGCATCAAAAGAGGTGCGCAGAATTAAATTAGCTATCTGGAGACAGTAGGATCAATAGATACTTACCTACAAAAGACAAAAATATAACATTTTTAAAAAAGCATTTGAGATTATCACATTGGTGATTAATCCTTAACAGCAAAGGGACATAACAGGTCAATTCTGCTTTTAAAAGGGCGATCCATCCACCCATTTTCCTCCACTTTATCTGGGACCGGATTGCAGAGGCAGCAGTCTAAGCAGAGATGCCCAGACTTCCCGATCCACACACACCTCCTCCAGTTGCTCTGGGGGGACCCCGAGGCAACACCAAGCCAGTAGAAGCCAGTGTCCTTGGCCCTCCAGCTTGGCAGCGGCTCTACTCTGAGTCCTGCCCGGATGACTGAGCTCCTCACCATCTCTAAAGGAGAGCCCAGACACACTATGGAGAAAACTCATTTCAGCCGCTTGTATCCGGGATCTCTTTCTTTCTGTCATTATTCAAAGCACGTGACCATAGATGAGGGTAGGAACGTAGATTGACCGGGAAATTGAGAGCTTTGATTTTTGGCTCGGCTCTCTGTTCAACACAACAGACCCGTACAGTACACGTACAGTATCAATTTCCTGCTCTATCTTCCCCTCATTCGTGAACAAGACCCCAAGATACTTAAACTCCTCCACTAGGGGCTGTACATCCTCTCCAGTTCGGAAAAGGCACACTAGCCTTTTCCGGCTCAAGACCATGGTCTCGGATTTGGAGGCACTGATCCTCATCCTGGAAGAACCGCTCCACTGAGAGCTGTAGATCACGCCCTGATGAAGCCAATAGAACTACATCATCTGCGAATAACAGAGACGCAATCCTAAGGCCACCAAAAATAGTTCCCCTCAACACCTTGGCTGTGCCTAGAAATTCTTTATATAAAAGTTATGAACAGAATCGTTGACAAAGGGCAACCTTGGCGGAGTCAAAAAACATTTTTTCTTCGCAGAGGATCTTTCCTCACTAAACAGAGATACACATGTTTTAATTTTTGAAATAATACAATACAACAACAAAATAGATTTTTTTTTTCAAAAATTAAACATCTTTTTGACAACAAATGTCATCGTCCTTGAAACTGTGGAGCAACAACCATATACGCAAACATTATGTTAGCACTATGTACTTTTGAGAAACATAGTGTTCAGAAGAAAACTACATAACTGTAGGAGAAAAGAAAAGGAAAAACAGTGAAAAACGATTGAGGCTTGCAAGATGAAAGAATAGCACCAGGTTCAGTTCTACTCCAGTGCTGATGGGGTGAAAAACGTGCAGCGTGTGCGTATGTGTGTTTGTCTGGGTGGTTAGGTGTTGGGATGTGTATATGTGTGTCATCCCGAGAAGATCTAAGGTCTTCAGTGTCAATACACTGCCTTTGCTGTGATAGCAACCCATTCATCAGCAAAGCATCTGGTGCCCTTGCATCAACACACACCTTCAAACATACAGTACACAAACCCCCATCTTTGTTTCCACATTCTCATGGGGACACTAGTGACATAATGCATTCCCACTGTCCTAATCTGAAAAAACGTAATCTTTACAACTATGTCCCAGGATTTAATATTGATCGGCAAAAGGTTAATGGTCTGTAATAACTTGTGTTTTCAAATCTGAGGACCCCACATTGTGTTATTCACACCTATTTATGCACACACTCACACTTTGATGGTGGATTCACACATTGCAGGCACATCTACCCTGGGGCACAATGACAGAAGTGAGGCTGCCATATAACCGGTGCCACCGTGTCCTCTGACAACCAACAGCAGCTAAGTCAGGTGAAGTGTCTTGCCCAAGGACATACCAACTGAGACAGAATGGAGTGGGGGGTCGAACTGGCAACCCACAAGTTACAGGATTTAACGTTTCCATAGTTTCCACCAATTATCTCAAAAATCCCATTGTAAACCTCTAAAACAGTAGTTTTCTCTCCATGTTTACTCTAGCTCCTACAGGTTGGTGCTGTTAGGATTTGGGTCTATGTTAGTTTACAGCCATTTTAAGCAGCTAATTAGAATGGCCATAATTAACACTCCAGATTCTTTTTATTTAGTCTTGCTGATGAATTTCTTTCTTTCTCCTTGTTCTAACAGACCCTATTCTATCATCCATTATTTAAGTTACTGAGAGCTCATGACTCCCTCCAGAGCACCAGGCCAGATGCTGCTACTATGATGAGAAAAACATAAAAACTTTAAAATGTTTAAATTGGAAAGAGACATTTTTACAAAGTACTCTATGGATAAGAGACATGTTATCAGCACCTGTCGAAGACTGGACTTACACCATTGTGTAAGCACGTTAAATTACATCTTTATCTAGGATTTTTTTCTTTGAAGGAGGATTTCCCTTTGGGATTAATACGGTATTTTTTTAATTTTAATTTAATTTAATTTAATATTATTTTTTCCCTCTACGTCGCAAGTCTTTAAATTTTTGTCATTGTTTCACAACAACAATAAAGATTGCCTTGAGTGATAGAGAGGTGAAGACAGCAGCAAACATTTCTTCACATTTCTTCAGTTTTTTATACGGCAAGTCATATGTTAATAGTTCAGTCTGCACATTAAATAAAACGGAATGAGGGTAAAACAATTGTTACTTTCCAATAAGCCAAAACGTTGAACAGCTTATAGATATATACTCCATGAAGAAAGATGACATTAAACTTAAATCCTTACTAAAAATACAGTCAGCCTCTTCCACACTAATGAATCTCATGAGGTTGTAATGAAAAAGTTTTCTAAAAAGGTTGTTTTATTTTTATTAAGTGTTTCCTTTCTCATTTTGCCTATTATCTATAACACTGAACAACTTGGATATCAAGTACATAGAAGGTTTTTCTTATAAATTCCACATAAAATGCCTATTCTAGAGCAAGTTAAACATTACATCTTCATTTTAAATATTACCTTCATCTTATTTACACAAAGACAAATAAACATTACTGTTTTAACACACTTATAAAATAATAACGACAAATTTTAATATAAAAGATTACTGTCCGGACCCTTAAGTTTGCATTATTAATAGTAAAAATATATTTGATATCCAAACAAAGCATCAGCTGTCCTTCTTATTGTTAAACGGGGTTATTTTTATGTAAGGAAGGTAATAAGTACATCAAACTTGGATCTTAATGCAATAATTTTCAGTATTGCTTCTAAGCAGATGTCAATACCGACAGAAAAAAGCCATTCCAAACATTCTTAGGTTTTCTTATTATACAAACTGTAAATTTGCATCAGAACAAATTTCTTATAAAGCCCTGAAGACTAAACTATTCTATCTTGATTGTTAGTCTAAAGGCATGACACTTATGTTGTAATTGTATGACATCGCTTTATAATATTAGATCCCTATCTCAGTATTATGGACCTTAGAGGTTGACCAATACAGGATGTTCTTAAACTAATGCCGATATAGATTATTCTGATTTAAGATTAACCGATCCTGAAATGTGCTGTTTAGGGCCGATTTTTCAGGCCGATATTGGCTTCTCTTTCTCTCATAAAAAAAGAAAAAGAAATATTTTGATGACTCAAACAAAACATTAATAATTGATAGCAGATGGAGGGAGTTGCAATGCATGCACTTCCGGCATGGCTACTGACTGCACTAATGAACACACACACATACTGTACATAACAACAAAAAACCCCCCCGCAAATATCAGTTGGCAAATTTATTGGTCTATCTCCAATGAAAACAAATAGAGGAAGAAATTAGCTATCTGACTTTTTCAACCTGACAGGATGGGAACTAAAGACTTCCGAAGAGATGTCAGCACTGTATCTATAAGCATCATACCAAACTCTTTTCTGTGACAGAATTTAAAACCGAAACTTTTAATCTGTTTTAAGCAAATTTGTCAACACTATCTCTAACTTCCATGGACCCATAAAGACTGCAGTTGTTTTGGCCACAAAAAATCCTTCCTAATGAGCAACGTTTATCACGCTGTGCTTTAAACCCAGAATTTCAAACGAAACTTTTAGAGAGTTTTCCATTTAAACTAGGCTTGCTGCTATTTATTCCTAGAAAAAATAAATGTCAGTGTAAAGCAATGAAACAAAAAATAACATATGGCTATTAGTATGGACTTGATCTTCTTGATATTGTGCTGGAAGGCTCTTGAATATTTTATACAATTATTCTCAAAGCTATCCCTTTCAGGAGGGAGATTTCTTTTATAATGCATACAAACCAAAATATGTATGTTTTAGGTGGCGGAAATATAACAAAATAGCATATTTTATTATTAAAATATTTTAGGTGCAAAGCAGTCAGAATATGTTAGATTTCTGTGGTGTTACTACATATCAAGCTTGTGAATAAACTTTTTAATACTTTGATCATAAGTTGCAGCTTCCTGCCAACTAGTTCTAATTATTAATGTCAGTGACTTAGACATTAGGCCTCTATTTAAAAAATATTTTTTTACACCAGTCCCTATGATCATGAATTTTCAAGATAACCTTGAATAGTATCTAAGCATCAGCTAAGCATGCCCCGTAATTATAAAAATTATGAAAACTATTTCACAACCATCTCTGTCTAAAAGAACATTTCTTCTTTAAGAAAAAAAAAGTCTTCAATTTTTCATTTTTTCTCATGTGAAGATGATCTACCTTATAGCAATGTTAGTTTCATTTAATTAAAATGAGCAAAAATACCAATCCTCAAAATGCAGAAGCAAATACGGGATTGTGTTATCACAATAAACCAGCTATGGTTAGGAATTCCTGACTAAACAGAAAGAAAATCTTGTAATTACTCACAAAAGACTGTCTTTTCTGAAAATAGAGAAGATAATGTCCAGTCCCAGTGGCCCACTGCCTTGCTCTACATAAACATTGTAAATCATTAGGGTTGACATCAAGCCATTGTTTTGGTGTCAACGAAAAGCTGAAGTGCCCTCTTTGCTACTAAACAATTTATGGGTATTATTAAAACAAATTATTTCCAAACGAAGTGATGTGTTGTGAGGCTGGTCATAGAACTGACAGATATTATCAGGATGGCAGAAGCGAGGCTAAAAGCTTTAGTATTTGCAGTATTTCTTTGAAAAGCTTAAAAGCAGCAGGGTTTTTTCTCAGTGTTACAATATTTAACTAGAGTAATAACGGTTGAGGCAAAGCAAAAGGGTCCCTTGAACTGTGATACATACTTATTCAAAAATGTTCTCTGCTCATTTAACAAACTAATCACTATCATTTGATCAAGGGAGCATGAAAAGGTTTTTTTTTTTTTTTTTTTTCTAAATTCTGGTTGCTGTTTTTTTAAATTAAAGGATACCAAAAAGAACATCCGCTTCTTAATCTCAGTGTCACTTTCTTGTCCGGCAGGATTTGAAAAAATCTGAAAATAGAATTTTTTTTTTCAGAAGTGATAGATTTTTATTTATTTATCAAAAATTAGAACATTTTCCTTTTTCCATCTGAGCTAACTGACTTCTGTTTGCCAAAACTTTGAAATGAGGTAGGAAGGATGCCTGTAAATGATGTCCTTTATAATTAGTTTGAACTGTAAAGAAACAGAAAATGTAGTTAAGGTTCCATGAACAACACTTGGAATACAATGCTTCTGTGCTACATGAAGCCATGCCTATTTCCTATTGTAACCATGAAGAAACATAAAAAAAGAAAGTGCATTAACTCAATTTTTATAAAAGGATTTTTCAAATAGATCACTTTAATGAATTGATTATTTTATTATTCAGTACGCACAATCTATAACTATCATTCCCATAACTAGTGTCTGAGAGGGACAGAAACAGGCTGTTAGGCCATTCTTATGCTTTGGGTCTTTAAGACGTTTGTGATCTTTTTAGCTCCTGTAGAAACTTCGTGTTACAGAGATTCTGTAAGATCTGTTTAAAAAAATTTTTGTCTCATCATGTGTTGTTTTTACAGTCATGAATGTGTGTGTTAAAATATTAAAAACAGTGATATCTGTTATTTCTTAACTCGTTAATGAGAAACTATAATTACTATTTTAATTACTAATAGCTCCCTCAACTATAGTGATTATCTCTTGTAAACAGCAGTATTTTCTGTGCATGGTCTTCCTCCTGCTTAATGGGAATATTTGCTCAACATTGCTCTAATTATTTATAATTTAGTTTTGTTGTAGATAACTAATGTTTTTCTATTGTTTATTTCTTGATTCTATTATATCTGTCATTTTTGTGTTTTCCTCTATCATTCAATTTCCAACGAGAGAAGAAAGAGGGATCATGTGTAAAATTTAGATTTTATTACCATTCATTCAACTTTAATCCTACATTATAGTGTTGAAAGAGTAATTAAAATCTTTTGTGATTTCCAAACAACAAAAAGAGTACTCAAATGAATATTTTAAGATTTTTGGTATTATATTTGATTTGCCTCTTTTCTGTGTTTCCATGCTGGTCATTAAAGCAGAGATTTGGTCAACAACAGCAGACTCAGTCTTTTTTTGACTAGCCTCCTTTGTGTTTTCAGCTGCTCTGCTTTTTTTTGCCACTCCATCTCTCATTACAAAAAAGTGACCCACCGCTTGGCAGAGAAGAGACAAGGTAGTGCTGCAGGGGTTGCAGCTGGTACTCTGGATGAAGACCTGGCACAAGACACAAAAAGAGTGGAGAAAAGACATGGAGACAAAGGAGAAATAGGAAATGGACAGATGGGGGGCAAAATGAAATAGGGCCTAAACGGAAAGAGGGGGATAATGATGATGAGACTTTAGCTGGGCAGAACAGAACTACTGGCTGGGTAGAAGTGAAACTCATTTGGCTGTGAGAGTTATGAGGGTGTGAGAAGAGGGAGAGAGAGAAAGAGAAATTGATAGAAGGGATGGATAACAGATGGGTACTCCCCTGTAATTCTCTGCTGACCACTTGTTCAAAGTAGCTCAAAGTGGGACTCTTAGGCACAAAAGTGGGGCAGATATGAACAAAATAAGAAGGCAGGAAGAAGGACTCTCCATCCATCTGTCTACACTCAGACTCTTCCTTGCTCATCTGTGAATAAGAGGGTTATAGACTCATTAAACTGTCACCAGCAATTTAACCAATGTAGCAGTACTTTCATGATTTCTGCTTTTATTGCGTTTCTATTTTTTTCTAAGCCCAATAAAGTATATCACTTTTAGTTGATTAGTCATTTTCCACATACACTTTTTGGTGTTTTTCTTCGCCTTCCGTTCAGTGTGATTTCCACCCTAAATTACAATCTGTCCTTAAATGAAACAATACAAGTAAATCACAAAATATTTATGGATCTGTTTCGGGGTTAGCACAACAGTTGTCTGTAAGAAGCAGAGCTTTTTGAAGTGTTGCTAGGTGGTGAACATTTCATAAAAAATAAAAACTATGAGACAAGCTGAAGAAACTTTGACAGATGGGGTCGGTGGGGTTTTTCTATAAGGTATCACAGCAAAGCCGAGCAAGGAGGAGGAGAGCTTAGAAAAGAGCCAACAGCAGACAAGAGGGAAGAAAGCCCTGGAGATCCCACAAAGTACAAGAAGGTAGACAAGGAAACACGGAGTGCTGGCTTGATGAGGAGTAAAAACCATGCTAGAGAGAAGGGGGGCCCTGGAGAGACAGCCTGTAAGGTATCCATTAAGCCGGAGGTGTTTGAGTGCGCTGACATGACCAAAGCAAACGGAGGGAAAGCTGCCTGGAATGAGTTGTGAGCAGGCCAGACTTCAGCACCCACTCTTTATGAGCTCCAAACATTTACTGAGGTTCGTATATGCTTTGTTTGGAATGTTGCAACTGTCACCATCTGCTTAACTTTTATGATGCTTGACCTGACAAAGACTGGAGCTATGTCAATGTTCTTCCACCTGCAATAGTTACTGACTGATCTATACCTGCTGTTAAGTTTAACCAACAAAGTAATAAGTATGACATTCTTCTAACCCATATCACGCTGAACACACCATCCCCGCTGTGAAACATTGGGGAAGCAGAATCATGCTGTGGGGTTGCCTTTCTTCTGCATCAACAGGGGAGCTGATAAAACGATTATGGAAATATAAATGGGGCTAAATCCTGGGTAATCCTAAAAGAGAAGCAGTTAGAGACAGCAAGACTTGAGCTTGGCTCAAAACGTCATACCTCAGCAGGACAACCCTAAACATACAGCCGGGATTACAACAAAGATCAAAGCATGCTCACATTTGAGAAAGACCCAGCTTAAGTGGACACCTAAATCTAATTTAATCAATTCTGTATAACAACCCAAATTAACTATATATATATATATATATATATATATATATATATATATATATATATATATATACCGTAAATTCTCTAATATTGGCCTGTATTCCATTAGCGGCCGGGACTCTATCATTGGCCGGTCTCGCTGTTAGAGGAGGTAAATAATGGCCGGTCTCTCATACAGGCCGGGGCAATAAACGTTTTTTCTGGGCATACCTCAACATTATACTTGTGGTAGTAACATACAAGTACCACAGGGGGGCAATGGTTGCTAACGAATCCAAGCCATCTCTACGGTAGCCTGGTGATCGCCTCGCTCTTGACTCACAGAATTGGAGGATTTTTTTTTTTTTACTTCAAACCGAGACAATTTGAGTGAGCGATGAGGTGTCTAAACCTGTAAGTTGGTTTTTGTTATAAAACAATAGCCTAATTATCACCATATATGGTTAAGTGTTTACATTATTTGTTGTTAAATTTCTGTATACCGTTATGGTAACTGTACTTTTTCAGTAAATGAACCTAGTGTTTTATAGGTTCAAATAGACACAAAATCTCATTTTTATTAATTCCACTGGTAGTCTGTTCTGCTCAAATAGCAATAGAGGCCTGTCTCTAATTCTGGCCTCTTTCCAATAAAGGCCTGGACCGCGATGCACTTGAGTGAAATAAAGGCCCGGGCCTATATTAGAGGATTTACGGTATATAAGACTATTGGTCCTTCTTGAAAGTAATTGTTTAAGAGAGCCAAATACAAATGTGAGCCACACTTTTCAGAGCCTTCCTCTGCAGGATTTGAATACGTTGTGTCCTTCATCATCTCCTTTACATCTCTGCAATCTTTTTGATTGATCTCTTAAAGCCCCAAAGAAAATAGTCAAATTCATTTGAACATTTTAAAAATGTCCAGATCTGTGATCATTTTTGTAAGGCATGCTAGCAGTTATATATGGGAATGATTACATTAAAATAAGAGAGATGCTGAAAAGAGCAAGAGATGTTTGGTTTACACCCACGTGTTACCCTAATGTTTTTCTTTTCAATCTGAAATAAAAAAAAAATGATGCAACAGTTGCCATGGTATAACTTGAAGCAAGTTAGTCCTTTCAGCTTCTTTTGCAATTTAAAGCTTTCTTTTTTTTACCATAAGAAATCCTGTAAACAAAAAAAAAACAAAAAAAAAGCAATAAAGTATGTTTAAATTTTGTTGCCATAGTCCTCTAAACCCTACCTTTTAGAGTATCACACACGCACTTTTCTTTCCGATGTGTGTAGTTGGCCATCGTCCTGGACATCTGTCTTTCTGGGATGAAACCGTGCCAGACTGAAAAAGCTCACACCATCCCAGGGTCAGGAGCACACAACTGTACTATTCATCATTAGCTCTTTTTTATCTTCCCCTCTCTACATTCTTTCAGTGCATGTTCTTTCCTCTCCTGTATTTCCTTCATTCTGTATCTTAGATAGAAAAAATACAGCTCTGCTCAGGGTCACCTTTCTGCTTCCCATTAAATATGTTTGCTCTCTTTCTCTAATTTTCTGACTTACATGCTTTATATCTTTTCACAATAGTATATCCTTGTGTTGCAAAATCATCTTTTTTGTTTTGCTGTTTTTTCGTTCTATACTCCACCTGGCTTGACTTCCACTCTAGCTTTACACCAACTCTCTCCATCTCTCTCTCTCCGTATGCTCTGCTTTCTTGCCAGAAGAGCCCCAGGTTTAAAACATGCTGGCATCCACAAGTCTGGCAGGTGTGCATCTGAACAGAATGGTGAGGCTTGTTTTATTATACAGTCAACATCTGCAGTGAATTCATAGGTTTTATTTCTGTAACTAATTCAAAAAATGGTCATAAACAGTATGAAAAATGCTGAAAGAGCGGCAACTTCTCTGTGTTTACTGGCGTGTTCACACCAAAAGCATCCTGGGTGTCAGAGCATCTGAGTGCTGGGATATCTGGGGGTTGACACTGAAGTTAAGAAATCTGAACTGTTGCAGCTTGAAAAAGAGCATCAACCAATCAGAAAGGTGACTCCAAACACTGCATGCAAGACGTGATCTCTTCTGCAGAACTGTCAGCATATGGAAAATTAACACTTATGAAAGGGTTCAACTTCACTGGTTTTAAAAAGCCAGTAGAATGTTTTGGGGTTTTTTTTATATACTATATTAAACGAAAATATGGTGAACTAATCATTATTAATCAATTGCAACAGCTTCTTCCTGAATTGTGTAGAAATACCTAGATTATATTAAATATGAAAACCTAATCTAAAAAATATTGAGTTTCATATTCTGGTACTTACAGTTATACCACAACCCTTTAAGTTATATACTCACTTTCAGCCAATATGAACTGCAGCAGACTGGCTGGACAGCTTCATTGGGTGCTTCCAACACAGTCGCCCCATCAGTATTCGGGGGCATATGCCGCTCCAACCAAGAACAGAACATTTATGTACGTATTATCGTAATCCTAATAAACTGACTGCACAAATTACATTTTGAGGTGGACTTCCTTGTGCGGAAATCATGTTAAAACAATATTTTCCAATTCAGCAAAGCAAATAAAGCCATCCGCTCTCTAGATTTCAACTACAGAACAAAGCAGCTCAATAACCAGTAAATAGAGCATCCAGAGAGTCTGATCTCAAAATGCACAAGCTTCAAATTTGAGGCATTGGATGCTTTTTTTACGCTGAAAACACGTTCAGTTTGAATGCAGAATAAGAGTCTTATTCTGAATTCAGAATATTATTCACCATCTCTGGAACAAGTAGTTCTCCTCTACACCAGAGGGTTTAGAGGAGACATTCTACATGATACCATCATGTAGATTGTCCTTTTTTGACATTTTAAAGTCAGCATATTTACCAAAAACTGACAACAGGAATACAGTTTAGTTAAGGAGTTTGTCTCTGACGTCAACTACAAGATTTAGTAGCCATTAATAAAATGTCCCCACTTTCCTTGATCGGCCCTTTTACTGGTTCTAGTCCCCTACAATTCCTTTTTAAACATCTAGAATATTCTTTCTGTCATGATTTTTGAACATTAAGATCTAAAGACAAGCATTATCTGGTGGTCAGACTCTGTTCTGATTCTTGAAGGAGGCGGCCATATTTTCCTGCTGCTCCTGCACCTCCCTGCTCTGTCCCTGCTTTGCTGTGTCTTGTCTTTTCTGAGCCCTCTCTTCATATCACTAGAACTCAAACAATGGATCTGGTCAGCTTGTTTCTCAATGAAATTGATAACATTTTCTCAACTGGAAGACAGGGAAAACAGGACCCGTCCTGTCATGCTGGGACATACTTCATGGGATACACCATGGACTCCTGGAAGGCTTGGAAGATGGTGTGCCTCACAAAGATGTCAGTGGAACATATCGATGATGCATGGATTTTTGGTTTTATAGATACCTTATGTATCTACAATTACAGAGGATGTCGGCGGGAATTTGGGCACTGATCAGGCTGCCGGTAGCGGTTGATGCCCTCACAAAGTCTGTGAACGAGCAAGAACGGGAGATAAGCCGTATGCTGGGTGCGATTGAACGCAGGCTGTCTGCGGAGGTCAAACTCTGCAGACAGCCTGAGATTGGATAATATCTTTGATGTACATGCTTGCTTCAAGGCAGAAAAGCCTAACAAATTTGGAATATTAGACAAAAAAACAGACTCAAGGCTGATGGAAAATTCCTGTGCAGCCTGCTCTCCCCTGGATGTTATGACCCCCCCGCCCCCTTACCCACAAACATCTCTGGATGCGCCCAGAAGTGTTAATACACTGAGATCTTATCAAGGACAATAGCTTGTGGACAGCGTTCAAGGACAAATTGAGTGCACTCATCATACACACACAAATATTGTCTTTGACCTCATGACTTCATCGGACTCCGCCTCCGATGTGACCCACTGCTGAAATGTTTGTCTCGTGTTACATGTGCTGTTCTTGTGCTGAAGTTTTTTGATATCTCAAACTGTATCTATAGGCTATAGGTAACCCCCTGGGACCTGGGAAGCGAAGTAATAGGTGGGAACCTGGGAAACCATAAGAACTCACCAAAGGCTGCGTTCTGCGGCATGCATGGCCTCAGTAAAACTGTTCCCCTTCTCAGCCCCCAACCCAAATTTATGTAATGTATTGTGATGAACGGTTTGTACTGAAACTGAAATTTCGATTGCAATGTAAATTGTAGTTGACAATAAAGTTTGATTGATTGATTGATTGATTGATTGATAATTCATTGAAAGGGTGGATTCAAAGATTGGGTGGAGTAAAAAAATATGCACTCTCATGAAAAGGTCAGTGGCTGGACGTTGGAGGGCCTCTGGGTGTACCACAGTTTAAAAATGAAGTTTTGATAAGTTACACTTTTTGAACTCGTTATACAAAACTAAATAATATATTCATGTAAAGTGTTGTGAATAGTTAGTGTAATAGCGGCTGTTACTATATTTGCCTTTAAAGGTAATATTTGCACTTCTAACAACCTACTGTATAATGAGCTTTGTCCTGTTAAAACTACCTGGGAATTTCAGCTGTGAGCATATTCTTATTCAGCGTGATTAAGTGATACAAAGCCAAATACTAAATACAGATATTATGGCATATTTTGATAAATGAGCATTAGACAAGCATTAAGGAACAAAGCCTATATCTAAATCTGACTGGATTTTGGTGTCAGTATATTGATATATATAACTGGATATTCATTGTACAAGTCTGTCCTTTTAAATTCTCTGTGTTGACGTTTCCTGTGAATTGGCACCATATATGTAAAATTATCTGAACTGAATAAGATTAATTATTAGAAATTACAGGTTAACAAGAAACTCTTTGTCTCAAAGATTGCCATGGTTACCAAGATGTTAGAGGCACACTGTTGAGTACTATGTGCTCAATTGTGTTAGATTTTAATGACAATTAATCAACTGTCTGCAACATTAACTTTTGCTACATTAACTAAAGTACTGATAAACTTTTGATAATGTGCAATATAATTTATTTTAGGAGGCTTTTTATCATCACGACAAGACAGCTGCAGTCTCACTGTCACAGAGGATCCAACAATCTAGACAATATCAAAGACCCATTAAATTGATTCTCATCATGCTCCAGAATGATGGAATTCTGCACAATATAACCATCTCTAAACTGAGCTCTATCCACCTCATATAACAGCCACCTCCTAAACTGAGATGTTTTATGAGGCAGTAATCCAAAATAGATGCACCTGTAATCGAAAATGATAATAATCCTGAAAACAATGTTGAAACTATCTTACCAGTAATACATCAATCAAGTCTTTATTGTCATGATGTAAACATAATGGAGTTTTTACTCTAGGCACCGGGACAAAATGCACATCTGATGCAAAAATAAAATCACTTTTAGAACAATGAACAGAGGCAAGACGTATTTACATAAAGGGCAACTTATGCTGAAACAGTCTATAAAAGGGACTGGTGGTTTGTTTTTCAGCAGAAGTGTTTAGTGTCTTCCTTCAGGGGTGTGATTACATGTTGGGAAGGAAACTGTTATAGAATCCAAACAAATTGTAACAAAAAAAGCACTTGGAGAATGCAGAGCACCACCAAGTAGCTCATTTTCCCTGAGATATTGTGACTTCCACCTTAACCCCTTGCTCACACTGGCTCCGGTGCGGTTACCGAGCCGACGGAGACCACAACTCCCGCACACCCCCTCTCACACCGCCCTTTTGATTACGGTGCGGTGCGGCTCCGGCAACAGGTCCGGAGATTTAACTCGCGAGAACAGAAGTTCACTTGAGTTCACGTAACTTCACGCGATAACACGGCCCAAATAAGGAAGTGTCAAGTAAAGAAAGATCGCTTTTGGATATATCACGCGTGTCAGCACACTTCTCCGCATTTTTTGGCGACTTTTTGACTTTCTACTATGAGTAAGACAGACAATACATGCAAACGAACGTGTTTTATTTTGAAAAAAACAGGAAGTCTTTGATTCTCATTGGAAAACTTCCTGTTTGTGCCGTGATATTTGCGAGAGCTTGTTGCGGAGGGCTCCGGCACGCCGCAAGGATAGCTTTCTTGCTGAATTTTCTGCAGCGCCGGAGTGTCTCGGTAACCGCAGCCGGACAGCTCAGCAGCCGGTGAGAGAGGTTTACGTCTTTTTAATGACTTGGAATCACTGCGGCGCCGCACCCACCGCACCGCAACGGTAAGGCCGGAGTCGGTGTGAGCCGGGGGTAAGTTAACACCTATATACAAAGAATCTTTAAAAAAAAATTCTGAATGCAGATGGTGATCCAGATCAGCATCAGATTTGAAAGGATTGTTCCTTAGACTGAGATGCACTTTTCATTAAAATCCAGTCATTACTTTTCAAGTTATCCTGCACACAAACAGCCAGACAAACACACAAAAACTCTCCTGAAAACATAACCTTCTTAGCAGAGATAAAAAAAACCTCTTAGCATTCACTGCAGCTCCAACATTACAGCACAGGTATTGAAAGCCTACTTTTTGTAACTCATGCTGAATTTGAAAGAATCTCTGAACAAGGGAATTAAATTTCAGACTGATGGTAGTTTTTCTTTTTCTGTTTGTTTTTAACTACCACCCGTCCAGTGTGCGAAATACCTGTCAATATTTGGGGGGGTCCCCATCTCCCAATTGTTGCGCAATACCGATCTAAATTTTCTCAATATGCAATAGGCCTATAACATTTCAAAGTCAAACTCAGCTTTAATGTCAATTCTTCAGATTCACCAGACATACAGTACAAGGACTCGAAAGGATGTTTGTTTCTCATTCACCAACAGTGAAACCGATAAAGTGCCCAGGCACAACAGATAAGATCAGTTCCTAATACTAAAATTTAAACATTCAATTTCACAATAAAATATAAAATGTACAATAATATAAAATATGCAATACTTATGCTAGTGCAAAAAGGCATAGGTTTTTTTTTGTAGGTGGGCTCAGCTTCCTGACAGCTTGGTGGATGAAGCTTTCTGTGAATCAGAGTGGGCAAAAGCCTGAACAGGCAGTCAGTTTATGAAAACACACACATGCACAAAGACTGTCTGTCTGTCTGTCTGTCTGTCTGTCTGTCTGTCTGTCTCTCTCTTTCATGCACGCACATGTCCTGCTTTAATCCAGCTTCTGACAAATGGAAATGGGTCAAATTTGTCCAGAGGAGGTCCGTTGAGGTCCACAAACAAGAGTGAAGACTTCTGTCTTCACGCGATCTGTTCCGCGTTGCCCGTGTTATTAACTGCGGAAAAGCACATGGCTAATTTGCATACGTGAACAGGATTGGCTGGCTCCACTTCACAAAAAACAGAGCATATTTGTGAATAAAGGTTTTGAATTTTAATACTGGACATGTTGAGCTTAAAAACATTTTAGCGACCATTAGCGGAAAAAAAAATAATTTATGTCCTGCCCTCACTCTTAGCTTAGCAGGTAGATAACCATAATTTCCAATAACCACACCGTAAGCCTTTTCTTTGGATTTATTGGCTGGTATGGATGGATGGATGAACGAATGGTAAAACTGCAACAAAGAAATAATGTGCATAAGTCTTTGTGTAAAAAGGCACAATTCCAAATAAACAGGCACAATTCTCCTAAATAATAAACTCAACATATTCCCTGAATATGTACAGAAACAAATAATGACACAATCAACATGTTAGCATTAGCCGCTAGCTAGCGGCATCGCTAACGGCTAGTTAGCGAGTATGCTAGTGGCTAGTTAGCGCGTATGCTAGCGTCTTTTTAAACTTCTCTTCTCGGTGAGCTTTCTTGCAATAAACCTCCAAACACAACATGAAACATAGTACTATATGTACATAAACGAAATACACCCTTCACATCAAATTACATGCTGTACTGGCCAAAAACGCAGCACAGTGAGAACAGATTCAGCTATGCAGTGTTTACTCGTTAAACAGGACGACACCAACTGCGAAACTTCCGGTGCTTTCAAAATAAGACTATATCAAATATTATACATAAGAAAGCTTATAGTATGTATATAACTTAGAAACAATACGCACAATTTAAGACCCCCCTTAAATTTTGCTTTTGAGGCTTTCAGGGGGTTACATGGGTTAAACGGGGGGGGTCGACCCCCCCCCGGACCCCCCCGTATTTCGCACTCTGCACCCGTCACACCATCCTTTGAAGAGGAAGCTCATCACAGCTTTGAGATCTTTCTGGATGAAAAATTTCCAATTTGATTGATTTCCAACCCTAAACTTTGCTTCAATTGATTTAAGATTAATTGTCGATTAAGTTTTAATTTAATTCAATTCAGTTTATTTATATAGCGCCAATTCACAACACGTCATCTCAGGGCCCTTTACAGAGCCAATTTAACCAGATCATACAGTCAAATTGGTTCAAATTTTTCTCTGTCTAAGGAAAACCAGCTCATTGCATCGACTCATTGACAAAAAGGCAATCCCTCACACCAAGCATGCATGTAGCAACAGTGGAGAGGAAAAACTCCCTCTAACAGGAAGAAACCTCCAGCAGAATAAGGCTCAGTGAGCGGCCATTTGCCGAGGCAAACTAGGGTTCAAGGAGACAGAAGCAGACATACAAAAAGAAGCAGATATACAAAAGGCAACAGTCAACCAGCTCAACCAGTTTTATTAGACATCTTTGTTCCATCTATTTAATGGTAACATCTGCTTAAAAGGAATGTTTTTCTTTGTTGTAATGTTAGTGATATGCACTAGAGCATTGATGTTCATTCATAAGTTGTATATTGTAAGTGTATAATGTATAAAGTAAAATAAATACTAACAACAAGCACAGTAGACTGGGCTGGGGAGAGGGACATCTGGGCCTCCCTACTGAAGCTGCTACCCCCGTGACCCAACCCCGGATGGATGGATGGATGGATGGATGGATGGATGGATGGATGGATGGATGGATGGATGGATGGATGGATGGATGGATGGATGGATGGACGGACAGACGGACGGATGGACTGGGAGGTTTCTTTATGATTTAAAGGATTTCATGGAGTGCAGTTTTTGACATTCCTCTGAGAGCAACCAGAGCCACCCTGTAAGACATACCATGTTTTACCATGATAGATTTCCATCTCTGTACATTGGAAATCATACATATTTTAAGAATTTTCTTAATCTTTTATCAGTAATGTCACAGATGTCTGCTTTGTTTATATCTTATTAACGAGACGTTAGTGTTGGGATCCTGAGGCTTTGCCCACCAGAGGGCGCCAAGGATCCTCTTCTGTTCTCTGTTAGGGACTGGGGTTACTGTTGGGATCTGGAGATCTACCATCTGTCTCCAGCAGAGAGCGCTGTGGGTCTCCTGGGCTGGAGCCTCCAGCACACCTGAAGCTTATCAGCCCATCAGGAGACCTTCCTACATAAGCAGCAGTCAGACCTTCCTTCGACGCCGGAGTGTTGACCAAGTTTGGTTAGCAAACCTAAGCCTCTGTAAATCTGGTGAATCACAGTAGACTCTAGAGAGGAACTGGATTCTAACCTGCCTCTGTCTTCTTTACTCACAGAAAGCCTGACTGAAGTCTGAAGCTCTGGATGAGCTTTGCCTGGAAACCTGTCTGCCTGTCCAAGGAAGCCAAACCAGAAGATCTCAGTCTGGATTCCACCTTCAGCTCTCAGGGAAGAGCTAGGAAGCTAAACCTGAAGATCACAGTCTGGATTCCCCCTTCAGCTCTCAGGGAAGAGCTAGGAAACTAAACCCAAGTCTGAGACTCTCTAGCCAGATACTAGTCCTGTCCAGTCCAGACCAGTCCAGCTCAGTCCAGCCCAGTACAGCTCTGTACAGCCCTGTTTAGTCCATCTCTGCACAGTTCAGTCCAGTTCAGCCACCACTTACTTGATCGCCAGTTAGCACCATCCATTAGAAAACTTAAAATCAAACCACAAGTCAATACCCAAACAGTCAGAGCCCCTGTAGTCCTAGAGTCAGATCTCTGGAACTTCTATTACGGGGATAGAGATGATCTGTTCCCCTTCTTGTCACCTCATCATAAACCATCTAGCCCAATTCCTAAGTCTGTTAGCTTTTCAGCTAAACCAGCACCTGAACCCACTTGCAGACCAGTTAGCCTTTTTCCACAGTCAGTCTCTGAACCTGTTAGCCCAGCTCCTAACCAACCCCGACGTAAGAGACGGCGGTGCCGTAAGCCAGCTCTGAGCCGTCTAGAGACCCCTGAACCAGCTCTGAGCCGTCTAGAGACCCCTGAGCCAGCCGTGAGCCGTCTTTAGTCAGTTCTGTGCCACTCCGAAGCTCCTGAGTCAGCTCCGTGCCATTTTAAAACCC
Source organism: Cyprinodon diabolis (assembly GCA_030533445.1). Taxonomy (NCBI): domain Eukaryota; kingdom Metazoa; phylum Chordata; class Actinopteri; order Cyprinodontiformes; family Cyprinodontidae; genus Cyprinodon; species Cyprinodon diabolis. Next base: position 14,325,100 of record CM060066.1, on the reverse strand, counting down.
TTGAGTCAGCTCCGTGCCATTTTGAAACCCTTGAGTCAGCTCCGTGCCGTCTAGAGACCCCTGAGTTAGCTTTGTGCCGTCCAGAGACCCCTGAGTTAGCTCTGTGCCATCCAGAGACCCCTGAGCAGAATTTTATGGAGGTATGTGATTTCACGCCTCCTAGGACCTTTCTGCAGGCGATTCTGACCGCCAAGAGTCTTCTGTGAGCATCACCAGCCTCTTCAGAGACCGAACCTTTGCTGCCACGGGCGGTTTCGCCCTTGTTGGAGCCACAGTCGGTGGTCTCCTCTGTTCCTGATGTGGAGCCACAGTCGGTGGTCTCCTCTGTTCCTGATGTGGAGCCACAGTCGGTGGTCTCCTCTGTTCCTGAGGTGGAGCCGCAATCGGCGGGCTCCTCTAATCCTGACCCGGAGCCGCAATTAGCAGGCTCCTCTGTTCCTGACCCGGAGCCGCAATCGGCGGGCTCCTCTGTTCCTGACCCGGAGCCGCAATCGGCGGGCTCCTCTGTTCCTGACCCGGAGCCGCAATCGGCGGGCTCCTCTGTTCCAGATCCGGAGCCGCAATCGGCGGGCTCCTCTGTTCCTGATCCGGAGCCGCAATCGGCGGGCTCCTCTGTTCCTGATCCGGAGACGCAATTGGCGGGCTCCTCAGTTCCTGATCCGGAGCCGCAGTCGGCGGGCTCCTCAGTTCCTGATCCGGAGTGCAGTCGGTGGTCTCCTCAGTTCCTGTCCAGGAGCCGCAGTCGGCGGTCTCCTCAGTTCCTGTCCAGGAGCCGCAGTCGGCGGTCTCCTCAGTTCCTGTCCAGGAGCCGCAGTCGGCGGTCTCCTCAGAGCCTGTTCCCAAGCCACAGTCGGCGGCCACCAAAGAGCCTGTTCCCGAGCCGCAGTCGGCGGCCACCACAGAGCCTGTTCCCGAGCCGCAATCGGCGGCCACCACAGAGCCTGTTCCTGAGCCGCAGTCGGCGGCCACCACAGAGCCTGTTCCTGAGCCACAGTCGGTGGCCACCACAGAGCCTGTTCCTGAGCCGCAGTCGGCGGTCTCCTCAGAGCCTGTTCCAGAGCCGCTGAAGAGGGGACGGGGTACCCCTTGGGGCTACCTACTGAAATTGGGGCGTCATCCTCCTAAGAAGCTGCTTCACCTCCGGCCCACCTCCAGAGTGTCAGCATCGCCTCCGGTCCCGCGGCCGACCCCGAGGGCTTCAGCTTCGCCTCCTACCCCGCGGACGGCCTCCAGAACCTCTGCCACGTCTTCGGCCCCTCAGCCGGCCACCTAAGACTCTGCTCCGCTGCCGGTCCCTCGGTCGGCCACCTGAACCTCTGCCTCGCCGCCGACCCCACGGTCGGCCACCTGAACCTCTGCCTCGCCACCTACCCCACGGTCGGCCACCTGAGACTCTGCCTCGCCGCCGACCCCACGGTCGGCCGCCTGAGACTCTGCCTCGCTGCCGGTCCCACGGCCGGCCAACTGAGACTCTATATTATAAACTTTCAGAAACTTTTGTTATTTTCATCCACCTTAAACGGATCGTTCTTTGTTCTGGATTCTGTTTTTGTTTTTTGCCCTCCTGGCCTGTTTCCCCCTCCGCCCACCCTGGGTGGGTTGTTTTTTTTGTTTTTTGGACTCTATTTTTGTTGTTTCTGGCCCTCCTTGCCCAAGTGCCCCCTCCGCCCGCCCTGGGTGGGTTGTTTTTTGTTTGCTCCTTTTTTCATGGACTGTTCTGAGGGCGTCTGGAATCCGATCTTGGGGGGGGGGGGGGCTCTGTTGGGATCCTGAGGCTTTGGCCACGAGAGGGCGCCAAGGATCCTCTTCTGTTTTATGTTTTCTGTTAGGGACTGGGGTTACTGTTGGGATCTGGAGATCTACCATCTGTCTCCAGCAGAGAGCGCTGTGGGTCTCCTGGGCTTGAGCCTCCAGCACACCTAAAGCTCATCAGCCCATCAGGAGACCTTCCTACATAAGCAGCAGTCAGACCTTCCTTCGACGCCGGAGTGTTGACCAAGTTTGGTTAGCAAACCTAAGCCTCTGTAAATCTATTGAATCACAGTAGACTCTAGAGAGGAACTGGATTCTAACCTGCCTCTGTCTTCTTTACTCACAGAAAGCCTGACTGAAGTCTGAAGCTCTGGATGAGCTTTGCCTGGAAACCTGCCTGCCTGCCCAAGGAAGCCAAACCAAAAGATCTCAGTCTGGATTCCACCTTCAGCTCTCAGGGAAGAGCTAGGAAGCTAAACCTGAAGATCACAGTCTGGATACCCCCTTCAGCTCTCAGGGAAGAGCTAGGAAACTAAACCCAAGTCTGAGACTCTCTAGCCAGAAGCTAGACGCTGCTGCTGCCGAGTTCTCTGCTACTTCCACAGTCTCTGGACCCAACCGGTTCCCCTCTCTCAAGGATCTGTCAGAACCTTTTCAAGATATCAGTGAAACCAGTCCCGGACCTGCACCAGAACCAGTCCTCCTTAACTCTGTGTGTCGTCCTTAATAAACATTGTTAAATTTTCCTCTGTCTCCAGTTTGGTGTTCTGCTTGTGGGTTAAGTCCATTAGCCAATCATGACAGTTAGAGCACAGTTGTTTATTTTAACTTCAATATTCATAAAAAAATGAAGGTCTCATCACCATGCAGTATTGCTGAATCGATGCCTAACAACTATCTGAAACAAAATATACATTATGTGTTATGCAGAATCATAAAACAGTGTATAATTCTCTGCACAGTATGTCTGTCTCTTTGCCTCCATCTCTGCCATTTGGTAATAAAATACTCTACTGTACTGTCCGATAAACAACTGTAGGCTTGGTGTGGTTTAAGTAATATAAGAATAAGCTTGAGTGGGTATCATCCCCTACCTTCAGTCTGAGCTTAACACAAGTAAACAAATTGAATACATTTTAAAATGTGGTGTTAGGTCCCCGATTGATTAAAACAGCATATTATTTCTCAATAATCTCACATTGGCTGACAGGCCACTAATATGGCTTTTCCTTTCACAACAGCCTACTTGTGTGAGTCTGGTTTTTTAACTAAAAAAGTACTTCAAACAAAACAGAAAGCATATCTACACCTTGTCAATGGCATTCTTTTTGCATAGAGAAATATTAAGTCCAACCCTTCTCATTACACAGACATTAGGGAGGGATATACCTGTATGTGGGATGAAATGCATTTAAAAGCTGCTGTATTATGTGCTTTTGCTAAACAAATTGAATAACTGTTAAACAGGTTATATAAGTAAGAAAGTTGGCTTGCAAAGACAGTTACTGGCCATAAGATAATGTCATTTTTGTCCATGTAATGTAAACATTTTGAATGCATTGCCTTATAATTCTAATTCTAAATACATATTAGATTTATTTAGTCATTTTCTATAAGGAAGTGTAAACAAAAAGAAATTTTGTTAAGAACAGCTCTCTAGACATTAAAAACAGTAATATAAACATATGATTGTATGCTTACAGTTCTAACATTTCTCAGCATTTTATAATAAAATATAATAAATATAATAAAATACAATGAAATAACCCATTTTACATAACATTCAGCAGTCTAATGGCAGTGGGGAAGAAACTGTTATGGAAGCTGCTGGACCTTCATCGGATGCTTCACGTCCATGGTGGGGATGTGAGGGGTCATTTATGATGTCATAATATAATAATAACAATTACAAACAACAACAACAGCAAAAAAGGTGGACACGTCACCCTGGCAGATTTATTTCCGTGTCAAAATTTTCAGCCATGTGATTTCACTGCTATTATACAGACATACTAAATCACACACACAAACACACAGTGATTAAAAACCTGGGCCATCTGGTGCATTAAAGAGAGAGAGGAAATGCATCCTCATGGATGATGATGCAAGCCTTGAGACATGTATTTTTTTATCTTGCCCTTCCTTCACAGCCTTACTAATCATAATTTCCCTTCTCCATGTCTTCCTTTTAGTGTCTGTCCTTCTCTGAGTAGTGTCTGTCCTTCTCTGAGTAAACACCAAATTAACAACAAATGTTACCCATTTCCTTATATCTTGAATTGCACAGAAGTGATAACCTGTGCATGCACCAGGTAGCACTTTTTCAGCCAGCAGCACCAAACAGATGCTCAGGGAAATTGCTGCTTTCATCTCATGCTGTTGCATCGAGGTTAATGAAAAAGTGTTTACAACACTCAGCCTCTTACTAAAAGTATGATTCTTCCCAAGATAAAAATGCTAACTTTAAGTATTAAAATTACTCTTTAATCAATTGATCCATTACAAAGAAGCTGAAATCCAATGCAAGAATGTATTATTTTGACATTGGTTGTCTTGGTAAAAGTAAAGACCAAAAATCTATTAGACTCATATATATAAAATGCAATAAAATGGTTCTTTAAGTGGGCACATAACATTATTTGGTTTTATACGTATTTATAAAATTAATGTCAATAATAAATAAATTGTCCCTATCAGTTTTGAAAAAAAAATATCGCTTTCGAGAAAAATATATATTTAAATATCAGACAGTTTTGGTCCAAACCTGTAGGGGGCTAAGACAAATGTAAAAAGGTAGATGAAATCCTAATCAACAACAGACTGAATTATCCACACAAACCTGAGATCTTGGAAATGGTGAGCAAAGGGGCAAGAACTAAGTTAAAGGAATATTGTGGAAAGATATAAAAAGGGAATTAGTGAAGAAAATGCCTAAAATATAGTAGATTTGGAGACCATTATTGAGGTAGAATAGGCAAACACTGGTCACAATATATTCTTATTTATTTACTGTGAGTGACTTGAATAACAGCTTGATTTTCTTGATCATATCCACAAAACCATCTCTCAAGTTAAAAAGATTGTGATATAAAAAATAGCAGGACTGCAGGTGTGTGAATGAGTACTGTATGTCTTTGTCATTGTTGGAGGTCATATTTGAATAGAGAGATTGGTTTTAGATTAAATAAAGGCAGCATTAGATCAAATATTTATTTGTTACAACCAACATCTGTAATTACTACCTGCAAAATACTAAAAAGAAAACATACCAAATATTGAAGCTGATGGGCCACAATAGTGTGCACGAGAGGTGCACACTTGCTAGCCATGATCACACAAAAGCAGTTTAAATGGTCCTTTGAGTCATGTTTATAAAAGCAACACCACGTTGAAAAAGTGTTAACAGCATTAAACAGCATGGTAATAGTAAAATTACATAGAGGGTATTTTGCATAACTTTGACTGCTTCTGGTCTGTAGCTGTTCAGCAGTTACATTGAGAAATGTGAACTTAAACCTTTCACGCTCACTACTGTATATGCTATTTCATTTTGTCCATTTTTGCTAAGACTTAATTGAGCTGGAAAAACATTGTCCAACCAGCTCACTCCTTCTGGAACTTGCTTCAAAAAACTTTTGAATAAACTGAACTTATCTTACTGAGTCTTTTTGCCTCCAAACCAAAAGTTGTTGTGGCTGATTCAATAAAATGCCCATTAAATAAACTGAAAAGAATTGTAATAGTGTAATTACATAGAGGGCACCCTTTATGATCTTTGATAACAGCTGAGGTTATGTAAACAAAACTGCCTATCTTCATATTGTACCCATCTTCTAATGGACACCTTATTTCAAGCTAAAGTATGCAGTGTTTTAAATCTCAGACAATCTCAAACTAGTTAAGTTATGCATTATCATCATATCATTGGGCTTTTAACATCTTTCACAGTCACTAAATCTCAATTAAAAAGTTTTTCAAGTATCATAAGGACTTGTTACCAGAAGTGGGAGCAAATCATTGTTTTTCAACTCTTAATAAGGTCTCAGTTAAAAATCTTCAAGTCTAGAGTCACATCTTAAGTAAAGACAATCAAGTCTTAAGGGAATAGTACACCCAAAACATGATTAGCCTTCTTTTTCTACTCACCCCCATGCTGAACAACACTCTGGAGTATTTTTTTGATATCTCAAATGCTTCTGGAGATCTGGGAGGCTTCTTGCTGTCTGCTGACATTCAAAAAATCGAGGTCTATTATGCCCGAGGCAGAAAGGTCCATAAAAGTCCACAAAAAACGTGTCAATATTCCTCCATACTGCTCGTCCAATGTATTCCAAGTGTCCTGAGTGGGTAGCGTCCATAATTTACTCGAAACGAAGTCATTTAGAATGTTTTTAGAGCATAAACAATAGTGTATAGGATTTCCTAAAAGCGCACGCCTGCGAGTTCACGAGCCTACGGAAACCGCGGCAGACCAAACCAGATGAAAGTGCGCATTCAGCTCGGCAAAGAACTCATGCTCTTCCTCAGCACTGAAGTCATCAGACATTTTTCTTTCGTTGTTTTTTTCTTTGCACAGGTAAACAGCAAATTTCTTCTTCTACGCTTGCATTATCAAGAGCAGACGCTGAATGCGCTCTTTCATCTGGTTTGGTCTGCCGCGGTTTCCATCACAGAGGAACGAGGGACCTACCCGCTCCAGCCGGTGAACAATACCTCCCTAACGACCGACCCTTAACAATCATAGACAGGTTTCAGGTATTACAGGAGACAATCCCCCCCTTAATGGCAATCCCCCCTTTAACGACCGACCCCTAGAATCATAGACAGGTTCAGATATTACAGGCAAAGATGGAACTAAACGACCCATTCATCGGTTACCTTTTGCATGTTTCCAAGCAATACAAGGCCTTGTCCATATAAGACTCAAACTCACTGCGGATCCAGACATTTGAATTGAGAAAGCTTCCTGGAGAGGTGGCGAAACGTCTTCAAATCTTGAAAACCAAGTCCAGTGGATATTTTTTGAATTTTTACGGAATGACTATGACCTGGATGACTTAGAACCTTCATCAGCATAATTAGAGGTAAGTACTAATCCATGAAATGCATGATACAGTTAAAGCATTTCATATCATGTTTAATCTATGTGTTACAGAACTTCCAGTAAATCAAAAGCCATGTAAAGTTTGAAGTGTTTTGATTCATAGGGCTGATCTTTCTGTAAGCAATTAAACAACAAATGGAAGATAATAAAAGAAATTCTAATGCTTTACAAGTTTGATATAAACAGTTTGTAATAAAATGAAAGTGAAGGATCCTTTCAGGAGAACACTAGATTATTTCTGTTTGGTAGAGAGCACAAAAAGGCCAGGAAAACCAATGTGCAGATGGTTACACTTCAGTATATAGCCAACATTTTTCACTCATTAGACCAAATAAGGAATTTCTGTTATAGCTGGATTTTGAGCATTTGTCTAACGACAAAATGGCTTATAATAAAATAAAACAGAGCTATGCCTGATTAATCCCGAGTGTTTTAATATGCCAACCTCATGCTAATCACGATGCATGTGATGCTGAACTCCTACCCAAATGCAAACACAAAACCCTCCATCTGTCCCTGGGGTGAGATGGGAGGATGCAATTTACATGATTAATTACCTCTACCTAACAAGCCAGTGGCTTGTTCAAGGTCCCAGGGTTTCTAACATGGGAAGATGATGGGTGTGTGTTGAGCTACAGTTTGTGGGTCAGTTTCAAATTTCAGACATAGATCAGTAAAGATCTATAATTAATGATTCTATTGAACATTTTACCCTAATAGTTAAAGGAACATTTAGTACTTTAAAAATACAAACTTTACCTTTTTTCACAAAGCAACATTAAAACAGTAATATCATGCCTGTGTGAGTATGTCTGCAGCCTTTGTCTCCCGTAATCCCATTTTAGAAATTAGATTATCCTTCTATTAACAAGCTTTTCTTATTCCCAGGTTCCAAACAGCACATGGTGAAGATCCTGGAGCCAAGACTGAAGCAGACATTGTTCAATGTCGTCCAAAACTGGACATATGTTTATTAATTATATTCTATATCAATGCTTTATACATAAAAATGGAAAAATAGCATGTAAACTTTATGCACCAAAGTATTATTGTAAAATACACCTTGACATTTCTATACCATATTTTATCCTTGTCAGCTTAATATGCCATATAGAACGAAAATACGCTTACTGTATATGAAAAACAGGTGGGAGTTCAGAGGCAATCAAATACATTTTTAGTCATCAAAAGGCATTTCAAAGGTGGTCTAAATTCTAACCCAAAAAGTTATTTTCCCAAAGTATATTACTCAATCAGGTGTATAATAATTGATGCGATTAAGCTTACTGCACAACAACATAAGACTCAAATTTCATCATGTTATCCTCACATGTAAAGTGAATCATCACTGTAAAAGTAATGGTAACCTTTTAACGTCACTTTACCCACTTCCTTGTTCTACGGTGCCTGCGGAGAACTGCCTGCTACCAGCAACATAACACAATATCTCCACTCTGCTCATTAAATTGGAACTGCTATGGTCCCAAAGGGCCCTCCTTCTTATGCTGCTTAAACTTCTCTGGTCCCAATTGTTTTAACTTTTATCTTTACAGCAAAATACACAATGTTTATTCCAAAATTATCTTTAACCCTGATATAAGGGTTAGATTGTTGGTTTACCAGGCACAAATCCTCAAACTTCATTTTTTTCATTCAAATTGGTGTTTAAGCTGTTTTTATTTCTAATATAACTGCTAAGCTTTTTAAATGTCTAATCAGCATCAAATACTACCTCTGTGACAGCTACCTATTATTGATATCGCAAAAGACTGAAATATTATTTGAAGATTTTGATACTGTAAATCAAGTCGGCCGACACCTTGGTTTGTTATTTGAAATGTTATAACCAAACCTCAGATAACTTGCCATTGGTTTCGACTGTTTTGTCATTTAGAGTGTCATAAGCCGTGTTTCTATCAAAATGTGATAAAAATTTTGTTTGTTGGAATTTTGTTGAATTGAAGTGTTCCTATCCATTACAGGGAGTTCATGGGGTAATGCAAAGCCTAATGTCATCATTGACATTATGTTTTGGCTGTATTAGATAGAAAATATAGTTAAATGGCTAGTATGGACCAAAGATCATGATGGACTGAAGTTTTTAAAAAAGTGCTGTAATTGAAAGTTCTACTGTTACCCATTACGGTATCTAGATATCCAGTGAGAAGTATGATTTTATTGCTGCAACTAGGATGCCAGGGGCAACGGAAACACTGATCAGCCATAACCTGGCCAACCAGACTCATATCACGTATACATATTACTGTGATTGGTCTGGCCAGATCTGGCTGGAGTCAACAGCGGTTTACCAGACTGAATTACCGCCAGGCTAGATCAGTCATGTATAAATATATGTCAGAACTTATTTGAAAAATGAGTTTCCATCTCCTGTTTAGCACATTTATGCTTGAGGTTAAGACCACCTCAAACAAGCATTCAAAACTTTTTCTTCAAATATTAGTTTCAGTTCTTCAAGTAGAAAACTGTTAAAGAAGCAACCATTATGAGTTTAAGGTGGTGATTTAATTTGATCCTTCTCACAGAGTCCATTTGAGCAGCATTCTTCTTGATTAAACTTACTTTTTATACTTTTTGATAAGAAAGAAAAGTAAATCTTTTGATAAAGCAATTCCAACATTTAGCAGTAGCAGTACAAATAAATAAATAATTGAAAGTTACAATTTAGCTTGAAGGTCCACTGTGGGGCTAATCTTAAATGATTTTTCATATGTAATTCGGGCAGGAACAGCTTGAAGCTAACTACTGTTTTATTATAACATCATTGTTGTATTAACCATAGACAGCACAAACATAGTAGAAAGTTGATTAATAACGAATAGATTAAGACTGCTCACTATTTTTATAAATACCATAGTGGGGTTCTCATCCAAACTTTAGATTAATTAATTTCAATTCATTTAATTGATTCAATTGCTTGGAAACTGAATAAGACACTCATAACTAATTGTTTTAAGTTCAATGTCTAAATTTAATGGTCTAAAATGAAACTAATGATCTTCAATGGAATATTGCTATTGCACTGCACATGTCTGTATATGTCTGTGTTATGGGGCTCCTTTCAATGTCTGCCTCTACAAAAGTAGTCATAGATATATGTTTATGTGTGTGTGTGTTAGTAATGGACTGCTGCACAGTGCCAGCGCTGTGATTAGGAAGCAATCAGAACCCAATAAGCTTTCAATGCACGCACTTCCCTGGAGGGCACACTGTCATACATTCTCATTGAGATGAAATAACATGTTTGCACTGATTTGAATTCATCATCTAAGTTATGCCCATTCATTAGCAAACTCTCGTGCCCACTGACATACAATCATAGAGGGAATAAACAGTCCACTGTTGTCTGGTCAACACCAGTCCTGTCAGTGAATGTCGGGAGAATGACAGGAAATAGAAGCAAAACAATTGCAGATATTTTACAGGAAATCAATCTTAACTAATGTATCTTCTGCTGTCTATTGGGAAATTACTAAGGGGAACCATACAAATCCATATTTAGCTTGTAGCTTCACTGTAGAGGAATAAAAACTATAATCTGTGGATATTCTGAGATAGATAACACAGAAGAAGAGAATAAATGTGTTTGTGGTCAGATTATGGTGGGGGGGGTGTTTAGGGAGGTAAAAATCGAGCTGAGGTAAAAACCTTGAATCATTGAAATGCCTTTTGCAATAAATTTCTGACTTGATTCCAAGGGTTGTGGAGGAGAGAGGCAGTTATATTTATATCAATTGTGTATGTCTGCAAATCTAAGGGATGTGCCAGTTATTCCGGCAGTTTTCATTATCTTATGAATTTGTAGCAATCATTGTTTTATTGATCATTTAGTTTTATTGTAGAATATTCAAAATAGAAATATGCATCTAAATTTAGCTTTCACTTATGACTTATAGAATTGAAACCAGATGTTTAAAGATGCTGTATAAAAAGCCACTTTTCTTTCTCACTCTCTGATTATTTTAAACTTTATGGACTAGCACAATTGTTTTCGGTTAAATGCCAGAGTAGTTAAAAAGGAGATCTTTCACTTTCTCACATCAAAGTCAAAAATTTGCAGACATCTGATTGTTTATAGTAGCATTACCTTTAAATTATGGAAGCATAAAACTGACACATGATCTATAATAATAATGGAGCTGTATCGTAAACACAAGGACGTCTATTCCATCTTACATAATGCTTATGTCCTTTTGAAAAGATTACCTCATAAGAATAAAGAATGTTCTTGTTTTAATGTAAAAACTATATCATCATAACAAGATACAGTGAGGTCATATTTTATTTGACTTCTTTGATGGAAACAAGTGTCACGAAAAGCAGAGATTGAGTCACATTATGCATTTTTAATAAGAATTAATTGAAATTAATCGAAAACCATGTTCTGTTCAGAACCGGTTCTGTGTGTTCCAATTTCATGGCACCGTCTGGCAGCTCGCTTTATGAATCTGTTATCGATTCCAGGCAGCACCAGAGCCTAGAGCTCTGGGCAGCACGACTTACATCACATTTTTTAGGCAAGTTACGCACACGGCATCCAGTGAGCAAGTACGACGTGACCAGGCGTAAGTCTAGAAAAGCAAAAAAGAAAAAATGGCGTCCTATCGGGGTAAACCGATGGAAAGTTAGGCTTAATTTTAATGGGGTGACCAGACGTCCTCTTTTTCCTGGATCTGTGCTACTTTCCAGACCTAAAAAAATGTCCGGGGTGAATTTCAAAATTGTCCGGGATTTTGGTCGACTACAGGGCAGCATGTAGTCGAATAAGGGAGCCAGGGTGGGGGACAGTGCGATCAAACCTGACCCGGTAATGGTAGCCTGGACAACGGCGGCCTTCTGCCTTGTTCGTCCCCAGCCCCCCTCCTCCGGCTGAGGACAGGTGGCTCATGGCTCTCTGCTGAGGTCTGGTCCAGTCAGCAGACCAGCAGTTGACAAGAAAAAGAGACCCCCTTTTCAGAAACCCAAATCTGGTCACCCTACATTTTAAGGAAGAGAAAGAAAGCAACAAGGCACTTTGCAATCATTGCTAAGTGGCAAGTACATCCGCGGGAGGAAATACATCCAACATCCAGAAACACCTGCGTTCACAACATGGCATACATTTTAACGAATGCCGTGTTTTCGATGCCTTCCAGGCAGAAGCTAAAGTTATGACCAGCATGGAAGGCAACTCTGGAGGTAACTAGCTAGTTTTATATCACTGGCTGTGCTTAATGATGTTCCTAGTAAATCATATGTCATTTCTGGAGATAAACGGATTATCTACCTCTCTTTGGGGTTGTTAAAGGAGTGTGCCTTTGTCGTTAATCCAGCCCTTCATTGCTAGCATGTTTAATTAGAACTACTAGTAGCTGGAATTCTTACATGATTCTAGCTATTGCAATGGATGTAACGAAATATGCTTCAAAGTTGCTCCACAGTTCATGGAGCAAGAGAAAGATGTCGCTCATTTATTTAAATCAGGGGGAGATGAGTTTATTTCCCGAAATTATACAGTAATGCCTTTTCATTAAACGGATGCCTTCTCCATTAGATTTAGATGACTGTGACGAGAATCGATAAGAGAATCGATAAGGAATCAAATCGTTTCACAGAATCGATAAGGGAATCTTGTATATTAGATCCAGTTCCAACCAGGTTATTTAAGGAGGTATTCCCTTTGATCTCCTCCTTCATTTTAGATGTGATTAATCTATCTCTGTTACAGGGATATGTACCTAAAGCTTTTAAGGTTGCTGTAATTAAACCTCTGCTTAAGAAACCGTCTCTTGACCAAGATGACTTGGTCAATTATAGACCTATATCCAATCTTCCTTTCTTATCCAAAATTCTTGAGAAAGTAGTTGCCAAACAAGTTTGCGATCACTTACACCATAATGAACTTTTTGAAGAGTTTCAGTCTGGCTTTAGAGCTCATCACAGCACTGAAACAGCTCTGGTGAAAGTCACTAATGATATTCTCATGGCCTCAGATAATGGACTTGTATCTGTGCTCGTCCTGTTGGATCTTAGTGCTGCATTTGATACAGTTGACCATAATATTCTTTTAGAAAGACTTGAATATTTTGTTGGAATTAAAGGAACAGCACTAGACTGGTTTAAATCTTATCTATTTGATCGAATTCAGTTTGTTCATGTTAATGATAGATCTTCAACAAGCTCAAAGGTTACCTGTGGAGTACCACAAGGATCAGTGCTAGGACCAATTCTCTTTACTTTATACATGCTCCCAATTGGTAGAGTTATTAGACAGCATGGGATTAATTTTCACTGTTATGCTGATTAAACCCAGCTATATCTGTCTATAAATCCAGATGAAGCTAACCCATTACATAGATTACAGGCATGTCTTGAAGACATAAAAACCTGGATGACTCTTAACTTTCTGCTTCTGAATGCGGACAAAACAGAAGTTATAGTCTTTAGACCAGAGTCTCTGAAAAAGAAGCTGATTAGCCAGTCACTTCATTTGGATGGGATTAAACTGATTTCAGATAATAAAGTAAAAAATCTTGGTGTTAATTTTGATCAGGACCTGTCATTTAAATCCCATATCAAAGAGGTTTCTAGAATTTCCTTCTTTCATCTGAGGAACATTGCAAAAATTAGAAATCTCCTGTCCAGGGGTGATGCTGAGAAACTAGTCCATGCATTTGTTACTTCAAGGCTGGACTATTGTAATTCTTTACTATCAGGAAGTCCACAAACTGTAGTTAAAAGCCTTCAGCTGATCCAAAATGCTGCAGCCAGAGTTCTGATGAAAATTAAAAAGAGAGATCACATCTCTCCTATCCTGGCTTCTCTTCATTGGCTTCCTGTTAAATCAAGAATTGAATTTAAAATCCTCCTTCTCACATATAAAGCCTTAAATGGCCAAGCTCCATCTTATATCAGAGATCTGATTGTTCCTTATGTTCCTAACAGAGCACTTCGCTCTCAATCTGCAGGTTTACTAGTGGTTCCTGGAATTTCTAAAAGTAGAATGGGAGGCAGATCTTTTAGTTATCAGGCTCCTCTCCTGTGGAACCAACTACCAGTTTTAGTCCGTGAGGCAGACACCCTGTCTACTTTTAAGGCTAGACTCAAAACTTTCCTTTTTGATAAAGCTTATAGTTAGGGTGGCTCAGGTTATACTGAGCTATCTCTATAGTTATGCTGCTATAGGCTTAGACTTCTGGAGGACATAGGGACCCCCATTTCATCATTCTGCTTCATTCTCTCTCTGTTCTCCTATTCTGCAGAATCTGTTAGTTCAATCTCTAACCTTCTGCTCTCTCTGCTTTTCCTCAGAGTAGCTTTGCCTCGTCTGTTCGTGTTTGGCTGTGACGTCATCCTGGAAAGAAACATCAGCTGTGCTGCTTCCATCAACACCCTTGTTTAAGGATGTTGGAGATCGGCCTGTTTTCCAGTGTGGTCCTGTTTCTCTGACCGTGACTGAGTGGATGTGCTCTCTTCGTCCTCTGGCATGGGAGCTGCCTTGGAGCTCGTCTGCCTGACTGTGTGTTTCCTGGACGGGGCCGCCTTTTACAGCTGCTTTTTGTATCTCTGCTTCTGTCTCCTTGAACCCCAGTCGGCCTCGGCAGATGGCCGCTCACCCTGAGCCTGGTTGTGCTGGAGGTTTCTTCCTGTTCAAAGGGAGTTTTTCCTCTCCACTGTCACTACAAGCATGCTTAGTGTGAGGGATTGTATTTGAGTCAATGAGTCAATGCAATCAACTGGTTTTCCTTAGATAGAAAACTTTGTATCTATTTGACTGTATGATCTGGTTGAACTGTAAAGTGCCTTGAGATGACATGTGTTGTGAATTTGGCGCTATATAAATAAACTGAATTGAATTGAATCGGATTCATGAAAATCCAGTCAATTCCCAACCCTAATAGATTTGTGTACAATCTAGCTTGGAAAAGGAGGTGCAGTGTAAATATGACATCCTGAAACAAAAAAGGAGATGTCCGATATCTTTCGACATCAACCCACTGTTAGCACCTCAGGTGTGCTTTTTGCTGGACTATGTTGGTTATATCGTGAAGTTGCTAAATAATTAAAGGTACAGTAAAATCTTAACTATTATATGACATCCTTTATATATTCATTTATCTTTTTATTTAATTCTGTTATGATATAGGACTTAGTGGACCACCTCCCACACCTGATGCCAAGATGGACGTTACCCTGAGAAGATGGGATTTTTGATGAATGTTGTTTGGCCAGATGAACATTCAGGGGGACACCAAAGTTAAAATGAAAATATGGAAAACAATGTGCAAATTACTCTCCCCCCTCCAAAAAAATAGCAGAGCTGTTCATCTGTAGTGTTCTGAAATGCAGAGGTGACACACTTAGAACATATTGATTATTATTGCTATATTCAAAGGTGGAAATATTACTGTAAATGTGTGCAGTAGCCGAACATGAAACGTTAACTATGGTGTATTGTTGATTAGATGGCAGAGAGCTCAGTGGCAGGTTAGGGAAATGGGAAATTGCCGTTTTTTTTTTTTTTTTGGAATGCTGGACCTGGCAGGAGCAACTACCCATGTTCTCTACACTAGGACATAGATCCTGCAGGAGCTTGGAGAGGAGCTTTAAGCCAAGTTTATGGAGGAGAGACAGTCACTGAGGCAGGTGGAATAAGGTGGTAATCTAAGCTATTACAAACGAGTAGAAAGCTAGAAAAAGGAGACAACACTAGGTGCAGAGAGGCAGGACTTATAATAATACCTCAGACACATACAGCAGATTCAAAAAGCTAACTGTGGGAGTTTTTTAAGGCAACGACAGTTGATCTGCACTGGTTGCAAGTTTTATTAGCCTCATGAATAACCCTACACTGACTTTTGACATCGACTTAGTCTAATCTGTTATTAATTTAATACTGTATGATTGCTGTTTATCAAACATATTAAGATAATATGAAAAATAGTGTTTACATATAGATTCCGTGATAAATGTGACTGCTAAAATGCTTAGATATTTGGTATATTTGATTTATACAGCTAATTATTTGGCAAGATTTACTCTTTTAGTCTGTCGGTTAAATGATGATTGATACAAGTAAAAGTTTAACACTTAATAAACTTTCTCTTTCTCTGTGTTATTTTGTTTAACACAATTTCTCTCTCTGCCTATCTCATCCATCCATCCATCCATCCATCCATCCATCCATCCATCCATCCATCCATCCATCCATCCATCCATCCATCCATCATCACTTGTTTTTCCTCATCAGATGGTTATCAATTTTTATAAATTCATGTGATGTGATTTTCTGGAATTTTCTTTGGGATTCTGTCTCTCACTGTTGGAATGTACATATGATTAAAATTGTAGATTGTTGCATTCTTTGTAAGTTGGCAAACCTGCAAAATCAGCAAGGGGTCAAATACTTATTTCCCCCACTGTATGTGTCTTACTAACTGAGAATCTGCAGCTTTGTTGCTGTGGTCAGATGATAGTCCACCATTGTGCCGTTCTAAACTGACTGCTTCATTCCTTTTTCATCTGTGAAAAACAACAATTTAACAAACCATTGTGCAAGAGACTGAGCTGCTTTTCACAAATAAATGGAGATCTCACCTTGCTTCTAGATGACCTTTGGTGATAAAATGTATTCCTTTCTACATTGCCCTTAAACCTTTAGCTTTACAGATAATCAAGTCCTTTTAGCAACTGCAATCACACATTAACCTTTTAATCCTGATTATTATTTCCTTTTATGAGAAACGTTTGGTATAGGATATCTATTTATGTCTGAAACACAGATTTATAAAGGTTTTTAAAACAAGAAGTGGCTGTATTTAAAGCAGTGGTGATTTCTCAGTGGTTACTAGGGAGGTTTTGTTAAGGATTTGGTAAAACTTCATAAATGTAGTAATTAAACTGAATAAAATGTGCACTAAAATGCTCTTCATTTCATCAGTATGTTGAGCAATTATTAGCTGTTGAGCTCGCTCTTGGACATTATTTCCTGTGACATGAGCCTGTCATGAGACAGAGGCTTAAGCCTCTGTGTATTAAAGCAAGCAACGAGAAAGAAGAGCCCTAATTGAACAACATGCAAAAATCTGCCGCTTCCAGTCAGGTTAAGTCTATTAATTCAGAGCCTTTTGCAAAAGTTATTGTCACCCATTGTAATAATGGCTGCTTTATATGTTTGAACATTTGCTAATGCAATGCATTTTGTTTGGATTTAATTAACCGATGTTTCTGAGAGCAGCAGTCGCAATTGATTTAAAGTGTAAATAAAACTACCTTAAAGGGTTCTGATTTAAAGTTAAATAGAACATTTTAATGCAGTTTAACTAGGGCCCATTGAGTTTAGAGAATAGTTATCAGAAAACTGAGAATGCCATTAACCTGGACTAGACTGGATCATTTGTGAATCGGATAACGGGCCAAGTCTAATGAATCCTGTTTTACTGCTGGTCTGTTGTTTGGGCTTTTTTTGCAGAAATTTGATCAATTGTTTGAGACAAAAACATAAAGTTGATAAAGAGTTGATGAAAGCATGTGTTCCCTGTTAAATAGTGGATTTATAAGGTAAAACGTATAAATATGCTGAGAGTATGATAAAACATTTCAAACATTTTGACATACAATATATCCTTCCCACTAAAGCTGAAAATATTTTGCAAAGATGGAAAACATATCTGAAGATATATTTTAGTAAAATAGAAAATAGAATGCAATGTATTATGCAGGAAAAACATCTTTATCATTGTATTGATCAAACAGGTGACCAAGCTGAATAATTATCATACATCAAGAAATTCCTTTAATCAAAAAAAAGTGGGGGGAAATTGCTTCAGCAAAGCAGAGGGCTGCAAAGTATATAAACTAAGTTTATATACTTTGTCATAGCCATATTTAAAGCTACAGTGTGTAACTTTTAGTGACATCTAGCGGTCAGACTGCAGACTGCAGCAACATGAACATCTCCCCCCACCGCTTCTCCCCCCCAACAGTACGGCTAGCGTTACGGGACAAAATGTCTTCCACGACGTCCGCATCACCTACCTTCTCAAGTGATGAGGTTTGTTTACATAGATAATTTTACAGATAGTATTTCATTAGTCTGTGTAGGGTATAGATTTCATGTAGACTTAAGATAATAAATATACCCGTTAATTTTTCTACATCGTTGTGACATTTTGGCGATCTCGCAATCACTAGTTTGTTGGCTCTGCGCTGCCGTAGCGCAAAGATGTCTGCCTCCATGGCTGCGAGACCCGCTCCTATGTAATTATAAATAACGAATTCTAAGGCAACGCAAATATTAAGGTTAAGAGGCTGAGCTCGTAGATGATGATAAATAACATAGTTATGTATAATATATTACATTTCTGACTGTATATCCCTGTAATTATTACACACTGTAGCTTTGAATGGCCACATTTATATATGTTACCTCTAATAGAGCTACAGTGTCTTCTTTTCAGTGACATTTAATGCGCAGACATAAGCAAGATAAACTGCGCCCCTATCCACTTCTCGCCTTCCAACAAAACGAAGGCCATAATGGTACAAAAAGGCTTACGTAACAACCGCATCACCTGTCTTATCAAGTGATGATGGGTTTTGTTCACAAAGATAATTTTATAGATAGTATTTTATGATCTGTGAAGGACAGAGGTCACAGATTAGTGGACCAGGGTCCGGATCCGTACCCAACCTGATTTAAAACATTTATAAATGACTGTTGTCCGATGACAGTGTCTAACTTCCCTTGTGCCGCTTCTCCTGTCAACATGGTAAAGCCCTCTCCGGGACCAGGCTGCACATTATACAAATGATCCAATGAGCTGCTGTCAGTCTGGGTTGCTGCTGCTGCTACTTTTAGACACAGCAGGCAAACCTGTGGCAAGCCGGGCGATGGAAAAAAAGGAGAAGATGATGAGAAAAAGAGAGCAGAGAAAGTGTGGACTGATGGAAGAACTGGGGGGAACTGGTAACAGAAAAGTGAAATGGTGTGCTCAAAGATGAGCCTGCACATTATGAGAATGTTTGGCTCAACCTGCTGCTGTAAAGCAGGATTCTCCACCATAATTAAACATAAATATCGATCCAGGCTCAAAATGAGCAGCTTGATATGTGCTTGAGAATGGCTTTGTTTCCATTCAAACCCAAGCCCACTGCTCTCATTAAGCCAGAAAAAAGAAGGAAAAAAAAAGCTCAGGTGTTTTATAAAACTTGAATCTGGAAAGTGTCTATATACCAAACTGAACACTTGTTGTTCTCTGCTTCAAAAAACACTTTAGAATTTAAAAGGGAATTTTTTTATTTATTTTTATTTTGTTTTATTATTATTAAATGTTTATATTTGAAAAGTCAATGTATAAAATGGATTTTAATAAAAAATGTCTCCGGACCTTTACTGGTTGTTGATTTTCTTTATTCGGACCCCACTGATTTTTAATTGGTTACCCCTGGTGTAGGATATTGATTTTATATGGTTTTTATTTGCCAGAGTCGCATTCAAGCGTAATGTCGATTTCTTCAGTCACAATTTTCTATACTTTGTCAGCTCTGCTCTGCCATAGAGCAAAAACGTCCGACTATTAATGCCAGACCCACACCTATATAATTAGATATATCTATGTAATAACCAACCGGAAGACTGAGACTTTCAGTTCATATATGATAATAAATGACCTACTTATATATATTATATTATATTTCTGTCATTAAATCCCTGTAATTATTATACACTGCAACTTTAATTTTATTCATTACTTAATTGGCGACATTAGTTGCTATACTAAGATATCAACTCTAAAGAAGTTCTCTAATATCTGGTTGGTTGTGTTCTACAATATATTAGACTCAAGAGAAAATAAGAAGCTTCTTGGAACATGGATTAGAATGGAAAGGGTTACTCTTTAATGAGAAATAACTCAATTAAAAGAAAAGCGTAGAACACCATCACAGGGGTCTAGATGTGTACTATTTTCCATATCACTAAATTTTTATGGAGTGTATAAACCTGATGTACTGATGGTATGTAACGCATGATGAAGGGATTGCAAAAAGGTATGACTTGACGTAGTAATCTAGCTTTCATAATTGAAAAACAAAAAATCCTACTGTTTGTTTTTTAAAATTCCTCTTTTAAAACTCTTTAAAAGCAACAATTCATGTTTTTTTTATTCATGAATGACGTAAAAGAACAAATAAAAGAACATAAATTAAATCATCAAAGCCTAATTATGAAAGCAATGACCTCTTCAATTTAGTTTAGTTCTTACCAAGATAAAATAAGAAACAAAATAAAAGTTAGATATAAATGTGTAAGATTATTTATTTTGTGTTACAGGGCACTTTTTGTTTCCAGATTAACACTGTAATATTATTTAGAAAAAAAAATTCTTGTCTAGTAAAATTATCTTGCTGCATAAACAGATAATTCCATTTGTTGAGATTACCTTTACCTTCAGATTAACTGTTTCTATCTTGTTTTTGACATCTGTTTTTGTAGAGTAGATTATTAAGATTTTGTCTTAGTAAAATCTCATAGCATAATCTTAAGCAAATGCTGGTTCCTGACCGACTTACTTTAGTCCAAGACTCTTCAATATAGTTTAAAGTATTAATATTTGTTATTCTAATGTGTGGATAGCACTCAGAGAGCATACTGAACAACTAACTGTTGAGAAATGCACATCATTTCTGCTGTTTGTGTCTTCTTCAACTCTGTCAATTTTTTAATACTGGCAATTTTTGAAAATGTTGCTGAACATGAAGCAAAGAAGAAACATTTGCAATGCAAATGACGAACAAAATTAGTGGATGGAAATAATTAGAGAAAAGATTATCCAGAAAAGCAACTGTCGACTTTTCTTAGGAGAGATAAATATATAAACTCAGTTTAGATTAGACCTGTAATGCCTACACATGTAAAGGAACAACCCAGAATGCTTTCGCCACTCAATTTTTTAATTACTTAGAAAGAGAGAGCAATAGTATGAGGGGATTAATGGCTACTCTATGTTGCTAAGTTGCTCTTTATCTCTCTCCATTGTTGCCGTTATGGGAGCACAAAATGTGCGAACATATCACATACACATGCACATGCAGACATCCACTCACAGACATACACACACCTGTCAAAAGAGACCATTGAGGACGGCAACAGAGTTTGCTGCTGCCAATATGGCTGCCTTTTGTTTACAAATCTCATTATCCTCTTCAGTTCACAGTGGGCGTGATGAGTAATTATTCCACCAGTGTACAAGTCACACGACTGGTGTAAAATTCACACTCTTGTAGGATGGATAATAGCTCTTGGTAAATACACACCACTTGCTGATGACGAGGCCATTACTCACAAAATGTGAGAGTGAAAGCATATGCTCAGAATTAACACTGAATGGGGGTACCACCAATTATAAGCTGTAATGTTCCTGTCCTGTTATTAAATAAGGATTGGCTACATTTTTCTTTTTAGTGTGGATTTAGAAAAAAATAAAAACAAAGGGTTCAGGTTTTTGGGTGAGAACATCATAGGTATTTAAGAAATGTCAAGTAATGGATTCTACTGTATATCTTGGAATATATTTCCATATAGAGTATCAAGAATTAAACAGAAACTTTGCAGAGATTTCACCTACACTGGCCTGTCAGAAAGAGGCAACTGGTAGCACTCAACCTCATAAGATGACAGGAATTTTGATCTAAGCTATAAATTTGATTTATAGAATATGCGAGGACCTGTTTAATAATCTCTCTTTATCGAAAAATGAGTGTGTATTTATTAACCGTTTATACACCAGCTATCATTTAGACTTTCATTTATGCAAATCTGATTGATCAGTAACAAAATGTGTTACCAGATGCTAAATAACATGCATGTCTTTGTGCAAAATGTGTTAAAAATACATTTGTGGGGAGTGCTTAGTTGGCGAAATGGTCAGCGCACACGACCCATGTACAGAAGTCTAAGTCCTGGACGTGGCTGAGCCGGGTTCCAAACCAGCCTGTGGTCCTTTGCCACATGTCTTTCCCCCTCTCTCATACCCTCTTTCCTGTCAGCCTACTGTCCCTTTCTTTTATGCGATCCAAATGGCATTTTCCACAAGAACCTTTTATTCTTTTTGTGGTAAACTGCTCTGGAAATGCCTGATCGATAAATTTGTTACTGTACGATTCATTTATTTCTGTGGTCCAACAACTAAAGTAAATGGATATCACAAAATATGCAACTTAACTAAAGGATAGTAAGTGCTTCTGCAGAGTATATCTGCAGATCTCTTGGCTTGCATCTTTTCCTCCCAAAACTTAGGCAACACCTCACAACTGTAGGGATTGTGGAGACTTACAATTTAGTTCCTCCCTTGCTTATATCTATCCTGCAACTCTATTCTGTTACATATGATATGCACTGGGCTGGGGCGCAGGAGGCCTGTTCTTGGCTCTTCAATGCTCAATCCCAAACACAAAATTTATTGCTGACATGCCGCACACCCCTGCATGCAAAGCAATATTTTACAGTTTGGGAGCCAGGGTCATACCTGCCCTTTGTTGATCGTGTGTACAGAGTGTTTGGAGGCCTCTACGCTTCTCACTATTCCAACCAGTTTGCACCTCTGGGTGACAAATTCCTTGCTTCTCACACAACTCTGTAAACAAACATTCCCCAACCTGCATACTCATACAAACAACCGAATGGCTGAAGGTCATACAAATACTGTTTCCTGTGTTATTGATGTGGCCTGTCTACTTTGATGTCAGATGCATTCTTGATTTAATGCAGTCAATGGTGTTGTTATAAAATCATCTTAAGATATTCTTTTCACAAAGCAAATCTGCATAGACTTTGTTTTTAAATAAAATATGCATAAAATGTTAACAGAGTATAATTTAAATGAAAGAAGAAATTACATTTTCATGTGAGCTGGGTCACATACTGTCTTTGTTTGTGTTAGTGTCAATGTTCATTGTTAATATCCATATGGTTGTATTGTGTTATGTTTATGTGGTGATTTGTGTGGACTAGGAGATTAGAACCTTATAGGCACAGCTTCTTTTTCATCCCCTTTTCAAATCACGTGTATTTATAATTATTGAGTAGTGCCACAAATTGTATTCATATTGTATGTACTTTACTTGCAGATTTCACACAAATAAACATACAGAAAATTAATATAAACACACTAAACAATTCATGATGTCAGATTGTATTGAAGTGGTAATTACATTAATTGGCCTAATTCCACATAGGATTTGATCAATGCCCTCCTGACAACCCAGAAAGCAGCAGGTTGAGTTTAGAAATCAATTAGCAAGAAGCCCAGTTAAGAAAAGGGCCAACCTCTACCCTACAACCACACCTTCACCCCATTTAAAGCACCAGGAGCCGTTTAGAATCAGTATACATCTAATTACCAGATAAAATAGAGCATAAAGAATGAAAGCAAAATATCTCACACTGACCAGAGATACTGATTATTTATAAAGAAAATAGATCATTCTGTCTTTGTGGAGGAAGTCTTAGTATCAGCCATTAAGTCCAGAAAAACCTTTAACAAAAGCGATTATAAAATGCAGATTGTCACTAACTAACTTGCTCTAACTGACCAATATATATATATATATATATATATATATATATATATATATATATATATATATATATATATATATATATATATATATATATATATATATATTCCATGAAGGAGGCCAGTAGCCCTGAGCCCTACAGGTTTGAGTCACCTGCTCCTTCCATGTTTCAATGCCGTCACACAATTTTGACTGAAGTGTTTGTGCATAATAATCACTTACACTTCAAAGTTAAGAACTGCAATATACCTGATATAGTTTATAAGCTTGACAACTGTGAGCTAATGCCAGTGACTGTTATTGCAATAGATTAAACAAACACATCACACAGAGTGCTAAAGTGCCATGGGGAATACTTCTTTAAAAGCAGCTGCTACAGTTGATGATGAAGGTAAGGAGGCTGAGGAGGGAAAAGATGAGTGCTGAAGGATGAAACGAGGATAGAAAACATAACACAACTTAAACACAAGGATGCATACGCTTTTTTAAACATTGAGGCACTGCATCCAGTCCATGCATGTTCCTTTTTTAATTTTTTTTAATAAATTGAATGTGTGTAAATTAATCTATTTTTGTGTCTTTGTTTCTCGTGTGCACGAGCCATTGTGTGTTTCCCATGGGTGAGTTCACAAGCTCCACACACTGGGTTGCATTATTGTATTGATTAATTGTCATTGATAACTGATGGCTGCAATGACTTGCTCTCTTGTTCTGTGTAGCGAGTGGAGATCTACTAGAAAATGAAATATGCCTTCGGTAATTGGTTTTAAATGGAAACGCTGACTTGGGTGGTTTGAGAAGTTTACTGCATTAGTGTTGAGGTTATTGTGTGCACAGGAGATTAGAGTATGGATGCTTGTGCTTGTTTTTATGGGTATGTGCGCTCTGTACATCACATCTTAGGTGGAGTTGAGGCGCTCATTAATTGCCTGAGGACTCCATTAGCCAGGCTGATTACCCGTGCATCAAAGTGACAGGGAACACGCTCACATATATAGGGGCGCACACACCAGCTGTGAGAATTTGCTGGGAAAAAACATCATAGGAAACTGTTTGCGTTCCAACTGAGGGACTAATTCAATGCAGTGGAATTCAATCAGCTACCAATCCAAAAGTGTTTTTCTTTGACTGTACCACCATTGTGCAAAAGAATGATGTAAGGGAGCTTCAACATTTCAAGGTCTCAGAGACGGCCAATTATTCTGTAACTTCTTTGTCGAAAGCTTTCTCAGTTTTCACTTTTTCTCACCTTACCTTCTACTTACCTATAACTGTTTACTCTTTATTCACACACACAGCAAGAATTTAAGAATTGATTTTAAGTTATTTTCTTCACCCACTGAACTACAAACTGGGTAAATTGCCATTCACCAAAGGAAACATAAGTAGTTATAGCTAGAAATGCTGGGGAAAAACTCAGTAGAATCAAGTTAAATGCATGTTAGAGTCACACAAAGGGCCACGGGAAGGCAGAGACGGGAAATATGATTACAAAGGGAGAAAAAGCTGTAAGTGACTCATGCAGACATCAAACCTTCAAAAAAGACGCTACAGAACTGGAAAAAAATTTGTAGCATAGAAAAAAATGATTTGATTTTTTTAATGCTTTTTTTATGTGGTATCAAATGTCGGGATCAGTTTTTTGAAAAAATGAAACAAATAATTGCTTATCTACAAATTGTTTCAAGAATATGGAGCAATCAAATAGGGGTTAACAAAAGCCACTCCACATTTGCTTAGCTTTTTAACAGCAAAGGAAAACAAACAGGTTTCGTAAAATGACAACCCAGCTTTGTCACAATAAGCATTTGATACTACAGCTTACAGTGGATTTTTATGTTTTTATTTAATCAGCTTTATTTGGGTTTCATTAGTGTGTTTGTGTGATTTTATGTCCAGTACACATTTACTTTTTTCTTTTTTTTTGCAATATAATTCATATTCTAATTGCGATTGGATGATTTTACATGCTTTTGAATGAAATAGTTTTAATCCACTGTGGAGTTTTTACACATGAACAATTTTGTAAAGGAGTGTCACCAGTTGAGATGTGTGAGTGCCCTAGTGTGGCCTATCAGCTGCCAAACAGAAAAGCTAGGGAAGCTGGTTGAACAGCTAAAATGTCCAGGACACAGACCGCAGGAGGAAAAGAAGTAGGACAGAAACAAGGCAAAGGCATAAGAACTGGCTGACATGATATGGTGCTGATCCTAACAGCCACAATTAAAGCTATTGGAAAGTAACATGTGTTAACAAGAGGAGGTAGTAGTGGGTACTTTTTTTTACTGTCACACACAGGAACTTCCAGGAAGTGTCACAAGGTATATTTGCTAGGCTGGGTCTACAGTCAAAGCCTTCGGCCAGTGTCTGTTCCCCACAGGGCAGTGATACGAGGGAGGACATTGCCGTGACAAAGCATGAGGAACACGGTGTCCATCACAGCTACGTTGCAATGCAGCAAAAGCAGCAGAGAGACTGTTGTGACACAGTAATGGAAAGCTCCTCTGTTTCCTAACTGCGTCTGTTTAAACAAAAATGGATTGACTCAATGTGATATGTTATTCTATTGATTGCATTTAGTGACTTTTAGACAACACCGAAAAGAGAGGCAGAGTTTAAGAAATAAAAATAGAAAATTTTTGAGAAAAATAAGAAGAAATGTTACAATATTGAGCAAAGGAAACAAAATTAAGTTAAAAATAAACTAAATTTACAGAGGAAGTTTTTTTTCTAACCACAAGTAGGCTGCAATTATGCACAAGTGAAATTTTAGGTGCAAACAAACAAATGTTGGGTGTTTTTGCTTCTGATAAACTGCTTCGAATACATGAGATGAAAGCAGCAAACTCTGCAAATGTATGGTTGACAAAGAAATATCAAAAATAACCAACAGTATTGTATTTTAGAATCAGTTCATGAAAGTAAGAACTGAAATCAGAGAAGCATGAGTCTGATAGTACAGAGAGCAAATTGCCCCTGCTTGTTTCCATGGTCACTTTCCATGTTTTAGAACATTACAGGAAGTTTCTAGGATACTAAATTGATGTTTCCTATGATACTATAGGTTCCTTTATGTCAATTTTTAGTGGTGGAAGGGGAACGAGTAATGAAGGCGTCCTGTTGATCTTAGTGGTCCAAAGCAAATGAAACTGTTTGAACAGAAAAGCATCCATGTCACTTTAAGGAATAATGGAATCCAATCATTTCATAAGAGCTAAATCACCTAAAAACCACATGAACGTAAAACCTATGCTATATAATCACTGTACAACAGCCGGTATCAGATTCAGAAGATCATTCAACTCCTTCCAGAGATGGCGCAAACTCATCAAGGCCCTGTTTACTAGCTGGGTTGATGCAGGCAGCTATCTCTGTTGAAATAATGGTACTCATTCTAACCAAACGATACATAGCATACTTAGAACATTGTACCACTGGTATGAAAATTTTCATTTTAATTTGTAAACTTTTAAGAGTTTACAGTTATAAGTAGCAAATGACTGTCTGAGAGGTTTCATTAATGTCCTCAACATGCAAGTTAACCATTAGTTATAAAAGTACAGAACATGTCATTTTCCAAAAAATATGATGGCAGCCTTGATATCGATTGGTAACATAGTGTGCTTCATTTATTCTGAATTATAGACTAACTGCAGTATTATGTATCGGGGGCGCTATGGTCATTCTATTTTGTAGTATGGTGCATTTTTCAGTGGATAGACTTTTGTACATATTAGTGAGTAATTACGTGCATGTGCATCAGTTTTGACTCATACACTATATTGCCAAAAGTATTTGCTCACCCATCCAAATTATTGGAATCAGGTGTTCCAATCACTTCCATGGCCACAGGTGTATAAATTCAAGCACCTAGGCATGCAGACTGTTTTTACAAACATTTGTGAAAGAATGGGTCGCTCTCAGGAGCTCAGTGAATTCCAGCGTGGAACTGTGATAGGATGCCACCTGTGCAACAAATCCAGTCGTGAAATTTCCTCGCTCCTAAATATTCCACAGTCAACTGTCAGCTGTATTATAAGAAAATGGAAGTGTTTGGGAACGACAGCAACTCAGCCACGAAGTGGTAGGCCACGTAAACTGACGGAGCGGGGTCAGCGGATGCTGAAGCGCATAGTGCGAAGAGGTCGCCAACTTTCTGCAGAGTCAATCACTACAGACCTCCAAACTTCATGTGGCCTTCAGATTAGCTCAAGAACAGTGCGCAGAGAGCTTCATGGAATGGGTTTCCATGGTCGAGCAGCTGCATCCAAGCCATACATAACCAAGTGCAATGCAAAGCGTCGGATGCGGTGGTGTAAAGCACGCCGCCACTGGACTCTAGAGCAGTGGAGACGCGTTCTCTGGAGTGACGAATCGCGCTTCTCCATCTGGCAATCTGATGGACGGGTCTGGGTTTGGCGGTTGCCAGGAGAACGGTACTTGTCTGACTGCATTGTGCCAAGTGTAAAGTTTGGTGGAGGGGGGATTATGGTGTGGGGTTGTTTTTCAGGAGCTGGGCTTGGCCCCTTAGTTCCAGTGAAAGGAACTCTGAATGCTTCAGCATACCAAGACATTTTGGACAATTCCATGCTCCCAACTTTGTGGGAACAGTTTGGAGCTGGCCCCTTCCTCTTCCAACATGACTGTGCACCAGTGCACAAAGCAAGGTCCATAAAGACATGGATGACAGAGTCTGGTGTGGATGAACTTGACTGGCCTGCACAGAGTCCTGACCTCAACCCGATAGAACACCTTTGGGATGAATTAGAGCGGAGACTGAGAGCCAGGCCTTCTCGTCCAACATCAGTGTGCGACCTCACAAATGCGCTTCTGGAAGAATGGTCAAAAATTCCCATAAACACACTCCTAAACCTTGTGGACAGCCTTCCCAGAAGAGTTGAAGCTGTTCTAGCTGCAAAGGGTGGACCGACGTCATATTGAACCCTATGGATTAGGAACGGGATGTCACTTAAGCTCATATGTGAGTCAAGGCAGGTGAGCAAATACTTTTGGCAATATAGTGTATATGTCTGTCTTCAAAGCCTCATTCTTTGTGATGTGATGAAACAGTCCATGGGCAAAGAAACATGTGATCACTCAACTCTTAACAAACTTGAGGCATGAACCAAATATACTATCTATAAGGTTTGTGTCTGTTTAGCTTTCAACTATTAGGAATATAAAAGTTAAAGCACATATAAATTTCTTCCATTGTTTAAGTCCTTCTTCTTCTGAAGAATAGAAATAGAAAGGTTGGTTTGTGTTGACTGACCATACCAAAAGAGAGAAAGAGAGATTAGTGAAAGTTGAAAGTTTTACCTGTCAGTTAGCCATTAAACCCATAAAGAGCTAGCAGCCAATTAACCTGAAACTAAATGGACACCAGCTGCGAGGACCTATGGGTGTTAATAAAAAAAGCAAGTGAGTAATAGTAGTACACTGCAACTTGCATAAATAATTGATACAGTAGAAGACACTGTATAAGTGTGTCGATGAGAACGCTGGTGAGGTAGGGAATGGCAGAGGGACATACGCATCAGACAGCTGAAACAGATGCATACCCTGATAGACATTTCAAAACATTGCTTCTACTACTCTGTACTAATCCAATAGCTTTTGTTTTACTCTACCTGTCCTATTTCCAGATTATGTCCTATTCCTGTATGGTGCCATGAAGGGCGACCCTGGTTCTTCTTCGTTTACTTTGTTTTGTAGCCCTAAACTACAGTTTATATGTATACACCCAAAGCTCATTATTTCCCCAGGGTGCTATCCTTTTTTGGAGTTTGAAAAACCTTAGTTAAAGCAATTACAGGAATTCATAAAAGAGCAATCAGATTCCCTCATCATTTTTCCCCAGGATTTTAACAGCACAAACCTCACTCATAAACGTCCTACTGTATTACAGATGGCATGTAAAGTTCTCCAACAGGAGCAATAATATTCTAGACCAAAACTTTAGAGTGTTAAAGGATGTCCTCAGTTCACCTTTTTTATTTATTTTATTCCATGCTAAAGACAAACTAAAATATCTCCCTGTGATGTGCAATAAAATAGGAATATAAGAAAGTAGACAGATGGGTCAATGCATAACTTACAGACCTGTTTACAGACCAATTTTTGTCATGCCATGTTTTTCCCCACCTCATATTCCTTTTTAAAAGAATCAACATTCCCACATCGCTTTTTGATCTGTTTCATGGAGTTTACTCATTTGATGGCAGATGATCTCTTTAAGCTTTTACAACTTATGTTAGATACGTGTCATGGAAATTGGACAAATTCAATATATGTATAAATCTCTGCTGCATCTTATCTTTCACAATTAAGTTCTGCTGAATAACCATTTTCTAAGACTTTAATATTCATGCTGATATTCTACCACTTAAGAGTTTTTCAGTATCATTGACCATTTTAACTTTTAACAATATGCATCAAGCCCTTCTTAGTTTGTAGAGCACATCATAGTCTTGGTCTTCACTTTTGACATAACACATTTTGCACAAAAATTTAGTAGTGATTGTTCCGTGATGTAGGTGATCTCCGTGCAGTCTTTGATACTTTGAACCATCACAATTTATAAGCTAGGATGATGTTTTAGCTGGTTCTGCACTTTATTGGTGCTTATTCTCCCACCCCTTAGGGATTGCATAGGTATCAAATCAAGAAATGGGTGGCTAATATCTCAGGCAGGCCATACACACCCTGGACACGATCTATTCAAACATTCAACCTTCAGATAGCCAACAATGTATATTGCTTGTCTGAAAATGGATAAACCAAGGAGAAATGTTCCTCAGGCTGTCTCTGAAAAGAACACTTAAGACTAATCATCTTTTTTCCCCCTCATAAACTGTATAAAATAGATATCCTATAGTTCTGTCTATGGTACATGTGTTAGACTCTATTCCAACAATTTACCGCCCATCTGTTGAAATTATGTTTTTGTGCCTAAATCTGTAATGAACTCAGAATGTAGGACCCAGAATTCGAGGCGAGACAGGCAGTGGGAAAGTTCAAAGCGTTTATTTAACTAAACAGGTGCGCGAGGCTGCTCGTCTGCTGCGGGGCGGATCTCTGCAGAAACAGGAGAATACAGATCAGTGACTGGAAATGGAGCTTAACACGACTTGGAGCAAAGTCACTGACCTGATTCAAAGTTAAGTCCGTTTGCGGAGCTTTGACCGCAGTTGCGGCGGGAGACGCCCCCAGAGTTCCTAGAGAGCGCGCAGCAGACGCCGAGCAGCAACAGAGTCCAGAAGGGAAATCCAAGGCCGAAGTCAGACGACAGTTCCAGGTTCAGAAGCCGGTAGAATCCAGGGTCAGACAGGACAAACAGAGCAGACAGGGGCAAGGCAAAAACTCGAAATCCTCAGGGCAGAAACTGGTCAATATCAGGGAAACAGGCAGACTACAGATTGCTAGGGAACGTATCACAAGAACACAAGAATAACCTGGCGCTGATAGGAGGCAAGCACACAACTTAAATAGTAGAGGAACCAGGTGGAAATGATCGGCGATAATCAGCCACAGAACCAATTAGACAGGAAAGCAAGGAGCAAAGGAAAAAACCAAACCATCAGCGCCGAGATCATGACAGAACCCCCCCTTCAAGGGCGGATTCCAGACGCCCCAACAGGCTGATCAGGATGATCCCCGTAGTGGGGTTCCTGATCCCGGACCAACCGGGCCGGAATCCAGGACCTTTCCCTAGGTCCATAACCCTCCCAGTCAACCAAATACTGAAGCCCACTGCCTATCCTCCTCGACCTGAGGAGGCGCCTGACAGTGAAGGCAGCCCCCCCCTCTCTGAATGGGGTGGGTGGAGGTGAACGGAAGGGATAAAGATCTTCTCTATCCCCATAATAAAAATCCACCAAACCAGACTCAGAAGAAGGGGGAGAAAAATAACCCGGACCAGGCTCCGGGGGTGCTGGGGCCGAGGTTACCGGAGGATCTGGGGTTCTGAAAGAAACCAAACGAGTCTTAGGTAACAGGAGAGCTGGGGAGGCAGAGAGTCTGGTGCGTCCCAGCCTGGTTTTACCCCTAGAAGGACAGGAACTGAGGAAGTGTCCATCACTGCCACAGTAGAGACAAAGACGACAGCTGATTCGACGTGCCCTCTCCTCCTTGGAGAGGGATGTGCGTCCCAGCTGCATCGGTTCGGGCTCCGGCATCCGAGCCGGACCAGGGGCTGACGCAGGAGCATAGGGTGCTGAGTGAAGAGCAGGTTGAGGGAAGGCCGTCGTCAGTGCCCTCCTCTCCCTGCGACGCTCAGTGAGGCGAAGGTCGATCCGGTTGGCAAGGTCCTCCAGCTGCTTCAGAGTCCGGGGGTAGTCGCGGGTCGAAAGCTCATCCTTGATGCTTTCCCGCAGGCCAAAGAAAAAAACATCCATGAGGGCATCCTCATTCCAGGAACAATCGGCAGACAGCAGATGGAAGTCAGTGATGTACTCCATCACTGACCGCTCTCCCTGTCTGAGAGTCAATAGTCCCCGGGAGGCTTCCCTACTTGGAAGAACTGGACAAAAAACTCGGATTAGTTCCAAAGAAAAATCATCAAAAGAGCTGCAGAGTTCAGGATTATTCAGCCACTCAGACGTTCCCCATAATTTGGCTTTTCCCGCTAACAGAGATATAACGTAGGCCACCTTGGCACGATCAGAAGGAAACGCTGAGGGCTGTAATTCAAAATGAATCGCGCACTGGGTCAGGAAAGCTCTACATTGATCAGGATCCCCTTTAAACACTTCAGGAGGGGACAGACGCGGTTCAAGATAAGCTGGACTATCAGTAGAAGACGTGGGCGCGGCAGCTGTCACGGGCGGGGCAGCTGGAGGAGCCTGATTACGCAGGTAATCGAGGATCTCCTGCATGCCTGATTCTAGACGGGAAATGCTCTGATCCACGTCATTTCGCCACTGCCCGTCTGCCGATGGGTCCATGTTTTGGGCCAGGTTATTCTGTAATGAACTCAGAATGTAGGACCCAGAATTCGAGGCGAGACAGGCAGTGGGAAAGTTCAAAGCGTTTATTTAACTAAACAGGTGCGCGAGGCTGCTCGTCTGCTGCGGGGCGGATCTCTGCAGAAACAGGAGAATACAGATCAGTGACTGGAAATGGAGCTTAACACGACTTGGAGCAAAGTCACTGACCTGATTCAAAGTTAAGTCCGTTTGCGGAGCTTTGACCGCAGTTGCGGCGGGAGACGCCCCCAGAGTTCCTAGAGAGCGCGCAGCAGACGCCGAGCAGCAACAGAGTCCAGAAGGGAAATCCAAGGCCGAAGTCAGACGACAGTTCCAGGTTCAGAAGCCGGTAGAATCCAGGGTCAGACAGGACAAACAGAGCAGACAGGGGCAAGGCAAAAACTCGAAATCCTCAGGGCAGAAACTGGTCAATATCAGGGAAACAGGCAGACTACAGATTGCTAGGGAACGTATCACAAGAACACAAGAATAACCTGGCGCTGATAGGAGGCAAGCACACAACTTAAATAGTAGAGGAACCAGGTGGAAATGATCGGCGATAATCAGCCACAGAACCAATTAGACAGGAAAGCAAGGAGCAAAGGAAAAAACCAAACCATCAGCGCCGAGATCATGACAAAATCAATGTGTTTTCTCTCTTTCTCAGGTTAAGGGTTACTGCATCTGAAGTTTGCTATTTCTTAGCTGGGAATGGGACCCCACCAAGGGAGAACTGACCTCAGTTAAACTATTATCTTATAAAATCATAATTTTCTTTATTATGAAAGTCCATAAAAATAGTGATCTCATTAAAATTGGATTAAAAACAAGTCAGCAACATATATCCAGTCTAGTCTACCCAAACACCAGACATCATTTACCATTCAAAATGGCCCATCCCAGTAAAATGCCAGCTGAATGACATTCCACTTCCCTGAAACTCCCATCAAAATCCCCTCCAACTTCCAGCCACTGGAGTGACCCACTCCTTCTCCTGGGCATGCATATTTTCTTACTCTGACTCCAGCCTTTCACTGAATTACAGGGTCTGACCAGGGTCAGAGTCTGATGATGCTTCTCTTTAGATCACAATGTCCACAAAGCATACAACAACTAAAAGAATTTTTTAGCACAAAGATTGACGGGGAAGTAGGAATCAGGAAGATTGCTAGGGCTGAGGACTATCCTAAGGAAAGGGTTAAATAAGTTTGTTATTTCCATGTTAGGAAATAATCCCTAATTCTTTCATATATGTATTATTCATATATTGATTGCTTTTTTAAAACACCAAATTACCATATACTTTATCTCTGTGTAATTTATGTTTTCTGAATGTTTAAAATGTTTGTTTAACATACTAATTCATAATTTACAACAACAACCAGACATGTTAAGTGATAAAGATGCACATATCTTCATCTATCCATCTTTTACCAGCTGTCAGTCAGGGTCACGGGGGCCTTGTGTCTATGGCTGTATGAATATGAATAAAGGCCACTCAGGCAAAAAATATATCAAATTACATTTTAAGTGTTACAATAACACTGAAGCTTTATTTTTTGAAAACCATATTAACTCCGAATCAAATAACAGTTAATTGGAACAACATCAATATCCATTAAAGCAACTGTATTTGAACAAATAGATGAGAGACTGGGTAAATTCAATCAATGGCTACAAGGAAGTTAAAAAAGATGAACAAGTAAAGAAAGGGATGCAAGATATCTGCAGAAAATCTGATAAATGAAAAGGAAAATGCAATTAAGAGGCATTGGCTCAAGGCTAATTTGCAATTAGAAGGTTAAGCTACTCAATTTTTAAGTTGCAAGACTGGTCTCCAAACTACAAAGCAAACGCACCTCACATATGCACGCAACATATATTATTTAACCATTAAAATGACTTGTTAGAATTACGTACATAGCATAAGCCTCAGATCCTGTTCTGTAAACCTATGTGACCCTACATGAGTGACAGATTAATGATTTGTTGCACATCTTATAGAGTTTAGTGTGTGTTTTTAAAAGCTGTAACTTACAGTACTTATTTCTCCATGTCTTAAATTCAAATTCAGTCATCATTACAGAATGTTTTTGAGCTTTGGTGCAATATGATTTGCTAGTGTGTGTGAAATCATTTTGTTAGAGTTTTGCTTCAGTATCAATGTTTTAAGACCATTTTTAATAATTCAAAGAAAGAAAGTGAGGCACTGGTCTCATTAGCAAGTTTTAGTAGGGCCTATGGTCCTTCTCTCTGTAGAAGTTCAAAAAGAAAGCACATTTGTGGTTGCGTTCTCTGCCATTTTTCCCTGTGTGATTTGTTGAAAACTAAAACTTGATATAAATGATTCAAAGACCTGTAGATGATTTTTGTGTGGCTTTCAAGATTGGCCTTTAATTTATCTAAAGCTAAATTTCCACGTTTCCTTTCATGTATTACAGTAAAAATTTGTTTTTCCACATATGTTTGTGTTGAGAGAATAATCAGGGAATATAAAAAGTTGTCCTAAAAATCATTAAAAGAGAGGGAATCATAAAAAAAAGTGTTCCTCTAATTCCTCACCCTTTAATATTCCAAAAATACTTCAAACACTCCCTTCCTCTTTATGTGTATGTCTTTCTTTCATTCTACTGGTGCTTTTTCATGCAGAGAAAAGGGCTTGGGATAATTTCACGCTAATTTTCCACAGTTGGTGTCACAGGAACGCAGATCAATAGATTGAGAGCGAGGATTCCTATTCTTTTTTTGGGCCCCACTTCCAACTTGCTAAAGAACTGGATGGACAAAATGCAGGACCAAAGGGGTTTGGATGAGAAAGTTTAACTGTGTGAATCCATACTGATGAGGCTCTAGGCCTGAGGCGATTTGTTCCAGTTTAACAAGGACAAAGCTGTTTGCCCTTCTGTTTGAAGGAGAAGCAGCAGCAAAAAAAGAGCCATCTCAAATCCACAACAACCCAAGCAAGTGCGTGGACTTGATAGATGCTGCAGACTGTGAGCTCTGGTTTCAAATGAAATCAAGTAGAAACAACAGTGAATGCTATCTGTACCCATTTTATGCACATTTTGGCAATAAGCACTGCTTCCAGAGGCAAGCTTTTTATGCTGATGTCCCCTGCTTGTCTGAATAGTAAGTAATGCTGTCTGAATTCACATAGATGAATGATCAAATTCAACCAAACTGTTACCTTCGAAGGAGGAGCTGAAATTCAAAACATTTATTTTATTCAAATTATTTTAGATGTCCTACTGTGGCTCTTTAGGGGTAATACATACAGAATATGGTTGCCTGGATGTGCCAGGGCATATTTGCTACCCAAAAAGAAAATTCCAAGAGTGATTGATTGATTTTATAACATCTAGAAACAATCTAGTATCAATATAGGCAGACAACATACATCTCATAGTAACCTTGGTAAGAATAAACTTTAACCACTTAAAATGGCTGTTTGCTTGTGGGTGATACAAGGGTGAGTAAAAATATTGTGTTGAATTAGTTTTGATGATGTGGAGTGAGTGCATACAGTATCAGTGTCAGGACTCCTGTTTTGTGTCTGTGTTTCTGTGTTTGTCTTCCTTCATCCATCAGGAGGCGCCTGGTTCTGGTCCGCCTCCTCACACACCTGCGGATGGTCTCCTCATTAAATGGTTTTCTTATACTGCTCACTGCCACTACTTTGATGCCAGAGTGTTTGCCAGTTTAGGGTACTCTAGCTAAGCTAGTTTGCTGAGTCAAGCTGAGTTTTTGTCAACCTGAGTTTAACTTTGTTTTTGTCTTTGCCTCTTGGTAGGGAGTTGTCCTGCTAACTGGATCTCTCGGACCTTCACACCCTGGAAGGATTAACTGAGCTTCAAGCTGAGCTGGGGTTCAAAGGGAAGGTTTGGATCAACTTTCCCCAAGAGATATTTTGAGCTTTCAACTGAGTTGGCAACCAAAACCTCTTCTCCAAGTTTAACGAGTCAGATTCCCCACTGAGCCTGAACTAACCGCTTTGTCTTCCCCTCACTTTACAGTTCCGGTTGAGCAGTGTTTAGAGCAACACTTCACCTCCAGTTTTACTTCTTCAATAAAACCTGTTAAACCTTTTCCCTGGACTCTCTGTTCGGTTTTCTGCATTTTTGGGTCCCCGGAGCCAGCTGGGGACGGAGCTGGCTCTGGGACGGAGCTGCCGAACCTGAACCAGTGACAGTATGATACCCCCCGACTGGCCCCGTCTTACCGGGCAGACAGGGGTGTAGTTCAGGGCCGCCAGTGTCCAGACTGTGTTCTGTTTCTCCAGCCCCGACCAGCCCCGAAGTTCACGGCTCAGTTCTGCTGTATTGTAGTCGACCAAAATACCGGATTTTGCAATTCCCCCCTGACATTTTTTTAGGTACGAAAAGTAGGATATTTCCACAAAAAATATGTCCATACAATATCAACAATTTGATGTTTCAGTGAGTGTTTGTTGCTATGATGCGTCTTTGCACAGCAGCTTCACACGTTGTAAACCAACCAATCAGCACACAGCTCAACTAAATATTCATTACCATATCATATATGGAAGAAAACCTGTCATTTCATCCTGGTGCTTTTAACCAGGCTTGCATTAGGGATCATAGAACAGCAAATATGCCATTTTCAGCTCAACCAATGTTACCTTAAGGAACAGCACCACGTACTCTATATAATCCTTCTATGACCCCTTAAAGGGACAATCTTTTATCACATAGCGATAGACTATTTGAAAGGTGACTAAACAAAGTTCGATTAGAGGAGGTAATTTGAAGCAGAGATTTTTTTGTGTGGGTTTCTGACACAGCATAGGAAAGGTTTGAAATCAAAAGGTCATATTAGTGCAGGATTTCAGTGTCAACACCTTCTAAATGATAATTTCAGTGGGAAAAATTGACTTAGTGATGTGTACAACATAAAATATAAATTACATTTAAAAATATTAAGAACTACG
Source organism: Cyprinodon diabolis (assembly GCA_030533445.1). NCBI lineage: Eukaryota > Metazoa > Chordata > Actinopteri > Cyprinodontiformes > Cyprinodontidae > Cyprinodon > Cyprinodon diabolis. The sequence goes on along the minus strand of CM060066.1, from coordinate 14,287,755 downwards.
AATCATAACCATTTTTATCCCTTTACATAATTAACGTTATTTATTGTTAACATACTTAAAGTCAACAATTGCATTTTTAATGTGTCAAGACAGAAGTGGACACTCAAAAAGATGGCAGGGAAGGGTTTAGATTTGGTTGTTAAATTTAATGATTAGACAGGTATTTTTAAAACATGATAAAACAGGGTGCTGTTTTTTTCCCCTTTTTAGGTTGCATTGAAAATGATTAATTCAACACTTTGTGGTTGTGACCTATAGAAATTTGATGAAAAGCACCAGTGACAAAGTTTTGGAAGTTTGTTTTAAACTGTTTTAATGTTTATCTCCGTGTTACCTCCATCTTCAAAAATATAACTTGCAATGTGAAAAAAAACAAAACAACAATTTATGCCTGCAGAACAACATTGTGACCAAAGGAAAAGATTCCCCTTTTTTCTTTTTAATAATAATCCTCATATTATGATTTTCAGGTATGATAACTTAAATTTCATACAATGTATCTTCACAACTGTTACTTTACCACACTTTACATATGTAAAAAATAATGCAAAAACAAATAGTCATTTACGAAAGTACACAAAAATAAACAATTAAACTACTGAATCTACCCTGTCAATATTTGAATTGAACAAATATATTTTTCATCGTAAGGCTTTCATTTTCTAGGACAACACTTCTCAAGAGTATGTAATGTATTGTAAAAATACTTTCAAGATCCCATACTGATACAAAAGTCTATTCTATCTTTTGTCCCATTATTTACCTCTTGATATGGGGCAAAATGACATATGGGAAATGTCATTAATTAAATATATTACAGCTATTGAATGTACAGCACCTACTCAGTCATTCTCTTATTACTGAAGGAATGAAGCAGTGCTGTGAGCAGTTCATTTATTACCCTGTTTCCATGACTAAATCAGAAATGCTTTGAAAAAAAATTGCTTTTCTTTCTTTGCCTGAAAGTGCAACAGCTTTTGTCCACCATCTGTAAATAAAAACCCACCGTATAGTCATTAAGTACCATCCATGCTGCATTTGCAGATACCAACTGCACCGTATGTCTTCAGCTTTGATTAATTTTTGCCTGGAGAGACGCAGCTCACTGTTAGACAGTAGCACTGCATTCCTTTATGTCAACACTTTGATAACAAAGTCATCCATGTTTTGACATTGACATCCCACTGTGCAGCTGTGTGTGCTTTGATGGAACGCATAATGATGGGCATGTGGGAAGGTTTTGAAGCGCAACAAACAATCTAAAGAATCCAGCTTTGTTTACCTAAGAAATTATTATGCAGTGTTGTATATGGTGGCTCACTTTGTAGCACTTTTGCCTTGCGTCAAGAAGGTCCCTGGTCTGATTCCCAGTTTGGTGTCTTTCTGTATGGAGTTTCCATGTTTTCCCTTTGCATACATGGGTTCTCTGTGGGTTTTCTGGCTCCGCTCCGCTGCGTTCCAGACCGCCTGCACAAAGCAAAGCCTACAGCCTCCTCTGTTCCACCCTTTCTGCTGTGCTCCGACTTTCTCAGGGCTTGAGGAGAGCATGCACTATATTAATAAATTCATAGGAGCAAAACATGCGGAAATGAACGCTTAGCTTAGTATGATATATTAAAAAAATCCCCATCAGCATCTGGCATATGTGCAGCTTCAGCCCAAATATTTATTTTTGTTATGGAGTTTTGTTACAGGGATAACTAGGATCATACAAAATTGGTTTGTATGAACTATGCTTGTTCTCTATTTCCAAACTCAGCATCTCTTCATCCATGCTTTCGATAAGAAGTTTGTTTTTAAGTTGTGAGATTTGCTCTTGGAAGTTGTTGTGACTGGATTTGATTAAACTTTTAAGCCTCTCGGTATAAACAAAACATTTTGATGGAGATAAGAAATCTGCTTCCTGATATGTTGAAGTACCAGTAATTTGTATCCAGTAATTTAAACAAAAGCCTTAGTTTTTGGGAATATATTAGAATTGTGCTTTAATTTGTAGTTACCAATCTGTCGGTATATTTTATTTTGACAAACTGTATCTTCTTGACGTAAGGCAAAAACAGTATATATATATATATATATATATATATATATATATATATATATATATATATATATATATATATATATATATATATGTTTTTTTTTTTTTTTTTTCATTTTAGAATATTTTTGTGCAAGGGGGCTACGGATAGTCTTTCATTCTTTCATCAAGGTGAGAACTGAACTACTGCATATCTAGGTGCATATAACAATTTGTTGCCTTTAAGATGTCCTTGTTGGAAACTGATCTTTTTTGCTATGAATAAAAGATTATAAACTAATGGGATATGGTTTGAACTACAATAATAATAGATAAAAACTTACTCTATTCTTAGGTTAAAAACACGTTTTTTTTAACCTCTGAATCTTATAGTTTATTTTCAAAGCAGAAGTCTATTTTGAAGTTTTCTTATAATATTATTTGCAAATTTAAACAAAAACAAATTAAATATTGTCAAACATGATTAAAGATTCTGAGTCTAATATGCTTAAACATAATCTAGACTAAGATATTTCATAAAACCTGAAATTTCAGACTTATGCTGCTTTACGATTATGACGATGTTACATAGGGTTAATAAAATTAGCTAAAGGGAAAAACAGTTTATTTGAGCAAGGACTGCAGGGAAGAATAAAACATATAAATATGATGGCAAAGGTTTGGTTAAGTATTTAAGGCAACTCATTTTTGACAACATAGCTTGAAATTATTTAATTTTATTATTTTAGTATTTTGGATGACCTTGTGTATGAATATGTCTATATATTAACACACCCTGTGTTTGCTAAATATGACTGCTAAAAGAAAAGGGTCTCTGTCACATTTATGAAATACCTTGGGGGGAAAAAGTCAAGGATTACCATTGAAAAATCTTCTTGAAGACTTTGATAAACTAAAATAGTGAAAAAAGGAATGATAAAATTTTTGTTAGTTTTACAAGAATTGTAACTTCTCATGGCCCTAGTATTGTGGACATGGAGCTTTTCTTGAGAGGAGAGTAGGTGAGCAAAGGGGGACACCTTGAACAAATACCCCGTCTTTCACAGGGCCATCTCTGCCACAAACAACCCCTGTAAGCCTTGGCACTGTTCAATGTCATCTCAGACCAACATGTACTCAAGTCAAAGAAATAGAATAAAATCTTGCAAATGGAGTAGTTACTGTAAACAGATAGAACCTAGGTTCTAGACCTTGAACCCAATGTTTTTGGTATAACAGGAAAAAATAACACCACTCAAATTCAAATTTGAATTAAAATCCAAAGTTTTAAAAGCCACAATTTCTTTCAAGCACATTGATTAAATATTAATTCAGGGAAAAAAGTAAATAAATAATTGGCTCTTTCACCAACAAGGGGGGTTAGGAAGGGATTTAAGCATGCAATACATGTGTGGAGGCCCTAGTCGCAGACACATCCTGCTGGTTCAAGTCCCAGCCCTTTGAACTTTGCCTCTTTTGCTTCCTCTCTTGATTCCAGTTCCTGTCTGCATACTTTGATTGGGTACTTTTTAAGGTACCTGGGACTATATTATTTTGAGAAAAGTGGCTTAGGGTTCAAATAAACGCCATTAGTGCCTAAAAAACTGTTTTGGATGATAAAGTGAGATAAATAACAATGAAAATGGCAACAATTAAACTATATATCAATTTGATTGCACTATATGTTAAAACAATGACTGATGTTAATTATTAATGTGACCCATTATTCAGACCCACCCTAACCAAAATAACTCAGAGTAACTTCCTGTTTACAGTATATGTATTACTAATATAACCACGTTAACTTAGAGCCGTCATGATTAGATTGCACCAAGCATTTTTAAAGTCCAGGTTGTTAAAACATGTATCAACTTATTTTAAATACTTACTAAAGTCTTTTATGAAAAACAAAACAAAAAAACATTTATTTTGGTGAGAGGTTGCTTGAAACAATTCTGCTATCTCGTCCACATAGCTATTAATTTCTTAAACTTTACACTATTTGCTGATGTCAGATGCTTAAGATCACTGCTGCCCCCAACTCATTACTATTCTGCGGAAAAATAAAATTACAATTGTGGGTCATAAGTTTCTTACATCTACTCTACACATAATTAGCTGACAATATTATTAGATATACATTATCATTTTAACTAAATATACATAGGGTCAACTAACATTAAAGATTGTGCTTTAAATAATTAATTCACACAAAAGTGGGATTTTTGAACAATGTTATTTTGAACAGTATCGCGTTTTCCTCCTGCTATAACGCATCAGATTCCCCACTTATTTAAAGGAATAGTACACCTAAAACATGATTAGCCTTCATTTTCTACTCACCCCCATGCTGAACAACACTCTGGAGTACTTTTTTGATATCTTGAATACATCTGGATATCTGGGAGGCTTCTTGCTGTCTGCTGACATTCAAATAATGGAGGTCTATGGTGCCCGAGGCAGAAAGGTCCATAAAAGTCCACAAAAAACGTGTCAATATTCCTCCATACTGCTCGTCCAATGTATTCCAAGTGTCCTGAGTTGGTAGCGTCCATAATTCACTCGAAACAAAGTCATTTAGAATGTTTTTAGAGCATAAACAGTAGTGTATAGGATTTCCTAAAAGTGCGCGCCTGCGAGTTCACGAGCCTACGGAAACTGCGGCAGACCAAGCCAGATGAAAGTGCGCATTCAGCGTCTGCTCTTGATAATGCAAGCGTAGAAGAAGAAATTTGCTGTTTACCTGTGCAAAGAAAGAAAAATGTCTGAGGACTTCAGTGTTGAGGAAGAGCATGAGTTCTTTGCCTAGCTGAATGCGCACTTTCATCTGGTTTGGTCTGCCGCGGTTTCCGTAGGCTTGTGAACTCGCAGGGGCGCGCTTTTAGGAAATCCTAAACACTACTGTTTATGCTCTAAAAACATTCTAAATGACTTCGTTTTGAGTAAATTATGGACCCTACCCACTCAGGACACTTGGAATACATTGGACGACCAGTATGGAAGAATGTTGACACGTTTTTTGTGGACTTTTATGGACCTTTCTGCCTCGGGCACCATAGACCTCCATTATTTGAATGTCAGCAGACAGTAAGAAGCCTCCCAGATCTCCAGATGCATTTGAGATATCAAAAAAGTACTCCAGAGTGTTGTTCAGCATGGGGGTGAGTAGAAAATGAAGGCTAATCATATTTTTGGTGTACTATTCCTTTAATGTATAAGAGTCATCTAGTATTCACTCTGAGCCTCTAGCTAGTTAATAATATATGCTGTCTTTGGCAGTTACAGCTGTAGCTTTCATACATGAATTGATTTTAAATGTGCAATACACTAGCTGTAACAGTGTTCTACCTCATTCATGCTTGTGTTCTGTGGCTTTGGCTGATTGGATATTACATGACTCTTGACACATTAGGCAGAGTGTGCTTGTCAAGTGCAATTAAGCACTAAAACTGTAAGTTATAGTGACAAAACAAAGGCATATAGGCTACTTTTATTTTCAAGTCACATATACATATTTAGTGCTTCATGCAAAAAAAAAAAAAAAAACATGAAAAAAAACAATAGCCTGTTTATCTATGACTGTCCACCGTATTCAAAAAGAAAACTCATCTACTCTAAAAGTTCAATATTTCATTACACCACTGTCATTTCCTAAAACTACTGTTTTCGTTAAATTCCGAAGGGAACAGGAATATAAAACATTAACACTTGCACACTACCCAAACTTACATTTCATTCTTTTGCTGCTATTTACCCTAAATAGAAATACATCATGTTTTCTATAAATTTATTTTTGATGAAATACCTCACATTTTTTGTAATTTCCCTTAGTGTTGGTATTCATTTATGCAAAGAATGATAACAAGTACAGCGGAGCTGTGGAAAATGTACACATTTATGCTCAAAATATTCTTAATTTTACAAAAATGCTACCTTGGAAATATGCATGTCATGTTTAAAGTTAAATTTGAGTTTTTATCCACATTTTAAAACTGTGACAAGACATATATCACTCATGGTTTGCTTTGAGGGCTCACATGAACCAAGTCTACTTTCATTGCAGTTATATACTTCATTAATAGCACTAATTATTAGTTACAGATCCAAAGCATAAAATTACACAAAGAAATACCAGAAAAAATAGCAAGATGTATTGGTCTCTTAAGTGTCCCATTTGGTTGATAAGGAACAGGAAGAAAATACCCCTAAGATCAACTCCTTTTCAATATTCTTTTGACAGCTGTTCCATGGTAACTGTTTTTCAGTTCCAGTCATTTTCTCGCTGATTATTGTTCTAACATGTCTTTAAAATATGTAACTAAGATTCATCATGACAGCACTTAAGATTTATTGCATCAATATTTCATAACTTCTAAATACTCAGCAGGAAAGAGCAAACTAGACTGCAAAAGAACACATCCTAGATCCTATTCAACGTCAAATTCTAGTTGAAAATCTTTATCCATGGGTTGAGGATCTGGGTTGAGAACAAGAAAACAACAAAAAGACAAGTGAGCCTCGGTGGCTCGTTATGCCGCCATGTGCCTCCATGGCGTCCCTACAACACCTGTACAGTACATGCTTCTAATGATGAGAGAGATTTTCTTTTGAGGGGTCTCCACTTCCAGACCTGGAAAAAAGTATAAGTCAGCTCTTGGAAAATCTGTGTGAAATGTAGTATTGGAGGATAGAATGAGACATGAAGTCTCATATCTGTTTGATTGGTTTAAGGTATGGGAAATAGAAAGCTTCATCCAGAGTATTGCTGCCTTTACATGCAGGAAGTAGGCCTAGACATAAGGCCATGCATTGTCATAAATCAAACGCCGTCTGGGCCCACTGCATCAGCATACAGTGTCAAAATGGGTCCGAGGACCACGTCCTTGTACCTGATGGCAGTCACAGTACCTCTGACTTGCACAACGCGGGCAGAGCAGTTGTTCACAAAAATGCCTCCCCACACCATCACTGACCCACCGCCAAACAGGTCATGCTGGAGGATGTTGCAGCCAGCATAACATTCTCCACGTCGTCTCCCGACTCTGTCACATCTGTCACTGTGCTCTGTTTGAACCTGCTCTCATCCGTGAAGAGCACGGGGCGCAAATGACAAATCTATCAATCTGGTGTTCTCTGGAAAATGCCAATCGCCTTTCAGGGCGTTGGGCTGTAAGCAAAGGCCCCATCACCCTTTTGGAGTGTGTTTCAGACAGTTTGAACAGAAACATGCTCATTAGTGATCTGCTTTAGGTCATTTTCCAGGCCTGTGGTAGTGCTCTCCCTGTTCCTCCTTGCCAAAGGAGGAGTTAGTGATCACTGCAGGGTTGGTGCCCTGCCATGGTCCCCTACATGTCTCCTGATTTAGTGGCCTGTCTGCTCCTATCTCCTCCAGCCTGGACACTATGCTGACAGACACAGCAAACCTTCTTTCTACAGCTTGCACTAATGTGCCATCCTGGATGAGCTGCATCACCTAAGCGACCTCTACAGGTTGTAGAGACTGCAGCTGCCTCTGAGGATGAGAGCCCCGACACAATGCGAGAGTGACCAAAACATCAGCCGGAGGGGATGAGAACACACACAGTCTGAGGTCACAACCTGCAGAACCACAGGTGGGATTGTCTTCCTAATCACTCCGTGCTAATTGCTTCTCATTTTCACATGTTGTCTGTTTCATTTGCATAAAAGCAGGTAAAACTGATTCACCATCATTGTTACTTTCTAACTGGACAGGCTGATTTCATAGAAGTGTGATTAACATGGGGTTACACTGTTATTAGGGTGTTTCCTTTTTTTTTTTAGCAGTGTATCTTACCCAAGATAAAACTACTTTGACAAAAGTTGCCTCAGGCTTTTTGAGCAGAACACAAAATGAAAACTTAGACAGACTTTTTCCCATTCATACAGCCATTCATGGATCTCTGAGGCTGACACTTTAACCTTTCCCATATCTATGGAAATGCCATCCTATGGGAAGCAGTCAACCAAATGTAAATCTAGTATTGCTTAATCATATAGTGATGAAGTGCCTGTGGTTCTGGTGTATTAATATTAATAGAAAGCAAATTAAATAAAAGGTTGTTGTCCTTGTTTCAAGCTATGACATCTGCTTCCCCCCCAGATTCAAAATCAAACATGGAGAACTGCCAGCTTTTATGTTTTACTAATCTGCTAAAATGCTGTAACTTACTGTTTCTATTAGGATTTTAAAAAGTATTTTCCAAGAGTCCCCTTTGTTTGTTCTATTTAAAATTTTAATTAAAACACTTAATTTTAATAAAGAATGAGATTAGCTATCCTTTACTGTGGGATTGTACATCAGATGTCTGCTCTGTCCTTTAAATCCTCGGTAAGCAGCTGCAGGCGGTTGCTGAGACTAAGCTTATACTTGGCTTTTTTTGTTAGGGGGCATTATTCTGTAAAAAAGTTTAAATGATCACTCACTGTGGACCCCCAGACATATTTACATTACACTAAAGAAGTTTGGGTCCACTGGACATAAAACTGATAAAAGTTTTATAAAAGTTTGAATTAATTCTTTGTGAGAATCCCGTCTTTCTGGACCTGCCTTTATGACAAAGCTGAAAACTGAAAAAAACAAAACTCAAGCAGCTACATCTGTTTGCCTTGACATCCCTGTTTATTAAGAGCACAGACTAACAATAACACACATTCTGTGTGTGTGTGTGTGTGTGGGGGGTGGGGGTGGGGGGGGGGGGTGGTGGTTGTAAATGTATATTTTCTGATCTAATTGCTTGTCAGGTCAAGAAATCAGAAGGAATTAAGAAGTTAAATAGTTTTGCAATAATTTTTTCTTTATTATTTTACAACAACATGCGCCATCTTAGAATGACAGAGTGAAAGGGTAAAGAGCTAGTGTTCAAAGGGTAAACATAAACTGATTATATTGATTAGATTGTAGTAGATTAAGCATAAATATTCTTTTTTTTATTGTAATGGTTAAATATAGGGTCATTCTAAAGAATATATATATATAGGATTTTTTATGATCAATATCATAATCTATAAAAGAATACAATACTGAACATAATTTACACTCTCTATTCATTAACACATAAAAAAATAATAATTATAATATCATATTTGTTAAAATTGGTTAATTGTGACCTAACAGATAAGTTCCCTTAATAGCAGGTAATGAATGTTTCTGTACTTTTTAGGATGTATATTTGCAAATTTCTATTGCTTTCCATATTCTTTGGTTGTGGAACATATCAAATTTAAAGGTATAGTTGAGGATGTTCTTTGTCCGGGTGAATCATCAAAATAAGTGTTTGTCAATCTTTCTGCTGATAAGTTTACTTAAGGTCCAACGTGCTTGTCCCCATTTTCACTTACAGGTGGTGAGTATGACATAGTGGAAAAATTGTAAATCTTACCTAAGTGCCTTTTGGAAAATAAGCTTGTATGAGGAATGAGCAACTTTTAAACAGAGCGTGTATGAGAAGAAATGGGCTCAGGCATGCTTTCCCACGCGTTTAATAGGTGTTCCCTCTCGGGAACAGGTACAGGGTTATGCATGTGCATTTTTTTTTAAGTGAAATGGGCTGATTTAGGGCTCTTTTAGAAAATTTGCGAAAATTCTCCATTATGTATTGAAGTGTCCCGTACATGCACAGAAGAATTTTTTGGGGGGTGGATTTTGAACAAAAAGCAAAGCATGCTCTTCCAGAGGGTTAAATATGCAGTTTCAAAGTACATTGGCTCTTTTAAAGTGATTATAACAACGACATACAATTTAACCCTAATTGAGAGTGGGACCAAATGCACAGATCGGTGTTAAATTTAACTCATAAAGTGTTAACTTTGCAACATGTAGTGTATGTCAGATCACTGGTGAAGATTCTCAGTCATCGAGGTCATAGTCATAGTTAAAAAACAGAATTAAAAACAATCCATGGGACTCTGTTAAGGAGAGTGGAGGATCCCACCTATTCAGCCAGGCCAACAATTCCCTTCAATGACCGGGTATGGGGCATTGCGGGCTAACAAAAGAAGCCAAACTACCCCCATTTCAAAGGGGTAGACCCCTTCGTCCGTTTCAATTTGCATGTTTTCAAACCAAAAATGAGGCTTTGTTAGGCTACTGTGTAAAACATCTATCTCAACGCTATTCCTTTCAAATAAAAAAATCTTGGATGGGAAGCGAAACATCTTAAAACTTGGAAACAGAGTCCAGTTGATTGTTTTCTTTTCTTTTATTTTTTTTTGAATGTATGTCAGATCAGATTTGCTTTACAAAAAGGGTTTCAATCTTTTCGACATCTCGTACAGGAAACAAGTTCAGTAACCTGTTTGTTTGTTATATTGATTCACTGTTGTCACTGTGCGAACTGTCATTTTACCGCTTTTCAATTTTGTACCTTTGCAGTTTTTATCATTCCTGACCTGTGCCAAATTCTTCCAACTAAAACAGGAAGTCTTGTACCAATCATTTGACAAATATTTTCCAGCAGTGAGAGAATAACACATCACTCTAACATCCTCTTTGTTCCAACTTTACTTTTGCTGTGTTTTCAAAATATCATATGGAATTAATTCTTATGCATAAAAAAAATCACAAAAAGAGAGATTTAAGTCTATTGCCTGAGTAAGGGTTTGACAATGCTTCAAAATGAAAGAAATGTATTATTTAATTTCAGTACACATGTACTAAGTGTCAGGTAATGTGTTATGATCAGGGATGAATTGTTCCATATTCAATCAGAATCACATTATATGATTCAATTAGAATTGATTACATTATACTGTATTTGAATTTGTACAACATTGGATCAATGTAATTTAATAGAAATTACACCTGTTTGACTAAAGCACCTTTGGGGGACATTGTTTTATGAAATAGTGCTGTTTGGTTTTAACCTAATTACATTTCATTAAAGACAATTACACCTGTCTGTAAATAAATGACATTCCTATTTAGACAGCTAGGTAATATTATCATCATATTCTAAAAACCTTGCCTATCATGTTGATTAATATGAAGAACTTTAAAGCCAAAATCCTCTCTCTGCATGGATAAAAGAAAAATAAATTGTTTTATGACAAATCCCTGTCCCGCCCTATACCACATGCTACAGGAAAAGGATTACTTACTATATATTTTGCAGATCATCTTGGAGATGACAGTTTTGTTCCTCTGTGTCACTGGCTGTGAGCTGAGGGCAGTAAAATCACTATACACCTGAAATGAAATTGGACAAACAGAGTGAAACTAATCTGACAAGGGACGAAAAGTGGACCAGCGGGATGGATGAGAAAGGATGAACGGTACTAAAGTCCTTGTTTGTTATGTGAACTGAAATCACAGGTGGATTTTGAACCCAAAGAAAAAAAAATATGTTATATCCTTTCCAACAGCTTCCTACAGGGCATTGTTAGAAAGTCCTGATTGTACAGTTTCTGTCACCGGAATGTTGTCAAGGTGCACCGCGTCTTTATTTTTCTGGTATGTGCTGAAAATCAAGCAACAAAATATGAGACCAGAAATGTGAAACAGAGATGGAGCCAATAAAATCAGACAGGCATTGACTCAATGGAGCGGATGAAGAGCATGTTGCAGGAAAATTCAGAAAAAAAAAAAGGGAGAGAATCTCACAAATTTCAACAAGTAATCTGTGCATATTGATTATTTCTTTTTCAGTAATATACAGCTTTTTTCATTATTCACTTTTTAACATCCTCTTTTTTGGCATTCTGCAGGTGATAACTGAGTTAATATGCAATATTTCTCCAATAACATTAATATAATCTACTTCTATACATTTTAGAAGGTATTATTTCTATAAATACCCTTCTAATAGGCAAGTGGGACAGACCTCACCAAATAGAGAGGTGGTGTCTTACAGATTTACTCTGTGCTTCTTTTGTGCTTCCAACTGGTATCAGAATGATTTCTATATAGAGAAAGACTCGGTACAGAGTGAGTAGGAAGAAACTTTTTAAATTGTAGTTTTCCATTTATTTAGGGAATATAATAGCTAATACACCATCACCCAAACCCTTAAAAAAATAATAATAATTGAACAAAATGCCTTAGTTTAGTTTCTCACAATCAGATTTTAGTTCCACCAGACGTTGCTGTCAACTTCACGATGTCAGATCTTCATACCTTGTTTAATACACATAGGGCCGGATTTATCAAGATCCAATTTTGCGTGCAGTAATTTGCGCTCGCAAACTGGAATTTTGCGCGAGGGGCTGAACCATGGTTTGCGGGTGATTTAACAAGAGCGATTGCGTAACTGGTGGCAGGTGCAAAACTGTTGGAGACGCCCTATTTAAATGATGGTTTTGCGCGTTTTGTGGTTTGCGGCAAAGTAGTTTGTAGTTTGTACAAACTAGTGCATTAAGAAAATTAAATCTTACAGTGACCTTTGGCAACCTTTATTCCCCAAGGTGGTATGTGGCTGAATTTCTACTTCACTGCAGTAAAAAAAAAAAAAAAAAAGTGTTTTGTATTGGCCTGTAGAAAAATGCACATACCAAATGGCTCACAAGAAGTTACTGTGGATAAGATGACGCATCCCCGCAGCATTGGCATGTTGCTCCACAGGCGCAGGGGGGAGGTCTGGTTTCTCCGTTAGGGCGTCAGGGCGACAGGGCGACATGGCATTAGAAACGTCAGACAGCACTTCTGAAAAACTAGATTGGGAGATCCAATGTTGCAAGGAGTTTTGTGATAGCTGGTATTGCGCGGGTCCTCCTTGTGGCTGGCTCCAAATCCATTCGGAGTTCCCCCAACAGCTCCAAAATGTCAATGCTGGATAAACGATATGTTTTGATGATTGTTTCCTCGTTCATTCCAAAAATATTCACACGAAATGAAAAAATGCGTTCTCTGCGTCTCCTTGCTTCATTTCGATGTCTCCTTCTTGCGACAATAACCGCTGCCATGTGTGCGCAATTACGCATACAGACCATTTGCACCTTCTTTTGAAACGTGTTAAATATAGAGTCAGATACCGTTAGCAAAATTGCTTTCAGGTTTGATAAATCACTTTGCGAGTGCTAAATTAATATATTTACATGTTCTCCTCCCACAGGACGCACTTTTGCGTGTAAACGCCCCATATTGCATATTCATTGCAGAAAAAGTACTAAATGGATAAGAGGCGCTATTTAGCACGTTTTAAAGACCAAATCCTTTTAGCACGCTGTTGATAGATCAGTTTGTACATTTTTTAGCGTGCGCAGTGAAATAGCTCACGTTTTTATACACGCAAACCTTTGATAGATCCGGCCCTGAGACTCTCTGATGTTGCAGCTTATTCTGTGCTTCTCTATGTTGGCCTGTGTGCTGCACGTAAATAACAAACCAAAAAAATAGTGATGTTTTTTGTTTGTTGGTTTCTCATAATATGATTTGTCGGGACAGCATCACAATTAAACCTCAGCAGTGTCCTGAAAAAAATTCTGAGATGATAATTAAGCTGCGTTTACAAAGTGTCTAAAAAAGTCTTCTGGATATCCCTGTGAAAATATTGTAGTTAGTTACTGATTAACTATAATGTATTTTATTATGCTAAAAAGTAGAACCCACCCTTTGTTTCTGTGCTGTTTAGTCATAATGCACTACTCAGTAATCATATATTTTGGGAAGTTTTACTTTTAAAGGTTTTAATCACATGTAATTTGATTTTTAATCATTGGAGTTTGATATTTCTTCCAGCTATAACTGGCTATCAACTTTTTGATTGCCCTCCTGTTAATAATCTTGTCATTATAGGAAGAAAAATGTCCTCACCATCAGCTTTGATATAAAGCTTAAAGAGATGTCCAGCAGCTGCTGTTTTGTAATATTATGAGAATTAATAAGTGCTAATTATTAAGCAGATTATTCCCTGGCTAGAGTGGAAGCTACACTGCATCATCAGATTTATTTAAATAAAACTAAAAATCCCAAAGGAGCAAACATTTACTGGTTTAAAAAGGACAAAGACAAACTAGTAGAAAAAAACTCCTCCGGGCAAAAAGAGGAAGCTATTATTTAAAACCAATGTAGTCGAAAATCACAAGAGCTTCATCTGGACATTTTTGGGGCCTCCCTCCAGATTTTCATTACAGCCTCTCTACCCTCTAAAGGCTTCCCTGGTAAAATTTGACAGCTTCAGGCGAAAGTAAAATACTTTGGACAATTTAGTTTCTGCACTTCATTTGCCGTTAAAACCACTGAGCCAATAATAATATAAGATCCTCCGTGATTTATAAACCGCTCTTATTCCTTTTATATAAATACAGTCATTGGTAAAACAAAATATGCTCCCGTTAAAATTCAAAGATTGATGTATTTTGTAGTTTCTTCTGCTGTTCTCTGTGTTTCCCTGTGATGGATGGATGGATTTTAAATCATAGTTAAGTTCCTACAAATGAGGAGCAGAAACTTGTAACTCAAATATATATTTCACAATGACAGCAGCTACTGAACATTTAAGCGGATCAGAATGCTTTATATTGACAATTTAAAACTACAAACAAATTCAGAGAATAATTTCAATTTAACAAACTTACAATAAGACTGAATTAGATCAAGCTAAAACTAAGAGACACAACAACAGAAAGGAACTTGAAGATTTCTAACTGGACTTAAAAGCAAGAGGGGAAAAAACTATACAAGCAGCAGTAGAGAATATATAGAATAGAATATTTTTTATGACTCTTGTATGAGTATAGACCTTCCTGACGAAAGAAAGATAAGATTTCATTAATCAGATCATTCAGGCTTACTGTATTAACAGCTACTGACCACAAACAGAGTTAAAACAGTTTTTCCTTCTTTCTTTCTGTAAGCCTAATATTGACAGTATTACCTTCAACGCTTACTTTTAATTTAATGTTTGCTCTGATATCTGTTTTAGATCATTGGGATGCAATTCAGCTGCAGCCAAAATGTGCCCAGCTGGATATCTCTATAGAACATGTGACATGGTTTACCACCAAGATTTTAAAAAAACCTCTGACAGTGAGATACTATTAATAAAACCACAAATTGTGTGGTCATCTAAAATCCTGTATCATATATTGGAGGAAATGCATTTTAACTATTTAGTAAGATTTATGTTGATCAGATGGTTTTAAACAAGCATTATATTATTCCATGCTTCAGGACAATGTACAGTAATAACAGTAGTGCTGCAAAAGGACCAGATAAATACCCTTTTCCATGTGGTTAGTCTTTTAAATTATTTTTCTAAAGGAAGATCAACTTAAAATCTGGGGATCAAAATTCTGCACTTCATTAGTTGTCAAAACTCAAAGGAAAAAGTAGTTTTGATACAATCTGAGAGTCATGAATCCACTTTCTTCCATTGGGGTATATCCAAAGTTATCTATTCGGTTTATAAGTGTTTGCATGTAGGTGAGATGAGCTGTATGGATGTGACTGTAATACAAATTAATTTGTCTGGGCACTTTAACTGAAAAAGGTGCTTTGTTTATTAATTCCATGCGATGTTTTTGATTATCGTTATTTTTCTTGGTAATATTTATGACATCGAGTTGAAATTGCACTTATGCAGGAAAACTGGCGGACAGATCCAGCAGAGGTTGGCTAATCTTGTGATTAAATTGTTTATACTAAAGTGCCGGAATGTGTAGGAAGATGATTTAAGAGCATTGTTTCTCTATGGCTTCATGTCTGACGTTGTCATTTCAACAAAAGACTGATTGACATGGCTATTAAAAATTGATTTTATTTAATAGCGTCACAAATGTATACTTTTTTATGGATGAAAAAAAAAAAAGATAAATAGCATATGTTGTGATTGGGAGAGGTTACTGCTGTTTATTGGTATAACTACACT
The DNA here is from genome assembly GCA_030533445.1 of Cyprinodon diabolis. Classification (NCBI taxonomy): domain Eukaryota; kingdom Metazoa; phylum Chordata; class Actinopteri; order Cyprinodontiformes; family Cyprinodontidae; genus Cyprinodon; species Cyprinodon diabolis. The sequence goes on along the minus strand of CM060066.1, from coordinate 14,271,912 downwards.
AAAACAGAATAACCTTAAGTAAAGGGATTTGTGAGGATTATTTTAAATTTAGAAGCAACAAATGATACCACAGCAACATACAAATTGGGTCTTGGTGACAGCAGCTGTCATTGGGCTATCGCAGGCTCATCAAATGTGAGGAATTTGCTGAAAGCTGAGCGCTGCACCACAACACTAATGACAAAGTCCACAGAGGAAGAGATGGCAGTTCAACACGTCTGAAACAACAACCGACAAATTCAAATAACAAGCTTGTTCCTGCTTGCATATGAGGGAAAACCCTTGGAATACAAGCATTAAGTGTTGAAATGCTCAATGGCTTGAAGACTTAACATAGAGATACTTGCAAATATATAATGCTTTAGTTCAGATTAATATCTGAATTTTAGTTTTCATTTATTAGAAATACAAAATACTTTATAATGCCACTAAATTATTACCTCTTTTTCTTTCTATTCCTTCTGGTATCATTTCATTTACATTAAGACAAGTTACAGGTATTTCTTAGAGAAACAAAAGGTTATAATGCAGAATATTCCATCTTTGTTATCAGAACTGTAGTATGAGCATCTTCAAACTTTACATATATCCATAAACATTCCTGCACACTAAATCTGTTTTCCAAATGCTAAACAAAGTTGCAGTTATTTTTACTACAGTAATCCTGTTTTTTTCACAAAATATGTCAAAGTTTAGATTTTTATATCAAACTGAATAATGCAGCATGGTGCAGAAGGTTGTGTGTATCTTCTTTAATATTACCCAATAAACCTTTCAGGGTCTCAGTAGGTGTATTCTCTCCCAGATGTTCTTATTTATGCACATCCCATCAACCATTCCGTCCCTCCCTCCATGAACGTTTATATGACTCCCTTTTTTTATGACGCCATCCACTGTCTTAATTTAATAAGTAGAAAGGGGAGGAGGTTAATTGTCATTGCCACATTTTGTACTGACAGATAAAAAGGACAGTCAGAGACCTGATCCAACTGATATGCTTCTTTATTAACAGCAGGATATGAAAAGTTGCTGTGTGTAAATATTTTTCAAATGGTAGCTTACATGTCTGACAACAAATATTCAGGTAGGAGTGCTTTACAACTTCAAAGCACTACGGTCTTGAATTACTTTGAGTTCGGCAGAAGAGATTCCTGCTTTCTATGATTGCCACCTTAAGGACAGGAACACATTTCTCAGTTTTTGCAACGTTTGCAACAAGCTTAAGTTTATCAATAGATTTACATTTTTAGCATTATACTGAATTAACCACAACAACTCATTGAAAAAAGGCAGATGAGCTGCATAATATTGTACAGTCTTGCTGTTTTGTTTTTTCTAGAATAGAGGGAACACTGTTTAACTCTTTAATGAGTGGTTAATTGCAAAGTATACCTATCTATATTGTGTTTTTGTGAAATAACTTAAACTTTATTTTTAGCCTCACACCCATTTTATAGCCATTTAAAGCTTCCCAATATGCAAAGATCTTAATATTACAAAACATCTCCTTTGCTTTATTGTTTTGTTTTTTCAAACAATGATTACATGTTTTTTTTTTTTTTTTTTTCTGATAGAAGTGCTGTAACTAGTAACTATGGCTAGATACTATTTATTCAATATTCCCAACACTAGTAACATAATATTGAGCTTCTAAATAGCAAACCCATCACTTGTATATTCTGTATAAATAATAAACAATATGTAAAAATATCCGATAATGAGCAGAAATAAACTACAGATAATTATCAACTCTGGTTAAAATGTTTTAACCTTAAGAAAGATTTCAACTGCCCTTATTTGACCACTGAGTTGATAATTTTAGGTGTTTTCTACTCTTTCTGCCTTGGAGAGTAAAAAACTGTATCCCGCCTCTCACCCGTAGACAGCTAGAGATAGGCACCAGCGACCCTTGTGACCCCATTTGGGATTAAGCGTGTCAGAAAATGGAACTCAGAATGCATAAAAATTACAACGGTAAAATGTTTACCTAGAAATGTTACACATCATTGGAAACTTACACTCTCCACAATTCAACCACAAAGTTCATTTTATAGAAACATCGAGGACCAAAGCACAATTAACTATATATATATATATATATATATATATATATATATATATATATATATATATATATATATATATAGTTAATTCAGGTTTACTAGTGGTTCCTAGAATTTCTAAAAGTAGAATGGGAGGCAGATCTTTTAGTTATCAGGCTCCTCTCCTGTGGAACCAACTACCAGTTTTAGTCCGTGAGGCAGACACTCTGTCTACTTTTAAGGCTAGGCTTAAAACTTTCCTTTTTGATAAAGCTTATAGTTAGGGTGGCTCAGGTTATCCTGAGCTCTCTCTCTATAGTTATGCTGCTATAGGCTTAGACTTTTGGAGGACATAGGGACCCCCATTTCATCATTCTGCTTCATTCTCTCTCTGTTCTCCTATTCTGCAGAATCTGTTTGTTCAATCTCTAACATTCTGCTCTCTCTGCTTTTCCTCAGAGTAGCTTTGCCTCGTCTGTTCCTGTTTGGCTGTGACGTCATCCAGGAAAGAAACATCAGCTGTGCTGCTTCCATCAACACCCTTGTTTGTAGATGTTGGAGATCGGCCTGTCTTCCAGTGTGGTCCTGTTTCTCTGGCCGTGGCTGGGTGGATGTGCTCTCTTCGTCCTCTGGCATGGGAGCTGCCTTGGAGCTCGTCTGCCTGGCTGTGTGTTTCCTGGACGGGGCCGCCTTTTACAGCTGCTTTTTGTATCTCTGCTTCTGTCTCCTTGAACCCCAGTCGGCCTTGGCAGATGGCCGCTCACACTGAGCCTGGTTCTGCTGGAGGTTTCTTCCTGTTAAAAGGGAGTTTTTCCTCTCCACTGTCGCTACAAGCATGCTTAGTGTGAGGGATTGTATTTGAGTCAATGAGTCAATGCAATCAACTGGTTTTCCTTAGATAGAAAACTTTGTATCAATTTGACTGTATGATCTGGTTGAACTGTAAAGTGCCTTGAGATGACATGTGTTGTGAATTTGGCGCTATATAAATAAACTGAAATGAATTGAATTGAAAATATATATATATATATATATATATATATATATATATATATATATATATATATATATATATATATATATATATATATATATATATAAAAAACAATTAACACAGATATAACATTATTTAAAAATGTAAACATTACAAACCAGCCACAACAACATACCTTTGAAGGCATCCAGAAGCAGTTTTTTAAATCCAATCTTCAATTGCTTAAACTCCATTCGTCCATAAGGGTCCACAGATTAAAAGTAATCCAGCATATGTGTAATACAAATATTTCATGATGAGAAAATCTGTGACTCTGCACTTTTTGGTTCTGTTTAAGTTTTCTTTTTGAGTTTTGAGTTATACTTTTTATTCTTGTCTTTCTGTGTTTTCTTTATGAAAGTCTACATAGCACCATTTTAAAAAGTAAATATATCATTACTGTCAGAAAACATGTGTGTTAATTTGTTTTGAAAGGTAGTTCTAACAGAGTGACAGTATTTGACAACTTGAGAATGAAACTGGGCTTTTAAGTCCGTCATATTTTCTTTTTGGCCATCACAGAGAGTGAAGGTAAAGCGGTAATTCGGTCTCTGATAGGTGCATACATTTGGAACTGGAATGTAGTATTGCTTCAGGTTTTATCCTCCAGACAGACGCAAATTTGAAGATCTGGATATTTCCCCTTTTGATGTCTGACAGTTGTTTGTTCTGTCCCTTTACTGTCTGGAAGGACTGGTCTTAATTTATGTAAAGTCTTGATTTGTGGTCAGGGCTTTAACCCCATTTATATTAAATGTAGGTTTTATAAAAATAGCCACTTAAATGTCTAAAAAAAGAATTAATAAATAAGATTTACCATCAATTAAATCTATATTCTTTCTATTTTTTACTCAGGTTACAAGGACTTAATGTTTACCCAGGCGTGCACTTGATTAAAGACACAAATACTCCCAGGACAGGTTACCTGTCATCTGTTGCAACTAATCCGAAGGAACAGAAAATCCTTCACCGTCCAACTCACACCTATGGAAGTAATTTCCTCTCTCATACCTGGCTTGCATGTTTGCAGCCAACCAGAAGCTAAAAATGTGCCAAGAATTATTGTGAACATGCAAAGAATGATCTATTTGAACAGACCTACAGTCTCAGTTGTTTCCCAAAACAAAGTATTTGAATATAAATTCATAAATAAAGCAACAGAAGCATTAAATCTATGAGTTCCTAAATAACAGTTTTTATGTGAAGTCTGTAGGCGTTTGCTCTGCTGCTTTGGAACAGATGGCAGCTGTAACATGTAAATTAGGTAAGCGTCACTGAATTACTTCCCTAAAAGGATAGAGGATATTTTACATCACCTGTTGATGGGCTAATCCACAGTCATACAATCTGTAGGAGCAGTAATGATAACAAAAGGTGCTGCCCCTGCTCTCTGTCTGAGCAGATTTTCTTCACGCCTCACTGCTATCATCCTGTCTCTGCTCTGTTAGCAACCAGTTATGACGAGAGCTTAGCAGCTACTGATTCAGGGAGAGGTTAGCAGCTTTACAGCTGGTCCCATTTCTTCCTCCCACTTCACCGTTTAAACATTCAAGACTCATGGAGCTCATTTGTAGTACTCTCCACAGAATATAGTAGCATATAGCCATAACATGACAGCTTTAGGTTTATAATAATTTAAGTAGATGGAAACTACTACTGTCTAAATTGAATTTTCTAGAGCATTTTAAGCATTTTAAGAGTAGATGCATGTTATAAATAAACTAAAATACATGTGCAAAGGGTTTATACAGTCAATATGCTTACATATTTAATTTAAAACATCATGATATTGATAACAATTTAAAAAAGAATAAAAAGCAGCATTTGGCAAAAGCTTTTTGCCTTTAAAAAAAAAAAATCTAATAATCCTAATAAATTTGTTTTGAATGTTATCTGTTTGAACATCACTATTTCTTTCTGTTTTTTTTTTTGCTTGTATGGTTTAAAGTATTCTACACAGGGTATTAGGAAAAACTGAGGCATCATGGTCACTATTTAATTAAAAAAAAAAAAAAAACATTTGGACTGTAGTTTCTCTCTCCCACCAGTTGTTAAATACTACTAGTTGGTCCTACACTTTTAACTGCTTGCAACTTTATTAAAAATTTATCTCAGATTATTTGAGGAATAGTTACAAATTTTGCTTTTTTTAATAAATCAAATATTACGTCACCTGTTTTCTTTTTTATTTATACCATATTGTAGTGAAGCCATACTTTTTTTATGAAGGATATTGTAAAAAGAGGTAGAGTGGTCTTGACATCACTATAGTTGGATATATTTTGTGTGGAGAATGGAGAGAGAGAGCTTACAACATTTGTTTGTGTTTTGTCACTTTTAGGACTATTTAATTCGACCATGTTAAGAATAGAAAATAAACCAAATTCATTCCTCAAACAAAATCAAAACAGTTTTACTGCAGTTAACATATTTGAAAGAGAGTGAGAAGAAGTTTGTTTTGCTCTAAGATTTAGATTGGTGGAACTTATGTAACATTAATACCAAATGAGGTCTGAGCTCTGCACAGCAATTCTCTGAGATTTACAGAGGAAACATGAAACTTCAGCTGCAACATAAAAGCTAGCTTGATTATGTATTCATTAAATAATAATGTGTCATTTGTTTTATTTTGATGTTTTGATTATTTAACCACTTTCCACAGTGGAATATGTAAAAGCTACGACTGTTTCAAATTTAGGAAACACACAGACTAGTGTTTCAGTACAAACATTAACAGCCTGATCACAAATACTGTAAAAAAAAATGTAGAAGAAGTACCCATCATCTGTTCTTTCATGTATAATTTAAATCCATGATTTCAAGGAGATTGTGGTTTATTTCAATTCAATATGCAAATCACTGCAGTTGAATGTTATTTCTTCAAAAGTTAAAAAGGGTTGGCGAAAATGAAAATTAAAATGGGGAGGAGAATAGCTTGGGAACTGGTACACCAAAGTATTCAACTTGCCCTTTTTAATGTATTTGGTTCAATAGTTTCAATAGTTCAATAGTTATTTAGTTGTTTCATATATTTTCACATATTCACATATTTTTGTTAATGGGTGGAATAAAATCCCATTAATAACGATTAAAAATACTGTACAGTCATCCAAGTATTTCTGCAAATACACAAGGTTCCTCTTATCTGCAGAAATACTTAGAGGGCTCTCATAGTCAGACATGGGCAACAATGGAACACAAGACAGCAGCAGGTCAGACTCTATTAGCACAATGGCAGAAGACCTGGAGCTGCTGGGGGAGAATATATATCTCAATGTTAGCCTGGAAAATAAACCGGACTGCAGTCTGCAATAGGAATGTCCAAATTTAAAAACAATAACAGAAATTGGTCCCATATCAGCCAAGAGTTGAATATATTGGCCTATATGTAAAACCTCTGATATAAATAAGCAGATGGAAACACTAACTTCTTTTCAAAGTGTAACCTATAACACATTAGTCAGTTGTTCTCATAACCAGTGGTACCTAGTGCTGAAAGCTGAAGTATCAGTACACAACATATTTGAAAATGGTGTATTGCAACATCCCTTGTTAGAAGGGACAGAGCAGATTTTACCTCTTAAGGAAGTTTAGATCCTTCAGTGTAAGATGCTGATGTGGAGAGCGGGATCCCTTCCACCATCATCTGCTGGAGTAACAGCATCAGAGCAAATGACTTGAGGAAGCTCAAAAATGGTTGAGTCTATTCTGGAAATCCAACAGATGCTCTAGAGATGATTGTACAAAGAAATATTCTTTATAAAATAAAGAAAATGATGAGGAATCTTGAACATCCTCTTTATGAGACTGTCATACATCAAGAGTGCGTCTTCAGTAACAGCCTTTTTTTTAGATCCGGCTCAGATTGAGACAAATTGATACCGGAAATCTTTCATGCCTACAGCCATAACCATCTACAACAGCTCTCTGTAGAACCCTGAAAATAGGAGCTACAATTTAATCCCCCTTTGGGATTAATAAAGTAATTTCCAATGGAATTATATTGATGTCGCTGTTGATGCTGTTATATCAACAAATTGGACTCCAGTTGGACAGATTCCTGTGTTTTATTGTTTCTGCTATGTCATATTGTTATCAATATAAATAGGCATAGTGGTACAGTTTTGGAAAAGCAAGGAGTAGTAATGACAGATACGTGCATTTAAACGTAGTGAGCAAAAGTAAGAAGTCCTTGGAAAAATAAACATTCAAGTAAATTAGACCTACTGATATCAAGACAATGTATATGAATGGTTACTATGTATTTATGCTTAGTTACTTGACTGGTTTTGAAGTTTGAATAAAATAAATTATAGTAATGATTCTAATTATGAATAGTGTTCATGACCGGCCACTCTATGATTACTCAAAAACACAAAAACTAAAGAAAAGGTAGTCTTCATTTTAATTCCTATGAATCTGAACAAATAGAGGACAACCGTTAGCTGGATGGTTATTAGAAGGGACTTTTCATACTGATAATCTCATCATTGACTCTGTAAATGTACAGACATAACAAACAACAGAATCCAAATATGTTTGTCTTCCTGTGTTTTTTTTAAACAACAATATGGAAGCACACATACAAAAAAAAGCATAGGGAATCACACACACACACCATCTGTGTTCAGCCCCTAACCAGCTCTTAAGTAGTTGTGTCTTTCTAGGAACACAACCCATTAGTTTCCAGAGAAACACAGCTTGAGTTTGTAAAGATGTGTGTGTGTATGTGTGGTTGTGCAGGATCATGAGCATGGAAGCACATTAGCACTGTATTACAGCATTAATGGCAATGCGTTAAGGCCATAAAGGCTTCTCGGCTGCAAACCCAACCATCACATGTGCCAGGCACTGTTGGAAACCCTGTTTGGTTCTGGAAAACACGAACAGGCCATTAGGGAATTGCAAAACTCAAAGATGGACAGCAAACCTAAAGTAAAAAAAAATAAAAGAAAACATGCCCCCAAGGCTCAGTTCATTATTTCAGACACATCCATATCAATAGAAGGTGGGAAGCTAGCAATATAAATGTCAGAAAGAGAAATATATATATGATTAAGCCTAATAAAGAATGAACCTTTGGGTTAAAGTGTAAGATGGAGAAGTGCAAAATCTCACAAAAAAAAAGGAAAAAATGTTGATGTAATTTTTTTTAAACCGATATTAAAAAAAACAAACAAAATAAATGTTAATTGTATTTCTTGCTTCAGTTTAAGAAGAAAATGTGTTCAACCTCTAAAAAAAGCAGCAAAACGAATGTATGAACAACTTTAACCTGCAACATAGTGAGTATATATATTACAGAAATAAAAAAAACAGAAGTTATTGTAGCAGTTTCAGTAATTCCCTCATTCGTTTTTATTTTCATTCACATCTCTGCCTGTTGTTCAAGATTTGCTAACAAAACAATTAAAACACATTTTTATAATTTTTATCTTTTAAACAATATAAATCTGTTAAATACAAATCTGATAACGGGTTATCATAAAGGTTAAAAGCCAAAGAAACAAAAACAAATTCTTTAACGCTTCAATTTTTTTTTCTAAACAAAACAGCATTTTTTTTTTTTACTAATTCTTGTTTTTGATGATGTTAAAAGGGCATAACAACTTTTATTAGTTTTTGATGTAAGCATTTGAAATAAACAGCTGAGGTGTGGCAGATATAGCTGATTGCCATTCAAGTGATGCATTTGCTTGTCAAAACTATTTACTGCTTCTTTCCTTTACACTGCTCTATTATTTATAAGTTTATACTCAAAGGGTTGCTGTATACCTACATTGCTCAAGCGTCACACAGAGCTGTGATGGAGTATGTGTCTGTGGCCCCCCTCCTTTGGCTCTAAGATCTCTTTAATCACAAATACATGTGAAGGACAGTTTGTCATATTTTCCTCTATTTCCTTCTTTGATTACATTCCAGCTTTTCCCTTCACTTCTCTCTTTCTTTGTCTGACAGGTCTGATATGACAAGTTTAATCAACCGGAGCAGTGTGTGTGTGTTTGTCTGTGTTTAGCACTGCATTGTGGGAACATGTGTGTACATTAAAAGAGTGAGACCTTTTAGGAAGATGTGTTAGCTTAATAATCTTCATGTTTTATGCTTTTCTATTGAGGTGGGTCACATGTCCCTGTATCGGCAAGGAAGTACACAAAGCTAAAAAAATCTATAAAGCTTATTTTGGGTCATAGAAAGCATATTATATAAATTTTTGCAACCACAATTGGTGTTTGAACTTCACCAATCAGATTTGACCAGCAATGAATCATGGGTAATTGTTGAATGTTTTTTTAGCTGAGAATAAAGACCAACTAATAATTCTAACACATAGCCTCTCCAACCGTCAAATCTGTCTGTGTGCGTGACCACGCCCCCCATGCAGAGGCTCTGCAACCGTCGTTGCGCACCTCAAAAAAAATCCTGACTGCACGTCAGACGGTCGCAAACCCACGCAGACCTCAAGCGGAAGTGCGCGGACAAAAAGCACCTGTGATTGGTCCTTAGTATGCCTTTCCGGATGCCTGTGTAGGAGTGGATAACCACAACGAAAGGTTGATCGAGGAGGTTCGGAAGTACAACCACTTTTACGATGCCTCAGACATGTTGTTTTGGAAAATAAACACTCCCGCCACTGCCGCCGAAGGAGTTCTCGTGACCATCTGCCGAAGTTCTTGCGAGTTCTCGAATAGGCTCCCTCTTGCGCTTTGGCGGGAAACTGTTGTGCGTCCCTGGAAAATCCAGACCGACGTTGCAGAAGCATACCAGCAAAACTCGTTCGCGACCAGACGCAAGCGACATTTGATGTGTGCAGTTGCAGAAGTATAATTCACCCTTTAAGCTTCAACATTTGCTTTTTTGGTCAAGAGATCCTTGTTTTTTTCTTTTCTAAGACTTGAGACTTTCTTAGCATTTGACAAAATCAGACACTGCACACAATTTAAACAAAGTCAGAGCAATAAATGTCGAAACAATTCTGCAGTGTGGCTATAATAAAACATTATTAAATTCATGAATTGTCTGCACTAATAAAAACTCATTGGGAGTCAATAGATGGTCAACAGTTCTACATTTTAAACTATGCAGTATTGTACAACATCTAAATCTTAAATATTTCAAAGGACTTGACACAATTGGAACAATTATTAACCTTCAGCTCTTTGAAAGATTTTGACTTTGATATCTAACTGTAAGACAGGAAACAACCTATAAGAGTTGAAATGTGACATAAAGCTTATTGGAGGAATGAGTAATCATCGCATTGAGGATAAAATAGAAACTGTCAGATAAATACAAACAAAGATGAGAGACTTACAATGTAACATTAAATTGTGAAATGTCAAGCAGAAAAAAGGGCTAGAGCTGTGAAAGCTGTAGATGTATCTTGGGTAAAGAACTGAAAACATATCAGCCTTTCCAGAAAAGGTTGAGCGCACAGAGACAGCAAACAAATAGGAATCATAGCAATTGTTCTGTTTGTTAGGACAAATGAACAACAACATTTCAAGCAGGAGTAACTAAAAAAAAAAAAAAAAAAGAATCTGTTTTAGAACTTTAAGTCTAAGGTTCACAGTTTCATCCAAACCAGGGGTTGCAAAAGTTTATAATTTTTTTCTCTGCAGGTAATTTTTTATTTTTAGCTCTTATCAATAAAAAGGTTAAAATTGCTTACTAAAAAGTTATACAGACAGATGGTTTAATGCCTGTTTCCTTATTTTAGAATTCTATTATGACTATGAAGCAACACGATGTAAAAACAATCTCTCCAAAGTACCACTTAAATAAAGTCCCCTTTAAATAATTATTGTTTGCTCAAGTGTATTTCAGTGTCATGATCAAAGAAGTAGTGCTGTGCACTGTGGCACTGCTTGTGAATCATTACCCAAATTGGGTAGAAAATATCCCTCCACAGTCTTTGAATTAGTGATTAAAGCCAGCCTTTTAAAAGAGTGAAAAAATTAGAAAGAAAACATTTCACCTCATTCTGGAAGTGTAGGACGACTCCGACATTAGCAAAACAGACTAAGGACGAGAAGGAATATATCAGAGGTATTCACAGGTAGTTTTTTACAAGTCAAATCTAAAGCTTTGCACAACCAGTCCAGTCTCTAATGACTGAAACCAACATTGTCATATCTAAAATCCCATCTATTTTGCTTGTTGCAATGTATTTCTGTATAATGAATACAAGTAATTATCTACAAAACTGCATGACCAGTAAAAATCCTAATATTTATAACACATTTAAACATGACTGCTGTAAATGACTTATAAATGACAAATATGTTGCAGGAAAACCTGTAGAAATAGTCATCTACACAGCCTTCCACTATCTATATGTGCTTTTATGTGTATGATTGCAGATTGTTGGCATCTATGTTCAGATTCAAATACAAATCCATCCATCTTCTCCCACTTAGTCCTTATCAGGGTCGCACTGGGGCCGGTGCCTATCTCCAGCTGTCAATGGGCGAGAGGTGAGTACACCCTGGACAGGTCGCCAGTCTATCCCAGGGCAACACAGAGACACACTCACACCTATGGAGAATTTAGAGAATCCAATTAACCTAACAGTCATTTTTTTTGGACTGCGGGAGTACCCAGAGAGAACCCACGCATGTGCAGGGAGAACGTGCACACTCCTTAAAGAAAGCCTGTGAATACCTTTAATTTATTCCTCCCCAGGCCAGGAATTGAACCCAGAACCTTCTTGCTGCAAGGCAACAGTGCCACCAATTATGTCACCATGCAGCCCCAATAAAAACACAAATCCATCTGTTCAAATATCAGTTCTTTGCCGTCACAGATAAAAAAATAAAATAAAAAATTATAAAAAAAAAAACACACAAAAAAAACCCAGATTTTGTAATCTGATGAAGAAACTGATAGGATCATCTAAAGATAATTCAATGATTTGGTAATCTGCTAACTTAGTATCAGCTGCTTGTGGCACAGCAGACAGGATGTTAATATTTCAATAAGTTTGATTGAGTGTTAGGAGGTTAAATTAACAGCAGGTTCAGACGTAATGGTTCCTCTCTATAGGGACACAAAATTCTCATGCAAGATTCATCCACAATTTCTTTACTACTCTTAATATAAATACAAGTAACATGGGATAAACATGAGATATTCCACCGATGCAAATATGGCAGTATTAAATAAAAGGACAAACTCTGATTAAGTGCTTTTGGTGGAAATATGCTATTTATATACTCTGCATAAAAACCACAACTTTACTATGCCGTCATTCTGCATCGTAAAATTGATGTGTGGATAGACTGTGCAAGACGTGGGGATGGATGGGATTTGAGCTTTACTCGTGAGTCATAAAGTAGGAAACATGTAAGGGATTATGGGAAGTTTGACAACAAAAAAGATTTACAAGACTTGCGCTTTAAAAAATTACAGCTTAATTGGAAAAACAGACAGGAAGTCAGGGATGGGAGCACTCATCTATCCCGCAAGCAAACATGAACACACTCAGGCTGCCACATGGATGGCACCTTAAAATGCAGCTATTAGCACTAAAGCTGTTTTCCTCCTGGCTGTTTTTATAAGTAACACATTAAGCTGACATCCAACTGATATGTGAACAAAAGACACTGACGAGATTAGGAAATCATAGCGTACAACATTTAAGAGAATGATAAAAAAAAAAATACTTTGTGACAAATTTAAAGCAGCAGCAGAGAGCATACATTCACCTTTACTGAATGATTTAATACATTGAGTTTTAGTAAAAAACAAAGAGGACAAGATGATTGACATCACTTACTAATATATGTCTATTATCAGCTTATGTTGTCTGTATTGTTGCCTTAATTTTTTTTTCATTTACTTAACTGCCTTTAATTGAATATAATTTTCTCATCAGTCTTTTTTTGAGAAATTCTTTAATCCCTTTCCTTTTTTCTAAAACGTTCTCCCACTTTAATCCTTTTTTTCAGCGTTCTAATGACTTGATTCTCATCCTGGGTCTATATTTTGTTAACCTGACAACAGCCAGATGCATGTCTAGCTCCGCCTTGAGTGGAGCTAGGCGGAGCTAGACATGCATCTTGCCGTTGTCAGGTTATATTTTTTGTTGGCTCAGTACCTCAATAAATTGGTATTCTTAGAAGATCGAGAATCTCTCAGCTTTTAATCCTTTTCAGTTTCTGTGCTGGACAATGTGTCTGCATTAAAACCATTTTCTAAGCTGGGCTTTGTCTTGAAGCTTTTTCTATTAAATTTTAAATGTTATCTATGAAAAGGTACAACCTGAGAAGTTAATGTAAAGAACTATTTCTAACTCAGTTTTCCATTGAGTTATCATTTATAAATATAATTATTGTAAGCACTACTACTGTTTTGAAATCAGTGTGGCTGATGTTAGTTCCTAAGAAACCCTATAGCTACAAATGAACAAAACAGCACCTTTTTTGTTGCACGAAATAATACGATGGCTGCTCATATTCTGGTCTTCCAGGTGAAATAGATAAACTTATTCTGTGCCATTTTTACACATAACAGACCTACAAAAAAACCCATTATGCCATGGTTTCCACATTGGATATTTCATGTCAGTATACATTTATAATTCTGTACATAATAGGTCAAAGTAGCTCGGAAAGGAGTGGGAAGAAGGCGAGCTTATGTATTAATTGTATGGCTGTAAGATTTGTATATACAGTATTTCTATCTATATTTGTAAAATAGAACTCCACATTCTGATATACATGCAATATAAAATACTAATATATGTACAATAACTAATTATGTATATATGAAACAGATGCTTATGTATGTATATCTACACCCACAGAAACATATATATTATTTACACATGCATATTTACACATATAATTACATTTCTTCCTTCCTGGTAGTTTATATACATGGTATAATTTACTGTAAATAGTATCAGTGCTGCTGTAAGTTTGAACAGGATTTAACAAAATGTTTCTTGCAAATATTTCTTTTCATTAATATATATTTATATCATTTCCATTTTGGCCAGAATTTTGTTTATGGTGGTTAAGTTGATCTTAATGGAGTTATTTTTTTTTAAAGATCATAAGAAATGTTTAAAAGGCAAGGTACAGGTAAAACACTTTGAAAAAAGTGATTTGTACTCCACGTCTTTTACACTTGCTTCTTGTATTCAAACATGCATTTATAGTTACTAATTTAAGGTTATAATTCAACGCATTTGATTACAGTAAAATCTATACAAGCATTGTGTCCCTATTAATAAAGAGTGGAAATTGTTCTGTAAATACCTCTGCAGTATTTTTTTGTGTTAAAATTACTGCCATTATGTCTAGTTTGGGCTTTTGTTAAATAAAATCAATGCATAATCCCTGTACTCTTTATTATATACAGTAGATATTAAAAATAAATTTTAAAGTTATATTTATTGAATATAAAATTGTTTTAAATCCACCTTTTTTCCCAAAATAGCTGTCACTGAATTACAAAAATGTAAAAGAAAAAAACAACAAAACAAGTATTTCTCACACTTATCATTCACTTTGATTTAAATAAACGTCTTTATTAGTGTGCACACTCATTGTCTTGACAGAGGACAGCTAATGGTTGGAAATATATCCCTTTTTTGGTAGTTTCTGATCAAAATTTTGCTTTTTATAATTCCAAACTAAGCCATTATATATAATCACCTTCAGTTTTGTAAAAATAAAATAGTATTATTGTAAAACAAAAAACAAAAAAAAAACATATCCAAAATACAGATATGAATATTTGCAAAATAAAAGTAAAAACTGGACAATCAAAAGTTAATGTTCTACTTTGAATCTTGCTGTAACTGTATTTGCTGCATTTCACCTAATTTAATTTCACTTTGAAGGAAAAATTGTGTTCATTTTGCTGTCATATTGCATAAACAGTGGTTAATGTGATATTGTGTTTACTGTTACTGGCCAATGGAGCAAAAGCAAAGAATATTAGATTACTAGGTTGTAGATTTTAATCCACTGCTTATGACAAACTAGATTACATGTTGTGCAAATAAGTGCACAGGAAAGGTATGAAGAACAAACTCAAAGGTCTGTCTGAAAATATCTCCTTTTTTTAAAGTTGTTTTTTTTTGCAAATTGTGCAGCATTTACATTAAGGTAAGGCTTAATGAGGCAGAAAGAAACTTCAAAATCCCACAATAAGGTGCAGTCATGGAAAAATCAGGTGACCACCTGTTTGTTTTTTTTGTTGATGTTGTTGTTGTTTTTATAAGTATGTGTGTGTGTGTGTGTGTGTGTGTGGGGGGGGGGGGTGTTAAAAAAAAATAATGAGGCGACTCTAGCAGCTAACATTGAATTGGAAAACAGCAGGAGCAAGAATGTCTGCATCGGCACCACCTACTAACATGTTTGTGCCATTTTCAAGTTAAATCAAGGCTTTTAGGGAGCATCTGATGCTAAAATGTATCAGAAGTGGTGAGTGTGTTGACTGTATACAGCAGCAAGTGGGAGATCAAGTGAATATAGTGAGAAATCATCGTTCTAAACTCCGCTCACATCCAAACAGATCATGACATGGCAGGCATTAATGATTCAGAGAGAGAGGGATCAAAAGGGTGAATGAGGAGGAAAAAGAGAAAAGATGCCAAGTGGGAAGGAAAGAGGGATGCAGAGATGTAGGGGAAAGGTGGGTAGACAGACTGAGAGAGGAGTGTTTTAAGGAAGAGAAGATGAAAAAGCGAGGAGACAGAGGCAGATGGGGAATAAAATGGCAGCGGAAAAAAGTAGAAGCCTTGGAGATTTTTTTTTTTTTTTTTTTTTTTAGCTTCTAGCCATGTTGGTTGGTTCAGTTTTTGTGTTTTATTTTAGAGAAGCCGGGCAAGACAGACTAGGATAGCACAGAAAAAACTGTTTAGAATGAAAGTGGTGTGAGCATTAGCTTCCATGTTTAACACTGATTGTCTGTCTCTGTTTTTCTTTTTGTTTAGAAAAAAAGACAAGATCAAGGAAGGAAGGAAGGAAGGAAGGAAGGAAGGAAGGAAGGAAGGAAGGAAGGAAGGAAGGAAGGAAGGAAGAGAAATAATTCTCTCACACTCACATACAGTATATGCAAAGTTCCAAGGGCTGGTAGCTGGTTAAGCATTACAAGTGCACATTACCACACAAACATGTATGCAAATGAACACAAACAACATTGACATAGATACCCACATATGAACAGACACACACTTGGGAAACTTTTGCCTGACACATGCACAGGAAGACACACTCTGGCATGGCACCAAGGTGGTATGGCACTGCTTGTGGCGTCAGGATACCTCCCACAGGAGACAGGGTAAAAAAGAGCTCTAAAAACAATGATTGAATGTAAAAAGGAGAAAAGAACACCAAATTAAATGTGAAAGGAAATCAAGCAAAAGCTGTAAAAATATATATGTTGAAAATTTTGCAGACGAAGTTTGCTTTTATTGGAAGCTCATAGGCAGTTATATTTAAGGTGTGTCTCTGTGTGTGTGCATCAGTTCATTCTGATCAGTCTTTCTCTGGGAGATTACTGAAAATCAGGCAACACAAAGAAACAACTAATACACAATTATTATATTTCTGTCCATAAGTGCTTTAAAACTGCTCCTTTTAAACTTTATGTACATGTAAATGCCAAAAGTCTTTTCCCTGACTTTGCAGCAGAAAAAAGTAAAATAGAGTAGAATTCAATAATTGTCATTACATTGTCACAGATACAGGCAACATTATTTACTCTGCATTTAACACATCCCTTTGGGGAGTAGAGGGCTGTAATTGTGCGGCGTCCGGGAAGCCGTGTGGGGCTTAAGGGTCTTGCTCAGGGACCCAAAGTGGCAGTCTGTGGGAGTGGGGCTTGAACTCAGAGTCTCTGCGATCCGAGTGCAATGCCCTAACCACTAGGTCACCACTCCCCTAGGCCACAAAAATAAAACAACAACCAGGGGACATCTTTGAATATTAAACAAAAAGACAGCCGAAAATGTATTTAGCAACTGTAGGAATTGAGTTAATGTTGTTAACTACACTTGCTTTTTGCAGAAACACAGCCAATAAACTGCATGTATGTTATCTTTCTTTACTAGTATTCTGTGACTATTTTTTTGAGAAAAAGGCTTTGGATGTTTTCAAATTATAAATCTATATAATTGATAATGACGTTAAGCTATGGATCAATGGAAAGAAAAACATAGAAAATGTACCTTTTATATTTAGGATGTTTTCTATGCGTGATAAGCATTTATGTTCCAGTGACATGCCTGCAAACCTGTAAACACAGGACGTGTTGGCTGCTGTCTTAAGTCAAACTCCAAGGTTGCAGCCAAACATAGTATCCCTAAAAAATAAAATATAACAGAGGCAACACCAGCAGAGGGGGATGCCGAATATTTGTCAGGGTTAAATTTCAAGAATTTTTTTAAAGCATCTATATATTTATATATATATATATATATATATATATATATATATATATATATATTTGTATGTATGTGTGTATATTATCTATATTATATATATTCATATTTATTAGGTTATGTTTTGACTCTGGATCGCCTTAAGCTTCGGACAGCCAACCAAAAAAACTCTTGAATTTAAAACAATTTCTTCAGCATCAGTTGGGTATAATAACATTTTGGTTGTACTTAATTACTGTACAAAAATTCTGAAGCATTTTTATATAAATAGTCATATAGTCCCTGGAGTGCTAGTTTCCAGCAGCAGTATGATTCTACCAAAAGATGGAGCTTTATCTGCTCTTTGTCTCTTTAATGCGGCAAATAAATTCAAAATATGTGAATTTTGGACATCTGTTCTCCGTTCATCTGTTTGATTGCATCTTCTTGTGCTGAATGAAAATTAGCCCCTTAGTCTTTCATTTCCCACCTGACTTCTCCCTCTGTCGGTTAGGAAAAATAAACAGAGAAGCCACACCTTCTTATAAGCCAAATCGTTCAAAGCTTTGGAAAAAGAAGCAGCTTATAGTGCGGAAAATACAGTAGTTTTTGATGGTTAAACCTGGCAAGATTCTGAAGTCGGAAAGCCATTTAATCATACAGCATAACCTTGGTTTATTAAGTGTGCAGCCATTGCTAAAACTGGATTATCGATTAGTTATTGCATGTTTTGTAATCAAGAAGCTATAACTACAAGGGGAATTTTAAACGTGCAAAATAGTCAGTTGTTTTCTCTAAAGTGTGTCAAAAATAAAGTCATGTTGTTACATGTTGATTTTACAGCAGAACCTGGATTAGAGAATATATCTTGACCACTTTATTACAATAAGGGCACTCATAGTACATTCATTGTGATATAAATATTTCAGAGAGCTTCTCTTGACACTTTACCCCATTATAACATTCACCATGAAGAATTCAATGCTTTAGAACAAAAACAGACACCATTCTTTTATTACTGCTGAGTTGAATGTGAGGAAAGAAACATTTATTTCAGGACAAAGTAGTGATTAGACTTCAGATAAGGTCAACTAAGGCCGTGATTCAATTGTAGCCAAATGTGGCCAAAATCTGATATTTGGGGGGGTCAAGTGATTGGGTTAGCAAATGGGAATACTTAATTCCACATTTGACATTTTTTAAGTCATATTTGAGACACAAACATCTGTGATCCTAAATACGACTCATATCGGATCTTTTGGGATGTTATGACAGTGGGAACGACCCAGGTGGATTAGTTGTGACTTTTCACCTCATTGATTGCAACTTTAAGGCTCCAACCTGAAACAATGTTTTCCTAAACAAACAGGAGCTATGACAGCACAATGGAGAGACAGTGAGATGATAGAACTTGTTAATAAACAGAGATAAAGCTTTCCTGAATCTTAACTGAAAGGCTCATAGGAGCTGTTTGGATGTGGGAAGTAGTTTGCATTGTAAAATCCATATGCAACCCTTCATGCATGGGATCTGCTCCTGCTGTGGTCTGATACACTGGATTGCATCAAGTCTTCCGTCTTTACAGTTGAGAGAAGAGGCGCTGGCATGTGTGATTAACAGCAGCCCTTGACAAGATGACGTTCTACATAAACTCAGTTTCTGGAAAGTTGTTAACATCCCTGCCCCGCCACTGCTGGCTGGGTCGCTGCATCCGAACAGCCTTTTGTGCTGAAATGGCTGTCAAATCTCCCTAAGTGCCATAATAAAGACTTTCAATCTCCTTTTCTTCATGCAAAGGAGACAACAGAGCAACCACTGTCACAAAATATGGGTTCTGCTATGCACATAAACCATTAACACCAATTTGTTTGTGTTTATTGTTGTGCTGTACATGAGGATACTCTTATTGGCATTGTGCACATCCGGGTCAGTTTGGAAGCTCACACAGCTGCCACTAAAGTCGCATATAGGAAACCTTTTCAAAGTAAAGCGAATGTAAACCTCAGAAAACTGCAGTGGGGACATTGTTTTCGTGTTTTTCTTAGATATTAAGGTTGTCTTCAAGGCCTTTAATCTAATTAATTCAGGAAATAGCAAGGCTTCAAAATAACTGAATACTTAAGTTTATTTTTGCAATTATGCAGTTAAAACATTTAAACATTAAAAGTATACTTATAAAAAGTAAAAAAAAAGCACAGAACAATAAATCTTAATCTTGGTAGATAAAGTTTACTGATATGATAGAATTGCAACTTAACTTGTATTAGGTATTAGAACAAAAAGAGAACAAACTGCGGTTTCAGACAGTCATTGAAGATCGCCTCTCTCACTGCGGTTCTTAGAAAATGGCCTTAAGAGGGTTGAAAGAGAAAAAGTGTCTACAAAATGTATGAGAAGAAAAGGAAGGCTCCAGAAAAGGCAAATTTATCCCGGGTTTCTTTGAGCGGAGAGCTCTCCTCACAAAGCATTATGGGATTTGCTGTCTCAGCGGCCCGCTGTTGCCATAGGCTGTCACTTCCCAATAGCGGTGACTAATAACAAAGATGCGCAGTGGAGGAGGAGTTACTTCACCAATGGGAAGCAAAAAGAAGTGATCATCTGTCCGAACAGTGAGTTAACTGAGTTCGCTATAAAGTTCATTATATAGTCCCTGCTCTATATAGTGATTGGGGGATTTAGGGGTTAGAGTGGAAGTTCGGACACAGTAAGCTCGTATGAGCTATGAGAACAGCAACTTTTAAACAGATTGTGCACGACGAGAAATTGGCACGTGCACGCCCTGACACGCATTTAATAGGCGTTCCCTCATGAGAGAGGTAAACAGGATTGTGCATGAGTCTTTTTTTTTTAAAAATTCACTAAAATCATTCACAATACCTTTAAGATGCGTCTCTGGTTCTAAACCAAATTTATGTCCTTAGCTCATTAGTCAGAATCTGCAGAACTTGGCTTCCTGCTTAGGAGGCAAATCAACTATTTCATTTAGGTGTTTTTAACCAGGGGATACAAAAGTTTGAATTACTGTATTGCTGATAGTTAAAGAGTGTAAAAAGTAATCAGTCAGTTTTAGGACCAGGAAAGGAAATCGTATTACAATTGTGCTTAAATCCCTTTACTGGGTCCACTTTTATAAGAGGGGTTGAATTTAAAGTCAAGTTGGTTTATGAAGAACTGAATGGCCTTGGGCCTTAATACTGGGCAGAGTGGCTGATCAGCGACAAATCATTTTCACCCCCTCAGGCCATCAGGCGTGTGTTTGCACAATATTTCCAGGATCTAAACAATAAAGTGCAGCTTTTAGTTTGAATGCTACTTTTCGTTGGAACAAAATTCCTAAAAGAAATCTGAGAAATGCAGCAGATGTTTGGCTTCCCGTTTACAGCAGCATTATCATAAAAGCTAAAGATTTACATGGACATCTCTATAATATCTTAGCTTTATTCTTTTTAAATTTATTTTATCCATGTTCTTTCAACAGGATTTTAACAGTATTATTCTTTTGATGATTTCATGTTTAATTCTTGTGCTTTACAAACAAACTAGAAATTGCCTTATTTAGCTGGATTTTTATTATGCTGTTTGCCAAAAAATTTTTTGAGACTGCTGAGAATGATTTATTAATTAGATATCTTCATAATTCAATTGTTTTCATTGGATTTTATTTATTAAGGGTATCAGATTATGGTTTTGTGAGGACGTATGAGCACCACACTTTTTAACTTGTTTGTATAGATTTTTTAAATCTCCCTAATACTAATCTGTCTTTCAAAATCATGCTCTTATTTCACTCCATGCATAAAAATGGATGAAGAAACACATTTTATGGGAAGATTTTATTGCTCCCTTTTTCATGCATATGTGGAAGCATTTAACACACAGATACAGAGACATAATTTTACTTTTTGATTATTACAGTCCTGCATGCACATATTTATAATGAAAGACTTACAGTAATAGTAAATTCAGAAAACAGCGACAGCAAACAAACAAACAAAAAGTTAAAGCCACTTTCTCCCCTCATGCACACAGTGTGGCTCCCCTAAATTCTTGATATCAGATTTTCCTCTGTGTTATTTTCAAGTAAGTTAAAAGGAATCACCAACAGGCTTTGCATGTTTAATATGGTAGTCTTTGGTAATTTATTAAGTAAACTCAGCTATGTAGCATCAATACAACAGTAAAATATGTACAAACAGTGTCTCATCACTACACTACATTTTTTTTGTCGATTTTGCTTCGTTATATAAAGTATTTTTTAAACCAAGAGGAATGTTTTTCTGTTTGATACTTCTTAACTTTCTATAAGAATCCACAACTCTCAAGTGTGATTCCCCAAAAAAATTTTTCTGACTATGAATTTGTTTGAAGCTCATAAGTACCTGCACAGACAGATACTAAAAAACATATATTGTTGAGTGGTCTCAAGGGGGACTGGTGTTTCTAAACATTACCATACTTTTATGCCTCATTTTTTCTGCTTTCTCTAAACAGAACTCTGATAGTTACACCCCAAAGGTCTTTGCGTATCTCACTCTGCTTTTGGAAATTGCAATATGTAAATAAATCCTTTTTACTTTGACGTGTTATGGCGCTTTACCCCTAAAGCCCAGAGGTTATTTTGTTTTATTTTGTTATTTAACAGTTTTCACCGGCTTTGCCATTAGTGCTCATTTAACATCCATGCTAATTAAGGCAAGTGACTTGAAGAAAAGCAGTGTTAGGGCCTTGAAATTCTATCAGTTCAGCCCCTGTAGCCCTGACCCACTTTCTGCACTGTCTTTACTGTATGTAGGCAGGAAAAAATAGTTTGCAGAGCACAGTTTATCCATTCTGTTCTTCTGCCTTTAGAGAGTTGCCTGGAAAGGTTGCAAATAAAAGTATGCACACATTCAGACATACCTCGAGTAAGCCATTGATTTAATGTCCTGCAAAAATATAAAGCCGGGAATTATTTGGCACCAGCTAATTTCTGAATTAATCGCTTTAACCCTCTCATAAACAGTATGAATAATAGGGACAATTAGAGAAGTTCCCTCCAGCTGATTAACAATAAAAAACTTTCTCAACATTTGATATAATCCAGTTACCATGGCAACCTATGAGTGCCTGCCCAAGAAATCAAATATTTTCTCAGCAGATACATGTTTGCAGTCTGCCTCTAAGGTTGGCAGTGATACCCATCAAGTATTCTCTATATCTGTCCCAATCTATAATATATGTTGCAATGTTGAGGTTCCACTTGTTTCATTCCAAGAAGCAGATTTAATGTAAATATTTTTTCTAATATAGCTCCATGTGTAGTGGTTATTACCAATATTGGAATTTATTAATGATAATACTATATGAATTTTATCAGATGAACCCTTCAACTTAAAGTAATCTAGTATAGATATGTAAAATGGCTTGGAAAGAGAAAAACAGAGACTGGTTCTTTAGGAAAATTAAAGGACAGAGTAGAGTTGGGGGTTATGAACCCAAGTGAATGAGGTTATATAAAAAATATATATATATATAAACCAAGCATAGAGAGATGATTTGGTCTCCTGTTAGTCGATTTATATTTGTCAAGTCAGGACTGTTCACATGGAAGTTAATCATACATTTAGCTCAAGGTCATGTTGGTCCTATTAGCTTTTTCATGATTCTGTGGTGAAACATCAAAAATAATTAAAAAGGCTGTGCAAGATTCACATTTTACTTTAAAGCTACAGTGTGTCATTTTCAGTGACATGTAATGGTCAGACTGCAGCAACATAAGACACTTCTCCAAAGACAGTCATGGCATAAAATGGCTTCCGCAATGTCCAAATCATCTTTCTTGTCCAATTTTAAGGAGGTTTGAAGAGGTACTAGTCTGTGTAGGATATTTATTTTATAAAGGCCTATGATATCAAACCATAGCCGTTATTTGTTCCACGTCGTCATCTTTTTAGTGAGATGCTTAGTGTAGTGATATAAACAGACTAAGTAAATGTAATGGGTTGATAGTGAGGTTGTATTTGTTAGAAGGATATATATTCTCCATTTAGTCCAAGTTTAGTTTCAGCCAGGGCCAGACGAGGGAGAGGCGAAGAAACAAGATTTGAAGCTCTTTTAAATAAACAGTGCCCAGTTAAACCTGTGTTTCACTCATTATTTTACTCTCGGCGGTGGTGGTTGCGGGGGGTGTTATTAATACAACTTGTCTAAAGAGAAACAACTTAAAAAAGACTATCGGTTGTGTGTCATTTATAAATCTTTCTCTTGTCACTTTTGTATATCGCTTTTCATTACACTCTTCATCTCTCCAGCATCTTTCCATGCAGCGCCTGTGAAATTTTGCCCTTCAAATTCCTGGAGCTTGGTTTGAAGAGGTCTTTAACTGATCAATACAAGTGGAACCTTTTTAAACAACCTTTAACCTTCATTTGGAATATAAAATAACTTCAACAGATAAAGCTCAATGAAAATATTACTATTACTAAACAGTAAATATCAAATCAAAACAAGTATAAATAATAAAGCTAAAGCTAAAGCCAGAAATAGAAGTTAGGCGTGAAAAAAATAATTTTCTACCTGTTTTCAGTCATCACAAAGCTGAAGTTTGGACTACAATCATTGGAGATTAATATAAATCTGGACAGGCAGTAGCAAAGACCTACTGACAGCTAAGCCTGTCAACGAGGGGGGTGAGGTTAATTGAGGACCCTAATGCAGAGATGAGTGAGGCAGAGAAGGGTTCTGGTGTGTTTAATGAAGCAAAATCGAAATACAAAATACAAGAACCAAAAATCAGCAAATTTCAGGAAAAAACGCACACGGGGAGCCAGAGATGAGGAGGCAACAAACAACAACAAGGATACACCAAACAGTGACTGAATATGAGGCGTTTAGATGGGAGGGTGAACAAAGAACAAGCTAATCAGCAGATATGGAGCAGGTGTGGATGGGAGAGACCAGAAGGGAGCTAGGGGAAAGGAGACAGGAACAAGGGGGCAACAGAGAGCAACCAAAGACTGCTTAAACATACCTATTTTTTTTTTTTTTTTGTGAGGCGCCCGGGGAGCAGTGTGGGGTTAAGGGTCTTGCTCAGGGACCCAGAGTGGCCGTCTGTGGTGAGTGGGGGCTCAAACTCACAACCTCAGGATTCAAAGCCCAATGCCCTAACCACTAGGCTGCCACTCCCCAAATACCTAAAATGGAAAATAAACCAAAGATCAACGGAACAGAATAACTGATAACTGGCGCGTTATAATAATTTTTTTTCTTGGTGATTCCTGCCTTACTATGCGCCAAATCTTCTAATTCTTCGTTTCTTCTATCACATTCTCCTCTTCCTCACTATCACGACTAGTATAATGCTGTCCCATTGCTGCCCCTGTCCCTCTCGTCTACTAATAAAAATACCATAGGAATATCATCAACAATGAAAAATATTAGAAAACTTACAGTGTTAAATCACAAAGAAGACATTAAAAAATACATCAGGAAAGCGGTACATGCACAATCACTGAAAGTGAATCCCTTATTTGTCATTTTCTTCAACTGGTTGAATATTAATGTGGAAATTGAAAAGGAAAACAGGGTATCTTTTTTACCTTGATCACAGACTCTTAGATCATCTGTTTTGCAATCTAGACATGTATTCCTTTCTGTATGGATTGACATTTTTTCTTACAGATGAAGCAGATTACTGATGTATGCACAGCCATGTACCCTCTGTAAATAAATCCCCCATAGAGGGTAAATCTATACACTGTTTGAATTCCTCTCAAACTTTATCGGCTACTTGATTCCCAGCGTCTTTGCTAATTTAACCCACTCCTGTTTCTTTTCCTTCTCTCTTATTTGGAGGAACTGTTGGTATTTCCTCCTAATATAAATTATCAGACTGACCCAGTCTGATGTTGTCATACGTTGTGAGGAAGGTATGCAACCTCACAGCAACATGACTTTGCTTTATTGGATAAAGAAAACAGTCAATGACGATCAATTGGTTTGGTTTAAAAAACAGAAGCAGGTATTCAGGAATCCTTCCAATTACTATCCTGCCCCTGCCTTCAAAGGTTCTCTGTCTGCTGGCGCGAATTTTGGTGCTCACTTGTGCTCAAGCGCATGTAACTCAGTATGAGTCTGCATTGGTGACAGCGTATGTGTTTTCGTCCAGCTTAGATTATCGAACACATATGGTTGGAATTCATTCCTATTGTGATCTAGTATAGAGTTATTAAGAAAGGCTAATAAATCTATTGATAAACAATTACTACATACCGTGATCTGCTTCGGAGGACAGCCAGTATCTTTGGTGGGGCGGAGAAAAATTTTGAAAATTTTGCTTTTCTTTATAATAGTAAAGTCATTTCTAAATTCTGTTTCTGGAAACAGCTTTATATCTGCACTAGAATGAATAAAGCAGTATTTTTTGTTTTGCTTCTAAAACAGCAAGCTTGATTTTACCTGACTACTTTTACTGGTGTTGGATTAAGATGTGCTGAATTAACTGGCCACAATAACTTTGCTGTTTTCGGTTTGGAACCAATATATTGTGTGATTTGTGTGCTTATCTTGTCAAAACCATAAATTCAAAACAGCTTTTTGTTGTTGTTGTTGCTTTTGTTCTTTTGAAATAAGGCAAAGGTCCTTTTCAAGCTCAGACTGGGGAGTCTGCGGATTGAACAACCATATTTCCTATGTTCTATAAGTTTGATTGATTGACTTTATTGACTGCATGGTGGTGAAATGTATTCATTACATCAGCTCAAGAAGAAGAATGGGCCAAAGAAAGAAATGGATGCATGGATATATACAGTATATGCATTGCATCCACATATGACAGCTTTTTTATTTTTTTATTTTAGGATCATTATACAGGGTTATTGCACAGGGTTTTACTTGGGTATTTATATAGATTGATAGGGACCCGATGGGCCCTTGGCTGGTCCCCTACAATTTCATTTAAAAAAATAATATTTGTACAAAAATATTTTTTCTGTCATGATTTGTGGACATTAAGATCGAAAGAGAAGCGTCATCTCCTGGTGAGACCCTGTAATTCAGTGAAAGGATGGAGTCAGGGTACAAAAATATGCAAGAGGGGATCACTCCAGTGGCTGGAAGTTGGAGGGAAGTGGGCTGCCAATCGGTTAGTGTTTGACTAGGAAGGGCCATTTGGCTTTAAGGATAAAGCTAAGGATGGTAGGGAGAGAGCTATCATTGAACAAGTAAATAAAGTTTCAGAAAACCACTAAGGGGATACATAAAACAGCTTAGAGTCTATAATCAGATGGATGGAGTTAAACATAGGAAGAAAGAAGAAAAACTTTGAAGTGGTATAAACTGAGGCGGAGGTGTACCTTCCAGCAGGATAAGGGAAATATAAATAAAACCAGAACTACAACTGAACATTTCAGATCAAAGCACAAACATATTAAAATGTTCAGCATAAGCTCTAATTCAGAATTCACTTAAAGTGGCAAAACTCATGAAGTGATTTTCATGTTCTACAATATTCACTGAAATATTAAAAAGTCTCTACTGTAGAGGTGCAAACTGTAAAATCTGTATGTGTGAATATACAATATTTCTGCCATGTATTGTTTTTATTCTATTTCCAAATAAACGCTTAATACAAACAATAAAATGTGAGGATACATTCAAATAAATTTAGCTTAATATACAGAGATGGAAAAGGTTTAGTGCTGGACTGTGTGCACAGAGCACATTTGTTAGAAATAATAATTGCTAAAGTTCTGTTATAAGAAGTTAATGATACTGCTAGAAATTGAAATGTTTAAAAAACAGAGACAGAGAAAAAAGGTGAAGGCAGGAAGTGATGTGAGTAGATAGCTGATGAGAGAAGAAAAACTGATTGATAGGGAGAAAGGGGAAGGAAGGATAGAAACTGAGGGAAAGTAAAGTCATTAAGAAGCAGCTATAGGCTTGGGGGCAAAAGGTCAACACTTAGCTGCAAGTGTCAAGTATTAGGCCACCACCACCTCTACCTTCAGGGGTAATTGTTTTGTGCATTTCAGTGTGTATGTGTGGGTGTGTGTGAGAGAGAGGGAGAGTAGGAGAGTGAGTTTGCAAAATGAGGCAATTTAGCTGCCATTGATGCTTTTGGCCCTTTTATATATTTTAAAGGTCTATTGATAAAGTTTAGCGGGTGGACACTCAGCTGAACAGAAATAAACACTTTGATGATGGAGGAAAGACTGGCTGGGAATGAGATTAAAACCATTCAATTTTGAGCAGTAGAAGAACCATTAACAACTTAGAGGAATTACAGAAAAAATATTACCAGTCTGCATAAAAGTAAGTGGGACAAACAAATAACATATAGCTGCATGGAAAGAAAGAGGTAGAGTGGGACATAAAAAGGGAGAGCAAATGAAGGTTAGAGAGGCAAAGGGTAAATCTCAACAATAAGAGCAAAGAACGTTTCAATGCTTTTAGGGCTTACATTTAGGTCCATCATATGAAATCTATTGATTTTCCATCAACTCTAATGGGCATTTGGGTCCTATACATCTATCTATAGCCATTAAACCATTAGCCCCCGGGCCTTATATGCAAACAGCTGCAAAAAATAAGTTAATTGCAAATGAAAAAAATGTCAATTGTCCGTTATTGCTTTAAGGTGTGATTTTTTTATGTTATTTCAGACAATGGAGATTATTTGATGCAAGATTAACTTTTGAGATGGAAATATATACTTCCATCTCACTGACACCGACATTGCGAAAACAAGATGCTGAACAACATTTTGTCTGTTTCCTGCACTATGACTATAGAGCTCCTTATTAGAAGTTCTTTTACCTGATCAGCTCTAACTGCCTCATCATATACTGTGTAAACCAAACTGCAAATATTGATGGTGTTTACACGTAAATATAGGTGATTATGCAATAAAACAAGTTTAGACAACCACAATTTTTGAGAACTGAAAAGGCATTTGAGGGCCACTGTCCTGCAGGTTTAAGAGGTTTTCCAGCTCCAGCACAGCTGATTTTCATTGATTGCTGATTAAAAGGCTCTTGCTGAGTTACAAAACTCTGTAATTCATCTTCAATAAGTAAAGTTGTTGATTTTCTTTTCATCCTAAACTGGAAAACATTACAAAGGCCATCAGAAGCCCTCAGACACCTTATTTAATTCTCTTTCTATGGATTTAAAACAGTTTACCAGCAATCCCATTTAAGGGATAAAACTGTAACCGTCATGATTCTGCCCTTTGTAGACCTTTTGGTTTGGTTAAGTTACTTTTTGAGTTTTCATGTGCAATTTTGTTATGTCAATCTGTGTTTTCTTGGTAATTGTTTATTTTCCGTTTTGTGTCATTCTAGTTGTTTTCTAGTTATATTTAAGTAGTGTTATGTTGTTTGTTGGCTCTCTTGTTCAAGTCTCCTTTCCCTAGCTTCTAGCTGCTTCTATCCAAACCTGCTCTTCATGTGGGTCCTCAACCAACTTCCACCCAACCCTGACAGTAACTTCCTAAACCTTCAATGTCTTGAACGTTTTCGAGGTCAAGGACCCCTAAACTGATGGCGAGATGGAGCGGGGACCCCCTAATTATATATATTGTAGGAAATTGTGTCTTTTCAAACTGGTCCTATAGTCACTCTATTACAGATGGAGTAATGTAACAAAGGTAATTTTGCCCTGGGATTATTAAAGTATTTCTGATTCTGATTCCTGGTTGATGGGACAGGTGTTGTGAATGAAACGGTGCCCAGCTTGAAAGAGCTCCTGTGTGTCTCTGAATGTGAGCATTGATGACTGAAAGACATCTTCTGCCTCCATTTACCTGTTTACTACAGTGTGTTGAATCAATATTAATGTGTATTTAAAGACATTTCAATTAGTGAAAAAAATTGCAAGGGGAATATAAAAAAAGTCTAATCAACCAAAACTTTAAAACCCCCATGCAGTCCCTTAATAGATCATCAGCAGTAAGGATAAAGAGAACTTTTTAAAAATGGGAACTGCTGCTTAAGTTTAATTGAAGATAGATAGAACTAATCATGAATATTTCACCTTGATAAGCTAACCCAGCTAAAAGTGTCAAAACAGCAAAAAATAAAGATGACAGACAACATAAATCATCATCTGGTAGCAGATGTTTATACAGCTTTTACTGTACCACTCCAACAGGGCGCATTGAAGACTCATTAAATGAATTTAACAGATAAAAAATGGTAATTGTAATTATTATATGATAACTTCTTTCACTGACATATATTCATAGCACAGATAATATCATGATAGGTGCATTCATAAGATAAAACAAGAACAACAAGATAAAGTTAAAATGAGTGCTCACACAAATTTGCTTAAGCCCTCTTAATTTCATATACAGATTTCTGGTAACAAATGAAAACACATGTACTACATTATTTTGGATTTTTTGTTTTTGGTCTACTTGCCAATCTGGCTCTCTCTTCCTAGTTGTGCTGTATCACTTGGTTGGAACATTAAGTCAGTGCCTAAACGAGCTCCACTTACCTTTGTTGACTTTAGTGTATTACATTTATTCTCTAACATATATCTGCTGATCATCAACACAGGAAATGCTTCATCAGGGATGCTGTTTTAAATAGATAAAAACGATGCGCCTCACACAATGTCCACTTTTTTCTCCGTTTCAGGCCTCATACAGTGTGTGCTAACACTATAAATCAACGTTTTTCAGGGGTAATAGAACACATGGAGAATGTTAAACAACGTAATAGGATTACTATTCTCGTTTAATCTCTTTACACTGGAAGAAATTAAACAGTCCTAGTGTTTGCTTTATATAACTTATGGTCAGATTACCACCGGAAATTACATTTCTATGCTGAACAAAAGCAGGTTTAGGTGAATTTAAGTAACAAAAATAAATGTTAAAACAACTACAGTTCAGTCAGAATGGCGGTTTAATGACTTTGTGGTCGACCAGGCTATTTTCTACCCTTGCATATGTGTGTACTCTCGACGTACCCTGGCTTCCTCCCACAGTCCAAAAACATGACTGTAAGGTTAACTGGGTTCTATAAATTGACCTGACGTGTGCGTGCGCGCACGCGTACGTGTGTTTGTGTGTAGGTGTGTTGGTGGGGGTTGTGGGGGGGTATGTGTATGGTTGTATGTCTGTGTTGCCCAGCGATGGACTGGTGCTGTCCAGGGTGTACCCCATCTTTTGCCCATAGACAGCTGGAGATGGTTACCAGCCCCACTACGACCCTGATGGATAACCAGAAGAAGATTGATATATATAATATTGTCTATAAAGTTAATGGGAATGGACTTCTATTTCCCAGGATGCTTAGTGGCATGTTTTTTATTCTCTGTGGCATCATGACTTAGAAAGAGGTGTGTTATATCCTGGTGACCCTTTAAAGTTCACCTTTGCTCTGCTGTATGACTCTACAATTGTTAACAATTAGGATCAACTTGAGATTCATATGGTCTTATGTCTTATGTCGTCTTATAGTTAGATCTACGGTGGCTGGGAAGTGCAAATCAACAATACAAAATCTGAAACACTTAAAAATCTTGAAACAACTTTACATTTGAGAAAACAAATTTACAACAAACGAAACACTTTTACAAATCATAAAACAAATTTACATTTCAGAAAACAAAATTACAACAAACGAAACACTTTTACAAATCATAAAACAAATTTACATTTCAGAAAACAAAATTACAACAAACAAAACACTTTTACAAATCATAAAACAAAAAAAGTGTTTCAGATTTTGTATTGTTGATTTGCACTTCCCAGCCACCGTATAGATCTGTTCAGATGTTGAATTTGTTTAAATTTGCATAACTGGTCTAATTGAGATACAGAAGTCAGAAAAATTGATATATTCCAAGGTCCCACTAAACTAGCTGGATTAGCTGCAACATAAGTATAGTATTATAGTATAAGTATACATATATTATATAAAGTATGATATTATAGTAGTAAAGTATAATTCCAACAAAGCAATCCAATGTTGTTAATGCAACCGGATCATATAAATTAAACTGAACTAACCTATGATAAATAACTTTTATTAGAATCTGTTTTAAGTTCATAGTATTAAGTCTACAAATATAAGTCTACAATGCTGAATATCAAATGACGTAAGTTTGGATGTCACTGTTTTAAAGAGTAGTTGTTTAAATGTAGTTATGTCTAATCTACTGTAATATGTTGTTTTCTATTAGGTTATTGTGTTTGGATTTTGTTTCCATTTTGATTCTTGTTTAGGGAGAAAAGTTAAGCACAAAGAGAAAAAAAATAATCAGAAGACATTAACTACATTGCTGAGTACATCCTTTTTGGCCCCTTCAACATGCTTAAAACATTTTTTAAGCAGAAGGCATTAACCCTCAAACAAGACATAGAACTACATTGGACACTTTAAGTAACTCAGACTCCTGTTATTTGCATGAATACAGAGTATGCTTTGGTTGTGGAGTACATAAAAGATGGGAAAGAAAGTATGTGAGTTATTTTGTGGCATGTGGGAAAACAATCATCTGATTCTGATTGTAGATTTTAGAGAAATCAGGAATACATAAACAACTATTAAAGCTACAGTGTGTAATAATTACAGGGATATACAGTCAGAAATGTAATATCTTATACATAACTATGTTATTTATCATCATCTACGAGCTCAGCCTCTTAACCTTAATATTTGCGTTGCAAAAAGTTGAGAGAGATGAACTGAGACGGTACTGAACAATAGATGGCAGTATTATGCCTGAGAATACTATCTGTAAAATTATCTATGTAAACAAACCTCATCACTTGAGAAGGTAGGTGATGCGGACGTCGTGGAAGACATTTTGTCCCTTAACGCTCGCCGTACTGTTGGGGGGGAGAAGCGGTGGGGGGGAGATGTTCATCTTGGTCCGGTCTGCAGTCTGGACGTTAGATGTCGCTAAAAATTACACACTGTAGCTTTAAGGCCACTGCAAAAATCGATTATTCATATATAGGTCAAACTAATCCAAAGTATGTGTTGCAGATGTATTATTGGAGCCAAATTAGCTTTTTCTTCCTCTATTATACGATAAAAGTGAAACAATCGTAAAAAAAAAAAAAAAATGGTATAGAAGTCTCAATTGGACCAAATAACAAAAATAAACACAACATCTATCAGCAAATTAAGAAATTAAAATATCAGCGGTTCCAAAAAAAAATATTTATATAAAATAGTGGCTGGCTGATGCGTGTTTTTATCTATAAAAAGGAGTGAAGGTGATTAAAAGACTATAAATACCATGGTTTACTTCTAGAAAAAGACTTGACTTCAGACAAAGCTTTGAAGACGTCAACAAGAAGGGATGGAGCAGACAGTAAATTTAGAGGGAGCTTAGGTCCTTCAGTGTCAGATTCTCAGTCATCTAGGTCATAGTCATTCGAAAAAAGTAAAAAAAAACAATTGAATGCACTTTGTTTCCACGTTTGAAGACGTTTCGCTTCCCATCTAGGAGTTTTTTCAATTCAAAATGTCATGGAGTGGACCAAAAGCAAAGCCTTGTTTTGGCTTAGAAAACATGCTAAGTGAACCCAACCAATGGGTCTGCCCCATTGGAAAAGCTCTCTTTTCCATTTCTTCCGTGTAAAGATAGGCTACAACTGGTGACACGGGAGATCCCATCGCACAACCATGCTTCTGTCTGTAAAAATTGTCCCTGAACTTGATATAGGTTTTGGAAAGACAAAGGTCAGTTAGGGTGCAGATCTGGTCCGGAGTTGAATTAATCCTGTTGCTCAGGTCAGTGTCTTGTTGAAGATTTTTCCTGACTGTTTCCACTGCCTCCGAAATAGGTATGCGTGTGAAAAGAGCAGTAACATCAACAGAAAGCAGGGTTTCTCCTGGAGCCATCTTTAAATGTTTGACTTTGTAAGCAAAGTCTTTGGAGTTTTCTATGTGATGTGATTGGTGTGTGTCCCAGCAATGAGACTAGTATATTAGTAACCTGTTTAGCAATGTTGTATGTTACTTAATGGAGCCTAGGTGGAAGTTCCTTTGAAGAAACTGATTGCTCTCTTACATCCACCTCCACAAAAGCCAATCGGCATCCAAAGTTCATCTTAAAAGGCCTCCGGTCCGCAACTTGTCGGCTCCTGTGAGTAGGCGGTGGTTGCACTATATGACTTCTTTCAGATGACCCCGTTTCAACCCACCTCCAGCCCCCTCCTCTACCATCGTAGCTAAAACTTCAGAGTTTCATTCCTCCCGGACTCTTACTGAATTCCGCGTCTCATTTTAATAGGTCTGGCAGAAGGTTGCCATGTTGAGCCTGGTTCTGCAAGAGGTTTCTTGCCAACGGGGAGTTTTTCCTCTCCACTTTCGCTTCAAGCTTGCTCATCATGGACAGGTTCTCTCAACCTGTGTTATCCAACTGCACTTCTATCTTCCAGGTCCCTGAGTGAAGCTCTAGTATCAGCTCACGCAATCCACTGGATCTCCCCATAAAGCTCAGCATACCGTCTCACTAACCAGCAGTCTACAGACTAACCAACTTCATCTATCTCTACTCCACCACCAGTTTCAGGCCTGGGAGGGAAACAGCCCTTTTCTTTACTCCTGTTCATGCATATCTATCAAAATTCAGCGCTATGTTTCCTGCCGAGGTCTGAGTACCAAAGACAAAGTAATTGTATCAATAGATTTCTTCATCCTCTTTGTCAGACTGTTAAAAACAACAGTGTCTTGAGTCAAAGGCTTCTGACAGACCACCACAGGAGCTCCTTCCTGCCAACAGCAATTAATACATACAACAAATTGTTGAATAAACTCATTTACTATGAATTTCACTACATTTAATTTCATTTTGGGATTAATAAACAACTTCTGAATTGAGTTCAGTTCAATTGAATCTATCCTGGATGAAATTAGTCTTTGTGAAATGTGCTTGTGAATTACATATGGCATATAACACAAAAAAACAAAACACAATTTTAATAAAAAAGATAATAAATACTTAAATAAATGTTAAATCGAGTTTTCAAATAGAAAAAGAGAGTGTTCAGGTTGTTCATCACGAAAATGGTCAAAAGAGTGTTAATTTAGGAAAACACAAATTGTCATAGCTAAAAGGCTTTTCAATCTTAATTACTTCGTTACAACTTTGGTTAAAAATGATCAGTACAATTGTGGCCTGAAGAGACTTCAACAAGCACTAATAAATCAGTTCCACTTTATTGTAAGAAAAGTATCCAAGAGCCTTTTAAAGTCTAATGAGCTGCTACATTTCATCTTGGGTAGGGACCTGAGACTAATTTGCAGTAGCTAAGCTCTTTAGAAATTTGCATACATCTTTCTTTCACAAACTATTTATTTGCATGAATTATTTCAGTTCCTCAAGCAAACAAGAAGTCATACATTTAGTCAAAAATGTACAGCATATGGTCAAAAGAAGTCATAATAAAAAGGAAAAGAACTTGTGCAGATAGAGAATGAACTGCATGAGTCAGTATGCCAGAGTTGGCGTTGGAATGAGTCACAATGGATATACTTATATTAATAGCACTAGTGTGGGAGTTGGTTGGTCACATACATATGCACAGATACAAATATATATACAGCATTTCAAAAAGAGTTCAAGTCAGTGTGATACCTGGATCATCTGTAATGCAAGACAGTTCACGTAATTACTGTATTTCAGAATGATACAGAGTTCACAAAGGCAAATAGGAGTAAAATAGGAGTATCTATGGAGACCTATTTTAAAGGTGCTCTAAGATAGCAAAATAAATATAAAACTCATTTGTACTTTATTTTCAAGAAAGCAAAAATGTTGAAGGTACTTTACAATTGGTCCTGTCTTTAGAGTAGAAAAGAAGAAGGCTCGGGGATCTCTGTAGCAATGATTAATAGAGCGGAAGGTTATGGTGCCTTGAGACAACATTGGAAGGACACTAATGATGCACCCTATTTTGTCCTCCTCATAAATCTTGAAGACAATAACTTACACATCCTGACATCAGTTAAAACTAGGTTTAACAAATAAAAAATATTTATTATTGTTCTGAAATAACTCTTATGTCAAATGTCTCTTTCCTTCTTTTACCATTTTAAATTAAGAATATCTGACTTATGCACCACACTTGCATTATTAATGTCAATTGATCTTGAAATGGTGTGAAAAGTTATAAGCACAAACACTAAATTTACGTTGCAGTACATTAGGGATTACTGCAAAGTAAACAACACAATGCAAGCAAATTACTACTGTCGCTATGTTCTCACCAAGGAGGAGCGGATTCTGCAAAATCACTGCCTCAATTAAATCTTCTGGGTTTCCTTAGATAAAGTATTTTCAACTAATCTCTATCATTTGATTGAATTCTCTCTGCAAAGTGCCTTAACATGACATGCGCTGTGAGTTGGTGCCATTTTAATAAACTGAACTGAATTGAATATAATGTGCAAATCTGACCACTTATATTTGGTACACCCATTATTTACTTCTTTTCACTTCTATTCCTCATACTGCATTCAGTGTCTCTCGTTTCTCTTTAACAGTCTTGTGTGCTGTTCATTATCTGCTGTAAAGTAGATAAGCATCAGTTTTCACCAGTGGGAGGAGAAAGAGAGTAATACACAGCTTGCTCATGAGATGTAGAGGGTAGTTGCACAAGTCAAGGTCGAATTGCAAGGTGCCTGTTTGTGTGAGTGTGATTTACAATCCCATCCAACTGTCGTTATCTGTATCCCTATCCAATCTGTAGCACCATGTCCTCAGAGATGCACTATATAGTAAAGATGTTTAGAAAAAAACATCCCCCATGAGCAAGGCAAAGCTTGATCATCAACTGCAAAAAAAAATGTGATATAGCTGACATGAAAAAAAGCCTTTCTTCTCAAACATTTCTATTTCCATTTGTCTTTCTCCAACCTTCTTTATCTATCTCTAGTGTTGCGGTTTGTCAATTTCCACAATGATTCGCCTGCTTAGCTTATATTTGAACATAGTGGAACCAAAAGGACTGTTGCAAAAGGAAATTTAACATCTGGGGCCTTATCTTTAAAAAAAATTGAATATATATAAATACTTACTATCACAAAGTGATTTATCAGATCTGAAAATGATTGCAGATGAAATTTCTTTGTCTATATTTAGCATGTTTTAAGGTTCAATGCAACCTTACCCACAGCTTTTCTGTAGTTATTGTGACCAAAAAAGAGGCACTGATAAAATGCGGTGGTGGGGAGAAGTGGTGAAGCGAGAGTCTATGAGCATGTGAACATATTTAGACTGTTAGAAATAACAAAAGTGTAATAAAACGCAGCACAACACAAGCAGTTCTTACTGCCTTTAGCCACCAAACATCTGCATCTAAGCAACCTCTGAGTTACAGCAACATTTAATTTTCCTTTGGGATAAATTAAGCATGTGTGCTCTAAATGTCTTAATCTCAGTGTTTATACCGTTTGTTTGTAGGCAATCTGTAACACCAGATTTTAAATCAGAGTTAAAATGGCTACTTGCTTTTGAAGAATCTGGACATCCCCCTCAATCATACGTCATTTCTCTGACTATTTTTGCCTTTACACAAGATCAATTAAAGGCAATCTGGAACCTTAAAACTCTTTAAGAGAAATAATGGTCTTGCCTATTTTGTTATCTTCCACAGCTGCTCCCCATCCCCTCGTTAACTCAGCTGCTCTTAATGAGATTCTTCACTGGTTGTCATTGTTATTTGCTGGTTCCTCCTGTTATTTTCTTTGCTCTATTGGTTGTAGCTTTCCAAACGTTTTCCCACAATAATTTGACATGGGGTTCCCCTTCACAGGCTGAATAATTTAAAAACCTAAACCTACCTTGCTTTCCTGTACAATAATTTGGTATAAAAGGAGAAAGACCCTAAACTCTGAATATTTAAAGACATTTTCCCTCAATTGTTACTAACCAGAAAGCAAAATGTAATTTGCAATCTTCTCCTTTGTTTAAATTTCTTGGTTCTTTTCATTAGTTTTTTCCTCTATCTGTGTTTCAGTTAGTGTCTTCTTTCAGATTTTCTTAGATGTTTTACAGCAACCTCACAAAACAGAGCAGTTTATCTCAACTTAAAAAGCCTTTCTTGGTCATTCAAGCTGAAATTCATAGGTGAGAATCATTGCATTGCAAGTTTGCGTGGGTCTTTTTTAAAAATTATTAATAGAGCATATTTGCATTTTCTTCCTCTATAATTTGGGAGGAGGGATTTCGATAATTAAACTCCAATTAGAGAAGGTTGGAAGTACCTAGCTATTCAGTGTAATAGGAAAAAGGTTATTATTCATCTCAAATACAACCAAAAGTGTACATAAGGGCCACGTTGTTGAAATTAGGAGCAGGAATACAGACAAAAAAACAAACAAAAACAACATATTCTCAACAGTGACCTCAGAAGCCTGAAGTTTTTGGAATTAGGTTTATAAAGCTAAGTATAAATAATAATACAAATTTTTGGAACAGTTTACATAAATGTTTATTTTTTTTAGTTCACAGTCTGTACATTTTGCTTTTATGCAACTGAAAGAAAATCATGATCTTTTCTCTTTCTCACTTTTGAAGCAACAGGGAGGAATTTACAATGCCAATACCTTCAGTACCTTCAGCTTTCAGTTAGGGAGGTTCCATGTACTAAAGAATTTTAAGTAGTTACTGCAGGTACCCAGACTGCATTAACGTGAAAAGACATTATTTGATGAGTAAAATGGAATTACAACATAATTTGATGAGTTGTAATTACAACTGAATGCGACAATGAATTTGGTAAATGCCTTCGTACTAAAATTTAAAAACACCAACAAATACATTTCCTCTGCATTGTGCTCACTGATGCTGCAGTGGTGTTTTTATTTTGCTTTTTATTATATTGTTATTAAATTTAATACTAGACTAAAAAGTTGGTAAAGCTCAGTTTTCATTTCGATTTGTGCACTGTGATGTCAATGCAACTTAAATGCTACATGATTTTTTTTTTTTATTGGACAAGTTTTTGTCAAGTCTGTCAATATTGATTGTGAGAAAACTTATGAAATTGTCACAGTTGGAAAAGCCAAAAATCTACCCCAAAAAAAGACAAATTCTGATGTCAATACCAGAAAAGAGCAGCGTGAGAACGATTACAACGACGACAATTGTGAGATAACAGGAAGCATGAGGTGGCTGACGGAAACTTCATGAGAAGAGATGTTTTCAGAAAGAACAACAAATAAATAAGGAGTTTGTGGTAAAGGCCAAACAAAGCTTTTAGCACTAAACTGAGCAGGATCTTTGGCACAATGATTTACCTAAAAGCTAATACAAAATAGTGTGAAGCTACAAGTAACAAAGAGAGAAGTAAATATAATAAATAAAGTTCTTATTCACAACTATAAATAATCACATGTTTTCATATTTTAGCATACCTAAATGAACTACAAAACCTACTTAATGTTAAAAAGCAGTGCAGATGTGCGACTAATTGGTAGAATTTAGAAATTGGTGCAGAAAAATTGAATAATATAAAAAAAAAACTTCATTAAAATTAGAATCTATAATAACAAATCTAAATATCATTTCTTTCTGTTATTTATTGTTGAAATCGACT
Source organism: Cyprinodon diabolis (assembly GCA_030533445.1). Taxonomy (NCBI): domain Eukaryota; kingdom Metazoa; phylum Chordata; class Actinopteri; order Cyprinodontiformes; family Cyprinodontidae; genus Cyprinodon; species Cyprinodon diabolis. The sequence continues at coordinate 14,232,913 of CM060066.1, read as the reverse complement.
TCACTTAAGCAACTGAAATCAAGAGCTGACATAAAACACAACCTCAATTTACCCATAGAGCTGTTAGAAAAAAACAACACAACACAGAATTACTTTGTAGATTTATTGAAGTCTGTTATTAAAATAGAGATACTGATTTGCCTAAATTGCTTGCATGTACTTGAGACTGTCACCTACTCAGCAGTAAATGTTGACAGTCATAATGGACACTATCTCCTGTTTTTAACCAAAGGACTCCTCTCTACCCTGCTGACTCCAGGCCTGCTACAAGACAATAGCATGTCTTCTTTAATCTCAGGATAAAATGTATATATAATCTACTTGACATCAAAATATGTTAACCTAAAGAATATAGTAGCATTAATCACTTAGTGATTACTTATTCAGCTCTGGAATAACTTTAGTGGCATCATCTTCTGTCTAATGCTCCATTGGGTGTAATTATCTTTCTAAGAAAGAAAACATGGAGTGAAATCTCTCCTGATTTGCATTCAAAGGTGATGCTGGAAAACATAATCTTAATCAATAACCAGTGTCACACTTACAGATACAGGGAGGAGGCTGAAAGTGCAACATCATTTGATGCTCAAATGCAAAACAAGGAAGCACTAAATACTAGTCATTGGCTTAGGTAATGGTGTGTTGTGCTTGATCAAGGCTTTCAATGTGGAATACTGTAAATGCCTCCAAGCGTGTGCTTCATTATCTCTCCTATATGCTCTCATCAACCTTTTTCATCCATTAAAACAAGGTTAATTTAAAACTTGTAGGCTGCAAATACACTTAATAAAACAGGCATGTTGGCAGATAGTTTTCAAAGATGGCTAGATTTTATGGGGGAGGGGCACAACTGGTGATACATCACAACACAAAAATCAATTATATTTTGCACAATTCTGGCCTGTGGGAAAAAAAACCTGTGGGATTTTCCACATTCCTTTGTGTTAGCAAACACAAAGGAATGTGGAAAATCCCACAGGTTTGTTTTTTTTTTGTTACCCTTATCCTATGGCATTTCGAAGCAATTCAATATTTGGCTTATCACCGTTTTTCCCTCAACTCTCCACACTACCACTAGACAGTTAGGACATGAAGAAGGTTGAATGCTAATGTCAACACCATTGGTCTTGTAAAGTGTTCTTATGGAAATTGGAGAGGTTGAGTTATAAAACCTTGACAGAAGTGAGTATGACTGGCGTGGCAGTCAGGACTTTGGTCCTCAGGTGAAAAGGTCTTGTTTTAATTTCATTTGTGAACAAATAGATTTTTTTCAGGACTTATAACATATCAGATCACCTCTTCTTGATATACTTCAAGGGTTAAACGAATACTAAGTTTCAAACAGCAACCCAGATTCATATCTAACTTTTGATACAATGCTACAGCTTCTACTAATAATAATAAAACTAATGTGATAAGTATCAACAGAGCCTGTCAGCTAGCGAGCAACCTAAGGGGTTCAATGAGGCATGCTTCATTTAAAGTAACATACGTATATTGGTAGTGGTGCTGCTGGCTCAGCATGGGAGCTTTTCCAAATTTGCTCATTGAGAAAAAAACCTAAAGTTAGAAATACTGCCTTCGCATCCAAGCGATGAAGAGATGAGCAGAAATGAAAAATAGGCATTAGTTTTAAATTTCAGAGTTTCCTCTATTTTTCCTATTTTAAGGAAAGCCGATTCTGCTATTTTCCCAGTTGCAGAAAGTGCTGCTTTGAAAATGTTAAATATATTACGGTGATTTTTGAAATCTGCATTAATGTAAAAATTACAAAAGAATAACACATTCTCTAAGATTCTTTTCTCCACAATGCTTCATTGTGTGAAGCGCCTTGTATTTTTAGAAAGTGCCCTGCAGGCTACTCATGTGGTCCCTGAGGGTAAAGTGGTGCCTGCGGGCACTGTGTTGGCTAGCTCTGATTTAGAATCTGTCACATGTCAAAGCTTTGCAAGTTTTTTTTTTTTTTTTTTAATGGGACCCACTGCCTTTTTTCCACTTGCTTTTACCATTTTATGCACTCAAACTAATTTCTAAGATAAGAAGATGTGAATCCCATGGTTAATCTTTCTACCATCTTCTTTGTTTCAATCTGCATCTGCATATCTATGGAGCTAAACCATTTTACAATGCCAAATGTCTTTGAGTGTAAGTCTAAAGGGCTGGTTATACTCCCTGCAGCAGTGTGTCGCAGTGAGCTTGACGCAGAAATTTTTGATTTATGCTCAATTCGCTGTTACGGCCGAGGCGATGAGGAAGTGGGGGCAAGTTTGTCAGACAAAGGAGGAACATGAGGGCAAAAAAGAGCGGGGATCCAGGTGGAAAAAGGGTCCCAGCGTCCTTGCGCACATCGCTCTTCTAGCTGGTCCAACTTCACGAGTTGTTTTCCTCAATTTCGGTCACAAAAACAACACAAGCCGGCCTCCTGTCCAAGGCACTGTCTGCGGTCACCTACAATTTGGGAGAGGTGCAGCAGAGTTTCTGCAGAAGGGGCGGGGACGTCTTTTTGTTCACTGCGACACCTACCAACTACCTATTTTCGAAATATAAATCAGCCATAATCTGTTGCTCTTTTAGCTTCATACATATCTGAATACCAACACAAACTCTGTTTAGGCAGGAATTCAAAATAGGAAGTATGGTTTGACAAGCATTCGCATTTTCTATTTTTAGTTTCACACCTGCATTATTAAAACATGCATAAAATGGAGTTAAGCTGCTTTGATACGTTTTAGAGCATTGCAAAGCCCCACATACTGTACTTGCGCAGACTGTGCTAGGGTTGTCAAAAGTATCGATACTCAAAAAAGTATCGATACTGAAACGTTGTATCCGGATACAATACTCGTTTTTCAAAAGTATCGCTACAGTGCAACCACCAGTAGCACCTAAGCAGTCATTCATCTAAAGTGCAGAATAGAGGACAATGCACTTTCTGAACACTGTGTGATTGAATAATTCTGTGCACTTTTCAGTTTCAGACTTTTTTTTGTAACAGGTGCAGCTGCTGAGAATTATTTTTGCTTCTTAACAGGTTTGGCTTGTGTCATTGTTATGTGTGCAAAGCATAGCCAAGTAAGGAATACTTAATTTTAATTTTATAAGTTTTTTTTCTCAAGCTTGCTTAATATTGTGCACAGTATACAACCTTTACTGTATTTATTTATTGTATTTTATTTATTAATGAAAATATTTCTGTAGAATTTTGGAGTCTTTTTTTATTCTTGTGGTATCGAAAATGGTATCGAATATTTTCCTTAGTATCGGTATCAAGTTGAAAAGTTTAGTATCGTGACAACCCTAGACTGTGCGCATCCTGAGCTGTGCAGAACCTGCCCACATTTCAAGCTTCATTGTCTAGTGTATCTAGTCCTACATTTCGTATGAAAAATACACCGTCATGGCATTATCAAATGAGTTTTCCTACTAACTTTACAAAAACTGAAGATCCTTGGGACTAGCTTTTTGAAGCAGCTATCTATCACCTGAGGTGACATTGTCAGCTCAACGCTGCGTATGTTGTAGTAAATACGTAGCTTTGCGCCAACCTGTCAACATGGAGACTGTGAATGCATTTGGGGGCTGATTTAAGGGTTTAACCCATCACTAAAGTGTAAAATTTTGCCGAGATTCAATTATTTACTTTCTTTCTTTAGGTCAAGCCCTGCAATGTGCATTAATAGGAAGAAATTACTTGGCATGGATTTACTACTAGTTCTGATGTTTTTGCCTAAAATCCACCATTCAGCTGGTCCACAGTTGTAAATGAAAGAACCTGAATCCAAGAAGTTAGATGTTTTATAAATCAGTATATACATTAATAAGAAAATGCAGTTATCATCTTAATAGCCTTCCAACAGAAGTTGACTTAAACATACCATGCTGCCCTTGAATAAAGTAGACAGTCTTATGGTAACTTTTGGCGTTTCATACAAGAGGTTTTAATTTTACAGGTTTGTGAGAAATATGACGTTTTTATAAAGGGATAAAGTTGGATGGAAGAGCTGTGCAGTGTTAATAAAGCACTCTAACCTAAGCCGTTTCCCAGCAGTAGTCAGAGATGTGACTTCTATGTGCAGAAGCAGAGCAGAGCTGTCACCACTGCCAATGTGTGAAAGAAATCCTCCATGTGGTCAGTTTCAGAAAACTGTGCTCAAAGCAAAACAGATTGGACTGTAAAGTTACCTTCAAAAGTGCTTCTAAAAGAAGTCAAGTGCATAATGTGAAAAGTACTGAGACTGTGTGTATCTTGACATCTCTTACTGTGTCAGGGGCCTCTGCTCTGATCCCTTTCCTCCTTCTTACAGGGAGTGAAGGAAGGATCAGTCCTTCTTCAAAGTCCCCCTTTCATCTCTACCACATCATACTGTCCTCTGGGGGAGGGGGGGAGGGGGGCACAAGCACACAGGACTAGCTTTTTATACATCCATCTCATCTCTTGTTTCTCACCTTCTTATCTTCTTTTCTGCTCTATATCTCTGGGACACTGTTAGTCCCTTTTGACCCTTAGAAATCTGTCATGCTTAAAGTTTTTGTGTCTTCTCCACATTCATTTTTACTATCTCTTCTCTCCCCTTTGCTGCATTTCTATTTGTTATTTATACAGAAAGTATTTCTCTTAAGTTTATGAAAAAAATGCATTGTCAGATCTTTATGTTGTGTTTTCCTTTCCCAGAGGAATTGCTTTCTTTTAATATTTTTGCTTAGTCCAAGCTAGATTTGCTTCTTTTTACTTTTTTTTAGTAATGTAGCAGCATTCTTCATTCACTGTACTTCACTGTTTTATTTTACAGTTTTAAAATATGGATTTATTGCTTGTGATGTGAGCTCCCAGCCTATGTGTTCAGACTCTAGTGTTGCATGTTTTTTTTTATCATGTCATGGCCCATATTAACCAACACATACAGTATATTATGTCCTTTGATTACATCAGAAGCAATGCTGGAGAAATATTAAATTACTCGCAAAGGCAAAGTGTGGGTGGAAGGCTATTCTCCTGGGTCTCCCCTCTTGACAATTGAGCCATATATGCTGCTAGAATCCCCCTATCCCTCTTCCCCACCACCCACCGGGCTTCCACCATCGCTTTCCTGGCTCATCACTCCTGGGGGTCTGCTAAATTTACAGCTTTGGGTTCCCAGTGTTTGCAAAATGCTGTTCCAAGAGACTAACAACCACAGAGATAGTTAATACACAACCATGGGATTAACACTTTGAATAACCCTGTTGCCACTATCTTCCGCAGAGACTAGCACATTAACTTTACATGTTGCCAGTTTCCTCAGATTCCAGTGGGACTTAGTGGAATTGGTGTATGAAAGCTTGGATTAACTTGATGATGACAAATGCCTCTTTATGTTTTTTTATGATTCTGTTTTTATGATGGTAAGCAATGTCTTGTACCTGTATTATTTTACATTACTTACAGGTACATATGGTGACATTCAACTGGTCCCTATAAGGTTAAGTTCTGTTCATTGAGTTGGGGTTAGGTTTAGGACTAAGGTGTTAATTCAGTTTAGGTTAGGATTAGGTACATCTTGGTAATAGTTAGGGTTAGGGTAAGGGTCTGGGTTAGGTCATATAAAATTAATGCAAGTTAATTAAATGTCCCCATATACTGTGAGTGCGTGTGTGTGTGCATCTGTGTGTGTGCACGCATGGTTTAATGTTTGTGTGTGTTTCTGTGTACCACATCTTTCGCCCATTGACTGCTGGACATAGGCATCAGCTCCAGATGATCAAAAGAAGATTTTGAGCAGGCAATCATGATGCTTTATGAGAAAAGTTTGAAGGAGTTGGCAGAGCACAAGCAGGAAAAGAGCAAAAACCATACATTTCTGAAAATCCAGTGAATTTCATTTTACTATTCATTTCATTTTATTTTTCATTGGAGTTAATAAAAATCTACAGCTAATTTACAAACATGGCTATTAAACCAATAAGGCTAATTTTTTAGTCAATAAGAGGAACATCTAGGTTTCCCTTCTGAACTTGCCTTTTACCACATAACCCAATCTTACAGGAGGGAAGGAAAATGGATGAATAGATGAATATTAAAAAGTCCGTTTCCAATGGTATTGTTTTGAATATCTAAGGTAGCAAGGGTAAAACTAGCAATATAATTGACACAACCAAACCCCTACTTTGTTTTCAAAGTTCTTCTGGCTCGTAATATCAATATCATCTGGCATTGACGTTGGAATAAGACACAAATAAAAAGAGAAAATTTCGATGTATGACTGCAGAGATTTTCAAAGTACAAAAGTAATCAAAGGCTTTTTTTACTGTAAATCACTGCATTTAGATCATTTTAGGCAAATAACCTTCATTTTCCTCCTATTCTTGCACAATGGCCGTGGGGACCTCACCAAACCAAATAAGTCAATGCAACTAAATACTAAAACAAAATCCATATACTGACAGGGAAGGTTTAAACAGATCTTATGTAATATGGTATGGCATGAGTCATTATGTTATGTGTGCTTAGTTGTCATTCCACAGATTCATGATATTGATAGAGCATCTCTAAAAACATTTTCTTTCAATCCTTAGAGGACCTAACACTGTTGAAGGAACACATTTCTTATGAAAGCTGCCAGTGTATCCTTATAGCAGAACAACTTATTTAATTTTTTATTATGATGTCTTGCCAAGGCACATAGTGTTTGTCTGCCTCTTTCATCGTCTGGGATTGGGCTTTCTACAGGTATGCCCAAGCCAAGAGCTGAGCTTTAAATTCATTATTAGCTGTCTTAAAGATGAGGAGCCAATCTGTCTGAGAGGTGTCTGAAAAGCTGTGCAACACCACTACAACAGAATGTGGTGAAATGCCGGTATGAGGGCTATATATGTGTCTCTGTAAAATGTGTGACTGTGCACAAGCCTGTGTGCGTGAATGTCTTTGTGAGTACTTGCAAGAATGAGAAAAAAGTGTTTGAATGTGTTTAACAATCAATTTTGAGTTGTTTGATGAGTCTTTAATACCACTGTTATGGTTTCAGCAATGTCAAGTCGAGCAATGTTTTGCAGATCAATAAACAATAAAACTTAACAAACTGCAAAGCAAATGTTTAAGGCTTTAGCACCTATCACACATCCCTGACTATATTTTAAATGAACTTGAGGCTAACATAAAAGACTGCAACAGGACACAAGGAACAAACAGGAACTTAAATACACATTACGGTAAATAGAAAACTATGGACAGCTAAAATACATTAAGCACAGAGAGATTAATTAGAGAAAACAAAGAAACACAGAACACAGATCATGACAGATTGGTCTGTAAAGAAAAAATCATGTAGATTAATTTTATTTTACTATGCATTATCCACCACTGTAACTGATATATGGTGTGAAATGACAAAATGAACCTTTATGAATCATGAATAAATTGAAGACTTGTTCTTGTTTTCAGAAATTAGAAGAAGATGAAAACAGCCTACAGTAATCGATCGAATGTTTTATCTTTTCTGAGATGTTGTTTTTTCATGAATGTGTAGCATAATTTTTGACCTTTGATCCATGGTCCTGCTTAGTCTTTTTACCCTATTTCATGTTAAAAAGTGGTGTGTAAATAACTATTAGGTACATTACCACCATAAACTGGTAAGGAATATAACGGCTCCATATCTAAAATATGTTTTGTATTTGTATTGTGGAATTATTGCAAAGTTGAAACTAGTAACAGATACTTCTAATATTGTATTTAGTCATATCTATGTATAAGTTTACAGCAAGGGATAAATTCTGATCTTAACTTTATTCACTTTTACTGAAATATATTACAAATTCAGACACCTACGCATGAGCATTTATTGTTAGTTATCTACCTCAATAAAATCGAGGTGACTCATTTGTCTTCCAGGAGTTTAAAAGGGGTTGAAATTGAGACAGAACAGAAACTAAAAGAGAGACGAGGAAAGCCAGTAAGCAAAATGACAAGTGGCTGACAAAATGGCATTCACAAGGGACAAGGGGAAAAGAAGAGTGTCAAGCAAAAACGACAGGGATGGTGTAATAAGAGGCTGACAGGGTGCAAGAAAAATATCGAGGAAAACGTCATGAGTGGAGAAAGCTTAAAAAATGAAGCAAAACCTTGCCTCCTTAAAACATTTTTTTTTTTCAAGATGGGTAAAGGATACAACTAGCATAATGGAACTGTATAACAATCTATCAACACGGTGCTACAGCATGAAAGCTGAGCATGTTATTCTCTGCATCTATTTGTGTGTGTGGTTCAGAGTATTGTTATGTGCAAATAATTAGGCGCCTATCAACCTTTTCAAAGCTTTTGTCAGAATTTGCACCTTCTAGGATATTTTGGGGGTTTTACTATGCAGATAATTTGGGCAACATTAATGTAAAGCAATTTGGTTTGAATAAAGAAGATTTGCAGGAGTTTATATCTTTCTTTTTCTGTTTATATGAATCAAGAAATTCTGAGAAGGGTTTAATAGCATATCTGAACTGATGCAACCAGAGAGCTAATGCATTCTGAAATAATCTATGCAGAGGAAATCAGTTGGTCTGTTTATTAAAATTACAGCCCATTCATACATGCTTATTCAAAATGTCATCATGTTCCTCTATTTTTTTTCTCAAATTTATTATACATGTAACAGAGTGCCAAGAAAATAGATGGTTATTCTAAATTTAAAATGTGCTTCCCCTAACGAGATTAGACTGATGAATCTTGCCAATGCCAGTAGCATGAAACATTGCTAATAGAGCCAGTCAAATATGGCGTTTTTAAAAGAATTCATGCATTCTGAGCCAAATAATTGTCATGGTTTATACACTATACCCTTTGTGTTGCGCTTAATTCCATTAGGTGAGCGTATAAACTGGCATGATCTATGACCATCAACAGTAAAACCGGGATGTCTCTGAGAGGCAATGACCCACTGAAATTCCTACAGGAAACTGTCTTAAAGAACAACCTGGAGTTTTTGCTGTGCTGATATTTTGTCTAACATCTGTTTACATGATTGCAGACATTAAAACTCAGAATGAGATACATGCTCCAAATATGTCAACCTTCTTTTTTTTTTTACAGTAATAAATGTACCTGCTTATGTTTATTTGAACAACATACTTAAAACTAGAAATGACTTAACAATTCAAATGTAAAAAGTTTCTAAACCATTTTTTGCTTACATGTTCCCTACATCCATGTGTGGGCTCTACCCTGGTAATCTGGCTATAAAAAAAAATAATAATAAATTGGCCAACTGGTCTCTTTTACATGACAGTTGGCGTTAATGTATGAGCATGTTTGTTACTTTACCCTAAGTTTTTTTTTTTTTTTTTGGCCATGTGACTTCTGATCTGTTAGACGAGTTCCCTACCTTTTAACTAAGAAATAAATGGATTTAGGGATAAACAGATAAATAGGCCCAAATATGACTCAAAACTCTTACACACTGCCGAAAATTTGCGTACTTTAATAAAGAGCTATGCTTTACACTTTATTGGAACAGAGTTGGCAACTGTTATACCTATAACTATGCCTATGTCAACAATATACAATCAAAGAGCAGTAGGAATCAGCCCAGATTACAAAATCTCCAGAAAGGGCCTTTAAAACTATTTTTGACCTTTACCTCTCAAAACCTGTTTCAAAGCATTTACAAATAATAACTCAGAATGCATGAAAATTACACTGGTAAAATGTTTACCGATATAGACATGTTAAACATTGTTGGAAAGCTTAGATTCTCCACAATTCAACCAGATAGTTCATTTTATGGACATAGTAGTTAGCAACAAAGCACAATTAAAACAGATATAGCAGCATGTCAAAATGTACCATGACAAAGCAGCCACAACAAGCAAGCATGTCTTTATAACTGCTGTTCAAAAAATACCTATTATTTTAGAGAATAAAAAAACATCTTTAAGTCTTGATTGAACTAATAGCTTGGGCTTGATGCAGCTTAGGGTGTTTTACTCATCCAATTTTGATGTATATATTCAGAACCTAGAAGCTGTTAGCTTTCAAATAATGTATCACACGTCATTTGGGCTTACAGTTCCTAAGGCCCCGTCCACACGAAGTCAAACCCTGGCCTAAACGCACCAATTTTTCACCAAACCAGCCTCTCATCCATACGAAGCCGACGTTTCGGGGGTCTGTAAACAATCTTTTTTTTATTAAGCCTTCAGAGTGGGAAGATTTTGAAACGCCGTTTTCGCGTTTCCATCTTTAAGCTCTAACCGCATTTTTTTTCTTACACGCATGCGTCATAGCGTCGCCTCTAAACACCCATGCGCGACACAGTATCACAACAACAATGGTGCCGTACTGTGTTGAATGGTTGCTGCTCATGCTACTCACCCTGCTGTCGGGCTTACAACAGAATCTTCTTCTTCTGGAATATCTCCAGGAAGAACAGAGCAATATCGACGACATAGTTCAGCACCTGAATTTGACTGAACCACAAAAATGGACCCGCAGGGCAACCATGTATAAATATTAGAGCGCATGCCCAACATTTCGTCGCCTATTTTTGCTTTGGCACCACAGCGCCACTTACAGGCCTGGCATACATTTTGCAGCGTTTTCATGCATTCGTGTGGACGATCACATTTATTTTACGTCTCCGTCTTTACGACAAACGTTCTGGAAAATATTAGCTTTTCGTGTTTGTTTTGACTTTGTGTGGATGGGGCCTAAGTTACTTGTTTTTCCATTTGGGTATGGAAAATAGGCGAGAATATCCCAAAATGAAGTGGATATTAAGAGGTTAACGATGTCCTATTCCAATGCTATTAGTTTCAGTAGTCAGCATAAAGTTTAAAAAAGTGTCTTTCATAGCTCAAAATGTTTTAAACAGTGTTTCCTTTCTTTTTTGTTTCCTTTGTTTTATGTCCTACCCTGCAAACATGAAACAATTATGTTAAAGTAACTAAATATGAATACCAAAAATGGTTGCATTATTTTTCTTCAGTGTACGTTCAAAAGATAGGATTTTTTTCTAGCATCTTATCAAAAGGACAATGTTTAAGGAAATTTTGTGGCTAAGCAAGCAATTTTTTTAACCTTATTAACCCATGCCTAATTTACCGATAGTAACCAAAAATAGGATACACAAAAAAATAAAGTAAAAACATTTTTATCCAGCCAAAAATGGTATTATACCGGGGAGAAAAATCAAACAGTGAACACATCTATAAGCTACTGTACATTCAAATCTAAACTATTTGCACCTTGACAAAGTTGTTACCCTTGGTAGGCAAGGAAAGGGAGAACAATTGATTTACTCTTTTTCTAAACAGAGATAGAGACAGATGCTTATTTAGCTTTGACTTACAATCACATACAAACCAAGACATACACACACACCCACACACACACATAGGTAGCTGTAATGCTGATGTACAATGCAGCAAGTGTAGAACATAGGGATTGGGTAATGTCAGATTTATTTGCAAAGAAGATGAAAGGGGGTAGATCAAACAAACGGTAAAACGTGATACAGGAAATGTCACCCCTACACACATGCACACCCCTACATACACATCCTACCCAAAGAGAAGTCCAAATGAACATTTTACCCTCCAAGAAAAATAATACCCAAGTTATGTTGGAAGCAATAATTATATCATTACTATAATTTTGCTAATTTACATGTATGGTAATCACCATCAGCTCAGAACAGCAAAAAGAAAATGCAATTAAAATAATCAGCTATACAAGTCAATAATTGCTCATGAGAAAACTTAAATCAGGTATTTAATTTCTTTATTGTAAACCTACAATCTATTACAACAAATTACCTGATCATACAATAACCTCTTTGCCACCAAGCTGATTTCCGAAACATTGGTCAAAATAATATGGCAAGAAAATGGAATCTTAATGTTCTCATACTGTTTCTGTTTGCCTTTGAAGGATGATTTTAATATCAGCCCAGAGAATTCTCTTATCATTTACATACGCGAAGAAGCCCATAAAATGATAAATTGCTACAGAAAAGACCAGCGACATTTCTAGACAGAAAGCTTTATCCAAGAACAGGCTGTCCACATTCCAGAGATAACTTTATGTCTTTTTGCACATCGAGATAGAATATGTATCTTGTTTCCATAATAATCCTAAACTATCATTAACAAAGCCCAACTGATCTATATGAGTCTGTGTTGCAGTGTCTCAAAAAAAATCTTATCTAGTTTCTAACTCACATTTAAACATGACAAAAGATTTAACATAGTGCTTCGTTTAAGAAAATTGTAATAAATTATGATAACAGGTATCAATAATTAGGGATGCCCCAAGTCAGATACTGACACTCATCCATTATCAACCAAATAAATAACATTGGAATATATTGGCCTACATTTAAAAGTCCCAATATTAGCATGTCAATAGGAAAACTAAGCTTAATTTTACAGTTTATAGAATTAGTTTATATTGATTGCTTAGAAATACATTCGTCAGTAGTTCTAATACCTATTATTGTTGTTAACTATTGTAGTCTTTTTATAATTATAGAAAGCCTAAGTATGTATTATTTGTGCTGATATTAAATTGGGTCAATACTCAAAGTTGCAATATCAATTTTATATGTGAAATGAAAAAGTTATATTGTATCATCCTTTACAATAATAACAAAATATACTACCATCTATAATATGATCTTAGACACGATTAGCACGAAAAAAAGAACTAACGCTGTCTCCAAAACCTGGGGAAAACACATGAGATTTGAAATAGGGCAGGAAAGGAGCCTTCCTAACAGATAGAGGCTGCCCTTTCTATACCTTAGGACCCCTAAAGCCAAATCACTTCAGAACTTCAGTCTTGTCTTAGGAACAGTCAATAGCAGCTGTTCAGCTGACCTTAATATGTATGAAGAATACGGTAGAGCAAGGCCCTAAAGATGTTTAAAATCAAATACAAATATTTTATATAAAACATGTAACTCTCAGTGAGAACCAGCAAACACAGAAGTGATGGATTGTTGAGTGTTTGATCAAGTTAGAAGGAAAGTAGCTGTATTTTGGACAAGGAGCCTGTCTGATCTCAAAATATATACAACACAAAAAATAGTAATGAAGTGAGATAACAAGGTGTGTTCTCAATACCATCCCTGGACAAAATGGTTTTAATTTTGATCATTTATGGCAAAACAATTTTTTTTTTTTTTTTTTAGGAGATGATCTAATGTTACCCTAAGACTGATGGTTTTGGATTTTATCTATGAAATCAAAAAGCCATGGTTCATATGATGGGTGTCACTCAGTCTGACTAATATGATGTCTGTCTTTTTATCACTGAAGCTCAAAAAACTAAAAGCTTCGGTTTGTACTCCAACAAAAGAGGAATAGACAGATTCATTAACTTGCTGTTACTCTTCCTCCTATAGATTAATTTGAATCAGCTCAGCTGTTTCCTAATGTACCTTTCCATACAACTGTCACCAATAAATCTGTTATGAACTAATTTATTATTCTAAAATACCAGATAATACGCATGTTGTAGCTGGGCGAAACAAGGCTTGTGGGCTCCACGTTTTTAGCTCGTAATATTTTATAGCCATAGTAACAAAATAATATCATAAATAAAATCACTGCACTGCATAGATTCCCTCTACTGAATTCATACAGATTTTCAAGGTTATACAGTATTTCTGGTGCCAGGTGAAATCAACCTCCCTCAGTATTTAGTGTATGTATGCATGACTTACTGAAGTTTGCACTAACTAATAAAAATGTTTTAACAGAGAATATGCAATGTTGTTAGGTTTAAACATCCTCTTTCAGTCTAAGAACATCAAGGAAGCTCCAGGACCAGTCTAAGTTCTTAATAACCCTTAGGGCAACACATGGTAAACAATGACTTTAATGTGATTATTCAATTACTAAAATAATCTTCAAATAGTTTAATCATTGAATAAGTAATGAGTATATAGACTAAAACATGTAATTTGCATAAAAATTGTATTTACATTTTGCATTTAAGAGAAAAAAAAAACTTTTTGTCATCTGAAAAGAAGAAAATACTTACAGAAAGTCAAAAGGCCAAAAGTTGGTTTTTAAGCAGTGTGTGCTGGAGAAAATTGTAATTGGGATGTGCGATCTCCAATAAAATTGGCTTCTCATTATTTGAATTTATCATTGTCTCCATCAGAGACATAAAATAAAGATTTTGCTGAAAAATTAAGTTATTGATTAATAATGATTTTCCTGACAGAGATCTTATGTTAAATAAAAACATTTTAAATACCTTGGTTGATATTGTCTGTCTAGCTGGTTGAGCTCCACATTGTAGTTTTCAAGTTGGATAGTTTACTACCTTTTTTTAGCTGTTCTTTTTTCCACTTATCAAATCTGAAATTTTATATTCATCTTTCTGTAGAGGCTCCAGATTTTCCTGGAGAGATTCTGTTCTGATAAAGTTACCACTGGAACCCAATACTGCTATCTGTCTTTGCATGTGGATGAGCCTATGGTGGGGTAGATTTACAGCTTTAAGGTAGTGTTTGGCTTCATGTTGAAGGGACAGATTCAGCTGCAGTGCTGGAGCTGGATATAGGAGATGATGCTGTGGATGGCTTATCTGGGTCCAGTAAGAAGGGAGATGCCTCTGTTGGGATTTCACTTCTGTTTGTTGGGGTCGTATGAGTGGTCACTGTGCTTCAAAGCAATGATGGATGTCACATATATTTCCCCACTACCTCATCCACAATTTTGTTGGTGAAGATTCTCAGTCATCCAGGTCATAGTCATTACAAAAAAGTTGAAAAACAAACCACTGGAATTCGTTTCGCTTCCCATCCAGGAAGCTTTTTCAATTCAAATTGTCCGAAATAGTGTTGAGTTTGAGGCTTTATAGAGTGGACCAAAGCATCTTTATAATTTGTTCATTCCGTTTTTATTCCTGTTCCAATAACTGTCCCACGTGCTCCCGTTCCAAGTCCTCAGCAGAGTCACATTTTTCATGAGTGAGACTCTTTATCTGGTTTTCATTCACATAATGTACTTTGTTCAGGGAATAGAAAATGTTGGAACCTAAAGTTTTGTCTCTGATCTATTCAGGTGAAAGCCATCTCTCTTGAAGAGGAGGCTCTTTTCCTTTTCCTAAAGCCACTGCAGCGACAGCTGAGAGGAAAACTCCCTTTCAACAGGAAGAAACCTCAATCAGAACTGGGCTAAGAGTGAGCGGCCATCTACTGAGGCCAAGTGGGGTTTAAGGAGGTAGAAACAAATATACAGATATTGACATGAATAAATTATTTGGCACTAGGGCTCTGGCAGCCTTGGGTCAAAAGTTACATAGTCTTGCTTTAACAGAGTTCGCCCGAGAAATCAAAGCTATCCATGAACTGTTATTTTTTAAAACACATGCACCACTAACAACAACAGTTGACCTTGGAGTTTGTCAGGGGCAGTCCTGATTAGATAAATGTCACTTGTATTACCTTTTCTTTTCACCTTCTGTTTTATTTTATACTCATTTTCTCTCTCGTCTTAGGCAGCTTCACTTCCTGAGTTCCTTCCTGCAACCAGGATCTGCCACACCTGGTGCACATGCTCCTCTTTTGTTTTTTAGAGTATTTAGTTCCCACTCTTGCAGCTTCCCTTTGCCAGTTCGTCTTTGTTTTTAGAGCTTAGCGTTCCAGCCTTTTTGCCTTTTAGACTTTAGCTATCTACTGTTTAGACCCTAGCTTTGTTTTGGACCTGTCCTTGCCTCCATTTTTTATACCTCTGTTTCTGCTGGATTCTTTGGTGTTCAACCCAGGACTGTATTAAAGGAACTTTGAGTTTGAATCCACTATGTCAGGTCTTGCATTTGAGTCCTTTATTCCTGAGCCGTACGACAGAGTTGTAGTTTATAACACAGACTTTCGTTATGCAACCAGAGGGTTGCAATTACCAAACCCAGGTCGGGCCAACTCAGTCACTGTGTCCTTGAAGGGACATTACTGATGAGGCCTGTCTTTGGCAGGCTTGTTTCTGTCAGTTTGCTAGTGAGCAAGTACAGATTTACAACTGTTAAGAGTGTTGTTCCAACTTTGTCCCAGCATTAACTGTTTAACACCTTCAAAAGTGTTATTTTAACTCAATCTAGGGTGGACTCATTAAAACTTTTGTTAGGTTTCTGTTTCTGTTATGATTTTCTTTTTAGTATTCAGTCTTCTTGGTTTTCCATTTGTTGTCCTCTGCTGCCCTCTTGTGTCCTCTTTCCCTTGCTCTGTTTTCTGCCCTGCCCTCACCTGTTTTCAATTCCCTCGTTAGCTCTCTCTTTGTCCCTGTCCCCTTTAAAAGCCCTCCCTCTTCATTTCCTGTTTGCTGGATCCTCGTCAAAACGTCTGTCTGTTTACCTTGTCTTTCCCTGGCTCCTTGAGTTTGGTTTCCCCTGATGTCTCCTTGGTTCTGGTTAGTGTTATTTTGTTGGATCTTTGATTCCTGCCTCCGTATCTGTAAACTTCAATAAACCCACCAAAATTCACCTCTGCCAACTTGCCTCTGCTTTTGGGTCCTCAACCCAACACCGCTTCATGACAACTTTAGAAGTGTTTAACTTCTCTGGAGTTGAGTGAACACTTTAAAATTAGCTGTGTGTAATTGCAAACAAATGAACGACTGCATAGAACCTAATAAAGTGGCTGATGAGCGTGACATTGACACCAGCATTTTAGTGCTATATTTTTTATGTGTTTTTAGAACAAACCAAAATTATATCCAGTGAGGTTTCATTGTTGACAGGACATGCAGTATCTGCCTTTTTCTTTGTATCTTTGTCTTTGAAAAGTGCTGACATTCCATAGAAATATCACTGATAAGGTTTATTCTTTTGATTCATAATATGGACTCCCTGTTGTGCAGGTAGTGCAGTGGTCAGTGCGCACCACCCGTGTACGATCCTTTGGTCCTTTGCAGCATGTCTCTCCCCCTCTCTCATACCCCCTTTCCTGTAAGCCTACTGTGCTACTAGTGCCGTAAAACTCAAAAAATTAAAAATATGGACTGCCTTAGTGTCATTAAATCAAAGCTTGCATCCTCGACTAACACATATTCCATAAACACAATAACATGCTGGAGGGACAAAGGAGAGGTTGATGAAAATGACGCGCTTATAGCTGGGTTTTATTAAATGTTGAGGCTGATGGCAGAAAGCATTGCCAGATTTGGAGAAAAAAAAAGAAGAAAGCGTCAATGCCTGGCACTGGGGTGAGGTAAATGCATTCTAATGCTAATAGAAAGCCTTGGCCCTGAGGCAATGACTTCTGGTGAAGGGGAAGGATTTATAAAAAAATGGAGAGATAATAATTAGAGTAAGAGAAGTTTGTAAAAAAAAAAAAAAAAAAAAGAAGAAGAAGAAGCTGGGAAATAGAAGCAAATTAATAAAATAAAGCCTCACCTTTCAAAGTTAATGAGTAAGAAAAAAAAAACAACCTTTGAGCAGGAATATAACAGAGGGAGGGGAACGGAAGGAGTTACAGAGAGTGTTGGTGTATTTACCAGCAGGAAAACGGGAAATGACAGACAAAACTAATCAAATCACTCAATCTGCTTTTCCTGTAAAGGGGTCAACAATGTCTGATATAAAAAAAAGCAACAATAAATACCACAAGAGCACCAAACACAACAGAATGCCCAAAACATTAAGCCTGACATTGATTTACCACCGGCAGCGTAAACATGGGTCTCATGTCTCCAGACAATAAATCTCAGCCAAGTAGAAAAGGGGATTATCATGATTATCATTCATAAGCAAAATGCCAGCAATCCTAAGCCTCCCTCTATCTAATAAATCCTCCCTTATCCACAGAGTAGTGTAATTAATACAGACGGTAGGGGGTTAGAGGTTAGTGTCAACCAAGCGTGAGTTAACAAGGAGGTAGCGAAGGAGGTGTGAAATCCCCATTTCTTCAATCTGTTGCTTCTTCATCCTGGGAGATTGAAATTTCATATTAACACAACAGCGAAGAAACAGCATAACTCTACAAAATTAATTTATGTTTTAAATCACCACTCATGATTTAAGTGTGTGGACTGGAAAATTGAACCTTGGGGACTGTTTTAAAAGCTTGCCTTTAAGTCAGAAGAGGTTTGTTTGACACAAAAAAGAGGGCAAGTCCTGTCCATCTCGCCTGCCAGGAATGAGTCAGAACATGGAAAAGGGAAATAAAACATCTAAATTGCAGACAGCAAACAGACCAAAAAAAAAAGTCACGTTGGTTTTTTAAGTAGGAGGAACTTTAAAAAAAAAATTAGATTTACACTTTTTTGGATTGTTGGCAACATAAGAGAGCTACTTCTAAGCTTCTAGATATAAAAAAATGTTTACTTAACTTGGGTTTGAAAACGCATGAAAAAGTTCAGATTTAAATGCTTAAATTGGTTTGAAAAGGATGTAAACAGTAGTTCAGATTGTTTCAAAACCAGATATGCCTAATTAAGTCAATATTTCTTGTTTATGTTAACAACTCTGTATTTAACTGTCTAGTGTCATGAAGTAAACTTATTTCCTGTTTCAATTCAGCTCTCCTTGACACATTTAATGGGACTGCTTCCTATATCATATCTTTATCTGCCAGGACATGCAAACGGTGTCTTTGTGGCACCATGCTTGTAGGAAGAAATTGTGGATTTTTAAAACCTAAAAGTTATGACCAGGGTGAAAGAAGATAGCTAAAGAGTCCAGGCTGTAAATCTAGGTAATGTTTTATACTAACTTGTTATTATTATCAACCAGACAAGTTGATTGGGTTTTTCCCTCAAGGTCCTGTTATATCTGCCACCAGGCATGTGCATTAAGATTTTTAGGGGCCAGTGCTCAAACCTAAACAAAGAAATTTATCGGCAAAATCATTAATAAAATAATATAAAACAACAAGAAATAAAAGGGCAAATCGAACTGAGCATCTATATTATTCTTATAAAAAAATACATAAAATCAAATACAGGGAATGAAATATGTGAAGTAGGTAACTGAACACAAGGTATGAATTGAATAAACAGTGCCATATTGTGTGTGCTTTTAAATAACCTAACAATGTTTTCAAATAAGAACAATAATCCCACTGCAAGTTTGTAAGTTAATTGATGATGATGAAGAATGTTATTTACCTAGTAGAAGGATTTCCCGACTGTTGTGTCTATTTTCAACACTTCATAGTAAGAGCTACTTGACATTCTCATGCAAAAATGTTTGTTTCCATGCTTTTATTGTCGCCCACATTTCACATAAAAAGTATTAAACAGATTTTAAATGAAACAAAAGTAATGACCTAGTCTTTTTAGGGTAAATTTTATAATATTTATTGCTGTCTAACTACATAGCCCTGAGAGTGTTTATAAGCAAACTGTTATTTCTAAATGTTTATGTGTCTTTTTTTATGTGTATTTTCCTTTTCTCTACATACAGCTATTCAATTGTGTTGATTTGTTTTATATTATTTTTACAAGCTTTTTTTTTGCCTACTTACTTTGCCACTGACGCTTGAATTTGTTAACTCTTGTAAGACAAGACAACAAAGTCTGTGTGCAGCACCTGATTCTATATCTCTCATTGTTAAAACTAACAAAAGCCAGTAAAAAACTGCCAAAGGCTTTGAAGTCACAGGTGTCATGACTAGAATATTATGCATTTCTAGTTTTTATTTTATTTTATTTTTTTATACAAAAACCAGCCATATGACGATGAAACGCAAATTCTGTCTGATATGGATTTGTTTTCTGTATTTACATTTAAACGCAGTGTTCTGTCTCTTGCTTCTGATTTTCTCCTTAACTCAAACAAGGTATTTCAAAACCAAGGTGTTTTCTGGATAAAGAAAATAGGTGGTTTGAGAGGGGCGTGAAGGAAGCCATCTATGTTAAGAGAGAAAAACCAACTTTAAACAGAGGTGGTGGATTCAGATTCCAGCTTCCAAAAACATACAATTCAATCATAGACATGATCCCTTCCAGATATCACCAAACCCCCCCACCCCATCACAGAGGAACGAGGGACCTACCCGCTCCAGCCGGTGAACAATACCTCCTTAACGACCGACCCTTAACAATCATAGACAGGTTTCAGGTATTACAGGAGACAATCCCCCCCTTAATGGCAATCCCCCCTTTAACGACCGACCCCTAGAATCATAGACAGGTTCAGATATTACAGGCTAACGATGGAACTAAACGACCCATTCATCGGTTACCATTTGCATGTTTCCAAGCAATACAAGGCCTTGTCCATATAAGACTCTAACTCACTGCGGATCCAGACATTTGAATTGAGAAAGCTTCCTGGAGAGGTGGCGAAACGTCTTCAAATCTTGAAAACCAAGTCCAGTGGATATTTTTTGAATTTTTACGGAATGACTATGACCCGGATGACTGAGAACCTTCATCAGCAAGGTGTTTAGGTATCTTAAATCAGGAATATATAAGAATAAAAACTGTTTGTCGCCTCTCTGATGTTAGCGTTGTTCTTTGCTGTCAGCCTGTGTATCTTCATGAAGATTTGTGTCCCAATACTTTTTCAACATAAAATAAGATGCAAAAACTAAATATGTTGAGTTGCTCTTTCTTTTCTTGTGGATGTCCTGTCATTGGGAATGGCTAACCTTCCAAAGGGATAATAAAACTCAATTTTAAAGGGTGGCTGAGAAACAGACAGCAGATAAAGGAAAGTCAAAGTCAAAACAATAGCTGATATGGGTTTGGAAGTATCTATTGTTTTGCCATCTGGATTATTTATCATCAACACAAAAAAGGACACAATACTGTAAGTGCACTAATATTCTACATCAACTTTCAAAAGGAAACAGCCGCTAAATTTGGACACACTCAAATATTTTTTGTGTTTTTTACTCTATTCTTTTTCCTCTTCTTCTTAAAGATAAAGTGGAGGGTGTTTTTTTTTCCGGGTGGATCATCAAAATAAGTGGCCCTGCTGTCAATCATTCTACATACACAAGGCTGTCCTACGTGCTCGTCCCCATTTTTACTTACCGGTGCTGAGTCTGGCATGGGTGGAAAAATTGCAAATCTTCTTTTGGAAAGTAAGCCTGTATGAGTGATGCAAACAGCAACTTTTCAACAGAGCGTGCACGAGGAGAAATGGGCTTGTGCATGCTCTGGCACGAGTTCAATAGGCGTTTCCTCTCAGGAGCGGGTACAAGGTTGAGCATTTAAAAAACATTTTTGAGTGGAGAGGGCACCTGTTTTCAAAAATTTGCAAAACTCCTCCACTACACCTTTACCTTTTGAAAGGACAATACAACCCTGTGCATCTTCTCCATCAAATGCTAATGTCTAAGTTTAATACTGAGGATACGTTGGGTAAAAAGACACATAAATACGTATGCATGCATGTTCAGGCGAGGTCTAAACAGTGCACGAATGCAGATGATGCAAGTCTGTAGAAATCTTATAAAGAAAAAAACCTTTGAGAGATAATAATGCAACCCATATTCCCATTGGGGCAATTAAGAAGGACTACACTGAATGCATGTAAAAGCAAAAATAACATCCCAGCATTGCTGAGCTTCATGTGTTCCGTTTATGATAATCATGTTTTTGGCTGAAGTCTGTGCTTTATCAAAGTGTAGCACATCAGTAGTATGAATGATAAAAGATTTGTCTGAAAACTAGGGACAAGGTGAACATTTAACTAAAAAGGTGGATTCTGTCTGTGTGTTTTAAGGCTAAAATCTTCTATTACTGTAGTAGATAAAAGGGGTCCCTTTGTGTGACTAAGGTTTTCATTTCAATGCTTAACATTGAGCTATTTCACAGAAAAGATCTTTACCATCACAATTTAAAGCTGTAAACCCTTAACCTGCTGGGATCATCAACAGATATAAAAAGCTTGCAGATACTCCTAACTGTATAAAATGCAAGTTGTCGCTTTTGTTGGTAGGCTACAGTTCAGAAATGTAATGTAATATTTGATTCATTTGATATTTGAGATTATCCTGTCTGTGATTGTGGAGCTGCTGGTGTTGGTGGTGAAGCCCAGAGGGTGGGACGCAACTGAAAATACTCTGAGGTTATTTCATTGTTTGCTCTATTCCAATTAATACTTTAACTTTTTGTGATAAAATTTGCTTAATATTATTTCAGCTAAACCCTCTTCAAAATCCTTTTCAAGTGGTCACAGTAGAAGAAGTAGGATTCTGATGAACATATACAGCACTTGTTTTTCATATCTATACATTTCATTTTGAAACCTAGGTAAAATATTGCAATATACTGTGATATTGCAAAATTGTGATAATATCCTATTGGGACCCAAGTATTGTGGCATGAATCGTATTGCATCACCTATGTCAATACTCACCCTTAGGGCCGGATTTATCAAGATCCAATTTTGCGTGCAGTAATTTGCGCTCGCAAACTGGAATTTTGCGCGAGGGGCTGAACCATGGTTTGCGGCTGATTTAACAAGAGCGATTGCGTAACTGGTGGCAGGTGCAAAACTGTTGGAGACGCCCTATTTAAATGATGGTTTTGCGCGTTTTGTGGTTTGCGGCAAAGTAGTTTGAAGTTTGTGCAAACTAGTGCATTAAGAAATTTTAATCTTACAGTGACACCCCCACCCCCTCCAATATATATATATATATATATATATATATATATATATAAACTTTGGCAACCTTTATTCCCTAAGGTGGTATGTGGCTGAATTTCTACTTCACTGCAGTAAAAAAAAACAAAAAAAAAAAACAGGTGTTTTGTATTGGCCTGTAGAAAAATGCACATACCAAAATGGCTCACAAGAAGTGACTGTGGATAAGATTACGCATCCCCGCAGCATTGGTATGTTGCTCCACAGGCGCAAGGGGCAGGTCGGGGTTCTCCGGTAGGGCGTCAGGGCGACATGGCATTTAGAACGTCGGACAGCACTTCTGAAAAACGAGATTGGGAGATCCCAGCTCTCGCTGCAACCGTACGCTGGAATGACCCAGATGCAGAAAAGTGCAATGTTGCAAGGAGTTTTGTGATATCTGGTATTGCGTGGGTCCTCCTTGTGGCTGGCTCCAAATCCATTCGGAGTTCCCCCAACAGCTCCAAAATGGCAATGCAGGATAAACGATGTTTTGATGATCGTTTCCTCCTTCATTGCAAAAATATTCACACGGAGTGAAAAAATGCGTTCTCTGCGTCTCCTTGCTTCATTTCGATGTCTCCTTCTTGCGACAATAACCGCTGCCATGTGTGCGCAATTACGCATACAGACCATTTGCACCTTCTTTTGAAACATGTTAAATATAGAGTCAGATACCGTTAGCAAAATTGCTTTCAGGTTTGATAAATCACTTTGCGAGTGCTAAATTAATATATTTACATGTTCTCCTCCCACAAGACGCACTTTTGCGTGTAAACACCCCATATTGCATATTCATGGCAGAAAAAGTACTAAATGGATAAGAGGCGCTATTTAGCACATTTTAAAGACCAAATCCTTTTAGCACGCTGTTGATAGATCAGTTTGTACATTTTTTTGTGTGCGCAGTGAAATAGCTCACGTTTTTATACACGCAAACCTTTGATAGATCCGGCCCTTAGTGTTTAACTTGTTAGATGTGAAAACAGAGTACCATGGGGCCCCAATATATCACACTCCTGAGTACTTGTTCGTTCTAAGCGGCTTGAGGTTTCTTTTCAGGAGCACACCTCCTCCCTCCTCCTTGCCCATGGACCTTTTTCTGCTCGCTCCTAATAACTTTTGTTACTTTGAAGGTGTTATGGTGCCTTCATGTGGTATCATAATAATGGTAAATACTAAAAGCAGACATAAAAATTGCACATGAAACATCCACTTATTTCGTAATTTCCACTGGAAACCTGGGAAAATTCGATGATACCCGAGTTGCTGAGATGAGGTAATCTTTGATGTTTGAACATGGAGGAGCAGCTAAACGATTCTATATGGTGAGTACTTCATCGTTAAGCATTCTCTCCTGTTGTGTTTGTAGCCTACACAATGCAGTGACATATATATTTAAAACATATATATCACCATTTAAACTTGTGTGGTTTTTGAAATGACCACTATTGTTTGATTTTATCAGATGCTAGCTAGCAGTCAGTCCATGCATCTGATTCATCCTCTTCTTCCTGTAGCAGATGAATTGGTAAGTAAAGTAAAGTTGTTGCCCAAGTAGCAGGTCAGGACATTATTTGGATCCATGTTTCTCTTCTCTGCCATAACAAAAGCACTTGAACACAATGCGCTGGTAATTTCCATTTTACAAGAGAAAAAGATCTTCTTTAACAGACCACATGAGGGTAGCATTACCCACTGGACCTCGTGTGATTAGCTACTTTTGAAGAAATCCAGCATCTTGTGTTGTGACGTGTTGCCAAGGTAACCAGTATAGACTTCTTAGCAGAAACGGATAGGCTATTTGACAGTAACTTATTTAAGGCATCGTCTAACCCTTTTTAATTGACATTTTACAGCCACTCAGAACCCAGTATTCATCCAGACCATATTATATTTAATGGTGACTTTGCTTACCAACTTCCAAATCTTGCAGAGCAGTGGTTAGTTTGAGCTTGCTTTGCTAGTAGGAAGAGGAGTGCAGCCTCAAGAGGCGAGATTTCCAGAAAAGGGACAAAAGCTAATGAGCACACAGGAAAAGGTCCCCATACCAGTAAGACAGAATCTATAGGCACATAAAAAGCAAGCCACAAGCACAAAAAAGGAGCATGCAGTCATGGTTGTGATATATTTGGGGCCTCATAATATTAAATCTGCACTAATATAATATTCATCATGTGCATGAAGAGTAGTTTACATGTTTAGGTTTTAAATAAAACTGTTCATACGAGTATGCATTACATGTGTGGACTTTTGGGTAGAAAACTTAAACTCTATATAAAGGTTGGTAAAAGCAAAAACATACAAAATAAAGAAAAAATGTATGAGGAATTAAAGTAGTGATCATTGTGCAATTAATTCAGGTCTGCTTATATGTTAAATTTGAGCATTCATTCATTATTCATGCACTCTTACATCTTGTTTTACACTGTTTATAGGGGAGGGGTGTAAATTTACTTATTTAATTCTTTCTTTGGTGTACTGTACTTAAATTCATATTTTCCTCTCTCGCGTAAAGGGATGCATTGCATATATATATATATATATATATATATATATATATATATATGAGGTCGTAAGGCAGATTGGTGCAGCGTCTGCTGTGAAGCGTGAGCTGTCTGTTGTAAAGAGAGAACTGAGCCAAAAGGCAAAGCTCTCGATTTACCGGTCGTTCTGTGTTCCTACCTCAGCTATGGTCATGACCGAAAGAATGAGATCACCAATACAAGCGACTGAAATGAGTTTTCTCCATAGTGTGTCTGGGCTCTCCCTTAGAGGGTGAGGAGCTCAGTCATCTGGGGAGAACTCAGAGTAGAACCGCTGCTCCTCCCCATTGAGATGAGCCAATTGAGGTGGCTCGGGCATCTGGTTAGGATGCCTCCTGAACGTCTTCCTGGTGAGGTGTTCTGGACCCCTCCTACCTGGAGAAGACCCAGAAGAGGACCCAGGACACCCTGGAGGGACTATATTTCTTGGCTGGCCTGGAATTCCCCCGACCCAAGTGGCTGGGGAGAGGGATATCAGGGCCTCTCTACTGAAGCTACTACCAAATTTTAAGACCCTGTCATGTCAGAACGATAGCTGGAAAATTACTAAATTCATATTTTGTTTCAAAATGTGACATAGGGTCATAACACTACATAACAGTGATACCATCAAGTAAAAAACACATGGAAATTAACAATAATTTTAGTAATAGGTTTAAAAGATTTAAAATGACAAATGTCACCTTAAACGGTCACCTTTACTTCTTGCCAACACTTTTTTGAAGGACTTTATCTGGGACACAAATGCATCAATTGGTAATGGTCTGCATTTAATATTAAATGGTACACACTGCATAGGCATACAAATTGATGTTGAATGTGTCGCTGGTACTGCTAACAGTCTGAAACATCCTGCTGCTCATTCATGAAGGCTGTAAACTTTGTGGTTCAGAAGAGGATAGACAAACATTTTCAGCCTGTTGTTATGCATAACTGCTGCTCTTAGGCAGCACATGTACAGTACACTGTTCTCACTGACACATCTTACATACTTAAAAACTGCTAAATATGGGGGGCTACTTTTTCCACTTTGAAAATAGTTTTATAACATTATTTATATGGTTTTCAACTGATTAAGATAGAATACTACTATACTATACTATTTTGTAAAACTATTTTCTAAAATAATTATAAACACAAGCGTAAGAAAAGGCACAGAGTAAATATGAGTGTGGAAAAGGCCTTGAAGATTAGATAAGAAAACTAAACTAAAGTTGCAGAAAAAAATACTGTAATCAATTACTTTTTAAACCAACATTTAGTGGTTAAAGTTATTACATTCATGCTGATTTTGTACAGTTTCTGTCTTAGTCAGTTAAATAACATGCTGCTATCCTTTTTACACATCTCTGATGTTGCTGCTATTTTCAAATATTTATTACTGTAAAAATGTCCATAGCTCTATATTAGTCATTTATTCTCCAGGTCAACAGTTTTATATTGTTAAAACACTTTACAGTACAGTATTTCATTTATTCATTTTTTAACGCTTCACTATTATGTTATTCTTATACATTTTTCTAAGGTCCACATTCGTGTGAACTTTTTTTCTATAATCTTTTTGCTGTGTTAAACACCAGAATTTCTCCACAGTGGGACAATAAAGGGATTTTCTATTCTATTTCTTTTAAAGTGCAACTCACCCCATGTAAGAATTTAACCCAGCTCGCAGAAAGAGTTTGCTAAGTGACCTGAAGGGTAGAGGTAATTGTGGGAGTTTAGTACAGCGTGGTCGAGATGAGAGAAACTGGTAGCTAGCCTTGCAAAGCTTAGATTTATTGAAATGTTGAATGTTGGTAGTGCTGGTAGCTACACAACAGATATATTTTTTATTGTAGAGGAGTTTTGACTTCTCTTGCCACAATACATTGAGAGAGACTTTGGAGAACCCAGTAGACCAGAGCTTTATCAGTTTTCTACAATGGACAGAACAATTTGCAACAGAGGTGTATGTGTCAGTGAGTCATTTTTATACCCAAAAAAGAAGCAGATAGAAAAAATTAAAGTTTGATCGCCAGCGGTTAACAATGAAAACAGATGATGTTAAGTGAAATGTTGCAGTGCTAAAGGATCTTACCTTAAAATGTTGGGCTGGCCTAGGGGTTCTAGTGGTTAGAATGATTTCATTCTGAAAGGGTTGCATGTAAACCTGGTTCAAAGCCAACAGCCTATCCCTAAGGGATGGTCTAAATGCAGTGGTCATATTTCATTTTAAGTACATTTGAATGATAAAAATAAAGGAATAATAATGTTGATTATCCTTAAAACTGCACAATGACATTAAAAGTATAACGCTTAAATTATAGATGATAGCAAACGGGAATTAAGATAAGTCCTAAAACTACAAAAGTTTGAACTCTAAGTGACATCTCAGGCTGAAAAGGACACTTAAATTAATTCATTGTAACAAAATAATGACCATGCACTTTTGAGGTGCATATGATACAAAGGTCTTTGCTTGGCCTTTATAACAGCAGCAGAAATAAAACATTACTGGTGTTCTGTCCTAAAACACATTGAGTGGGGAAAGATTAAGATTTAATAATTTTCAGTTCCCTCCCATTAGGAGATTTTACAACAGTCAGATGATTTTTTTTAAGCTTAAAATACATATATTCTGAGACATCCAACAACAAAGACCTTTGCCAATTTACTATAACAGCACAGCTTGGGATAGTGCAGTGATTTATTTTTACTCACTGAGTTTTGTTTTACAGACATACGAAATACACTTAAAAGCTGTGAGATAAAGGATACAGAGGATATGTTAGCTTAATACTATTTCTAAATTAATATTAATGCTAAACGCTGACCATTGTGTTGTGATACCATATCTTTATCATCATTTAATCTTGGTATGGCATACCTGTTTTTATTACATTTAGTCAGTTTAATGGCAGATTTTGAACAATGAAAAGCTGTATGAGTAGAAAAAGTACAAAATTAAAGAAACTTTGAGATGAGTATTTTTTACAGTATTTTAATTGATGAAATGAGGAGGTTGTTCTGGGTTTGACTCAAATATTATTAACACATTAAGCCAAAGGCCTGAAACTGTTCCTGATTTACAGAATGTTCTCATTCAGCTTAGGTAGAACTCTCCTGTTTCCACTGTCATTTTAAAAATGACAAAGCACTTCGCTCTCAATCTGCAGGTTTACTAGTGGTTCCTAGAATTTCTAAAAGTAGAATGGGAGGCAGATCGTTTAGTTATCAGGCTCCTCTCCTGTGGAACCAACTACCAGTTTTAGTCCGTGAGGCAGACACCCTGTCTACTTTTAAGGCTAGGCTTAAAACTTTCCTTTTTGATAAAGCTTATAGTTAGGGCGGCTCAGGTTATCCTGAGTTATCTCTATAGTTATGCTACTATAGGCTTAGACTTCTGGAGGACATAGGGACCCCCATTTCATCATTCTGCTTCATTCTCTCTCTGTTCTCCTATTCTGCAGAATCTGTTTGTTCAATCTCTAACCTTCTGCTCTCTCTGCTTTTCCTCAGAGTAGCTTTGCCTCGTCTGTTCCTGTTTGGCTGTGACGTCATCCAGGAAAGAAACATCGGCTGTGCTGCTGCCATCAACACCCTTGTTTATAGATGTTGGAGATCGGCCTGTTTTCCAGTGTGGTCCTGTTTCTCTGACCGTGACTGAGTGGATGTGCTCTCTTCGTCCTCTGGCATGGGAGCTGCCTTGGAGCTCGTCTGCCTGGCTGTGTGTTTCCTGGACGGGGCCGCCTTTTACAGCTGCTTTTTGTATCTCTGCTTCTGTCTCCTTGAACCCCAGTCGGCCTTGGCAGATGGCCGCTCACACTGAGCCTGGTTCTGCTGGAGGTTTCTTCCTGTTCAAAGGGAGTTTTTCCTCTCCACTGTCGCTACAAGCATGCTTAGTGTGAGGGATTGTATTTGAGTCAATGAGTCAATGCAATCAACTGGTTTTCCTTAGATAGAAAACTTTGTATCAATTTGACTGTATGATCTGGTTGAACTGTAAAGTGCCTTGAGATGACATGTGTTGTGAATTTGGCGCTATATAAATAAACTGAATTGAATTGAATTGAAATGAGAAAATAAGTTATTCATTTTCCAGACAGTGAAACATTTACTTGAAGAAAGATGTTTACTTTGTGACCTGAGAGCATTTAAAATATCTGTTGGGTTTTTATCTTCTTAGTTTAATTATTAGTTTTGTCATATTTTTCAAATTCAAAATCTTTTGGTTTTCTACAGAGCTTGCAAAGAGTACATAGGTCACAGTGTATTTAAGTGCAATCCTTTAAATAGATAACAAAGGGACTCAACTTCTTCATTTTTGCTAGTATTTAATGAAAGGAACTAAAGAATGTTAGGTAAAGATAAATAAGCTTCTTTTACTCTATTCTTTTCTCCAAGAAGGACTGTTTATCTTTCATAATATAACTCTTAAAATGAACCAACTCCCATATCAAATGGTACAATATCAGGCAAGATGTAGCCATACTCACAACATCTTTTATTTCAAATCATCAAGGTTATTACAACATCTTAGCTGGAAGCTATAGTAAAATGCAAAGTGTTGTGCAAAAATACTTTAAGTGTATTTTTTAAAATAAGCGAAGTGATATTGTATCACGTTGAGGAGCTATAGGAAATGCAGTTAGCCAAAAAAATATTTACTGTTGCTGGTCGTAATGCTTCATTGTGGGGCAATTCAGCTCATAACACACAGATCCATCCACTGCATGCATTAGATAATATTTATATAATGGATTTCTGCTGCTCATGCTTTGTCCATCTTTTTCTCTGTAAGTTGTTAATAAGGGACTGAATCAAACCCCCCTGCTTCCCCCCTGCCAATTCACTCTGCTGTTGTGTCTTTGGGATTATTACTATTCAAGTCACAACCACCACCTTCAGCCTGCCTCTGATCTTTTTTAAGGAATTCCTTTCTTCTCGTTCTTCTATTTCTTTTCTACCCGCTCTCCATCTGATTCTCCTTGGTCATAGTTTCAACAGTCCCTCAACCCTCAACAAAATTTGACCGTTATACTTTATTTTAGCAAACATTCCTCATCTAAAACTATGCAGTTCTTAGACATTTAACCAAATAAACTGTGAACTGCATGTATGAAAAAAAAAGAAAAAATAAGTGCATTAGTTCAGCAAGCAGATCAAAATTATATAAACCCATGCCTTAGTGAGATTACATGATCACATTTGATTACTACAGAAATGCAGCTCTCCTGTTTTAAATCTGTTGCCTATGCTTCATTGATACTTACCTTGCACTAAACATTTAAGCACATGTTTTATCTAAAGGATGATCTGAAATAAGTTTAGCTTAAAAAAACTGCCGCTGCTTTATCTTATGACATGAATACACACACATAGTATGAGTCATGGATTACAGTCTTACTGAGGCGTTCAGGAACATATCTACATCCTCCCACCCATCTAGTTGGCATACTGGTTCACATCAGAACAGCCCATGTCAAAACTGCAACAAGGCCTCAAGCTTCCTTGTAGCATGAGAAATCCTGTGGATGTGTGTTTTTGCTGCTTGCTGCGGTCATAACCGTGTCGCAACAGGGACAGCAGCTATGGTACTCATCTCTATAAGCAGCTTGTGCTTTTATCGTGTGAAAGACAAAATCTTAAACTCAGGGAATCCCTGAGCCAGACAATAGCATGCTCATCTAAAATCAGACATAAATATTCATTTATTTGTTCCTTTCACTTTGATTAATTGTCTTAGTTAGACTGCACAAAATCAAGGTGACAACTTTAAATTCTACTATTTACCATTGTCCATTGAAAAAGCCAGGCATGTTTGAAAGCATAAATGTTAAAGTGTCTTTTAAAATGGTGAGGTTTGAGAACTGATTCAAAAATAACTGAAAAAATATCTATAAAAGACCAAGCCTGGGGGGGATTTTAAAGTCTGTATTCTGCTAAACTAAGTGTAAAAAAAAAATAAAATAAAAAAAATGAACTCAGAGGTGTATTCACTATGCCCTCACCAAAATGTGAAGAGAAAGTATTGTTTTTATTCCCTACATAGTCAGATCAAACTTTTAATGCACTGCTAACATGTGCTCCTCATACCTTGTGATACTTCAAATAAGTGATGAGTAAATTTCACCCATCCAGTTATGCATCTGATGCACCTCCAGAGGTAATCGCTGCGCCAACAACAATGATGTTAAGCCCCTTTTATATTACTGCATGGCAGCGTTTTGTTTCAATGCCTTAGAAGATGACATCAAAGCCGAAACATACCTATTTAAGAGTAAAATGTGCGCAATTTATTGACTGTAAAATTCTGCCTTCTACCAAGTTTTCTAACATGTTAAAAACAACACAGCTTTAGTCCAATATCAAAGTCAGACCCATTAATAACATTTATCTAACCCAAAAACTTATCTAACCCTACTCAATGCAGACACCTTTTTATTTTCCTGGCAGCTGGGTCAATTATGGATCCCTACCTTGCTTTATTTTAAGGAATAAAGAACAAAAAAAAAAAAATGGTAAAGTTATGTCAAAATAATGGACTCCATTATGATGCAGATTTTGAACATCAAAATGCCCTTTACATCGTTGATAAGAACATGAATAATCATTTTGAAGAAATTGAGCTTATGCCAAAACCAGAGGCTGTTGTATGCACTGATGCAAAAGCACAAAGTGATGGACCCTGAAGAGATTACAGTCTCAGCTAAAGCAGTCAACAGGTCAGCCAGCCCTGCGTGTGTCATTGAAGACTGTATGCAGAGTGGTGACAGATATTGGGGTTCACACCCTTAGAAAAGTACTCCATTCACTCCATTCAACCACACATAAACTCACACCTAATGAGAATTTAGAGAAGCCAATTAACTGAACAGTCATATTTTTGGACTGTGGAAGGAAGCAGGAGTACCCGGAGAGAACCCACGCATGCGCAGGGAGAACACACCATGCAGAAAGATCCTAGGCCGGGAATCGAACCCAGAATCTTCTTGCTGCAAGGCAGAAGTGCTATCCACTGTGTGTATCCTAATATTACTAACATTTTTGGAGATGATGGCGATTCTTCCTTCTCTTTATAAACACAAACATTAGCTTAGTTTTAAAGATGCAGTTGACTGCGTCCAATACAATGCAAGCTTCTGTTCAAGTCCTGCTGACCTTTAACAGGTTTAAGTGGGAAAAGAGAATGAGTAGAGGATTTTATTGTCCTTTGATTGCAGTAAAATTTAGTGTCGAAGATGGTCAGGTTAAACTACAAGGTTAGAAAGAAAGCATGTCAATTTCTTCCCTAAGATAATAAGAAAGATTTCTGTTTGTGTCACCTTGTAATACTCTCTTTTTACAGGTTTTATAATCCTCCATGTGTTCTAACAAGCATTGTATGTGTAGAACTGAGCTACTGTGTTTTACCTATCCAGGGTTATGGTGTAAGCTGTTATTGTTGTTGGGATCTGGAGCTGTACCACCTTCCTCCAGCAGAGTGCGCCGTGGGTCTCCTGGAGCTGGAGCCTTCCAGCACACCTGAGATACATCTACTCATCAGGAGACCTGCCCTTTATAACCAGCTGCCAGACCTTGCTTCGACGCCGCAGTGTTGACCTTAGTTTGGTTAGCGACCTGAGCCTTCGAAACTGATAAGAATCTTAGTTGTCTCAAGAGAGAGATCTGATTCTAACTCTCTTCTGTTTTTGTCTCTCAGGAAACCTGTCTCTAGCCTGAAGCTCTGGATGAGCTTAACCTGCCAATCTGCCCTGGTGAGCCAAACCTGAAGATTCCTATGTGGATTCTCCTGCTGCTCTTAGTGAAGAGCTGAAACTCTAATCAAGGTCTGCCATTCAAAGTGAGAAACTAGACGCTGCAGCTCCTCGTGTACTCTGCTGAACAAACAGTCTTTGGACCCAACGGTTCCTCCTCTCTCAAAGAGAAGCCCGGATTCAGTCAAGGAAGAATTCTGAATTATCTAAGGACTCATGCTCATCTGCCTGCCTTTCTAATCAAACAATCATCTCTGCAGACTTCAGTGAACCAGCCCGGACCAGTTCAAGATCCTGTACCTAACTTGTATTATTGCACATTCAATAAACTCTGTTAAACCTTTTACCCAGCCTCCGTTGTGTTCTGCATGTGGGCTAAGCAACTAAAACCCATCATGACAGAACACTGCGGCCAAACACAAAGCCCAGCAGATCACCTCCGTAGCAGGCTTGAGGAACAGGACGCTAAAATCCTTGGACATGCGCATACCCTCCGTGAGTTGCATACTAAAATTGAACACCAAAATCAGATGCTACAAACATATGCCAGTTACATGGGTAATGCTAACGCCACGCCAGCGGTACGTCCAGTTCCGGATCCACCTCCGCCTCCAAGGTCACCGGCAGTGACGTCATTTCCTGAGTTCCGTCCCAGCCTGCCTGAAAGATTCTCAGGTAACCCAAAAGATTGTAAGGGATTTTTGTTCCAATGTCGATTACTTTTTGAACATTCTCCTGGCAGTTTTCCGAATGATAGAAAGAAAATATCATTCATTCTTTCTCAACTCACTGGACGAGCCCTTGAATGGGCGGAGGCAAGGTTCTCCTCTGAATCCAGTTTCACTTGTACTTTTTCCGAGTTTATTTCAGAGTTTTCCCAAGTTTTTAACCACGACTCTGATAAAACTATTGACTCCCGAGCCCTGCTGAATTTAAGACAGGGAAATTCCACAGTGGCTGAGTTTTCCATCGACTTCCGGGTCAAGGGCGCAGCCTCTGGATGGAACGAATGTGCACTTAAGAGTGCCTATTTTAAGGCCTTAAATGATAACATCAAGGATGAACTAGCCACGATCGACGAACCAAATAGTTTGGAGGATTTAATTCGTTTAACCATCAGATTGGATAACAGGCTCCGAACTAGAAACAACACTAGACAAAGAACTCTGAATTTTTCTGTGTCAACCCCTGCATTAAATAAGGCTTCTGTTTTTTCTGGATCCACAGAACCCGTTTCCAAGCCAAAGGTTAAAAACCAGACTCTTTCTGTTCCAGTCCAAGTCTCTCACTCAGATGGAGCAGAAGTTGAACCCATGCAGATTGGACACACAAGGCTAACCCCTGAGGAAAGACAACAACGATTCAGGGGCAATCTGTGTCTATACTGTGGTGAGACTGGCCATTTCATTGCTTCTTGCCCGGCTAAGTCAAAAGCCAGGGCCCGTCAGAAGAACTGAGGAGTCTGACTGGCCATTTGAAAACTGAAAAAGCTCCTCATCTGATGTTACCAGCTACACTTTTTTTTTTACCAGAATCTCACCCTGTCTGCTTTCATTGACTCCGGATGTGAGAGTAACCTCATTGATTCTAACCTGGTCCAGCAATTACA
The DNA here is from genome assembly GCA_030533445.1 of Cyprinodon diabolis. Lineage (NCBI taxonomy): Eukaryota > Metazoa > Chordata > Actinopteri > Cyprinodontiformes > Cyprinodontidae > Cyprinodon > Cyprinodon diabolis. Next base: position 14,198,470 of record CM060066.1, on the reverse strand, counting down.
GATTGAAACTGTTCCGTTATCCAAGCCTCTCAGAGTATCCGCTATTGATGGAAAGAAACTCCATCAAGTCACTCATCAAACACAACCTCTAGAACTTTTGATCTCCGGAAATCGTGAGACATTAACCTTTTTTGTTTTTCCTTCTGCATGCTCCCCCTTGGTGCTTGGATTCGAGTGGCTGGAACGGCATAATCCCCATATTAACTGGGCTGAACGCCACATTGAGTCTTGGTCCACCTCCTGTCACGAGACATGTCTTCGTTCTGCAGCTCCCGCTGTTCAGTTTCCTAGAGGTAGGGGGGAGATGGACTCTCCTGACCTTACTTCTGTTCCCTCCGAGTATCATGATCTGGCACCAGTCTTCAGTAAGGTCAGTGCTACGTCTCTTCCACCTCACAGACCATATGATTGTGCCATTGAATTATTACCAGGAGCTCCTATGCCCAGCAGTAGACTTTATAACATCTCTAAGCCTGAACGTGAGACCATGGAGAAATATATTAATGAGTCTCTGGCTGCTGGGATAATCCGCCCATCTTCCTCTCTTCTTGGTGCTGGTTTCTTTTTTGTGGGCAAAAAGGATGGTTCCCTATGACCCTGTATAGATTACAGAGGTCTTAACCACATAACCGTCAAAAATAAGTACCCACTACCATTACTGGCATCAGCATTTGAACCTGTTCAGGGTGCAACAGTCTTCACCAAGCTCGATTTGAGAAATGCTTATCACCTTCTTAGGATAAGAGAAGGAGACGAATGGAAGACAGCCTTTAAGACCCCCTTAGGCCAATTTGAGTACTTGGTCATGCCTTTTGGTCTCACAAACGCTCCAGCCTGTTTTCAAGCTCTAGTCAATGATGTCCTCAGAGATTTTTTGAATATATTCGTGTTTGTGTACATTGACGACATTTTGATCTACTCCAAGAACCTATCTGAGCATAAGAAACATGTCCGTCTGGTCCTTCAGAGACTTTTGGAAAACAAGCTCTTTGTGAAGGCAGAAAAATGTGAATTTCACCAACCATCTGTCACTTTTTTAGGGTTTGTGCTAGAGGGCGGGCAGGTTAAGCCATCCTAAGACAAGATAAAGGCAGTTCTTGACTGGCCGACACCTGAAAACCGCAAACAGCTTCAGAGGTTCCTTGGTTTTGCAAACTTTTACAGACGCTTCATAAGGAATTACAGTCAAACAGCTCTACCTCTCACAACCCTGACTTCGGTAAAGAAGACTTTTCAATGGACACCTGAAGCTCAAAAAGCTTTTGAAAAATTAAAAACCCTGTTTTCTAGAGCTCCCATTCTGATCCAGCCAGATCCCTCTAAACAATTTATCTTAGAGGTGGATGCCTCAGACTCCGGTGTTGGAGCTGTTTTATCTCAGCAACTTGACTCAGACCAAAAGATTCACCCCTGTGCCTTTTTTTCTCGTAGACTCTCACCAGCGGAGCAAAACTATGATGTCGGAGATCGTGAACTTCTAGCCATCAAACTCGCCTTGGGGGAGTGGAGACACTGGCTCGAGGGGGCCGAACATCCAGTTTTGGTCTGGACAGACCATAAAAACCTGGCCTATCTCCAATCCGCCAAACAAGCTAACCCACGTCATTCTAGATGGTCATTGTTCTTCTCCCGATTCAATCTCATAATCTCTTACAGACCTGGTTCCGAGAACGTCAAGCCCGATTCTCTCTCTCGTTTTTACTCTGCTGGTCAACCTGAGACGCCCGAGCCTGTTCTTCCTGCCTCCTGTACTGTAGGAGTGGTTTCCTGGGAGATCACTGATCTCATCAACTCTGCCCTTGCCTCTGAACCTGACCCAGGTAACGGCCCTCCAAATAAAACCTATGTTCCTTCTTCTGTCAGATCCCGCCTGATCCAGTGGATGCATGCAGCTAAATGTTCCGCCCATCCTGGAGTGAGCAGAACAATAGCCCTGATTACAAGACGTTTCTGGTGGCCATCCTTACACAAGGACATAAAATAGTATGTTTTGGCATCTCCCATCTGCGCCAGAAACAAAACCTCTCACCAACCACCTTCTGGCGTGCTGCATCCTCTACCTGTTCCTACCCGTCCCTGGTCTCATATTGCCGTAGATTTTGTCACTGGTCTCCCGATTTCCAGAGGTATGTCCACCATTTTAACCATAGTCGACCGTTTCTCCAAGTCTTGTCATTTAATTCCCCCAAAAAAACTTCCCACGGCTTTCCAGACGGCACAGCTTCTGGTGAAGCATGTTTTCCGGCTCCATGGCATCCCACAGGAAATTCTCTCTGTCCGCGGCCCACAGTTCATTTCTCAAGTCTGGAAAGCCTTCTGTTCAGCTTTAAACTGTAAGTCCTCTCTAACCTCTGGTTATCATCCACAGTCTAACGGGCAGACAGAGAGAATGAATCAGCAACTAGAGTCCACTCTCCGCTGCCTGACCTCAAACAACCCAACCGACTGGAGTCAGTACCTGACCTGGATCGAATACGCCCACAACTCACTCAAGTCAGCTTCCACTGGTTTATCCCCGTTTCAGGTATCTCTCGGTTATCAGCCTCCACTTTTCCCTGCAGACGAGAGAGAGATTTCGGTCCGTTCAGTCCATCAGCACATCCATCGTTGTCAGGGGGTCTGGAAGGACACCATCGCCACCCTCAACCGTTCTTCTGTCTCAACTAAACGCTTCGCTGACTCCAAGAGACGCCCGGCCCCTGACTACTCCATTGGCCAAGAGGTATGGCTCTCTACACGAGACATTCCCCTCAAGGGTATGTCTCGAAAGCTGTCCCCCCGGTTCATTGGTCCTTACAAGGTTGCCCAGATCATCAACCCCTCTGCTGTATGTTTACACCTTCCTCCGAGTCTCCGCATCCATCCCACGTTCCATGTCTCCCAGATTAAACCAGTTGTTTCTAGCCCCCTGTGCCCTCCATTCGACTCCCCTCCACCCGCCCGGGACATCGATGGACATCCTGCTTTCACCGTCTGCCGGATCGTGGACTCCCGTCGGCGAGGTCGCGGTTGGCAGTACCTCGTCGATTGGGAGGGCTACGGTCCGGAGGACCGCACATGGGTTCCTGGCTCTTATATCCTCGATCCGTCCCGGATCGAGGAATATGAGAGCTCCCTCCCGTCGACATCTTCTGGACCGCCAAGAGGCGGTCGTTGAGAGGGGGGTACTGTTGGGATCTGGAGCTGTACCACCTTCCTCCAGCAGAGTGCGCCGTGGGTCTCCTGGAGCTGGAGTCTTCCAGCACACCTGAGACGCATCTACTCATCAGGAGACCTGCCCTTTATAACCAGCTGCCAGACCTCGCTTTGACGCCGCAGTGTTGACCTTAGTTTGGTTAGCGACCTGAGCCTTCGAAACTGATAAGAATCTTAGTTGTCTCAAGAGAGAGATCTGATTCTAACTCTCTTCTGTTTTTGTCTCTCAGGAAACCTGTCTAGCCTGAAGCTCTGGATGAGCTTAACCTGCCAATCTGCCCTGGTGAGCCAAACCCGAAGATTCCTATGTGGATTCTCCTGCTGCTCTTAGTGAAGAGCTGAAACTCTAACCAAGGTCTGCCATTCAAAGTGAGAAGATAGACGCTGCAGCTGCTCGTGTACTCTGCTGAACAAACAGTCTTTGGACCCAACGGTTCCTCCTCTCTCAAAGAGAAGCCCGGATTCAGTCAAGGTAGAATTCTGAATTATCTAAGGACTCATGCTCATCTGCCTGCCTTTCTAATCAAACAATCATCTCTGCAGACTTCAGTGAACCAGCCCGGACCAGTTCAAGATCCTGTACTTAACTTGTATTATTGCACATTCAATAAACTCTGTTAAACCTTTTACCCAGCCTCTGTTGTGTTCTGCATGTGGGCTAAGCAACTAAAACTCATCATGACAATTGTGTCACATGGCTTACATGTTGTTCTCTATTACTAAAGGTGTAAGAAAACGGCATGTCGATTAGAGTGTTGTTCCTTTAAGACAGGATATCATGAATTTAAAAAGGGGTTTGGGTTTCATAATTACGGCATCAGCTCTATGCTTCAGGGTTACACAGTTACTAGGTGACAAAAGTCGAGGACGGGAGCTGGAAAAAGTAAAACATCACATTTCTTAGTTGTTCAGCTTCTGTATTTTTTATTTTTTATGGACTCTTTTTATGGCTGAGTCCCTGAATTTTGGCCCAGCTACTGTTTCTTTTTTTTTTTTTTTTTTCAGAGGCTGACAACCGTAGAAAAATGTAGAAAAGCTACTTAGAAACCATTGATTAAAAAAGGTAATTACATTTTAACAGGTACATTTTATTTAACATAACACGTTCTAAATAGGCTTCAGTTATTTCTATTTTACTCAATACCTATGTAGAAAATTGGTAATTAGACACATTATAATAGTCACCACAATACAGTACATCCCAGACAAATAATGTTATTCATCAACTCCAGAAGCATTTAAAAACTGGCATAAAAAAACATAATAATAAAGCCACTATCATGCAAGAAATGACAAAAGGGAGTAATAAGTAAAGTCTATCCTAAAAAACATTGATCCATACTTAATGTGTAGAGTTTAGAGGGTCTGTTTTTGCCTCTCTCTCAAATCCGAACAATAAGGCTGTTTGTGGGCATGATGTTTTCTAGCACATCCGGCTGGATGCCCATCAACTGCACAGCTTCTGTGCTGTGGCCATCCCATTCTTACTGTGTTGCTTATCAACAACAATAGCTGGTTACTAAGAAGTCCAGCAGAGAGAGACATCTGGAGATGGGTCAAACTGGAAATCTGGGAGTACAGGACAGGTTGTTGTAGCAGTGACCTTGTTCATACAACTCCGTGGGGAGCCTCTTTTTTAGCTGTGAGATGTCTTTTTTTAAGGAGCCTGCGAAATGTGATCAAGCATTAGAAGTTGTTATTTTCCCTTTTTGCCTCCGCTAATACCAAGTAATAACATGAAGGCCCTAAATGTAAAGAAATTCTATTAATCTAAATATTACTTTGGGTAGGTAATGGACCAAAGACTGCACAAGGAGTTGGATTGATTACTAAGCTTAATTTAAATAGAAGAATGTTAAATAAGAAGTAGGGAAAGAAGTGATAAACAGTGATGACAAACTCCCCACCAGAATTTGACATTTACTGCCCATGAAGAAGCATACCCACCATTTACAACCACACTAACTTTAGGCGCTGCATTAAGACGTCTGGAATTAGATTCTGGGAAGCCATTTCTCGAGCCTCCTTCCAGTAAGTCTTGACACATTGATTTTCATTTTCAGCTTAAGAAAGCAACATGTGCAATTTCTGAGAGGCAAGCCTTGAGGACAGTCAAAGCATTACTCTCAAATTTCTCTGTGGCCAGTAAGGAAAGGCTCTACAGGAAATCCTCAAAAGCTGTTTCTCTGATCATTCCGCAGTGACGAGAAGGTTCCTAATTCCTATGATGGCAGGTTTAAGTTCCTGATGGTTGTCAAATGCCTGTCATCGTTGCACTTATAGTGTTTGGTTTAAAAAACGGAAGCCCAAGCATCAGTAAACTAGGGTTCACAGCAGCTCTTTCAACTGTAAGATAAAACCTTTGTTATAGACTTAGAATATTGGTCAAATTAATAGCTATGTCTGTAGCCTGATGTTTTTAATTTATTTATTTATTTATTTTAAATCAGCTTAGTTTTAATAATTATTTTAATTTTATTGGTTTTCTGTTCTGCGCTACCGAAATAAAAAGCACACACATTCATGTCAAATATTAAAAGAAGCACTCTTTTTTTTTTTTCAAAAAGAACAATAAAAATGTTAAAAAAAGATTATTCTTTTCTGTGTGGTTGACATACTGTGGAAACCTGAGAAGCAATCTTCAGCTGTATCTTGTATTATAGGATAAAAAAAAAGACAGACTTTTCCCCGCAGGACTCATTTAGGTACCATTTGATTGGTGTAGAATCTATTAGACCCACTCAGTGTGTAGAAAGGTTAAAAGAGCACACATTGAATGATAAATTAGGGAGCTGTTATTTTCTCAAAAGTGTCCCATAATGGAACTCTTTGCTCTTTGTCCTTGAAACATCTACAATTGGTCTTGATAAATGGGGACTTGTAATGTACTTGAATTTCTTAATCCTGACTTGAAAGGGGCCTCTGAGGAGGACGTACCTATCTAAGGTACTGTTCATTAGACATCTGCAGGTCAAACAAAGAGAACTAGAAAAGAGAAGCAGGATGGGAAGCAACAGTAGAAAGAAATAATTAATTTGAGATTAGTCTGTTTATGAGTCCTGAAACAGGTGTCTACAAGGGAGGTCATCTTAAGAGATGGGTTTTTGGAAGAGAAGCTTGAATGGGAATCCATTACCGCATTCAGCAGGCTTTCTCTTCTAACTCTTGCTTCTTAGACACTATATCATGTCACTTGGTGCACACACACTCACATACGCCCACATACACTATAGATCCACTCCCATGTTGTAACTTTCCCCGAGGATTCACCAGAACAATTCCCTGTATTGATTTTGATAGAGATCCGAGCAGCTACTGAGAAAGAATCACTTAAGACCAAGTGGAATTTACCTTTAACAAAGACTCACAAGCAGAGCTTGTTTTGTTTTGCTGCATCACAGAAAAGAGAGAAGAGAGGAAACAGCAAGGCTATCAGAGACTTCTGTCATGTGTGCATTTCGCTACTTTTGTGTGAGTCTACGTGGGTGTGTGTAATGTCTCTTCCAACACAGTGACAATTGTGTTAAAGTAGAAATAGGACCCAACAGTGTCCCTGTGTTAAGTGAAGTCAGTGCCATTTAAACAGGCGGATGTGACATTTGATGCAAGACGGAGGGAGGGCACGAATAGGCAAACACAAGCACACTTGTAAGCTTCTATCCAGCACAAACCGCAGACAGGAGTATTTGCACTTTTACAAATGTGACATTTTAGATGAGAGTGAGGTATGAATGCTTACCTTCTAAAGTCAAAATATCATTCCTGCACATACATCCATATTAGCATAAAAGTAAAAAGTTGTATATTAACATCACTTTTACAGCTATTCTTATGGGAGTGGACAAGTGTGTTGTCAAACTTATGAGCTTGTATATTCTGCAAAATTAAAGTTTGCGATTTTACTTTTACTTAAATTCCATCATGATCAAAATTAAAAACATGGCTAAGACTTTGTAATGGGCCCCAGACATTTTTTTCAAACATACCACCTAAATGGTCAGAGCCAGGACACCCTGAGGGGCAGGGCTTATTCTGGGAGTAAGAAGTAAAGGTTTTGCAGGGGTGTGGTCAGGACAAGGGAAAGTGGCAGCTAGCTTAGTTTAGGTTAGACATACTGTTCCGAATCAGGATGCATGAGCGGTTGGTAGTTATGCCATAGATAGATTTCTGGCAGCGTTCTTAATAGTGTTGCGCCGATGCCATTTTTTGGCCCCGATACGATACCTGTTACCTAGCTGTACAGTAATGGCATGAACTCTTTTCATAAACCACTTATTCAAAATATGGTCATAGCCCCCTAGTTGGTCGTGGAGGTAAAGCTCATGCCAATGCTAATTCCTGCCCCTTCTCCCTCCCGCAGACTCCTAAAACCCTTGCACATAGACTATGCACAAACAGATTTACTTTGAATTATTACGAATACAAAAAGAAAAAGAATCCTTTCTTTTTTATGTACACCTTTTTTGTCAAATACCTTCATACTGTACATAAATAAGCCTTATTTAATAACACCTATTTTGTTTATTAACACCTATCTTATTTTGTATTTTGTTTTTATTTTATTTTACTAGAATAATCAATCGCTGCGACCCTAAGCTATATATACTAAATATATATATATATATGAAGACAGACAAGGGAAGGAAGGGTGTAGTTGTGTTTGGTCTAAATACCATTTCATTTCAACCCTTGTGCCACATGTTTGGATGTTAAAGCTACAGTGTGTAATTTTCAGCGACATCTAACGTCCAGACTGCAGACCGCAGCAACATGAACATCTCCCCCCCACCGCTTCTCCCCCCCAACAGTACGGCGAGCGTTACGGGACAAAATGTCTTCCACGACGTCCGCATCACCTACCTTCTCAAGTGATGAGGTTTGTTTACATAGATAATTTTACAGATAGTATTTCATTAGTCTGTGTAGGGTATAGATTTCAGTACCGTCTCAGTTCATCTCTCTCAACTTGCCGTAGTTACTTTCGAGCGTAATGGGCGATCTCGCAATCGCTAGTTTGTTGGCTCTGCGCTGCTGTAGCGCAAAGATATCTGCCTCCATGGCTGCGAGACCCGCTCCTATGTAATTATAAATAACGAATTCTAAGGCAACGCAAATATTAAGGTTAAGAGGCTGAGCTCATAGATGATGATAAATAACATAGTTATGTATAATATATTACATTTCTGACTGTATATCCCTGTAATTATTACACACTGTTGCTTTAAAGCCATAATAAAACTGGTTTTCCACTTAGCCACTTCAACATGAGGGTAACACTCAAATTGACAAGAAAGGACTTTCATTAGTTTTCCAAGACATCCTGTATTGATTTTGACAGCCAATGGATGTCTGCCTTCACCTCTGGGACAACCAATCATATAGTCCACCAGGAGTCTCAAAGGGGGGGCAATGGCCCTCTAAAGAGCCAGGTATCAATTAGACAGTGTGACACCCTTAGGTCGAATGATTCCAATGGTGATTAATGAGATGGTCCTTTATGTTACTGATAGACTATTGGCTGAGCAGCAGAGAGGAAATCACCAATTACTGTGCAGATTTGTGGGTACTTAGTCCCATCCATGGCCTTAATAAGACAGGGTCAGAGCCTCAGTGATGGACCAAAAGTGAAGAAACTGAAACAGCCGCCTTAAGGTTTGAGAAGACATGGGTTGAGGCAAACCTTGATGAAAAATTAACAAAGAAATGTATAAAAAATCTCCCAAAAAACATGAGACTGAAGATAGACTAAAATGTCCAAGTTACTGAATGAAAACCTTCGCCGACCTACAACTCCTTAGTTTTTATATGGTCCATATTTTTTGTTCAAAATAGAATTTTTAGATCACCAAAATGCAAATATGCAAGCTCACAAATGAGTAAAAACATTAATAAGAAATGATATCACTGCTGTTTCCAGCTCCAGTCCTTAAGATCTGGTGTCCTGCAACTTTTATACAAGTCTCTGCTTCAATACACCATAGGACATTTTCACAAAGAAGGTAAATGCCATCCAAATCCCATTTTCTTGGCCTATATACTACCCATATCTGACGTTTTCGAGGCAGTCAGAATGCCTCAATTCAAATCCTTTCACATACAAAAAAATCCAAATGGTACTACTTTCACATGTGGTATGAAATTGGATATAAATCTGACCGTTTTTAAAGTCTTCGCGGTCTAAGCAGTCATGTCATCCCAACAGAAACCTCTCCACCACAACAGTCATTGCTCCACAAAATAAAATTGGAAATACATCTGCTCTCTTTTTTCCTGTTTCTTTTCGCCCTCATGTCCCTCTGTTGTCGCACAAACGCCCCCCACTTCCTCACCACCTCTGCCGTATCTAGACTCACAGCTAGTTCCTGATTGTCCCTCTTGTGTTGTGGCGTGGAATAACATAGCTCAGACCACGCTTCAATATTGGGCATGAGTTAAAAACATCTGCGACAAGCTCACTGCGACACACTTCTGGGGGAGTATAACCAGCCCTTAAGTCAAATCATCAGGTCAGTACCAGAAATGTTGAGAATTTGACTGCATCCTGTATTGGTAAATCACAATTAAAGCAACAACTTTGGTTTTGATTTATATAAAAATGGGGGAAAAAACAACCAGAATAGAATAGGTGTAGGGATTAGGATGCTCTACATACGTATATATACCTAACAACTACAAAGCTGGATAACTAAATATGGTTTAAAACAAAGCAAAATTGTACCAAATCAGCTGTAACAGAAAAAATACAAGATTTTAGAAGAATGTGCTGTTATACGTGGAGTCAAAGGTCTCAAGTACATCCTGGAGCAGGCAAAATCATTAAATAATAATAAATTAAATGGTAAATTTGGAAGAGACTGACAAATTGTGACACAGGGAAGGGTAACAGCAAAGAACAAATTGGTAAGACTTAAAAGGGGGGAAACAGGAGAGTCTAACAATTAGAGACCAAACCAGGAGCATAAAACTGAGCAAGCTTGTTACTGGACAATAAACAGGTAAATCAGATTACCTGAATCTGCTGCAGCCATGAGGGAGAAATGGGAAAAAGATTACTGAGGAGAAGAATAAGAGAGGAGACCTCCTTAAAACACAGCAAAGAAACACCTAAATCAGGGAAAAACTAAAGCATTAACTAAACATGGCCAAAAATGAAAAACCAAGCACAAAAAAAACATTGACTGACCACAAGATCAAACACTAAAGTAATCAAACTGACACAGGACCATTGGGACTCACCAGAGAATACTGGCTTCTTTTATACTAAAAAAAAAAATTCAGTTTGGCAGCAAACCAACTGAGGACAATAAAGGCTGTGGAACATTTAATGTAGTGTAGGCCTACTATATGTTTACACTTCCATAGTTTCTTGTGAAAGGAAACCAGTTAGTTTCTGTAGTTTGTGCTGCAGAAGCAGCCTCCTCGTTTGTACAATAAGCGTGTTTGTGGTCGCAGTTTAACTGACTCTTGTGTTTCATTCCATTTGATGCTCCTTATGCCGAGTGGTTAAAATTTGATGAGACCCCTAAATGAGCACAGTAAGGAATTTGAGAAGACGCATTGCGGAAAACACATCCAGTCTGTCTATATATGTCCATATATATGTGTGTTTTTGCCACTTTTTTTCAGACCTAAAACACTTTTAGTAGGCCTATGAGTTTTCTAGTTGTGTGCAAAGATGAATATGTTTGTTTTAGCATCCCAGCTTCTTTTTTTTTGTATGGACATTATGTGCAGCACTTGTGGTAATCCAGCATGCATTCAGTAGAGTAGTGTGTTCTGGTAAGTTTGTGTATGTCAGTAGAGGAAATGAAAGTGTGAGATTGGCATGTAATTATCGAAATGTCAGCTCAGTGAAACTCTACTGGGTCATTCATCCTGTGTCTGTCATTGCTGCACACCTTCTTGTAGCTATTCTCAGAGTTACAGTGTGTATTTTTGTGCACATGTAACTGTACGTATACGAGAGAAACATGCTTAAAGTCCACACTTCATGAAAATAGAAAGAGTAAAACAGATTATGAGTGAAGTAAGTAATTACTTTAAAGCTACCAGCTTGTATGGGGGATAACTTTTACATTAGCTGCTACTAAATCGAATTAGAGCGTGAACTGAACATTGTTAAAGTACTGTATATAAACCACACCCACATCTTAGCAAATTACTAACAAGTCCTGACATAAACAGACCCTTTAGACGGAAAGACAGATAGATTGAGTCCCTTTTTATCTTTTAGCCCCAAAACTCTGAATTACTTGTATTTTGTCAGTATTGCAATAATTTCTGAATGCCTTCATTACATTAATTTTGTTTTATAAAAGCAGGATTCCCAATCCAATCAGGTCAAAATGATAAACAGTCTCAAAAGGATTAACTAATAGTAATTGTTTGGTACAAATGTTAATGTTGACCCTCTGTTGAACGATGACTCTAATTATACAAGGCTTTTAAATACGACGTTCAATTCTTCAGCTTAACTAATACATTTTATGTATTAGTTACATACACATAACTTGTAAATAAAACTAGCTTTAACTAATACATCAATAAAGAATATCTGCATCACAACCCAGACCATTTACTTGAAACTTTGCCATCTTCAATTGTTGAATGTCGCGGATTGAATTAAATAAAAAAATGTATCTGAAGAAAATACAGTGAAGATGAGAATGGTTTGAAATTACATTAAAGATGCAGAAAGAGAAGGTGTGCTGTCCAGTGGCCCAGTATGCTATTGATTGTATAGATGTCACACCTTTTTGAAGCTTCTTTCTTTAACCTTTTAACTGTATTGTTAACTTAGAATACAAACATAATGTGTAATGATTGTTTTTAACTCCCATAGATTATCAAAAATAATCGGTAAAACAGTTTTCCTCCTAAAAACATGTGCTGCATATACTATCTACAATTACTTCAACAGCTTGGCATTAAACCTAATAAAATTTAACATATTTCAATTGAACATTTCTCAAAGAAGATCAAGTGAGAAGGCTATGTCTAATCTGGTCACCAAAAGCATCACAGAAAACAAACCTCATCTTATCTGTGAAACATAGTTGAGGTTCTATTGTCCAGTGAAGATTTCCTTTATCAGGACCAGCCTAGCTCAAAAAAGTAGAATCCAAATTATATGTTTCGTCATTAAAAAAAGGAAGAGCACCTCTCAAAAAAGAAATAAAAACTTTTTCAAAATGGGCACCAGTAACATGGCAATGTCCCAAAAACATACAAGGAAATACATTCAAAAGAAAAAAATAGAAAGCACTAGAAAGAGCCAAAGCACAGGTCTTGATCTCTAGCAGTGGCGGCTGGCCCATAGGGGGCGCTGGGGCACCGCCCTCCCTGATAAGAAGAGAGAAACGTAAAATATATTTTTAGAAATTAACTCATAAATGTCAGTTTTACTCTCTAGAGTGTGTACCTATAAGCAAAACAAATTATATAAACTACATTTCCCTACCTACTGTTACTCATTTGTGGATTTCCACAGACAGACTCCTACCGTCTCTGTCTTGGGGCTGTGATTAGACTGCACCACATTTGCAGAGAATCTGCCAATCATGTACTATTGCTAGGTGAATTTAATAATTTAATGGACAATCAGCGTCTCGAAAATTTATGGTCTTGGGGCTCTGAAAATACTGCCCTTTAACAGGCTTCTGCACCCAATGCGCAGGTGCAGACAATTAGAGGGACGATGGCGAACGTAACGAACGAGATGCAGCTTCCACTAAATTCGGTGAGATCCTTATTTATCTACCCGTCTGCCAGAAGAACATCCCTGTTGTAGGGTATGAAAATTTCATGTCATGGTTATTGTGTCTGTGACGAATCCACCTCGTCACTTAAAATAACCTCTCTAACTTTGCGCGCCACACACACATTCCTGTTATACTGTGTTTGTGAGGACCAATACACTCGCGCTGAGCCCTACAGTAGCGGTCCATTAACTTAAAACACACAAGCTGTTCCTGGTTACCTGCTGGCGTATTGAGGGTGCACACTTAATATTTCAGTGGGGTTAGCCGTGTGCGTGTGTGTGTGTGTGTGTACATGTTTATGCTACGGGGACTTGTCATCTTCAGTCTGGCGGCGTCTTTGCTGGGTTGAAACCCAGTATGGTGTAATTGAATAAGTCAAGGAATCTGTGTAAAGGAATTAAGTTGTAAAAATTATTTTTGTATATCAATTGTTTGTGGAGGTAATATATGGACAAAACTGATTTATGAGAAGAAATCAGAAATAAGAGAGCCTGAGGTGAGGGACTTAAACTATTTAATGAGGGCTGTGGGAAGAAGAGCGGCAATTTCTGTTTTCTATTTCTTTGTTACATTGCTGGTAACTGGAGGGAGGCTGAGGCCCAGAGTATCTTGTATATGTTTAGTTTCATTTGCACCCTGTTTTGAGTTTTTGAGCACTATAAATCACCAACACCGGTAACCCGACTGAGCCTGGATTCTTGGAGGCCAGAGAACCCCGTCACAGTGACCAAAATTATCACTGTTACTGTTATTATATAGTAAATTAAATCATTACTGTTAAATTGTATTTCATTTCCAATTGTTTATTTGAATTCTTATTCTGGATTAGTTGGAGACATACACTATGTCATGATGCGATGGTTTTACTAGCCCAAAATGCAGACTCACAGACACAGAGGGAGGATAAAAAGTCCAGAATTTATTGGAACCGGTTGACAGACTTGCAGGATGCAGGTTCAGACAGGCATGGTGGCACAGGTAAGACACAACGATCCAGCCCAGAGGGGAGGTCACACTCAGCTTATATAGGAAAGGCTTCCTTAATCAGCAAATAGACCACAGCTGTCCATGCTGAGCCAAAGCTCCCCAGGCTGGATCCACGGCGCCCTCTGGTGGGCAAAGCCCCGGATCCTGACACACTAGGCTATATCAGCCCCACCAAAAATATTTTTTACCAGCCGCCACTGATCTCTGGATGACTTCATGCTAACTTTGAGTTGAAATGGGCTTTCCTCAGCTAGAATCTACATTTCCATGATTGTCTGTGAAAACTGTTAAAAACTGTAAAAAGTAAAACTGTTGTGTTTATTAGTGTTGCACCGATACCAGTATCAGGCGGGGCCCTGATCCAGCACTAAAATGGTTGTATTGGTATCGGTGAGTACCAACAAATAGGGCATCGATACCATTTTAAGAGCCAAAAGTTTATTCAACTATTGTCACCCATTCCAGGTAGACAATAAAAAGTTCCACTGGATTTACTTTGTATTAGTCTTTTTCCTGCTTCACAAAGGTAGGCAGCGAGAGGAGAGGAGCAGAAATAAAACATAAAGGTGCATTAGCCCTCCATATTTACAGAACTGCATGCCAACAGAATTTACTAAGAGGCCTACATAGTTTTAAAACTTTTTTAGAAAATCGTTACAATCTGGTTCAGTTTTGTTGTTTTCAAGAATCGGATGACTGAGAATTTGCAAATGTATGAGAGCAAACAAACTAAGAGGTTATTCACCCCAGAAAAGTCCTTATTTGCTTATTTGATCCGGATGCTGATTTGGTTTTTGTATTAAGTTCATTTTGCATTCACATTTTGTTACTAGTGAACTCTTACTTCTAAAAGAGCCACAAGTGTGAAGATTGTCATTTCGATTGGACAGACATGACTATTGTCATGATGCGTTGGTTTCACTAGCCCATATGCAGACTCACAGACACAGAGGGAGGATTAAAAGTCCAATATTTATTGGAAACCAGAAGAAGCTGCAGGTTCAAGGCTCAGACAGCCATGGTGGCACAGGTAAGACACACGATCCAGCACAGAGAGAAATTCACATACAGCTTATATAGGGAGCTTCCTTAATCAGCAGAATATCAAACAGCTGATCAAGCTGAGTCCAAGCTCCCCAGGCTTGGATCCACGGCGCCCTCTGGTGGGCAAAGTCCCGGATCCTGACAGTACCCCCCCCTCAAGGGCGGATTCCAGACGCCCCAAAGAAAACAAAAAAAAAAACAACTCGCCCATGGAGGGCGAAGGACGAACCAGGGATGCCAGAAAAAGTCTCAGGTGGCCAGCCATGAAACCGGCAGCAGAGCAGAGACTCAAAAGCTGCAGGGGCCTTGGAGGAGGGCGTCACCTCCGCTTCAGCAGGAAGCACCGGGAGAAACTCTGTCTCCGCTTCAGCACGAAGCCCCGGGAAGGACGCCGTATCCGCTCCCGCAGCTCTGCAACAGGTCCGCCCACTACGGCTCCACATCCAGAGCAGAGGAAGCCGTCAACTGCGGCTCCACCTCAGGAACAGAGGAAGCCACCGTCTGTGGCTCCACCTCAGGAACAGAGGGATCCACCGATGTGGCTCCACCTCAGGAACAGAGGGATCCACCGACTGTGCCTCCACCTCCGGAGTCTCTGGAAGGCGCAGAGCAGGCTCAGGGGTCTCTCAGACGGCACAGAGCGGGCTCAGGGGTCTCCTAGACAGCACAGAGCGGGCTCAGGGGTCTCCCAGACGGCACAGAGCGGGCTCAGGGGTCTCCTAGACGGCACAGAGCGGGCTCAGGGGTCTCCTAGACGGCACAGAGCGGGCTCTCCAGGAGCGCGAAGAAGGAGTCTGCGGGGCTAGTCTGTTGGCTGGAACGTTCTGTCATGATGCGTTGGTTTCACTAGCCCATATGCAGACTCACAGACACAGAGGGAGGATTAAAAGTCCAATATTTATTGGAAACCAGAAGAAGCTGCAGGTTCAAGGCTCAGACAGGCATGGTGGCACAGGTAAGACACACGATCCAGCACAGAGAGAAATTCACATACAGCTTATATAGGGAGCTTCCTTAATCAGCAGAATATCAAACAGCTGATCAACCTGAGTCCGAGCTCCCCAGGCTTGGATCCACGGCGCCCTCTGGTGGGCAAAGTCCTGGATCCTGACAACTATGGCTAGAAAGAGAGCAGACCTGGGAATGGATTAAAACTATTATTAATATTTGCACTTTTTTAACTGGAAAATCATTGCAATTGACAAGAGCAGCTCATTAATCCAAGTGGTTATTAGGTTTAATCCAAGTTGGAGACTTTTTCTTTTTCTTTTTTTTTCTTTTTTGCTGGCAACAGCGCTGCTAAGCAACAAACACATCCCCAACAGATATGAATTCAGTAATACCGTCACTGCTACTGTGGCTTGTTAAGTTCATAAAGACATATAGCTCTTTAGTTGGCCAGATAAAGACCATTATAAAGCATCTCACAATGTAGAGAAACAAACAGCATCCAAGTCAATGGAGACAAAGACAATGGAGATTAACATTGGTCTGTTTAAAATGGACCAAATGTGGCAGGTGTGATCATATCCTAAAACCTAAAAGGAGTTAACTAATCTGACTACATGCATATGCCGAAATCTAACGAAACATAAATCAACATGGAAATTATACAAAAAGATACAAAATAAACCCAAAATAAACCCAGAGTATATCAAAATAAAGGTATCTTTTCGTTCTTTGATTTACTCTATACTTTCTGTTGCAGTAATAAAAACAAATAATAAAAGATACTACAACAGAAATGCAAACACTTGCAAACATGTTTATTGTCAGGATTTTAAACTGGGAAAGTGCTGATGTGATGAATAGTCTGCATAATTAGGCAAAACTGAGAGGCAATCATCTTTCCTTTAATTTTCATCATCACTGTTGAGTTGGTAAATTAACTAGTGTATCAAATTTAGTCAAACAAAGCAAAATTGTTATCACGCTCATTGAGCAGTAAAACACAACCAAACAGCACAGAAACATAGAGCTTATTTAATTGTATTGTCTTTCAGCCTCATTAGTTCTCATTGTTCATATTGAAATCTATGTCCAAAATATGTTGAAAAAAGATCCACTTCAAAAGCTGTGAAAACATTCTGCCTCTTTGATAAGACATCTAGAGAAGGGTGTGAAAGGGAACAAATGTTAGCATTTTTAATTATAAAATACATATAGTATTATAGAATAGTTATAAAACACTGTCTTTCCAAAAGTGTATGCATTTGAAGTTGTTGTTTTTTCTCTAAATACTTGGGAAGCTTTTGTTGCTAAAGATATATTTTAGATTTTTTAGACATTGTAGGTTTGACAAATACAAACACTATCTATCTATCTATCTATTTTTCTATCTATCTATATATATATATATATATATATATATATATATATATATATATATATATATATATATATAGATATAGATATATAGCATGGACAGCTGTGGTCTATTTGCTGATTAAGGAAGCCTTTCCTATATAAGCTGAGTGTGACCTCCCCTCCCCTCTATAGATATAATATATATATTTTTTAATCTAAATTAATCTAGATTAATCTATATTAAAATTGCTAATTTGAATTTTGCCAAAGGCATTCATGATATGTGTGTGCTACCACCATTTTAAAAGAAAAGGTTTACTTTTATTATCAAATCACACAAAGATTTTGACAAAGTTATAAATATTTTTTTGCTCATTTGTTACTGTGTTATAGATTATATAAAAATATATAATTATAGATGTCCCAGTTTAACAATATAGCGTCTCCAAAAATCGGACACACACGTTGCTTCGATCAACTTCTCTTCTTTCGCCTCACAGGTAGTTTGTAAAATGGGTCACCTGTGGCCACCTGGAGAAGGAGCTCGAGCCCATCAGGATGGCTGATGGGCTGGCAGCTCGTGGCTACCTACTGAGCGAGGAGATTGGTTAGTTTGGCTGATAGAGTTGTGCTTATACCTGCATCCATGTAAGCACGTCACGTTGGATGTGGTTATTTCACAGTACGCCTACTCAAGTTGGAAGACTGATTCGTTCTCACCCCGAGATATATATTTGTGCTAAATTATCAAGGCGAAAGTCATCATAGCTTACCGGGTACTTAGTATAGACCCAGCTCCCAACCCAACTGTGAGAATAGATTAACGACGATATTTCATTTATAGCCAGATAAGAGTCCGGCATCAACCCAGCGTATTAACGCCGATAATGGGCGTTTGCTAAAAGATTATTTAGCAAATTGATTAGTATGTCAATTTTTTTTTTTGATTGATCAATTTATAATTTGACCACCAAAGGTTCCTTAAAGAAGACCTTTTACAAAATTGAAACAGGTGAAATTGAAACTCTTCCACCTGAGAATTCTGAAAGATGAAAAATATTGCAGTTTTCGATCTGAAATGTAAAATGTTTACATAATTTTTTACAATCTTCATATAATTATTGTTCTAAGTGGGTTGCTCTGTCAGCTAAAGGCATGTTTTACAATCTCTATACTCTAGTTAAGGATTAATTGATTACTAAATTAGTTGACGATTATGTCAATAATCGATTAATGACCATTAACCAGATTATTGTTTCAGCCCTAATATGTATATAAGTGATTTAAATGATGCTGATTAGGTTCAGGTTGTTTGGCCATCAATTTTTTGCGTATCAATCAAAAGTATGCATGACCAATATTTCATCTAAGAATTTAATTCAGAAAGCCTTGGTCATTTTCCACTGCTTCCATTTTATGATGTCAAAGAATAGGATACATCCTCAAAGTACTTCATAATGTTTGCTGTAATGCAAAGATGGCATTAGTCCAGTGAAAACATAAATAAAATGCAAATCATTCTAAAGCTCTCCAAAGGTTTTCATTTGTTTGGAATACCAAGTAGGAAATAAATATGCTCAGAAAGGTGTTGAATATTTGGTGAAACCTCTCAGTGATGCAGTATCTTCAGTATCTACAATACATTACTGATGATTTGACTCAGCCTCCCAGGAAGAGAAAAAGCTTTCTGCAGATATGAGAGATGATGTGGACTGCACATTACAAGCAATACATTACAGATTTGACAAAGTGATCAGACAAAAAATGTATACACTGTAGCTGGTAACAATTCATCACAGCAACATCATTTGTTTACGGAGCAAAATGTTTTTCGGGCTCCAAATCTAAATATTTGCACTGAAAGAGAGAAAAGAAAGATGAACGATCTCATCTAGTAACCAAATCAAGTGAACCTTCTAACACAGTCTGAACAAAGTTTTCACCATAAAGCATTGAGCTACAAATTTAGGTTTGTGTCTTTTCTGCTGCTCCCATATTCAGCATTTGCCATGGCAAGTCAATGCCTCCATCACAGAATGGTTAAAATTGTATTTTCGTTTTATTTTTTTAGGTTTTTATGGCACTAGTGGCTCGTTTTATTCTTTTTTTTTCATACAGTGGGCTGATAGGAAAGGGGGTACAAGACAGGAGGAGAGACATGCGGCAAGAAACCACAGGTCGGGTTTGAACCTGGGTCGGCCACGTCGAAGAGTAAGGCCTCCGTACATGGGTCTAGAAGATGGAGACTGCTTTCCTTGTTTTCTAATTGATAATATGTATATTAGGTCAAGTATGCAATATGTTCTGCTTTGTTTTATATATTTTTTTATTTTTCAAGCTTAAAAAAATCACAGTCTTCAGTTGTGTGTTGGGGGGGGGGGGGACAGAGCAAAACAGAAACAACAGGCTGACCCACTGAAAAGAAAATAGAAACCATGTTAACGCCAATAAGCGTTTATATTATGCAAGAATCCATCTCTAAATTAAATATTTACTCCAGCAAAAGCATATTTAATTTAGGACTGTGTTAATATTTTCTGATTCCATTCTGTCAAATTTCAGCATATCAGCAGAGAATAGAAGTGACTGGATATGTTTTTTTCTTATTTGAATAGGACCAGGATTTTAGTGCTGAATATGCACCTGATTCCAAACTATTACCTGGAGTCTCTGACTAGCAGACACTGCATTCTATTTTTTTTTTATTCAAGTGATGACTTGGGATTGAACTTCATACTTTTTGAGTGCCACCAAGTCCTGTGATAGCTGTTAGCCAAATGTGAAAAAGTTATTTACACAGTTTAACTTTTAATCTTAACCATTCTGTATCTGGAGTGATTCCTTATCTGTGCCGTCAGAGCCTTTCTATGGCCATGTTTTTATTTGGTCTATTTGAGTAAAGCTGCTGTACAGTAAATGTTAAAGCACTAATCCATTTGGACCGTATACAGCACAGCTTTAGCACTAATGTTGCTGAGGTTTTCAACAAGATGACAAAAAAAGATGCCTGGATTAAATTAAACATGATGCTGTGTTCAACGCTCATAAAGGGGACGATGCAGCATTAGACAACATGTTTTATTTCGCTGTTAAAAAGAAAGGCTTATTATGGAAATGTGATGAGGTTATTGATCTCTCACCATGTTTTCAATTTCAAAACTTAGAAACTATGTTGGTGTGTTCTTAGCCAGAAGTAAGAGAAGAACTTTTCTCTTACCTGGAGACACATGTTTAAACCAACCCAGAAATTCCTACTGTTTCAGAAACTATATAAACAAGAATAATTAGAATGAAAACAGAACATTTAAACATGGCTAAAAGCACATAAGCAGACATTCTCTCTCCATTGAGTCATTAATAAGAACATTTAGTGGAAAGATGTTAGCTTAGTAGAGTGAACTAATTATCAGCTGCAATGCTGTGTATGCCCAAATGACACAAATCAATAACAAGCAAGAGGAGGAAAACGCTTTGGCAGAGACAACTGCAAAGCAATTGAGTGCAAACACACAGTGTATCATTTTCATCCCTTTGGAGGACATAACCTTGTCTAACAGCTGCAGTGCAAAAATAATATGCCTCAAAACAAATGCTACATATACATTTGCATATATAAATCTTTTAACACACTTAAACATTTCATTCAATTGCTAATGTAGAGATGCAAAGATGTTTTTAATGACCAGAAACGCAACAGGTGGGTCACGGATTTGCATCTGCCTGCTTAAAAACAGCACTACTCCAACTACAGGTGTTTTTCTTTTACTGTAAGCAGCCAGAATTGACAAAGATTCCTGGATAGGTGTTGAAAGGCCTTCAAAAAACTAATCGAAAGTCCAGTTCTTTCTGATGTAGCCCATTTTTTGGATCGGAAGTATAGAATAAGTATAAGAAATATTATTTATAAAAATTATATCAATAAAAATACAGACATGAATGTAATTTTTTTATTGCACAAAATCAAATAAGTAAGGAACCAATTTGTCTCCAGATCCTGCATGAAATGGTACACATGAACAGATACCCAATTTCATATAGAACTTTTGATGGAAAATGATCAGAATGCAGACAATTTGTTCTTCTGTTACAGTCATTATCAGCCTCGATAGGCTACATATACTGGTTTAACATTGCTTATATAGAATAAATAATGGCAAAGAAAACATGTTCTCTGAAAATACACATTAAAGGGAATGAAAATGCGATTAAGAGTAAGAGCAAAGCAGATGAAGGACAGTGTGAAAAGTAGTCTTGCTCCTTTTTATGCATTTCTTCATATCTTTCTCTCCACTTCCTCACTCCTCTCTGCTGTATCTCCTCTCCCTCTCAATTAACAGTACTGCTGCAGTTGCTCTATTTCAGCTTATGCTCTACTCCCCCTCCCGTCTTCCTGTATCTACTCTGCTGTTCTTGTCCTTTCACTCTTGTTTCTTCAGTTCACCTCTCCATCTCTCACTTTCCTATTGTCTATCCTTTCTGTCTTAGCTGATCTCCTCTGATCTAACCTCCCTTTTCATCTAGACTTCTCACTGCAGTTACTGAAAGCTTGGCATGGAACTTCACACTTGACTATAGTATGTGTTTTAGGCAAATTAAATCTGTGCTGCCAGTTATTATACTAAAACAAACTTCTATGTGATGCTGCACCTGATATGCTCAACAAAAAAACAAAATAATCTTATTTACAATCTAACTGTGTTCTGCTGGGACCCCCCCATCCAATTCAATTTCAGTTAAACAAGTCCATGGTCAAACCAGGACCAATCCAGCTCTGGCTTATGAGTTTGCCTGAGGTTTTCTACCAAAACAATGGATTTAACTGAGTTATATCTGACTTTCAGGGAAGCATTGAATGGTTTAATAACTAATATTTCTTTCAAATTAATGTTATTATTGTTTTTGTTAAATCCAGCATGAAATCTGTTTAAATAAATGCTTTAAATCCAAATTTGAATAATTTTGGTAAGTCTTTCAAGTGCTTTTAGATTTTATTGCACAGGCTACAACAAACATTGGTTCTGATCATGCTTTCAGTAGTGTTGCAACGATACCGATACCAGTATCGGACGGGGCCCCGATACTGCCCTAAAATGGTGGTATCGGTATCGGCGAGTACCAACACATAGGGCACCGATACCATTTTGAGAGCCATAAGTTTATTCAACTATTGTCACCCACTCCTGGTAGGCAATAAAAAGTTCTACTGGTTTCACTTTGTATTGGTTTTTTTATGCTTCACAAAGGTAGGCAACAGCTTGACAAAGCCATGATGGCAATTATTTTACATTATTATGGTATCGGTATCGGCCGATACTGCACAGCCAGGTATCGGGTATCGGGGCCAAAAAATGGCATCGGCGCAACACTACTTTGCAGAGTGGAAATATTTGTGTCAGCATTGGAGATCATGGGTGCTGCTCCCCTCTATATTGAGTGGGGTCCCATAAAGCTTTATTGCCAATGGTGTGTAGCACTGTTACACGCTGATCAGGATTAAATTTATGTCGGGGAAATAATGGAGACAATAATCCAAACACACACATATCACTACTGAGCAGCAACAAATTTTAAATCAGTTTTAAAGAACCTTCTGTTTAGGTGGATTTTGGCTCCACCAAGTGAACAAAGCTTTATTGTTTTGCATGAAGAAAGCCAGCATTTCCCATGAGGACCAGCACATAGGGCCGGATTTATCAAGATCCAATTTTGCGTGCAGTAATTTGCGCTCGCAAACTGGAATTTTGCGCGAGGGGCTGAACCATGGTTTGCGGGTGATTTAACAAGAGTGATTGCGTAACTGGTGGCAGGTGCAAAACTGTTGGAGACACCCTATTTAAATGATGGTTTTGTGCGTTTTGTGGTTTGCGGCAAAGTAGTTTGTAGTTTGTAGTTGGTACAAACTAGTGCATTAAGAAATTTAAATCTTACAGTGACACCCCCACCCCCTCCAAAAAAAAAAAAAAAAAAATATATATATATATATATATATATATATATATATATATATATAAGAAAAAAACTTTGGCAAACTTTATTCCCTAAGATGGTATGTGGCTGAATTTCTACTTCACTGCAGTAAAAAAAAAAAAAAAAAACAGGTGTTTTGTATTGGCCTGTAGAAAAATGCACATACCAAATGGCTCACAAGAAGTGACTGTGGATGAGATTACTGCGCGTACGCATCCCCGCAGCATTGGCATGTTGCTCCACAGGCGCAGGGGGAAGGTCGGGGTTCTCCGGTAGGGCGACATGGCATTTAGAACGTCGGACAGCACTTCTGAAAAACGAGATTGGGAGATCCCAGCTCTCGCTGCAACCGTACGCCGGAATGACCCAGATGCAAAAAAGTGCAATGTTGCAAGGAGTTTTGTGATATCTGGTATTGCGTGGGTCCTCCTTGTGGCTGGCTCCAAATCCATTCGGAGTTCCCCCAACAGCTCCAAAATGTCAATGCTGGATAAACGATATGTTTTGATGATCGTTTCCTCGTTCATTCCAAAAATATTCACACGGAGTGAAAAAATGCGTTCTCTGCGTCTCCTTGCTTCATTTCGATGTCTCCTTCTTGCGACAATAACCGCTGCCATGTGTGCGCAATTACGCATACAGACCATTTGCACCTTCTTTTGAAACATGTTAAATATAGTCAGATACTGTTAGCAAAATTGCTTTCAGGTTTGATAAATCACTTTGCGAGTGCTAAATTAATATATTTACATGTTCTCCTCCCACAAGACGCACTTTTGCGTGTAAACGCCGCATATTCATTGCAGAAAAAGTACTAAATGGATAAGAGGCTATTTAGCACGTTTTAAAGACCAAACCATTTTAGCATGCTGTTGATAGATCAGTTTGTACATTTTTTAGCGTGGGCAGTGAAATAGCTCACGTTTTTATACAGGCAAACTTTTGATAGATCCGGCCCATAGTGTGGTAAATCCTGATCTCCCGATCACTTGCAGTTGGATTGAACTATAATTTTGTTTCCAGTGTCGATGAGGTAATGAGTCGAATTCACGATGTTGAAAATAAGAAACAGTTAACTTTGGTCTTGTACCGTATTCTTGCACCACTACAAAATGACATTTTAATGGCTTTTAAACCAAATTCAAATGTGTTGCTGACCTTAGACTGATTCGTGCTGCACACATCTCAACAAAAACATTGGAAAGACAGCTTTTATACCATTCCATACATGTGAGGCTTTTGGCTGTTGTACTGAATATTCTAGCAGACTGTAGGGAGGATTGTAGGGCACAGACAGAAGCTACAACACCATATCACATGTACAGTAGAAGTAGAAGTAGAAAACAGGATTCAGTCATTTTATCAAAACGTGACAGTCATTTTATTTACTCCCAATCAGTTGATCGTTGTGGCATTTATAAGTCAAATTATGAGATGTCAAAATATGTTTATATTTATGAACCCTGACCAGTAGGAGGTTCCACTTGTTGGTTGTATTTTTGTTTAGTTACAAACTTTTGGAGGTGTTTGGTGCAGAGAAATCAGAGCTGAGGAGAATGGAGGCCTTCTATTTTAGCTTCTTCATAAGGCGTACTTACATGAATGTAAGAATTATTAAGGATAAATGTCTGATCAAAGCTAAAATGTGATGAACACGCCCATTAATCAAAGTCATTGCAATTGAAATAAAACTTTATTCTGAATGAGAGGGTTGGTAAATGTTGTACCCTTAATCCTAGCATATCTAAAGTAAGGCCAATTAATCATTTTCAGCATTTAGTTACTAAATAGTAATGTTTTCTTTTTCAACCGCTTGTTATAAAACTATGTGCGCAAAATTTTGTGTTTCATAAAATTTTTCATTAACAGTAGATATCAAATTGTAGCGCTTTATTTTACAATTTAATGTAAGGTTCCTTCCACTTTTAGATTCTAGACTTTTGAAACTGGCAAGAGGAAATATTTTAGTCTAATTTGAATAGGCACCAATCTGAGTTGCAGCTGCATTGGATTAACAGCTATTTGCTGCCTCTCCCCAAACTCAGATAAAACAAAATCTGAACATTTCCAAGATTTTGAAGTACAATTTCTAAAAAGTTGGCCTAAAGGTTCAACATGAGACAGGCTAAAATTTGCAGAGGTGCATAAAAGGCAACTCATGTAGCTCCATGAGGCTGTGAGGGAGACAACATAATGACTTAAAACTTTCATCATTTAAATAACAGGAATGTCCAAACCGCTGTCCTAACCTTGTTAATGTTGTTCTTAGTCATTTTATTACAGGAACCACCAACTATTTCCTAAAATTTTCGGATTCAAAAGGTTTATTTTTTTTTTATGTTTAAATGTTTATTTTGGTAAAAAAAAAAAAAAAGAGGCTAAAAAGCGACTGAAACATTTTCACTACTTTGCCTGGTAATAAAGCCACAGTTGATGACTTCACATACTGATAATGGGGAAGCAAACACGACACTGTTTAGAACAAGTGAGTTAATCCAGTTTCACCTACACCTCAATGGCAGCAAAGTTAAATCAGCATCCATCATTTTATTCTGTCTCTAGTGGGAAGACAGCCTAATCTTTACTCTAGTTGGTTTTTCTTGTTCATTTCTCTTCCTGGCTTCTTACAACAGCATGCCCTCTGTGGGCTTCTCTTCCTCACCACATCCACCTTATTGGTTTTCATTATGGGTAAATAGTTTTTACTTCACAAAAAAGAAAAAAAAAAGAAATCTGAATGTTAGTTAGCCCTTCTCTAAAACTCAAATAAATGCAAGTATTCCAGCTAAAAAAAGCCAAAACACAGACTAGTGTGGAAGCGAAATCATGGTTAAAAACTTTCAAGTGGTTTCGTGCTTCCACTGTTTACAGATTTATAAAAAATAAAATGTGTCCCATTTTGAATAATTCAGCAGCTGCAACATGCCAGTTAGGTACCTTTCAACTGCCAAGTCTGTCAATCATCAGGTACTGAGAAAATAATGTGCAGAAAATAGCCTAAGATCACCAGAGGGAACACTATAATCATGCTTATGTGGCTCCTCATTTAAATTACTCAATAATTAAAACACTGCGTGAAACAGGAATATCTGGACAGAAAATCCTTCCTTATTTTGAGCATTCAGTATTGCAAGCAAATTGGTCTGCAAAGCTTTTGGAAAAGCCATAAGAAATATTTACTCCCAGAAACAGCAGAACATACATTTCTATCTTCTACCAGAGATTTTCAATGATAAAGGGAGTTTTTTCAAATGTAACCAAGTTTCTACTCAAAAATAATACAGATTAATTTATGACATTGGGTATGAAAAGATGGGTATTGATTTTCAACATTTAGGTAAGTTTGATGGAATTCCTTTTAAGCTGAGCTAAAGCCCAAAGTAGGAAAAAAATGATCTAGTTCTAAAAATATCCTGGCCTGGACAGCTGGAAAAGACATATAAGCCTGTCATTTATGTAAAAAAAAAAGTTGCACTATACTGAAAACCAAACTGCTGCAAAATATATTTTTCCTAATATTTTCAGTTTGTGCAAAACATTCTTCTAAACCTAATCTTGTGAACCCATTGTTTGCTGTTACTCTTTAATCGTAACTATATAAAAAAACTATCAAAATGTTTCATACTTGGCCTTTTCTGACAAAAAACAAAAAACAAAAAGAAAAAACTAAAATAAATCCAGTGTCTCTGTGTTTAAGAGTAGTAGAGGGGAATCATAGCCACTCGCCTGAGAGAAGTTTCTATTGCCTTATTCTTATCTAACAAGCCTCTTTTTCAGGTTGGGCAATCGATAGAAGGGTTCTTTCTGAAGATCATATTGATACGCTGAGACACACTTCTCATCAATGGAGACCAATGATAACTGTGGAGGAGGAAGGTGCAGGCTGGAAGAAAAAGATAAGATGGCCTTTCCAAGCTGGAATTTTTTCTTTGTTAGTTTTTTTGGTCCGGCCTTAGAAT
The DNA here is from genome assembly GCA_030533445.1 of Cyprinodon diabolis. Classification (NCBI taxonomy): domain Eukaryota; kingdom Metazoa; phylum Chordata; class Actinopteri; order Cyprinodontiformes; family Cyprinodontidae; genus Cyprinodon; species Cyprinodon diabolis. Next base: position 14,171,250 of record CM060066.1, on the reverse strand, counting down.
TCATTCCAAAACTGCAAAAGCATAAATAACAATATGAGAGGCAATTATGCTCTCAGAACAAAATAATTCTATAACAAAACAGACTCATTAAGTAGCATAATGTTTGAACAGTGACTGGAAGAAATGCAACATAAAAATAAAAAAAAAACACTTTTGATAATTTTACACTGTTCTGTACCATCCGTAGCTGCTTGAGTTTTACAAAGTCCACTTTTAAGCTGTTCACAGTTATTTAGCAAAAAGCATTGTCCTATGTTGAGCAAGACAAGCTTGTATTAAAATAATTCTTAAAGCTCTTCACTTGCAAAATCCACACCGGTCTGTCAAAAACTCTTTGGAGAGTATGACAAATGAACTATAGCCCCATTAATATTTTATATGCACCTGTTTACCTGGATAATAACTAAATCACATACCTTTAAAGCAGCTTTTATCAGTCAGTATTCAAATGTTTAAAGGGATGCCTCTATTCTTAAAATAACTGTGTTCTCCAGCAGAATGTGTTTTTGAATACAATAAAAAAAAAAAATCCTGGTATTACAGAAGAAGAAAAGTCTTAAATAGTTGTCAGTATGTGATGATACAACCTGCTCATAAGACAGTTATACAAAATAAAATATTTACATGAATGAAAGGATGAAGTAGTATCAATGTTTTTTTTGTTTGTTTTTTTTCCAAACACCAGTGTTAAAGTTCTTCCTTTTTTGTTCAGTGCAAAATATTAAAGTCCAGGTAATTAGTTTAGCCCTTTTGGTCTTCATTTTGTATAATTAATTGTTTAGCAATGGTATTCTCAAAGTACGTATCTTAAAAGGTGAAACTGTGTTACTCTATTTTTGTTCAGGTTGATTTTTTAAGCTTTAAATCATGTTTAATGTAAGTATTTACTTTTCACTTTACCTTGATAATTGTCCATGAAGGAGAAATAACTGGTGATTTGAGTGTTTAATCTGAGGTCAGTAGACTGGCAAAAAACAACGAATGGTAGCAAGACATTGCAGTGTGTCAATGAGGAGCAACAAACAGATACTGTTCCCTCCTTGGGGGAAGGGGTCAGGAGATCAACAATAACAGGAAAAGCAGCAGCAGCAGCTGCAAAAAGTGGAACCAGTGAGATTTGATGGAAGGAATATTGGGGAAGGGCAACGTGTTAGACTCCATCCTAGACTGAGCACTAAAACCTTGCCAAACCATTTTCCCTGTGCCAATCCATAAGTACTGGTATCACAAGTTACAAATGTAATTTAGTTTTTTTTAAAAACTAACAAATATTGTTTTTTTTACTTTTTTGGAATAACAAATGTATGTCTCTAGTTAGTTATTCTGTCCCAATTTCTGATAAGTACTCACAATATAACTACCAATCAACAAATAAGGCTTTTAAAGCTTTAGTCCAAACAATTTTTAAGCCTAATGGGTCCAAAAAAAGAAATAACAACAAAAAGAGATGAAGTTAATTAATTCAAACTCTACACATTCTATCGCACTGGCTGCTCATCATTGAAAACTTCTGTAGAGCGAGCATGTGTAGTAGGGTGGCCATTTCTATAACACCAAAAAGGAGGACATTGTGCCAATTACTAAGGTGTACATAAGAATCGGGTAAAGTCACATTTATAGTACAATTCTTAGTAGTTTAAAGATGATGCTTGTGTAGTTGAATAGAACAAAATATTAAAGAGATGTAAAAAAAGAATTGGTTCCCAGCATTTGTATTTATTTAATACATTGTGGTGTTTAAAAAGTGACTATTTTTTGACACGATTAATTTGAGCAGAACTGCTGCAATTGATCATAAAGCAGTTGTTTGGAAAAGAAGCTTGAGGCGGAGAGAGAGCTAGAGAATAGGACAATACAAATGTCAAAAAGTGGCTGGAAAAGAGGAATTCGTGACATGGCTGCTGCCTGTCGAGAGTAAAGATGATTTCACCATGTTATCTATCTATCTATCTATCTATCTATCTATCTATCTATCTATCTATCTATCTATCTATATCTATATATATATATATATATATATATATATATATACTGTATATATATATATATATATATATATATATATATATATATATATATATATATATATATATATATATATATATATATATATACACAAACTTGAGTCATGGAACTGTGCTTACAGCTCCTTATTTCATGTATACTAATAACTTGTGTACATGATACTTGTTGATGAAATTAAAATTATTTCTAATAGCATTAAAAGAGCATTAAATTAGAGTTCCTCATTCCGGTATAAACCCTGTGAACGTTTAATTTAATATGACATATTAAAAAAAATCCCAATCATCATCCAGCAGATGTTCAGTTTCTGCCCAAATATTTTCTCTTTCTGCTGTGGATTTTTGTAACAGGAATAAACAGGATCATCCATAGTTTGTATGAACTATGTTTGTTCTCCGCTTCCAAACTCATCATCTCTTCATCCATTCCTGCAATAAGAATTTTTTGGTCTGTTGAAGCACCAATAGTCTGCATCCAGTTATTTAATTAATTGCTCTTAATTTTGGGAATATATACGAACTATGCTCTAATTTCTAGTAACCGACCTGTTTTTACTATAATTTAATTTGACAAACCGGGTCTTCACTACATTCTTTATCCTGTTTGGTGCGATTGCAATTGCGGGTCTTGATCTGGACTGACGGGAGCGGAGACAAAAAGAGCTCAGTTCCGTATTTTGACGGTGAAAGACGGAGAAGACGTACGTGGACAGAGACGTGCGGAGGAGTAGCGGAGGATGTGGAACAGCTCTCATTGATTTACATGACAGACAAGTACTTCGCACGACATACTTGAGCGGAGCGGAGCACTGACAGAGTATGTGGAATCTGGGTGTAAAGGAGGGCAAATACACGTCCGGCTGGATGCGGCGCCGGACGCCGGACAGTGCAATGAAAATCCGGACTGTCCGCCCTAAAGCCGGACATCTGGCCACCCTAATGTGTAGTCTCCAAAGTCTCCAATGGCAAAGAAAAAACTTGCTAAGTTTTCACAAAATGCTAACAAAAATGTATAGCAGTCTACAAACTCAGTAACTATAGTAACCAAGGTGCAACGAAGTTGGCATAAAGAATCATCACATTTAATGATCAACCTTATCTAAGTTTCCAGTCATTGTCAGTGACCATTCAGAACAGAGCAAAACAGAAACAACAGGCTAGCCCACTGAAAAGAAGATAGAAACCATGTTAGTGCCAATAAGTGTTTATATTATGCAAGAAGCCATCTCTAAATTAAATATTTACTCCTGCAAGCGCATATTGAATTTAGGACTGTGTTAATATTTTCTGATTCCATTCTGTTAAATTTCAGCATGTCAGCAGGGAATAGAAGTGACTGGGTGTTTTTTTCCCTCTCTATCAGGTTTAATCTTCTAATAAAGTCGAAGAAAAACAGTAAAATGATTTGAATAGGGCCAGGATTTTAGTGCTGAGTGTGCAACTGATTCCAAATTATCACCTGGGGTCGGGTGTCTTTTTACCTGAGGCAGCTGCAACCTTAAGTTACTGCACTGAGGCCGCCTGGCCTTTGCCAATCCTTGGCTCTGACCTTCAAACCAATCTAACAGCTCTACACCTCCAGGTGACAAACTCACAACAACACACTCATACAAATAACCTTAATGGTTGAAAGTTATCCAAACACATGTTCCTGTTCTGTCAATGTGATCTGCCTGCTTTGATTGATTTGTCTTGTTTCAATTAAGCCACCACGTAGCATGTTAAGGTAATCAGTTTCTCTGTTGCATGAAATGCTGGGAAAGGATGCAAAAATAAAAGAAATTTAAAAAGTTTAAGGCATTAATATAGGATGCCAATTAAAAAAAAAAAATCCATACTTGGTACCCACAGTAATGGCTTGATTTGTAATGTTTTTTCCATTATAATAAATATTTCTTGTCAGTCAAAAAAACCTTTGCTTAGTTAATCTTAAAATGTCTCATCTGAATACCTATAAAATGTTTGCAATTATCTGGAAGCTCTTATAGACCTCAGAGATTATCTGTGTGTAACTTTTTCAGAGGTGTCAAGTAACGAAGTACAAATACTTCGTTACTGTACTTAAGTACACTTTTTAGGTATCTATACTTTACTCCATTACCTATTTTTCTTCCTACTTCTGACTTCTATTTATTACATTTTCACACAAGTATCTGTACTTTCTATTCCCTATATTTTTAAAACAAACGTTACTCGTTACTCTTGGCTTCGGTTTAATGTCTCTAAATATTTATTTCCTGTCATGTGCTCCATCCAATGCAGATCATTGGCTCCATCCACATTTAATGAAAACTACTGTAATTGGATGAGTCATTTAACGCATCACTCACTGGTTAGCTAAAGGAAATCATCAGAAGCAAGCAGGTGTTCTTCAAACTGCAAACATGAATTGTCTATGCCATGCTACAATGTGGGATTCAGAAAAAGATGTTGAAATGTTTGAAAGGTCGGACACAGGCGAGAGCGTGTCGTATTTTTTAATGGTTACTTTATACTTTTATACTTTAAGTAGTTTTTGGAGCACATACTTTTTCACTTTTACTTCAGTAAAGAGGTCAAGTTGATAATTCAACTTTTACCAGATTGTTTTTAAACTGCGGTACCTATACTTCTACTTAAGTAACAAATGTGCGTACTTTTGACACCACTGAAATTTTTGCATGTTAAAGCTATTGTACTGTAGTTGTTAAAAAATTAAAGTTACAATATAATTATTTAAAGGAAAGCAACTGATCTGTTAATGAAGAAAATATAGGTTTAACCAGTTTTACATGGAAAGAAAAGACATAGATGGATAGCTCTGTATTTGTGCAGGAGCAAGTTCAAGGAAGACTCTTTCTTAGTCGCTGATGGGGAAAGAGATAGAAAGCCTGTGTCAAACCCAACAACCAAAAGTAATGACTGCAACATCACACATATACACAGCGATCAGTTTACTTTGTAGCAAGCTGTCACTGGTGAAGTGTAAATACTGGGTTGAGGACCAGATAAACCATATAAAGCCCACATAACATCGGAGTGTTTGTTTTTATACGTCTGAATACTCTGCAGAAACACTTGCCTAGGTGACTGCACTTTTTGTTCCAGTCTGGCAGGCAGACAAGGGGAAGTGAAGAAGAAGTAAAAGTTCCTGAAGTCAGCGTAAGGGCCGGATATGGCCTGATTAGGATAGACACTGATTGATTACTATTTGGACCAAGCTTACATCATCAAGCTACTCTCTGTCTGAGATCAATTAAATTGATTTGAAATAGACATCAGTTTAAGAACAGCCGGGAAGTGATTGCAATCGTATAAAGTATACGTCCAAACTCTAATTTACTGAGTTTCATGCTTAGCTAAGAGTGGATTATAACCTATTAATCCCATCAAGCATCCTCTCAGATAGAGCCAACGACCTTGTTAAACATGTTTTATGAGTGTTATATAAACTCTATTAAATTGTATTACAACAAGAACAGACATCTATTACATTATTAATTCTGGATTTACAAATTAATAAAAATTATTGGCTGTCAAAAATCTGTCAAATTTACTCACTTCAGAAGTTATATAATGCCACAGCAAACTTTTAAACAAAACAACTGTTTAGATGCAAGGGATGTATCGTTGCCTGAGTTGTAAATATAACTGAAGTCTCCGCCTCAGTCTCTGTGTAGCGATGTAGCATGAATCAGGAGTTTTGGCTTTGAGTGATACATAAATATTTCATTGGCATTTGCCTGAAGGTGAAATTCAAAGTAACAAAAGTTACTTGAAGCAAAGCCTATTGCAAAAAGTTATATAGTACTAAATAAGTCTTATAAACATGACTGGGGTTGATGGTGAAGGTTAGAAACTAAACGAGTGTTAAAAAATAACTGAATGCACTTATTGTTCGCTCCTAAATTTCTTTCTTCTATTGCCAGGTTTTTTCCAGTGCTATTCTGCTGGGTTTTCATTTGTTGTTGTTGCTGCTTTGAGTTTAAGTTCTTAAATACAATAGAAACATTATATATATATATATATATATATATATATATATATATATATATATATATATATATATATATATATATATATATATATATATATATATATATATATATATTTAAGTGTTGAAATCATAGTGAAGATGTGATCAACTGTTACATTTTGAAGAACGTTATATGTATGCATGCATACATGCATGCATACATATAACATATAACTTTCACTCCACTACATTTCAAAGTCAAATATCGTACTTTCTACTCCCCTACATTTCTTGGAAGCTGGTAGCTTACTTTTTCTTTTTGGCACAGCTGCTTAGATTTGTAATCTGCTGTGGCTGTTTTTCCTCCTTTAATGCATTTTCAACACGGCAGATGGCAGCTTTTAGGACTGAATATGGACACCACTCTTTTAGAGATTTTTACGACTTTCCACGAATTTAAGAATCATAGGGCAGATATTATTTGTAGTTTATAACTGTATTAATTGTAGTTGTTGCCTTTTGTATGAGTTCTCAAATCAGTAGTTCTCAAATCAATTTGCAGTAATAGATACAACCTCTATACCTCTATTCCATAGTGAAAGTGTGAGGAGAATCAACACATTCCTGTTTAATTTTTGGCTTGTTTTTGAATAACAAATAAAGTTAAAAATAGTAGATTATTGACCAAGTAACTTTTACTTGTAGCTAAGTAAGATTACTATGAGTATCAATACTTTTACTCAAGTACTACTGCTGAGTACTTTCTCAACCACTCGTTGCCTCAAAGACTTTGTAGGCAGACTTGAGAGGAGACTGGCCAAAGAGTCCTGCTGATTACTTGGGCAAGTCCCCCATATTGCTGTTAAAGAGATGTAAAAGGAGCTGTTCACCTCTTAGGTTTCCTTTTATATATAAATACTATTTGAATTACAACACAACAATAATAAAACAGAAAAAATATTTAAAGAATAATCAATTATTTACTTATTAATTTTACGTGAATCCAGATCACGAAATGAAATATGAAGTGAAAAAAAAGTTTAGGATAAGTAATTATTATTGTTAAAGAAGATCTGTGAATAAAACACAGACATGTTCAGCAAAACAGACATAAAAATAAATGGACTGGATGTTTTTATGTGTCCCGATAATTAAAATGATCATAGTTCAACAATTTGTATAATTGAGTGGTTGCTTTTGGAATATGGTTTTACATTTCTGGAGCATGAAGTAAAATGTTTAAAAAGGCAACATGGAGTTATAGATGAAGGCTCCGGTAGACTCCAGTAGCTTTATTTAATTCTCATTACCTTAAGAATTTTTTCCTTTGTTTAACTATTTTCTTCTAAAATACCTATCTGATCCCCATATTTCTTTTATGCAGTCTGAGAAATAGAAACAGGGAGGATCTGGTCTGCAACAATGCCAATTGAGTTGCATATGCTGTATTTTGAATAAATATATAAACCAGAATGGGTTGACCTTTCCATGCATCCAGGCATGTTGCCCTCTTTAATTATGTGCAAAAGCATCACCACACAAAGGCTCTACTGTTATATTTGTGAATTTGCCCATCTCTTTTTAATATCCCCACAATGGCAGTACCATTACTTTTGTTGTTGTTGTTGTTGTTGTTAAAGCCTTGTTTTTGGACAGAGGGTTCACTGAGTAACATATTATGATGAAGATAAATGCATGATTTTTGTGAGGGTGTTCCATGTAGTGCCGGTTACAGTATGATTAGCCTTGACAGAGCAGGGAAAAATCATGAGTTTTCACCAGCTAAACTGTGCAAGGAAGCCAGTATGAGTAGGAGAGCCCACGGGTGCTGTTTGCTCAGTGATGGGTGAAATTCTATAATCTGCTGAACGTATAGGCACAGGAACAGAATAGCCTGCACACTCCTTTAAAAGCACAGCAACAAACTCTTGACAGTTTCCATGTAGACATCCAAGCATGCAGACCTGAGTAACCTTCTAACATTTATATGCATGCATGCACTCATATGTACACACAAAGTCGCAAAGTAACCTTAAATGTAATTGTAATTCCACTTGAAGTGCAGAGAGAAACACAGTGGGCAAAACATTTGAAAAACATGAGAAAATAGCTTCAAAGTGCGTTCAACCACCTACAGATCTAGAAGATATGCAAGTGCAGATCACAACAAAATAAAAATTCGCTCACGAACAAACAGACGCTGTAATAAACCGACTGAGAATCTCCCACTCTAGAGCTCCTACACATAAAGGGGTGCTGCTGCTGGGGGAGCTCTTCCCGTATTATGCCCTCCTGCAAGGTAGATCGATGCTCAGCTTCCTCGTCTTTTATTGTTAGACAAAAGTCAAGTCACAGTGCAGGACAAACAGCAGGTGAAAACAGAGGCATAGCACCATTAGGAGTAGAAGAGTAAGACACTGAAAGTGCTTTATCTCTTCTCCTTCATCCTGTTCTTATTTTTGTCCAGTTTCTTCCTTTTTTCTTTTTTGCCAAGTTGCTCCTACAGTAACAGTACTTGTATGCATGTTGTATGTATTTCTAATGAAAGGAAAAAATAAGACAGCTAATGGTCTGAATTGATTTAACTGTCTGATACAGTCAGTTTTAAACATTTTATTGGATTTTCATCGCTTAGTTCTTTGTGTTGACCTGTCCAAGGCTTTTGACCATATGGATTATACTTCGATACTTTTTTAAACAAGGTATTTAAAAGGTATTTGGAAGAAATATGATTTAAGTTTAAGGATAACCCAAATATCAGCCAGAACATTGAAGTATATGAATGCGACAAAAAGACTAATCTCTTTATGTATCTTACTTTTGTTTGAGCAAGGTTTGGACACTCTCAACAGCCTCAAAGTAAAAGGGATTGTAATGCATGGCAGGAAAGAAGGAGGGACTGATATGAGGACAATAGAGATGGAAATGAAGGGACTGAGTCAGTCTGAGAGGGAGGTGAAATGCTTCGAAACCACACTTTAAGGTGATTGATTTTAATCTAACTAGACTTTATTGCTTTCCTCCCCTGATCCTTAACTTCCATAAAGCCTATATGCTTTTGAGCGACCACTTCCCTCCGATAGAGAGGAAAGTCATGATCATTTGAACACGCATCCTTCTTCATTATCCTTGAAATAGTCCCCTGCAGACAGACTTGAACTAATTTTCACAAACAAATTGATCAATTTTGTAATCAATTGCTTGAAATTAGTTTGACAACGCACAAGTATTGAACAGGGAGCACATGAGCACACATGGAAGTGTTCTCCATGGTTGTATTTCCTGTAATAAAAAACAACACCAGACTCAAGCTGAGCTTGATAAGCCAACAAGCTGAAACAAAGACGTGCTGACATGAAGTTTCCACTGTCAATTAAAAAAAGGAAGTATTTCATGATGAATGTACTCACCTCCCCTTGAGCTACTGCTGAAGGAGTATAAATTAATGCATCTTCCTAAGCAGCTCCTTAAAGCTGAAGACCTTAGTCAGCAGCCGACTTATACTGTTCCCTTGTGTCCTTTTTTACACTTCAGACTCAGCCGTCTTAATCAGGTGAGGGCCGGAGAGGATGCCGCATCTGCCATGTCAACACGCGCTCCCTAATGAATGCCAATTTTGGACCACATCCTGGTTCCAGCACAAGGTAGTTCAGAGCATGAAAATGAATAATATCTTTCTCAGCATTAATTTTAACATAGATGTCCTACTTTAGAAACAGCAGTGGGATACAGACTCTGAAATGAAGGGGTTATTTTTCTGGGAATGTTCCAGTCAAATCTTAACAAGCTGCCTGCATGTTGCGAACAGTCTATTTTAAAATCAGCTTTTCAATCCTGCAAGGGATTTTTGTGAAATTTTAAAGAAACCTACAAGCAATTGGTAACTGCTAGGGTAACAAAGTAAGCTGCATTAGCTTTAAGGAGCTGTATGACTACCCATTGGTGAAAAAGTAAAATCCTTCTTTTAAATAGAACAGTGTGACGCTGAATAAAGTTGCTTCAGTTTTCTGCTGATAGGCCTTCCTCCGCCTTGTTTATCACATTATCTGTTCTATTTAAATTTTTACTGCTTTAACTGTAGATAAGGAAACATTGGAGCAAGTAGCTGATTTCCTTTTAAAGACCTCTGTCACGTGGAGATCAGAATTAACTTGGGTTACTTAAAAAGCACATTGTTCTGTTGTTGTTTTTTAAACTTAGAGGGTCTAAAATAAATGGGCCTCTTGTGTCATAAATATCCTGAGGGAAGTATGAATTTTCTGATTATAATTACCATCAGTAAGGCGGCAGTGTTTGTGTTCTTGTTTGTGAGACTGTAGGATGGGATGTGAGTGTCTAACTGTAGGGGATCTTTGCAGGCTTTGAAGCTTTATAATTTGCAAATCATAACACTATTTGATTTTGTTAAGACACATTTATTGTATTACTACTGTAAAATTATTATAATAAAAAATAAAGATGGGAATTCATTTTGTGGATCTATTAAAATATGATAAAGCTTAAACAGCTTTATTACCTGTAGCTCAGTTCTCACATATTTTAAAAACATTTGAGCTATTTTGACTAACTTACTAATGTGGTAAAAGGCTCAGTGAGACTAGATTATAATTTAAGCTTTCTCATGAAGAGGTTAAACTCTCTCTTACTTAACTTAAATTCTCTCTCTTTTCAACAAACTATACAGTTTCACCACAGTTTCTTAACTAAGGAAACAAAACTTTATAGTTAACAGCATTTCCCTTAAAGGAACAGTTTATTTTCACATCGTATATCAAGAGAAATGAATTCAGAAACTTTGCTTGGGGGCTTGTTGGAAATAAAAAGCATAATTAAAGAAATGAGAGGTGGAAGTTCTGTCCCAAAGGAGGCGAAGGAGAGGATATAAAGAGAAAGGAAGGTAGATGAAAGCAAGAACGGATGAAAGTGTCACTCTTGAGATGCCAAATTTTAGACTCAATGATCACGGTCTCATGTGGCAAAAAAAAAAAAAAAAAAATAGCGCAGGTGCATTCAGTGTTTTTAGTGTCATTACCAAAAGAAAAAAAGAATAGATAAATAATACCCCAGGCTAATCTCTGATTATTATCTTCCGTCAACATAAAAAGAGAGTATGCATGTGAGTCTGCAAGAGCTGGTAGAAACCAGCCGATTGACAGAGAGCAAGAGTCCAAAAAAATACATTCACTTTTTTCTTCTACAATTTAAAAGACTAATAATGAAATACGTGCATTATATGATTATTGTTTATATGACATTATCATTATTTCATTAAAGAAAATACATTCTGACATACCTACATTTTTTTTTCTTTGTGTATGTGTCACCAAGGGATATCTCAAATGATCACACTACGTATTAAAGATAGTGATTCCTGTATTTTAATTAAATGGATCCTTCTTTGGGCTTTATTTGTCTTTTGTAGGGATTCAGCAAAGCAGATGAGTCACATGTGAAAGCGAGGGACACTATATAGGTCTCAGGATAGTTTAGGTACAATTAGATGTATAGAGGCAGTTTGTGGAGAGAACTAGGACAGATTGGAATAGACTACCATGTGATCTAGAGTGTTTAAGACCCAAGCACAGACAAAAGAGAGGCAGGACCATACAGTATCAATTTTACAAAAACTAAAGGTAGGACAAACAACAGATAAAAAAAAACAATTATTACTGTCTAAAAAGAGATATTAAGCCTAACTTGTTGATGTCAGAATGAACTTTAACACTCTAGTGCAGAATATATACATTAAAGTAATTAACTCCATCCTAAGTTGGAAAAAAAAAACTAGAACATTGATAGGATCAACCATCCTTAAAATAATAAGAAGATTGTTTCAGACATTGACCTTAAACCTCCTACTTGTTCAAAAGCTGGGGAGTAATCTGTGCATGTTGCTTGTTACTGTACGTGTTAGCAGATGGACAGCAGCATTCTAGATTAGCCTCTAGTGAAAAAAAGGCAGTTGTCCAACCCAGCATAAAGAGTGTTGGTTGTTCACTTTATTGCACAAAACCAGTTACATGGAAGATCAGTGAGCCCCCCAATATCAAAGAATTGTTCCAGGCCGAAATACGAAAAACAAAAATCTATTTGTTTTGGGTTTTCTTTCATCAATGCTGTAATAGATGAATTACTATTGATATTATTATGATATTTGTATTAAATATGTTTTTATTTGGAGTTTTTTTACTAAATGTTTTTTGTACATTGGTCAGGTTTTGGACTCTCTGTCCCTCATAAGACTGACACTGAATTTAATTCAACAGTAACTTTATTGAAAAGGGACACAGAAATTCCTTCATTAAACAAAAAATGTTATGTGCTTGAAAGATATATTAGTCTTTTATGTAGAGCTTTTCATAAAAAGAACACCTATCCCCAGGGATTACTGTCATTTCTACCACAAATTTTTCAGATAAATCTCATGACCTAATTTCATTTTAGTTGTAGAATTGTCCAAATGCGGTTTAGATTTTGCTCTTGACCTCAAATAAGAAAAGCCGTACTTCATGTACATCTTACCGGGAGCCGGCAGACGCGTTCGGCTCCATAGAGTTTGTTTCCATTTAAGTTTGTCTCCATTTTAAGTTTTAACGTTGTTTAAAGTTTACCAGATTCTCTACCCACTGGCTTCCTCTTGCTCCCAACAGGAGATAAATGTGCAGGCAGCTGGATGAGGGGTGAAATGAGAGGGCGAGGACCTGACAGCACACAATCACTGAAAAACTAAACACCATTCACACAGTAAAAAGGATCCACGTAAGATGAATCTCAAGCATTCAAGAAATACTTCAGAGAGTTAGATAATTAGAGCTTGAGGGTTCTCTATGTTATCAGACCCAAAGTTAGGAATGAACCGAGCTTTCTGCACTTTCAACAGCAGCCTGAGTAGTTTCTGGGAATCTCCCACTGATGTGCAGCCTGACCTTCTTCACCATCTCTTAAAGTGCGTCTAAGTGGCCAGTGTGTTCATTAAGCCTTGGCTTTGTAGCTGATTTACAATGTTCATATTTAAAATAAATAATACCATCCATAATAATCATACAAGCAGTGTTAAAATCCTTCATACTCAGCTCAACATCCATATTCATGTGAAACCTACAAGATTATGGCTTGGACTCTATACCAGGAGCCAAAATCTGAATCATCTCTGTATGTTGATCTATTGGGGAAAGAGGGACAGCAGCTAAAGCTAATAGGAAGAAGATTAAGCCTAAGTAAAACTACAATTTTAAAGACTGTTGCTTTAGAAAGCAAACAGGCCTCATCAGATTGCATGTTGAACAGTAATATTGCTCAGCAGATTGTGATTTAATCTATTGTGCATCTCTACTTAAAAGGCAGCTTTATCTTGTCTCATTAGCTAGCCCTACCTAATAAATATGACCTGACAAGAGCCAAAACACTGTATTTGTATGCTTACCTTTAATCTTCTTAAAATTATTGTTTTTAAAGAAATGAATAAGACAAGCAACATGTAAAGACTTATTGGTTAGATTTAGCTGTGACACCATCAATAAGGGATGGATCAGCTGAACTGCTGCAGTTAGCAACTTCAATTCTAGATCATAGAGTCGGGCTGTTTTTCAGCTTTTAATCCTGTTTCTAAAACTGAGTGATTTTTTTTTTTAAGTAGGCTATCTTAGCAAACAATTAGCGAGGTACCTGCACTAAGCACAAAAGTAATACAAATCATAAATTTAGATGGAGGACAGTCGAGGAGACAATCAGTGCATTTCTGATTTTCCACAGTCTTATCTAGAAAATAAAAAAAATATATAAACAACAGGAACCACAGAGAAATCTACAGTACAGCAGTAGTTGAGCCAGTGACAGCTCTTATAGTTCCCCCTTGGTAAAGAAAATGATCACATGTGGAGACAGATGTATTAAGCAGAACAGGGGTTGATGGGTTAATAACAGAGTTGATGGTGTTAAATACCACCCTCTGACAAAGACTACTGTTGAAAAGTACATAAGAAAAAAACATATTGTTAGGGTCTCTGGAGTTTTGCAGATGTTCTGTTCTGAGTGAGCTTTCTGTCACAGAGAGGATCTTTGCTGGTGGCTGGGCTTACCCATGTTGCTGCACACCTGAGAATGGGAGGCAAAGGATCCTCTCTCTTCAATGGATGGTCACCCCTGATGGTATTCCAGCCAAAGTCATAAATCAGGAATATCCTTTTTGATGAAATGTTTCTTCTTGTGAATCTCTTTTAGTATGGACTCTGTTATTGTTCCATACAACCAGTGAAAATGTAGAAAATGCCCTCCTGTGTGCAGCACTCCTCATCACCTGCCTGCTCTCCAGAACAGTGTCTTTTTCAAGTATCAACAGTCTCTGATCTCACAAACATTCTCCTGGACCTCTGGGGTACAGTCTGCAAAGCCTGTTGAATCAAACCCCTACAGATCCCTGCTACCTCCCCTTCATCTCTGAAGTAAGCAAATCAATCACTCATCAGTTGTCTTCAACCAACTGTTTTTTTTTTTATCATTCTGCTTTCTACCCTGAGACTAACCAGAAAGTTCCAATGAGTCCACGAAGTTCTTCACTCAAGATTCTTGTTGCTTTTTGTAAAAAAAACATCTTAAAACTTTCTGTTTCTCTGTGTGATTCTGCATGTGGGTTAAAAAACCACTGTGACAAATATATTTTCATTTTTGGGTCTCTTGTACTGGACATTGATCTTGGCAATTTGTCACCTTCTATATTAGTTTAGCTTCTCTTCAAACTGACACCTTATTGTGTCACACACAAAAAAAAGCCAAAAGCCCTATAAATTCTAAAATTGTGGAGTCAACAGTATACTGGATAAATATATATTAAAATCTCCCCAAATTAAAAAGCTGTTGTAAGATTACATTTGATGGTAAACATCCATAAAAAGGATATGTTATTTTAGCAATTTACTGTCGACACTTGGAAGCAGAATATGTCATAGCAGGGTAAGTATATTTAAATGGGTAGTCCCTCGAAGATGTCCAGTACATGTGGAGAATTAATAAAGGACCAATCAGTGTTGGGGGGTATATATTTTAAAGGACTTTCACCAAGGAGACTGAAATATCTGTCCACAATTATGCCAAAAAGGTATTGGCTAGGAGACTCATGCTGTAAATCTACCATAAACTCTTCAGTTGACTTTGTATCATCCGGTCCCAGTGTCTTCTATATTGAGCCTTTTTTCCTGTTACTTATCTTTCTGAAAACACTCCAGCTAGAAGAAATTTGTGAGCACTCAGTTTCTGTAGCAATTACCTTTAGTGGTTTATCCTCCTTTTGGAAGGTGTCTTTGAAAGTCTGTGGGATTACTGTGAATTAAACATCCTTATTATTTCTACAGACATAAGATGGCAATAACAGAGTATCCCCTTGGCATAGACAGTCTAGTCTAAACAGCTTGTTACGGTCTTTAAAATCTATATCATTTTTGCTGTGATTTAGATTTTTTTTTTGACCATCTCCAAAACACTGGTATTCCTTTTAAAGGGGAAACAAGTTAAATCTCAGTGAATTGAAATACCTTGGGGTGAACCTAGACTCAAAATTGAATCTTAAGAAGCATGCTAAGAATTAATGAAGTTATTAAACTCAACGATTAGAACTCTAAATTCATATTTTACTGTCGAGCAGTAGATATAAGACATTTATGCATGCAGTGATCTTGAAATATATATACTACTGTGTTTCCTTTAAATAAACTCTTAAAGCCCTGTGGTTAAAGAGTGCTTTACCATCACTGTAATATACCTATAAGATAAATGTATACTGGGATTTAAAAAAAAATTAGTTACTTTCCAATTTGTGTCTTGTCTATAGAATTGTAAATGAACCCTCACTAGTCTGATGTTACGTATATTCTCATCTTAGAGTCGATTCGATCAATGAGACTATCGTCTATTAGGGACTGTACCAATCTGCCTTTACTATAAAGGCTAATGGGTAGCCTGATGATGTGAGGAGCTCTGGGTGTCTGAGGTTGTTTTTCTTAATCTAATCTAAAAAGATCTGTTGAAAACTGCTCAGATTTGTAATCATTGTCTGGATGACTATGTGTGTGTGTATCCATGAATAGAGATGTGTATGTTCCCGGGATTCTGTCTCTGTGAGTCTATGTAGATGAGTTGAAAGTAAGCTGCCATTTTTAGCCTTTTTTTAAATCTTTTTAGTAACCTTATTTTAGTAACCTATTTGTAACCTTTAAGGGGACCAACGATAGATAATATGCTATGCTATAACCTGATTCTAAAAGGTGCTATTACTATTTAAACTGTATAGTGAGCCTTTTTGAATAAAAAGTTATGCTAAATAAACAGATGGCTCCTGAGAACAATAGAACTGACACAAAAGTATTAAAAGTAAGCTATGCAAAACACCTTTACAAGTAAGGTTACAAATGATTTAAATTTAAATTGAAAATGTATTTTTGTAAACAGGGTGGATTAATAAGCTTAACATAACATTTTCTGTGAATCTGTGCTATATAGACAAACAAAATCCTGCAAAGAGTTGAAATAAATAAAGAAATCATTTGAACCATTTTAAACAACTTCATTATGATGCCTGTAGCTTTGATAAGGGTTTTTTATACCTCCAACCATGACTATAATTACACTTCATAGACAAATCTTTTCCAATTATTTAATTCTTAAGGTTGTTTTTTTTTTTCAGAAAACAGTATAATTCCAGTGAAGAGGGAGAAGAAAAGATAAGTGGAGACAATAGATAAAGTCTCTGGTAAACAGTTATAGTGACAAAGTTATGCAAGAGAGGACAGGGTAAAAATTAAGACCTATTTAGTTAGAGGGCAGCAATGACATAGTGTTAATGCACAAAAATAGACTATTGCCTTCAAGTGAGAGTGGGTGTCAGGAAAGAGGGAATCTGGCGGTCTTAGTTGAACACGCTAGTGAGAGAGAGAGACGAAAGTGACAAGGGAGGGGGGGTGCAGACTGATTTAAAGTGAGAAGGAAAAAAAGTACCTCATGGTGAGTCATGGGGGAGGAAATAAGGGGGAGAGCGCTGCCTCTAAAGATAGATAAGTGAGGCGGGTAAATAAAGGAGAAAGAAGGTGATTTAGAGACGTAGGAGACAATTCAGGAAATGTCAGGAGAATATTCGAATGAGGTGCAGAAAGGAGGAGACAGCAATGGCAAGACAAAAGGTGGGATAGAGGGGCAATCAGGACAGAAGAGTGAAAGATAGAGAACAACTGCACTGTTGACATACCGATCAATACAGTGACCACCCTCCCACTGCTTCCCACGGAAACCTGCATAGATTTGCTGTGACAGGCTTCAAACCACACTGTGACTAGTCACTCATCACTGCAAAACACCCATGTACACACAGCTGCAGCTCAAATAATCACACTACTGGAAGGACATATGTTAGATGCACTTGTTTGGGGAGTACAGTTCAAACAAGAAGCTCACAAGCGTAGACTAGAGCTGATTTCTAGGGGCAGTGTGGGGACACCATTCTTCCTGCTCATTGATCCAGACCCAAGAAAAGTCAGACCACTCAAACTGTGAAAGATTCATGGATCGTATACACACACACTCAGTCCTCTGATCTCATCTGTGCTTGTTTGTGTGTCTGGGTGCAGGGTGGGATGTGACGAAGAATGGATGACAGAAAGGCAGGAAGCTGGTGGAATGGATGAAAGAACGATTGGATGGGAAAGGAGGATGAGGAAAAGGAAAGAGCAATGGGTGTGTATGTATGGCTTTCATGCAAAGGGAGACACAATGGGAGAGTCGGAGGAGAGAAAAAGTAAAAAAATCCAGAGAGGAGGAAAGGAGAGCTGGCTTTGAGCTAGAGAGCAGGGATGGAGAGAAAAGTAAATGAGAGAAAGGGAAGAGAGAGAAGTGCTGGCTGACATATTTACAGGATAAGACTAAATCGTCTGTCATGTCTAAATGCATGCTAGATTAAAGTGGGACCTTCTGCCTGTGGGTATGAGTGTGTGTATGTGTGGTCCGACAGCCATCTCTACTCAAGGCTAAACCTATATAGATCATATTCCAATCATCATATTACTGGCTTCAACTGAAGAGAGAAAAGACAGAGAACATAACGGTATGTCTGCCAAATACACAGACTCGTACTATCCTCCGTTCTAATATTTTATCTGTTGAAGCATTTTTGTAGTCTCCCTCTGTTTTGTTCCTTTTTAAAGAGCTATTATCAACCCAAACAATTTAACAATCGGAACTCAAACTTAACCTTTTTCCAAGGAAATAGCAGCAAAAACAACTGGAACTGCAAGCAGTTATAGAAGGGATCTAAGGCAGAGCAAGTGAATCCATCCCTCACCCCGTCACCCTGTTGCATTACTCACCCACGTCTCCCCACATCCAACCAAACAGGCTATGATAGCTCAATACCTAAATACCAGTTTAGGTATTTGCAGGACAGTGATCTGGCTAAGGAAATGTAATATTCCAATGGACAGTTTGAAGTATATGCTAAAAAAAAATTAGAATTCCATGAGTTTCAAAAATGTTCTATATTATAAATTACCCTAAATATTCTCAGAAAATCATCTTGAACAATACAAACCCATTCCAATTTTCTGAGATTAAATGGCTTTTTAATCAAAGGTTATTACATTCCATTTCAACAATATTGGCATTTAAGTTAACAGATTACAATCAAAATCCCTGTTAATAGAGATTCAATTCAGGTTATTTCTATAGCGCTAATTCACAACACACATCATCTCAAGGCACTTTACAGTTCAACCAGATCATACAGTCAAATTGATTCAGAGTTTTCTATCTAAGGAAAATCAGTTGATTGCATTAACTCATTGACTTGAAGGCAATCCCTCACACTAAGAATGTTTGTAGCGACAGTGGAGAAGAAAAACTCTTTGTGTATAAAAAAACTGTATGGTATATATACATATATTCTTAAAAAAATATTAAAATTTCTTTAAAATTATACATTTCAATTCATGAAACTAGATGAAAGTGTTCATTAAAATATTTCCACACTATTCTGTTGTCAGGCTGGACATGAGTTCTTTTCACCAAAAACGTGTAAAGTACTAAATCTTCAATATCCGTCAGCAATGATAAGAAGTCCAAAGTTTACCATCAAATTCTCCAAACTTCAGTGGATGACCAATTTAGCAAAAAATAAATAAATTAAAAAATGCTGTTCTATCATAAACCTGGATTACATACAGTACTTTTTGAACCTACAATTACTGTCATTTCCACATTACTTATAAAAATGTAAAAAATGATCACAGATACATATTGTGTTATTAGAGAAATCTAAAATGTAATATTTCTTACATCAAATTATAGAAAACGTACAAAGAAAGTACGTTATCTCTCTCTTCTAGCTTTAGTGAAAATAAACAGATTTCTTCCAGGTTTAAAAGTCAATACATCTTAATGTCTTAAAGCCCACATCATATTAGGGTTCATTATAAATAGGAAAACCAAACTAAAACGACTGTAAAAAAAAAAACAACAACACACATTTCCCACAATTATTGTCATCACTCCAAAACAAGTGTATATAATAAAAATATATATATTTGTAAATTGTAACTAAGTTCAGTAGCTTTAAAAACAGAGATAATTTGGGTAAAGTTGACTCAACACTGTAAACTTAGAGATTTTCCAAACAGAGATGTTGATGTTGAGACTGATTTTCAAACAGCAAAGGGAGGAAAACATCATTATGATGGTTTATAACAGATTTAAGGAACTCATTTTAACATTGCAGTGTTTTCTGGTTGTGGATGGTTCACCAGGGAGGTAACTTACTGGCACACGCACACATTTTGACAGACAAAATCTTATGGTGTATATTTTTAACATATTCTATGTTGCATTTTCTATAGTTAGTGTAAAAGTACCTTTTATCTATTATAAGCTAGTTAATTTTTAACTTAAAATGTAATGGTGATTTATAAATGATTTGCATGGACTGTATTTACAATTAACCAAAATCATTTCAGTATATTTTTGAGTTAAATAAATCCCTAAAATCATTCAAGTTGCACATATAACCAGCTCTTTGCAGTTTGTACATTATACAAATGAGTGACACAGCGCCACTTCAAGTACAGTACTAGTCAGGAAATCAATCTTCACAGCAGTTCTTTGTGTGTCAGTAGGGAAGCTTTGTCACTCACCTATCTAGACATGTTTTACTCGTACATCAACTGACTAAAGTTTTTCAAGAGACCCAATCTGCGAAGTAGGTTTGCAAACCTTGAATAACTGGCAGCACAAATTTATCATATGCTCCTCTTACCCAGTGCTGTCCTATACAAATGTGAATCACTCCTCAGCTGCCGTTCTAGTGTGCACATAGATGAGTTTACAGGCAGTTTGGTCATTGAAAAGAAATCACTCCCCTGCACTGGCAGAATTACCACTCTATGTGCATATTATGAATTCCATGTAGGCCTAATGCAAAGCAATATAATGCCTCATTTAGTGCAATTGGCCTATTCAGATTCACTTGTGGGTCACAAAACATGGAAGTTCCACTCCCGACCGACACACTCACGCTGACCTTAACTGAGAGAGAAATGAATCAGTTAATGAAGAGATTTAATGCAATCACTCAAATGATTAATTTCTTTGGAAAAAAAAATCATTTAGCAATGAAACAACTCTATAACACAGGTTAAAAGAAACCAGGTTACACATTTCGAATAACATTTCTAAAGGTTTAAGGTCTCGCACTGAAGAATCTTTCACTATACAGCACAAAATATTAATGAATGAACCAGCTACTCTTATCCTCCCTTTGGTGTGAATGCACTGTACTACCCAGTGATGTACTTGCACCCTTTTTATGCCCTCTCTAACCTATTGACCACTCTACATTGGCTACAGGACCCCTCCAATCCTTCAAGGATTGCAGAAGTATGGAAAAAATAATACCACTGACTCAACTGAGGTTTCAGTGGCCTTTAGAAGAAAAACCTATACAATCACAGATCAAATTGAAAAGGTAAAGTATGTTGTTTTTGTTTTTTGTTTTTTTATTAATGCCTGACTTTTAATGATCAACACAACAGCTTACATCATTTTTCACTTGTCTTGCTTTTTTTTTGATGAGTGACAAATACAGTTTTAGTCAATACCTGAAAGAAAAAAAGTCATCCATCACAGCTTTGTTTGTCACTGTAACTTGTAACATGCTGTGCACCTTGGGGAGCCTTTAAGTTATATTTTCTGTTTTACTGTTTAATGTTGTAGCTTCTATAAAAAAAACTTTAATTACAGAATAAGAGACAAATAATCAATAACTGCATGTTTTGTTGAAGCGTAAGGCCAAACATATTAGTTTTGTTGCAGTTTTCATAGAATATTCTATCTGAAAAATAGAAATGAATTCATAAATGAAAAGAGATACTTTTATTACAGTTATTTAATGATAGATATAACTGTGACATTGTTCATTTCAATAAACAAACAGCTTTAAAGTGAGTTTGTTTCCCTCCTTCTAAATAGCAAAGATATTTAGTCATAGGGACTTGGGTTATGCTTTAAAATCCTTTACTGAATATAAAATATATAATAATGCTAGAATTTGAATGAGATGTGTTGATTTTTTTTCTAAATACTGCATAACAATTAAATCGTTGGTTCAAAATTGATACCCAGTATTTCATGTTTACAAATTGTTTCTTAAAGCTACAGTGTGTAATTTTCAGCGACATCTAACGTCCAGACTGCAGACCGCAGCAACATGAACATCTCCCCCCCACCGCTTCTCCCCCCCAACAGTACGGCAAGCGTTACGGGACAAAATGTCTTCCACGACGTCCGCATCACCTACCTTCTCAAGTGATGAGGTTTGTTTACATAGATAATTTTACAGATAGTATTTCATTAGTCTGTGTGTTCAGTACCGTCTCAGTTCATCTCTCTCAACTTGCCGTAGTTACTTTCGAGCGTAATGGGCGATCTCGCAATCGCTAGTGTGTTGGCTCTGCGCTGCCGTAGCGCAAAGATGTCTGCCTCCATGGCTGCGAGACCCGCTCCTATGTAATTATAAATAACGAATTCTAAGGCAACGCAAATATTAAGGTTAAGAGGCTGAGCTCGTAGATGATGATAAATAACATAGTTATGTATAATATATTACATTTCTGACTGTATAACCCTTTTGTGCTGTCCTTTTCACACGCCTTGCATGAATTGACAGGTAGATAAACTCCATCCCCAATCACCACACGGACAAAGAGGCTCTAGTTCACTTCTTTAGTGCAGTAACTGGCAGTAGGGTAAAACTGACAACAAAGAAAAACATAAGAGTTACAAACTGTCAATATTAACATTGTGAGTGAGGTTAAACTTATCACAAATTATACAAAATAATACACAATGTATCCAATTGAGACCCAGATGTACAACAAATGAGAAAACTGTATTTAAATTAACTCCAAACTGTATCTTTAAACATAGAAACAGGCTACTGGTAAGTATATTGCTAAATACAATATATCTCCATGCACATTCACTCAATTCCAGAGCTAGCTAGAACATGTGCTCAATGAATCTTCTATCTGTGCATTTATCTAGTCAATGTCTCTGCTTAGCAACAATTCACATATATATTGATAAATTATAAACTTAAGTATTGCTTTAACATACCGACGGTGCTTTCAAAGACTTGAACGGCTGGATGATGTCCGATAAAACAAAGGCATGAACTTGCCATCTGCTCTGACATGGAAGACTGACTAGACACTCACTGATGACATCATCAACTAGAGACTCAGACTACCTGAATTAAACCACTGGTATACAAACTCAACAGCAGGGGGTACTATTGTAAAAATGAAAGTAACTGGTTGATAAGGCAGCACACTCCCCGCCTGGTATCCCAAGATACCACAATGTATAACTAAAGAGTGGCGCCAGAATGATGAGAGCACCTATTCCTAGGCCTCAGGAGAGAACAGCAAGACCACCTCCGTCACAGGCCGAAGAAACAGCTTCATTCCATCCCGTCCATTGATTTGCACCTCCACCTTACGGACCCTCCCATCCTTGCTGGGGAAAACCTGAGTTATTACCCCCAAAGGCCAGTCATTCCTGTTGGACTGACAATCCCTCATGAGCACTACGGATCCTGGTGTGATGTTCGGCCTACTAGATGCCCATTTCCTTCGTGACTGCAGGGTAGACAGGTACTGTTTCCGCCATCTGTCCCAGAATGTATTGGCAAGGCTTTGCACTTGCCGCCACTGTCGCCTGTACATATCCTTGTCATCAAACTTGCCTGGAGGAATAGGATGAGGGTTACTTTTCTGTGTAAGCAATGTGGCAGGTGTGAGGATGAATGGATCTTGTGCATCCATTGACACTGGTACTAGGGGTCTATTATTCACAATAGCCATCACCTCAGCCATAAAGGTGGTGAGAACCTCATGAGTAAGTCTAGAAGGCCTTGACTGGAGAAGCATGGAGTCGAGGATTCTGCGGGTAATGCCGATCATTCTCTCCCATGCCCCTCCCATGTGGGAGGAATGAGGTGGATTGAATGTCCATGTACAACCCTTTTCTGAAAGGTACCTCCTCACCACATTGTCGTCAATATTGGAGGAGATTCCTAGATCCTTGCAAGCTCCAATGAAATTCGTTCCTCGATCAGAACGGATTTGCTTGACTGGCCCACGGACAGCCAGAAACCTTCTCAGGGCGTTTATAAAACTTGAGCTATCCATGGATTCTATGACCTCAAGATGGATTGCTCTGGTGCTTAAGCAGGTGAATAGGACCGCCCATCTTTTATCGTCCGCATAGCCACCTCTAGTACGCCGTGCTGAGATGGTCCAGGGTCCAAATGCATCAATGCCAACGTTCGTAAAAGGTGGTTCCATGCTGAGTCTATCAGGCGGTAAATCTGCCATTTTCTGAACTGCACAGGTCCCACGAAGCTTGCGACATGTGACGCACTTAAAGATTAAACTGCTGACACACCTTTTTGCACCCACAATCCAATAGCCAGCTGAGCGGACCGCGCCTTCAGTAAATTGGCGTCCCTGGTGTTGTGTTTCCACGTGGTGATGTTTCACAAGGAGAGATGCAACATGATGCATCCCAGGAATGATCAGGGGCCTTTTCTCTTCATATCCCAACTGTGATGCCTGGATGCGTCCTCCGACTCTTAACAGGCCATCCTCATCAATGAATGGGTCCAGCATCCTCAAAGGACTGTTCTTGGGAATTTCTCTTTGGGTCCTGATACATTCCATTTCCTCCGCATAAGTTTCCTGCTGCACAGATCGAATGATGGCGTTCCTGCTCTGAATGAGTTCCTCCACTGTGTATGGTCTTCCACAGTGATGCCATCCCTTACAGCTCCATGTAGAATCATCTGAGGTCTTCTTGAAGAGGCATACAATATGTCTAAGACAAGATAGTGCACGACTAAGTGCTCCCCATGTCGAAAAACGCTCAAAGCGTTGAGATCCAAGTTGACCGTCATGGGTGGTGGAAGCCAGCACTGTCACTTGTGTGCGAATGTCTTTATCATGTTCTGGGTCCACTAGTTCAAAGACATCTGTCCTGGTGGTAGTTTTCTCTGGTTGAGAAATGAACATGGGTCCTGTGAGCCAGATGGTGTCTTTCAGGCGGGCTGCTGGGACAGACCTTGTGGCATGGTCTGCAGGGTTACGTTCTGTGGACACATAATGCCATTGTTGGGGCTGTGTGCTCCTCCTGATCCTCTGGATTCGATTGGTAACATAAACGTAGAATCTGCGCTTGTCATTATAAATGTAGCCCAGAACTACCTTGCTGTCCGTATAGAAAGTGACAGCATCACACTTTATGTCGATCTCAGCTGCAATGATCTCTGCCATCTCCACAGCCATCACTGCTGCGCACAACTCTAGCCGAGGTATAGTCTGTTCTGGACGTGGGGCCAACCTTGCCTTACCTAATACAAACCCTATGTGGCAGTTTCCTTCTGCATCCGTGATTCTTAGATAGGCAACTGCAGCTATTGCCTTGTCTGAGGCATCCGCAAAGACACAGAGTTCTTTGCGCTGCGCATCTGATGGAGACACTCTTGTATATGGCCTTGGAATCTTCAGGTTCTGAAGCTCCTTCAGTGATTCTCTCCACTTATCCCAGAGCTCTTTCTTGTCTGAAGGTAATGGAGCATCCCAGTCACTTGTCTCCATTGAGAGTTCTCTTAGCAAAGCCTTGCCTTGTATAGTGACAGGTGCCACGAATCCTAGCGGGTCGTACAAGCTGTTCACTGTTGACAAAACACCCCGACGAGTAAAAGGCTTCTTTTCCTCTTCCACCTTGAACAGGAAAGTGTCTGTCTTCAAGTCCCAGCAGAGTCCAAGACTGCGTTGTATCGGTAGAGAGTCGACTCCAAGATCCAGATCCTTAAGGTCACTGGCATGATCCTCCGCGGGAAATGCCTCCATTACCTCCCTGCTGTTTGAGGCTATTTTATGTAACCTCAGGTTGGAGCAAGCCAGCATGCTCTGTGTTCTCTTAAGCAAGTCAATTGCAGCTCCTGTTGTGGGTAAGGACTTCAGCCCATCGTCAACATAAAAATCTCTTTCAACAAAGTGCCTTGCATCCTTGCCAAACTCTCTCTCCCCCTCTTCAGCAGCTCGTCTGAGGCAATGAATGGCAACAGCCGGTGACGGACTATTACCGAAGACATGCACTTTCATGCGATACTCTGTGATGTCATTTTCCAAGTTATTGTCTCTATACCAGAGAAATCGCAAGAAATTTCTGTCATCAGGCCTGACGACAAAACAATGAAACATTTGTTGTATGTCCCCTGTGATAGCAATGGAATCCTTCCGAAAGCGGATTAGTACACCAAGAAGACTGTTGTTGAGGTCCGGGCCAGTCAGGAGAACCTGATTCAGTGAGACTCCTTTGTGTTGAGCACTTGAATCAAAGACCACCCGAATCTGGCCCGGTTTCTTTGGATGATAGACTCCAAAGCTAGGAAGGAACCAGCATTCCTCATCCTTTTCCAGTGGAGGAGCCTCTTCAGCATGGCCATTTTGGAATATCTTTTCCATGAATGAGATGAAATGATCCTTCATCTCAGGCTTCTTGTTAAAGGAGCGGCGGAGTGAGGATAAACGATCTACTGCTTGTGATCTGTTGTTAGGAAGGCGAGGACGTGGCTGTCTGAAGGGCAAAGGAGCTACCCAGCTATTGTCCTCATCTTTATAGACTCCTTTTTCCATAGACTTCAGGAAAAGCAAATCCTCTACTGATGGGCCGATCTTGTCATCCTCTCTTGTCTGTTGAAAGACATCGTAGCCTAGGTGCTCTCCACAGCACTCAGATGTGGGACCCTCCACATAGACAGGTGTAGCCTTGCTGCCATACCACTTTTCTTTCACGACATAGCGGTTAGGGCATGGTCCAAACACAGAGTGACGACCATTTTCCAGAGTGTTGGTGTAGTAGGTGCTTACGGTGGTTGGCTTGTGGACATTTCCCAAACATATGTTGCCAACAATTACCCATCCCAAGTCTAGTTTTTGAGCATAAGGTGAGTTATGTGGCCCATTTATCTGTTTTCTTACTTTGTGGATCCTTATTATGTCTCTGCCAAGTAAAACCATAATAGGAGCCTGAGGGTCGAGTTCTGGAATCTTTTCTACTAGAGGTTTTAGATGTGCATGATGCAGCGCTGCTTCCGGGGTAGGTATTTCAGAGCGATTATTTGGAATCGCATTACACTCGATCAGTGTTGGTAGAGTGAGAACAACATGCCCATCCATGGATTCGACCTGAAAGCCATGTGCTCTTCTTCCTGCTGTCTGAACCACACCAGCACATGTTTTAAGAGAGTAAGGAGAGTTGTGGCCTTTGATGTTGAAAAGGTCAAAGAACTCAGACTTCACTAATGAGCGATTGCTCTGATCATCCAGTATTGCATATAACCGAATAGCCTTTTCCCGGTGGCCAGCTGGGTAGATTTTCACTAGGCAAATCTTAGCACATGATTTTTCAGTGAGATCTCCTCCACAGACCTGTGTACAGCTTGAGGAAACCGTAGCTTCTTCACCATTGTTCTCTTCCTCCCCGCCATGCTGGCGTGCAGGGGTTTGGGCCTCTGAGGACCAAGGGGCCGGTCCAGGGTGCAGGACTGAGGTGTGCCTCTCACTTCCACATTCAGCGCACTTAATGCTACTGTCACAATTCTTAGCCAAATGCGTTGATGATGCACAGCATTTGTAACAAATGCCATGTTGCTTTAAAAAGGCTTTCCTATTTTCGATAGACTTCTCCCTAAATCCTCGGCATTTTTGGAGAGGGTGAGGTTTGTTGTGTAAAGGGCATTGCTTAGTATAATCCCCTTTACTCTTATGTGTTACGTCAGCTGAATTGGAGGTGTAAGGAGACACCTCAGTCTTGTGAACTGAGATTGGAGGTCTCTGGCTGCCAAATTTAGGAGCTGACTTTCCCATCACTGGAAGTTCTGTTCTGCCTGGAATGAGGGAGAAGCTAGGATCATTTCTCATTTTGGCTTGCTGGCAAACAAAATCCACAAAATAGCCAAATGGTGGGAAAGGGGCATTGTACACTTCTTTAAACCTAGAGCCGTGAGAGAGCCATTTCTCTTGCATATTGTACGGCAGCTTCTGCACAATGGGGTTGATACCACGGGCTGTATCTAAGTAGGTGAGTCCCGGCAGGTCTCCATCAAGTTTAGCGGCTTCAAGCTCCATTAAGAGGTCGCCTAGCTCTCTTAACTTCCTGTGGTCCTTGTTAGAGAGCTTAGGGAAACTATCCAATCTATTGAACAGTGAATTCTCAATGACCTCTGGTGACCCATAACTCTCATCAAGTCTATCCCAAGCCATTTTAAGCCCTTTTTGTGGATTATGGATATGCACAGCCCTTATTCTTCGGACCTGAGCAGCTGACTCAGTACCAAGCCACTTCAATAGGAGGTCCATCTCTTCACTGCATGTGAGGTTTAAACCCTTTGTAGCATTCCAGAATGATGCCTTCCAAGCCCTGTAACTCTCAGGCTGATCACTGAACTGCAAGAGACCTGAAGACACCAGTTCACGTCTAGCAAAAAACCTAACCAAGTCTGACATGCTCTGACTGTCAGCAGTATTAGCCTGTGTAATATCTACATTCTGGTGGGTATGAGGACGACTCTTCTCATTAAATACCTCTGCGTGATCTCTGCGATCCGTATTTCTTTCTGAATTACACACTTCCTGTGTTGCTCTACCTGATAGGTGCGACACGTGAGCATCAGTATGCTCAATTTGGATTTCAGAAAATGAAATATGCTCCTTAGGTTGATAGTTAAGACTAGATTTGCTATTATGAATTTGGCACTGAACAGTAGCTCTGGGAGGATGCTGTGTGACATTGCGTGGTTGACTAAGACCCTCATTTATTGACTGATAGGAAGTGTACTTTGCCATATCCTCCACGTACTGTTTTACACGCTCAGCTGAATCTTGAGTTTGCAGAGCAATTTCGGAGCTCAGGTCCTCCCTTTCTTCTTCTATGGCTGCTTCTAATGCTTCAGCTTTAGCTTCTGCTGCTGCAGCCCTTTTTTCTAGTTGAAGAGTGTCAAGTGAAACCTCCAAGCGTGTCTTCTCTACCTTTACAGATGCCTCTAATCGTGCTTGTTCCATTTTGATTTTGCTTTCCTTTTCTGCAAATGCTACTTCTGCTTTAGCAGCTTGGGCTTCAGCACGTGCTAAGGCTGCAGCAGTGCCGGTGGAGCTATGTGATCGTTTGGACGACGATGAACATGAAGCGTGTGACCTTGTCCATAATGATCTGGACCCTGATGATTTTCTGTCAGACATCTTGGGCAGTATTGTCTTTTTATTCGGTGTGTCGTGGAACTCACTGTTAGATTACTGTGTCCTTGCGTGCCGGCCTGTTCATCACAGTTCAGTCCGCCAGAAAGCGTCGTTTTACTGTGCTGTCCTTTTCACACGCCTTGCATGAATTGACAGGTAGATAAACTCCATCCCCAATCACCACACGGACAAAGAGGCTCTAGTTCACTTCTTTAGTGCAGTAACTGGCAGTAGGGTAAAACTGACAACAAAGAAAAACATAAGAGTTACAAACTGTCAATATTAACATTGTGAGTGAGGTTAAACTTATCACAAATTATACAAAATAATACACAATGTATCCAATTGAGACCCAGATGTACAACAAATGAGAAAACTGTATTTAAATTAACTCCAAACTGTATCTTTAAACATAGAAACAGGCTACTGGTAAGTATATTGCTAAATACAATATATCTCCATGCACATTCACTCAATTCCAGAGCTAGCTAGAACATGTGCTCAATGAATCTTCTATCTGTGCATTTATCTAGTCAATGTCTCTGCTTAGCAACAATTCACATATATATTGATAAATTATAAACTTAAGTATTGCTTTAACATACCGACGGTGCTTTCAAAGACTTGAACGGCTGGATGATGTCCGATAAAACAAAGGCATGAACTTGCCATCTGCTCTGACATGGAAGACTGACTAGACACTCACTGATGACATCATCAACTAGAGACTCAGACTACCTGAATTAAACCACTGGTATACAAACTCAACAGCAGGGGGTACTATTGTAAAAATGAAAGTAACTGGTTGATAAGGCAGCACACCTTTAATTATTACACACTGTAGCTTTAATCTAAAGAGTGTTTAAACAAAAAGCAGCCAAATACCATATTTATCTTTGAGAAACATCAGATTTGATATAAAGTATCTAAACAAAATACCAGGATCTTTACAAACCTCATTAAAGAATGATCTTTGGTTGACCTTTTTGTCGCTCATTCCCCTTTTTCTATTGACTTTTCCATTTGCAGTGACAACACCTAGGTTCCTCCTGCTTTTCCTTATAGCTCAAACAAGATTGTATCTCTTCAGCAGAATCAATTATAATGTGAGTACTATTGCTGAAATATCTGGTGCTGCCAATCTACAAGGCATGAGAGTCTCAAGGGTAATCTTGTATCTCTAAGACAGTGACACTTAGCAGCAGACGGTCAATGGAACATGAGCAAGGCTTTAAAATACCTCAATAAATTTATAGCTGGTATAATACCATTTAGGTAAAAATGTGCAATCAGTTGTATATAGATATAAATGGATATATGTTAGATTAAATATTCTTGATGATGATATTGATAGAGGACACAACACTTAATACTCTAATACTAAAAGAAACCCAGTTCTTTGTGTCCGAAACAATTTTAGGACTTATTTTCTCTACTTTAATATAGTCCAGCATTGCACGTGATTCTCATCCTGTGTTGGGTGTTTAAACACTGCTACAATGTAAAGTACTGTTGGCAGACTAAGGTAATCATGCTGTGGGGCACCAAAAGTCCTTAGCTGGTACTGCCAAACCTCACTGTGTCTTTCTTACCTCCTCTGGCGATACCAGCTGTCAAAAAACAACAGAGTAATTTTGTTTTTTACTGCCTCACAACCTTCACATACATGCACCCTTAGACCAATACAATTTATGTTTGTGTCACAGCAAATGTTGGATTTGCTTGGTCCTCCAAAGAATAAATCCACCATTAAATACTTTTTACAACCCTGTCTACCCTAAGTATCTCTTGATTAAAACAAAATGATATATGTGAGTCTTGCAAAACCTCGAATCAACCATCATCATGCACATCGTTAAACACAACTGAGTTCAATTAAATCAAAGTTCAAAGATCCATTATTAACAGAGAAACATTAAATATTTTTCTTAAGGGAGAGACCCGTCTACCTAAATTACTTCAGGAGTTCAACTGCAACCCATCCATGAGGACAGAAGAGAATTAACAAAAAAATAATCTAAAGCAGCACAGGTATAACTTGCTTCAGTTAAGTTTAGTGTTTTTCCATTCAACCATAAGAAAGGTACTAGACAACCAACAACCATTTAATGAAAGAAAATCCACAATGGTCACAGAGTTATATCTAATCTTACAAAAGTAATCATGAGAGTTTTTGTATAAAATCATAAAAATGAAAAATATCACCCAGTACAGTAGTTTGAAATTTTACTAATATTTTCTATCCTTCCAAAAACGTATAAAGTCATCAACCTGTTTTTTTTCTCAAACATTGACATCAAAGCGATGAAAAAAGCCTTTGCTATAACCAATGCCCTTCATGACTACTACAGAAAAAGACCCATTTTATTTTTTTTTCAAAGAGAAACTTTCTTTATAGAGACATTAATTATGGATGCATATAATAAAATAAGGATGCTGCATGAGAGGTTTTAAAGAACTGTTAGGTTTAAACACCAAACACCTTATTCAACCTGCACAAAAGAAAGACACAGAGAATTGAGTATAATTCACTTGCAAGGAGAGGGGATCAGAAACTGCATTCAGTTACAATCTCCAACCCACTCTGAAGCAGTCTCTGCTCTCCAAGCTTTTTATTAAGGAACGCCCTGATTACAATGTGGTTCCGACTGCTAAAAGGGAGGGGGGAAAAACCAGTCGGTACCAGAATTTCTGTATAACATCATACCACATCATAAGATAAGGAGAGCTTCCACTCCTTATCTGGTGCTAGTGTGTACAGCTCCCCGTGTTCTCAGCCTTGACCCGGCTGACCTTCAGCATTCTCCTGGACAGACTAATAGCAAACATTAGTAATACAGCAAGTAAGTAAAACATTTCAACACTCTGTGTAATATCAGTAAGACAGGGATAACAAAATGTGTAAGTATAAATGTATAAGTATAATATGATTAAAGTAATATAATTAAAGTAGAATAACTTGTACAATTAATCCAACAAGAACTATGTAGGTGGTGTAAAAACAGTCCCATTTGCATGTACAGGAGATTGAAAAAAGCCTTTGTGAAGATTCTATAGATTCTATAGATGAAATGCGGTAGTACACAGGGAAAAGGGAAAGCCATTTGTCTCTTAAAATGTAATGTTTGAACCGCGTAACAAATACATACTCTATATTTATACTGTAAATATCACAGATGGAAAAATAAGAATTTATCAGAAATTTATCAGAAAAAGTTGGCTGCATGATGGAACAGTTTGTAGCACTGCAGCAAGAAGGTTATGGGTTCGATTCCCGGACCGGGGTCTCCCTGCATGAGGTTTGCATGTTCTCTCTGTGCATGTGTGTGTTCTCTCTGGGTAGTCCAGTTTCCTCCTGCAGTCCAAAAGCATAACTGTTACGTTAACTGGCTTACGTAAATTTTCCTTAGGTGTGAGTGTGTGTGTGGTTATGGGTCTCTGTGTTGATCTGTGAGAGACTGACGACCTATCCAGTTTGTACCCTGCCTCTCGTAAAGAGACTGCCAGATAGGCACCGGCACTAATAGAATAGGAGAAGATGGATGGATGGATGGATGGATGGATGGATGGAAATTCTACGTTTTTGAGACTATATATATTATGTTAATACATCTATTGCTTGACAACCCATATTTTTATGGTGCGTTAAAGGTGCATTGAATAAATTTAACTTTCATTCAACAATTTTTTTGGATTGGGCAGAGTTTCAGCCTCATTATGGATCATGCGTCATGTCGTGTACAGGGGGGAACGAGAGTGGATTAGCCTCTCATGACCACTTTCCAATCAAGGATTGTAAGATCGGAAGAAAATCAAACATGTTTGAAATTCAGTCAGCTTCCATGGGGTGTTTGTGGGCAAATCCTGCGTTTGAAAAAAAATAAACGCCGATTTAACCAGAATCTTGAGCACTGCGCATGTCCAAACAAGGAAGTTCTTCTTCCAGACTGAGGAGTCTAACCAGCGAGTCTGACCAGCCTTAAGACACTAATAGAAATTGGGGACACTTCCAGCAAATGAAGGGAGCTCAGATCTGGCCTCAGAATAAAAAGGAGACTTGCAGGTTGCTCTCTTTTTGCTAAAAAGGCATAATAATCTGTTCAAAATAACTTTACTATCTAGCTTTCTTACCTCCTCCCCCCTGTGTGAAGGCAAAAAGCAGGTGGGCAGAAATGTTTGAGGTACACACAGGGATCCCTCATTCATGCACTTTTTTCTTTACCTCAACTCAGAGCCATTGCAGTTGATACGATTATTGACTCCGTGGTGCACCATCAGAAATACGGCGATGTCCATTTTGATGGATGGTGGAACAAACAAGGAACGTCATCCTTGTGAAACACCACCCCGACTCTGCCAGCTCTATCAGTATACCTCACCTAGATTATATAGAGAAACATGTTAATTTTACGAAGGGTCAAGTGTCTCCTTTTTTAAATCCATACATGTTTAGCCAAAGATGGATTTTTATATTTGTATTTAATTTAATTAGATTATTTATCTATTTTTCTATTAGTATCTGGTACTGTAAGTATAAATACTAAAGGGAGAGCTTTAATGAAAAAGAGTACCTTATTTGTAACGTATTTGCATTTGGATTACTGGACTTTTGTTCATAATGTATACACTCTGTGTATACAAAATGGCAATAAAGTTTGTCTAAGTCATAAAACAGTACCTTAAAATGTGATACAATGTAATGCAAAAATCTCTTACAAAAATTACAATTAGTATTTAAAATAATGTTCCAACCCTCAGAAGGGTAGCAGTTCAAAATGCTTTTACAGAATGAACAATATATGACATTTAAAAAGTACGTGTAATTTAATGACATATGAAGGATCACTCCAGGAAGAAGAAAAAATGAATGAATCAGCCAGTAGGTCTCAATGAGCCTGACAGTCAAAGAAAAATTGCTTGAAAAATATTTGAATTAACCTGGAAGGCGACCAGCAGTGGGAGACTTTGAGTTCCACTGACTGCTCTCACCGGTGTCCGCGCTTCTGAAGGAGTAAATATTTCTCAGCTCCACCAAACAGCGGACTCTCACAGCAAACCACTCCTTAAAGCTAGTATGCATCTTAAAAAAAATAACTTTTAATATATGTATTGAATCTGTTTCTTAAGTTCTGGGAGAAAAAAGCAAGCTCCTCTGCTTCTTCCCTGTGTTATGCAGTATTACTCCTCTCGGTCAGAAACAATGAAACACAGCCAGGAATTGTTTATTTGAATGGAGTCTGCATTTGTTTTTGACTGTTTGCTTTTTACTTGCCATTATTTAATAAAGGCAGTGTTGTGATATTTATCTAACTGTTTAACTATTTTCCATTTGTTAATTATTGTATTACTCTAAGCAGGTTTTTAATTTGTCCTTTTGACTAAATTCTTGCTGAATTGTGCTTGCAAGTGTTTTGTATGTTTGTCTAAATTAGGAGATGTTATCATTCAATTTTGCCAGATTACACAGCCTGTAGTAGTATTTATAACTAATTATATAAGTTAACAGCCGGTCCGTGCAATAAGCAGTAATCGTCCCTCATGGGTGATTGGTATCAGCATCAGAAGCATAAGATGAAAACTCAATGTCAATTTCTGGTTGCTAAGAAAAGGATAACAAAAATTACCCACGCTAAAGCTTTTGATGTCTGGTGGTGGTCGGATGCACTGATACTGTACATACTACAAAACACATCTGTAGGAAAATGAACAGGCAATTTTTGTTTGTAGTATTTTAGTATTTGAAAAAATATTTGGAAGGTTAGAACATTTTAACAAGCTCACCGAGAATAAAATCACTAACATGAAGGCCTTCAGAGACAGAGATGGGTAACTATACAGCCACCAGCACAAATAACTTCCACATAGACAGTTGCTGTAGGACACCATGCAGACAAGAACACACAGAGCATCAAAAGCAGGTAAAAGGACAAGATCAAGGGAATCTCTGGACTGAAAGGAATTTCTGGGCTGAAAAGCAATATCCTCACAGCACAGTATCAAAATAAGCCTCTTTAATGTTAAAAAGGAAGCAGAATAAATTGTCTTTCAACATACTTTTTGATTTCGGCAATAATGACCTGCAACAACGCAAACAACATGTAAAGCTATTCCCTGCAAACAAGTGTAGAAGTAATATGTCAATCACAATGACTCATTTAAGCACTTTGTGGTTAAGAAGCACCCATTTGCATATTCATGCCGAGACTTTTATTATTTTTTTATTATATGCTTCATTGATCTGAGTAGATACTTTGCATTCATATATAGATACATACATATATAATGATGCTATGACATGAACTGAGCAGAGTGTAACTAAGGGGGCTTTTTCTGCAGAGGACGTGTCAAAGCTAGCTTAGGGTGAAGCAACTTTGGGTAATGGTTCACATTCTCCAGGAGTTTTAATGGGCATTTAAGAGGCCTCAGTATTAGGTCAAAATGGGGATTTATGCTGAAGAGTTGCCATCAGTTCAGGTTTCGGATGACTTATGATAGTTTGGAGATGATTTGGAGGGTTTAGATGAGAGAAGGAAAGATAGTTTGAGTTGAGAAGAATACGGACAGGATAGAGGATGGAGCTAACTTGGAAGAGGAGGATTTGATGTGTTTACTTTAGGACTTTATTCTTGCCAATAAGGTGAGGTTAACATAGGATTCATTAGTGTTTATGGTGTTCACTGTCACAGGTTTGAATCTTGGTCTGTTGAATTCTGCTGCATGTCTTCCCCCCGTCAACCCCATTCCTGTCTCCACACTTTCAAAAGATGAAAATCGTGAGATTAAAGATCTTCGGTCATAGACTTTCCAGCTGGATTTTCTTCAGATACTCTTCCTTAAAGACCACTTTGTGTTAGGCATAAATAACTAGTCCAATAACTTATAATTTACTGAAGAGTAGTTACAAAATACTATAATATGTATAAGTGAAGTTATGACAAAACAACACTTTTTTGATCGTATAATTACGTTTTTAAGACAGAACTAAACCAGTTTAAAGTACTACTATCAAATGTTGTATAAGCCATCTCAGCCCCTAAGTGAAAAATTAGACTTAGACTTAGAGACCTCGACAACTTTTATTGTTACATTCTTTTACAACTTGTATTGTATACATTCTGTGTATACAAAATGACATACAACATATCCCGCAACGCTGCCAGTTCTGTTAGCTCTACACCTGCCAAAGACACAGACGTCCATCCCCGTGAAAGCTAGGACAGAACTCAATAGTAATGTAAATAATTCTTATTTCAACCGTTGCGTAGACATATGACTCAAGATGCTATGGCCGAAAAAATTTTATTGACAGATGAGCGTTGATATATGATTTGGGAGAAAAAACATGATGCAAAAAAAAGGAATTGATATGGAAGTTCAAAGCATTAAATATGTATGGTGCAAATTTGACAAATTTTGTATTGGTGTTATCAGTGTGATGAAGAGTCTGTGACATGATTTAGAGTTTTCTTAATAGTTCAGCTGTCTGATGGTGGTGGGGAAGAAGCCGTTTCGGAATCTGCTTGACCTGCATTGAATGCTGTGAAGCCTCTTCCCAGAGGGCAGCAGGGAGAACAGACCATGTCTGTGCTGTTCATAGAAGACAGACCTTTATCAGATCTTAACCAAGACATGGCTTACAGTAGCACCAGTATCTCACCATTTAAGGAAGAGTCCTGGCTTCCTCATATAGGCCTTTATCAAAGATTTCTTTTTTATTTGCCAGGAAAAACTCTTGCAAAAAAAATATGTTCTTTGTCTGCAGCCCACAGTGTTGCTGTGTTGTCTTTAATGTGGATTCATTCAGACTGCAAAGAGGACCCTACTCTATGGCATAAAATTAATAACACCATACACCAACTCGTATCACGCTGAGAAACCTAGGCTTAAAAAAAACCCTGCAGTTTTAGTTGCAAGTACAACACATCATTCTGACATCAATCCAAAAAAAAATGCCAAAAAAAAAAAAATATTTAATAGCTGTCATGGATCAATGGATCATCTGTTTCTGCTACGTGACAACTTATAATCAGATCAAATCTGGTTTCTGTCTGATAAGCACTGTAGCATTTCAGCATTTTCTGAACTCCCTCCACGGAGCGTTTAGGTCAGGAAGCTATAAGAACACTGCAAAAGTTCTGGCTGGTCCATTTTTGTGTTTGTTTTTATTATTGTGGACTTCTGCTCTATTATGGCCACTCTGACCTGTCTGCCTTGAACTCCTCTAGAAAAACTAAGCTCTGACACTATGACCATTCTATAAGCCTTTCTGTATGCTGTCTTTATCTGTGTATCCCTTCGTACTGCTGTTTTCTTGCTTCCTTCTCTCTGCCCTCCTTCTATTGCTGCATTATCATCACTCTCCATCTGTGGCTCTCTGAGGCGAAACACACTGCTCTGTCCTCTTCTCCATCACTCCATTTCCATCTATCCTTCACTTTCTCACCTCTGAATTACGGAGACGTGCATGTACAAGGAGGCTGCCTCATTCTATTTCATTTCTGCTTCATTTCTCTTTCACATTCATAGCTTTTGTGAGGGTTTTTCTCATTATCCCTATAGTTCGATAATGTATAATTTCACTTACCCTTTTACTGTGTCACTGGTTTTATTTAGAAGGTACTTTGCTTTTACTGTAAAGATCGTTTTTGGACTTTTTAAATAGATTTAAAAAAGAGTTGTAAAGAACATAATATCTTGGTTTAATCAAAGGCAGGGATGTGGTAATGCCTAAAAGTCCCCACATAAGAAGAAAATATTATAGTTGAATTGATGATTTTTGAGAATAAGCCCCAGTGATGTAACTGGATTGTTTAATTTTCTAAGGGTTTCAAGTAAACATGATGACATTTAAATGTTGTATCAACATTGATACTCTATTTTGAATCTGACTTTCCATGCATTTGCTTGTTTTGCAAATACTGTCTTAGTAATTACAGCGTTTAACATTATCTTCACATTTACCTGTACAATGCTATCTATGAGCCCCTGTGACAGAATCAATCAAAAATATTGACTATATATTGTATATGTTCTCTATCTATGCTATGCAGGCCCTTTACTCAGCTCAGGATGCTGGATGTGTGAAACTAAAGCTGAATCCCAAACCACCCCCTAAGCACTAACCCTTACCTATCAAGTGTCACTCCCAATACAGTCACACACAGCTCTACACCTTGATTAAAGGTGTGGGTATAAAGTTAGAATGGGATGGCCTCTTCTCTCCAATGGAAAAGGAAAGCAGCCACTGCTATTGCAACAAAGTGATGCCAGGTGCGTGTTTGTAGCTCTCTGGTGCAGGTTAGCATCCAATCAAACATTTGCCCCTTTCTTGAAAAATAAGTTTAAAAAAAACTATTTCAAAGAGGACCTTCAATTTAGGGATAAATTATGTATTTTTTTCTTTTTCCTAATTTATGATTTTCTGTCAGTGTGATGAAGATGCAGCAAACCAGCAGAATTTTTAATGCTCGTGTTCCCTCCGCCAGTAGAGTAGCCATTACACCCGCTGGCAAATTCCAGCGAGCCTCTATTGATGCAGACGTCCTATTTGAAGGCGGAATTGTCCGCTTGCCCTGCCCACCACGTGGTTTGGAATGGTCCTTAATACGGTGGACCCTCAACGGGAACGCACAGTCTTAGTGCTTAGGGTTAGTGTACATCGAAACATTTCTCCCAGAACCTCTGCTGTGTGTTAAATACCAAACAAGATAAAGCCAAACATATTCAACAGAATATAAACAATCAGTAGAAACATATGCTTGAAGACTAGCCCGGAATAAATGTTCCACAAATTCCCCTTTATGTCTGCATGCCACCCCTTTTAAACATGACAATATGCATCACACCTCTGCTTAGTATGGACTATGGACTCTTTAAAAACTGGACTGCATTTGCTCAGTCTAACTGGCTAACAAAGCAAAACACTTGTTTTTACATCAGTTTCTTTGTTAAAGAAGAATCAAAAATTATATCATATTAATTTTTGATAGTGGTTGAGAATATTTTATTGTTTATGTAACTCTCGAAAAGTGAAAAATCAAAAACTACATTTACCGTTTGAAGAGAAGAATTTTACTTTGTACTTTACTATCAAATAGCTGTCTCCTGTTTTCACACCTCAAACTGTATCTTTTTCCCCCCAGATGTGTAACTTTTTTTTAGCATATTTTAAAGCTAGATGTTGGTATCTAGAACACAGGAATCTTTGAAAGCCTTTTTAGTTCACCTAAAGATTACACAGCCAGGGTGTTGGTATGCTCAGCACCTTTACATCCAGGAGAAAAAAAAAATACTAATATGATTTCAGCTCCTAAAATCTGATGCCTGGCAGTGGTTGTCTTGCTGGTTTATAGCTTCACTCAGCCTCCTACATATTGCTCTATTGTTCCGCTCCATCCATCCCTCCATCTCTCTTCCTTTCCTTCTCCTCTCCTTGCCACTCTTGCTTCATTTAGCTCATGATGAGATGTCACCTCTGTCCTTGAGTGGGCAAATCCCCTCTGAGGAAAGGTGTTTGTTTGTGCGTGTGCATGTGTGGGGCAACTTTATATCTCAATATACGGCCGTGCATGCAAGCGTGCATGAGAGGGGACTTTGCATGTGTGAGCCCACGCTGGCCTGCAGATGTGACAGATTTCAGGATTGTGCTGTCACAGCAGGTGAAGAGATGATTTACTTGTCAAGGTGCTAAGGGACAGGGAGACAGATAGAGCTAAGAGATAAATGTACTCTGCAGCTGATGGAATACTGTAAAGGATGCTAAGTTATCTTTTTGGGATATCTTCAAGGACCACTGTTGAAGAGTGAGCTAAAGTTTTATTGTCTGTCACCAAAATCATTTGAAATCAGAATTCCTCCTATGTCATTTCGTTCTCTCCATTGATCAACCCTCATCTTTAAAAGGAATACCTGTTTATGATTATCAAGAGCAACAAGCAGTAAAGAAATGCATAATTAACTTGTGAAAAGATGGACTGTTCTTCAGGTAACAATGTTTGCGTCAGAAAACAGTTGAAACAGCAATGTATCGTCAGATTGGCTGGAGCCAACAAAACCTACTCTAACAGCTCCAAACTGTCAACATTCTGATAGAAATTAGATCAAGCCAGAGGTGCAATGATCCTCAAGTATGCTTTGTTTAATGCCTTTAAAATATCTTGAAATATATTCAGCAATATAGGAATTAGCAGAGATACATATCAAGTCCCAGATTTGTATGACATCAATAATTAGGAAGAATGAGTATTGTCAAGTTAAAACAGCAAATGGTGTATTGGTGTGATCGCAATACCATCTCCACCCAACTGGTACGCGCCTCACAGAAATCAAGCGCACCCATCTCTCTCACCCAGGCCTTCAGGAGCCTATAAAGTAACTCAACACACCTGTGTTCTGAGCAATCTCTACAGACAAAGACCTCATCTTCAAGCTCCTGCAGAGACACCACTGGTAGGAAATTACCTTTAAAACATTAAACCTGCATTCAGAGGACCTAGCAGGCTTTACAAAAATGGATGTATGCACTTGGAATTAACTTTATTTTGCTTATTTATTGATAACTTAAAAGTAAAAAACATTGACTGGAAACTTATTAATTCATTGTGTTTTGTTTATTTGTAGGTTTTCAACCTGCTTGGTTGTCTTGTCTTTGAAAGTGAAGTGATTTAAAGAAAAAGAAAAAAGAAAAGAGAAATAAAAAGATGACACTGAGATAAGTTGGTCCTGAGTCTCTTTGATGGGAGCAAGCCCTTTTCAAGTTTGGGCAGAAGGCAAGGTGGTTTGTAGAGGCCAAAAACTTGACAGTTGAAAACCAGTTGAAAACCACTTGGAAGCCGATTGGAAACCAATTGGAAACCAACTGAAGACCTGATGACGGTGAAGTCCTGACAAAAGGGCTTCGACGAATCAACTCAAGGAGGACATCAGGTCATCTCATCTGTACAATCCACAATGGCTGAAGAAATGTTTGGAAAGTCACTGACACAACTGAAGCTGGATCGCACCATGGCAAAATCTTCCTTCACCAAGCAAGCAAACTTCCTGAGCAGAAAAGCTTCCAACATG
The DNA here is from genome assembly GCA_030533445.1 of Cyprinodon diabolis. NCBI lineage: Eukaryota > Metazoa > Chordata > Actinopteri > Cyprinodontiformes > Cyprinodontidae > Cyprinodon > Cyprinodon diabolis. The sequence continues at coordinate 14,130,382 of CM060066.1, read as the reverse complement.
ACAGAGATGGAACTGCGAGAGGAGTTCAAAAAGCTAACCTCTGATGCCAGACATGTAAGTGATTCAAATGATGATTACAAAGCTGGACTATTAGCAGAGATGGAAGTTTAAGCTGGTGAACTTGATAAACGGCAAGAAGCTGATTTGGAAAAGACTATTGATGACTGTGAATCAAAATTAGAAGAAGTCAAACAAATAGTTCAGTCTAATTTGTGGAAAAAATATGGTCAAGATGAGCTCTATACTGCAATCCAAGAGGCAGAAAAGGCATGTAATGTTGCTTCTGACATAAAAGTTTTAACTGTGAACAAAAGTGCATATGAAGTGCAACTGTCCTTTGTGGAGAATGTGATCCAGGAATCTATTAAAAGTTTTGTAACCTGGGAAATATGGGTTCCTGTAGAAGAGAAGGACAATATTGAAGACAGAATAAAACAGATTAAATTGATGAAAAATAAACTTCAAGCAAGAAAATCACAGTTTGCCATAGCACAAACGATCGTAGAGGAGAAGAGTAAATCAGATGCTGCTCAATCAGACCTTACATCTTTACCTATACTAGCTCCACCCGCACCCATTGTAAAGATCAGGCCCATTTGTTTACCAAAATTTCATGGCTGTAAAAGAAACTTTCACAGATGGAGAAAAGACTGGGAAAGTCTGCAGAAGCAGGGAGAACCAAGTGGCTCAGTGGAAGTGAAAAAGTTTCAGTTGTTGGATAGTGTAGATGAAAGGATCTGTAGTGAATTACACCTGTCTGCTTATGATACTGCTGCAGATATGTTCCGAGTGATGGAAAATAGGTATGGCGACAAGTCAAGCATTGCTTTAGAAATTATTGAAGAGCTTGAGAAGACTCCACCCCTGAAAGCAAACCAGCCAATGAAGGTGATCGATCTTATACAAGCAATTGAAAAGGCTCTAGCTGACTTAATAGAGCTAGGTAACATTGGAGCCATGAAAAACCCTCTGGTTATTAAATCTCTAGAGAGCAAACTACCTGATGTTATAAAAAGAGACTGGCTAGTTTTTATGGTTAATCCTGCCAATGCAGTTACACCAGGTAACCATTTTGATAGTCTTCTCAAATTTTTAAAAACACAGGAGGAAGTTCTAGAGAGATTAGAGCAACTTGGAGTGAGTGAAAAGACGGAGAAAAAGGTTGAGAAACGATATGCTTTTACTCGATCCACAAAAAAGAATCATGTCTGTATTGTGTGTGGAGACGCAAGACATGGAGATAAAATATTCTTCTGCAAACAGTTCAAAGAAAATAATGTACCTGAAAAGCTCAACATTGTAAAGACATTGAAAACATGCAAAAGGTGTTTGAGAAAGCATGAAGAGGATGCTGGATGCATCAACACTTACCTTTGTAGAAACAAAGACTGTAAGAAAGGGAGCTTTTCAGATCACCATTTTTTCCTTTGCCCAAAGGGTGAGCTTACAAGGGTTGGGATTGATAAACCAAGAAGGAAAAATAGACTAACAGAAGAGCAGGAGAAATTCATAGCTGTACTTTCACCAGAACTAGCAGAAGAATGCAGAAAAGCCTTCTCAAATGTGACTGCTTCAACATGAAACACAAAGTGTGAAGTCCCTGGGCTTATGGAGTCATATGGACTAAAGGAGCAACCTGTCATTCTATTGCTGTTGGAAGTCACTGCAAATGCAGGCCAGTAAATTGGCACTTTGATTGACTTGGCTTCTGATACCAATTACATTACTCATCAAGCAGCTAAAAGGTTGAACCTAGAAGGTGAGAACATAACATTAGTTGTCCATGGTGTTGGGGGAATGTCAGTCAAAGTTGGAACAAAAGGATACCTGTTAAAAGTTAGTCAAAACCCCCAAAGGCAAAGTGAAAGCCCACCAGCTCATTTGTTATGGACTCAGTGAAATTGCTAAAGTGCATAAAGTTATTCAACCACTGCAGCTGCAAAAGTTTTTCCCAGATGTTGACCTGGAAGACCTCAAAAGACCAGATACCATTGAGCTGCTAATAAGTCACAGAGAAGGCAGACTGGCCCCTCAAAGAGTCAAGGTTGTTGGAGACCTGGTCCTGTGGGACAGTCCACTAGGCATGACCGTGGGAGGAGCTCATCCAGACCTTTGTGAAGATGTCGACGTGGCAGCACACAGGTCAGAGACACACTTTGCTTGTTCTATGCGCACTGCTGCTGTAAAGTATGAAGAAGTCTGCAGTTTCAAAGAAGTTAAAGCAGAAAGCAAAAGTACAACTACCAATAGAGAGTTCATTGATTGGTGGAAGTGGGAGAGCATAGGAACAGCTTGTGAACCAAAGTGTGGTGGATGTCGTGTGGGACATGTCAACCAGGTGGAAAAGATATGACATTAATGGAGGAGAAAGAACTTGAAATAATTAAACAAGGTCTTACCTATGTGCAAGCAGATGACCACAGTGATGCTCCCCACTGGGATGCAAAGTATCCTTGGATTGTAGAACCCACTTGTCTTCCCAATAACAGGAAAAGTGTTGAATCAACTTTCTTAAGAACAGGAAGACGATTAAATAAAGAGCCTGAATGGCAAACTGTCTATGCAAACTAGGTGCATGAAATGGTGGAGAGGAAAGCAGCAATAAAGCTAACAAAAGCCACCCTAAAAAACTGGAAAGGACCAGTATGGTATGTAAACCACCAGGTGGCACCAAATCCTCGTTCTGTGACCACTCCTGTGCGTTTAGTATGGAACAGCAGTCAAAGATTTGAAGGTCTAAGTATGAATGATATTCTGCTGAAAGGTCCTGATGTTTTAAATCCAATTCGTGCTGTTCTACTCAGGTCCAGAAGGGGACTGCATGCTGCCTTGGGAGACATTATAAAGATGTATAACTCTGTGTGGCTTGAGGACCTGGAGAGACATCTTCACAGGTTTCTCTGGAGAGACAGCTCAGAAGAGGAGATCGCTGAGTTTGCCATTACCAGAGTTAACATTGGGGATCGACCTGCTGGATGTATTGCCCAAGTAGCAATGCGAGAGACAGCAAAACTGCCCATGTTTGACAGCTGTAAAGAGGAGCGGAGGATCCTGGAAGAAGACTGTTTTGTTCACCTTCACTAAGAAGGTGGAAGAGATCTTACAAGCTGGGGGATTCTTTTTGAAACCATGGATCCTATCAGGTCAAAGTGGGAGGCAAAAAATGTCCTTACCTAGCAGGGAAAAAATCCTTACACTCCCTAATCAGTTGAAAGAAGATGATAATAAGGCTTTGGGAGTGGGATATCTGGTGGAGGAGGATAAATTATATGTGATGACATCAATCAACTTCTCAAAAAGAAGGAAAAAAATGAAGGTGGGACAAAACCTAGAAGAAGGAGAAGTGAGGGCAAATACTCCAAATCCTCTCACTAGAAGAGAACTCCTTAGCCAAGTATCTAGTCTTTTTGAACCCATTGGGCTAGTCACACCCACCAAACAGAAAGGAGCCATTCTAGTGAGGAAGGCTTTCCAAGAAACCAGAACTGCAGGTAAAGCAGGTGACACTTGGGATCAGCCACTTTCTGATGGGCTAAGAAATGAAGCCATTGAATTGTTCCAGGAGTATGTGCGCCTTGGCCAAATTAAATTTCACAGGAGTTTAACACCAATCAGTTGGATTGGAAAGCCCGTAGGAATAACTTTTTCTGATGGAAGTGACAAAAGTTATGGTGCAGTTCTATACTTCAGATGGGAGACAGAGCAAGGGATCCAAGTGAGACTTGTAGAATCCAAAGCAAAACTCACTCCACTTGACCAGAAAGGAGAACCTGTAAAAGCAGAAATTTGTGGTGCAGTGTTTGCAGCTCGACTGAGGAAGTATGTTGAAAAGCACAGCTGGATGGAAATTGGAGGCTGGTACCATTTTCTGGACAGCCAAACTGTGCTAGGAGCCATTCAGCGTGACAGCTATGGGTACCAAACTTTCTTTGCTAACAGAGTTGGTGAAATACAGAAAGCTGGGCCTGTCGCAGATTTGTGGTGGATTCCAGGTGAGCTCAATGTTGCAGACATTACATCAAGAGGAGCATGTCCTGAGTACCTCCAAGAGGACTCACAGTGGCAAAATGGACCAAAATTCTTGGTGCAACCTATTGATCAATGGCCGATAAGATCAGCCAAAGACATTGCTATAGGTGCAAAAGAAGGTGTTGAAAAGCTCCAAAGAAAAGCTTTCTCAGCAGTAACAACCAGAGCACAATCTAAGCAAACTAAAGAAAAAATGTGTGATGAGGATGTGACAAAGAATGCTTTAAAAGCTACAGAGTGTAAAGAAAAAGAAAGCCAACTCAACATCTCTCCTCTTACATTCATTGCCAAACAATTAATTCAAGAGAGAAGATATAGTAGTCTTTCTAAACTAGTCAGAGTCATTGCATGAGTGAGAAGAGCTGTTGAAAACTGGAAACTCACTTTGGAAAGCCAGCAAGGTGGCAGAAAAGTGAAAGGAAAAATGTCAACAGATGTTAAACAACCAACCATCCATCCTGGGCTTAGTGTTAAAGAGTGTGAGAATGCATTGAGAGATGTTTTCCTTGCTGCACAAGTGAGGACCTCATTCAATGACACAACTTTAAACAGACTAGTTGTGTTTAAAGAACAAGATTCTGGACTTCAGGTATGTGGGGGTCGTATTCAATCCTTCAATGAAGACAAAAGAGTTGTCCCTATTTTACCATATGACTCATGGGTATCCACATTGGTTGCTCTTGAAGCTCATGAAGTAAATCATGAAGACATTGCTGGAACATTACTGCAGATGAGGAAAAAAGCATGGGTGGTGAGAGGCAGAAGATTGGCTAAAAAAGTTGTGGATAATTGTGTGACGTGCCAGAAAATCAGGGCAAAGTATGTGAACAGATAATGGGCGATCTTCCACCAGAACGAACACTGCCTGCCAGACCCTTTGAGTTTACTACTATTGATCTATTTGGACCCTATGAAGTGAGGGATGAGGCCCGGAAAAGAGTTAAACTGAAAGTGTGGGGCATCATCTTCTGTTGCATGTCATCTAGAGCTATTCACGCAGATCTTGTAAGCGATCGGTCAAGTGAAGGATTTTCTTTATTATACCAAAGATTTACAGCCTTGAGAGGACATCCAAGGAAGTTATGGTCAGATGGCGGAAAAAAATTTATTGGAGCCAAACCTGTCCTGGCTGATCTTTATTTGTTTTTGGACTATCTAAACAAAGAGCAAATTCAACAGGAAGCTTTGAAACATGGAACTGAATGGAGCTGGAAAATACATCCTGCAGGCTCCCCCCATAGGAATGGGGCAGCAGAAGCAGCTGTAAAGATAGTAGAGCAAGCATTGCACAATCTAGGATCAGATGGAGTTTTTACATGGAGTGAATTTCAAACATTCCTGTATATGGCAGCTAATCTGGCTAATGAAAGACCAATAGATGCAAGAACTCAAAGTCGAGAAGATTGCATAAGCTACATCACCCCAAAGTCTCTGCTGCTTGGAAGAACTGATCCAAAGAGTGATAACTGTGGATTTGACTTTAAAAGTTATCCACTCAAGAGATTAAGGTTCATTCAAACAGAAGTGGACAGATTCTGGAGAAAATGGAGCCAACTAGCTGGACCAAATTTGTTTGTCAGAAGTAAATGGCATTCAAAGAAGCGAAATGTTGCTGTCGGAGACATTATTTGGCTTGCAGACCAAAATGCTTTGAGAGGTCAGTACAAACTTGGCAGAGTGATTAGTGTAAAAAGTGACGGAAAGGGGACAGTAAGAGATGTGCATGTTCGTACTTATCTGTCATGATCTCGGCGCTGATGGTTTGGTTTTTTCCTTTGCTCCTTGCTTTCCTGTCGAATTGGTTCTGTGGCTGATTATCGCCGATCATTTCCACCTGGTTCCTCTACTATTTAAGTTGTGTGTTTGCCTCCCATCAGCGCCAGATTATTCTTGTGTTTTTGTGATACGTTCCCTAGCAATCTGTAGTCTGCCTGTTTCCTTGATATTGACCAGTTTCTGCCCTGAGGATTTTGAGTTTTTGCCTTGCCCCTGTCTGCTCTGTTTGTCCTGTCTGATCCTGGATTCTACCGGCTTCTGAACCTGCAACTGTCTTCTGACTTCGGCCTTGGGTTTCCCTTCTGGACTCTGTTGCTGCTCGGCGTCGTCTGCCTCGCTCTCTAGGAACTCTGGGGGCGTCTCCCGCCGCAACTGCGGTCAAAGCTCCGCGATCGGACTGAACTTTGAATCAGGTCAGTGACTTTGCTCCAAGTCGTGCTAAGCTCCATATCCAGTCACTGACCTGTATTCTCCCCTTTCTGCAGAGATCCGCCCTGCAGCAGATGAGAAGTCCCGCGCACCTGTCCTGTTAAATAAACGCTTTGAACTTTCCCACTGCCTGTCTCGCCTCGAATTCTGGGTCCTACATTCTGAGATCATTACAGAATAACCTGGCCAAAAAATGGACCCATCGGCAGACGGGCAGTGGCGAAATGACGTGGATCAGAGCATTTCCCGTCTAGAATCAGGCATGCAGGAGATCCTCGATTACCTGCGTAATCAGGCTCCTCCAGCTGCCCCGCCTGTGACAGCTGCCGCGCCCTCGTCTTCTACTGATAGTCCAGCTTATCTTGAACCGCGTCTGTCCCCTCCTGAAGTGTTTAAAGGGGATCCTCTCAGCGTTTCCTTCTGATCGTGCCAAGGTGGCCTACGTTATATCTCTGTTAGCGGGAAAAGCCAAATTATGGGGAACGTCTGAGTGGCTGAATAATCCTGAACTCTGCAGCTCTTTTGATGATTTTTCTTTGGAACTAATCCGAGTTTTTTGTCCAGTTCTTCCAAGTAGGGAAGCCTCCCGGGGACTATTGACTCTCAGACAGGGAGAGCGGTCAGTGATGGAGTACATCACTGACTATCATCTGCTGTCTGCCGATTGTTCCTGGAATGAGGATGCCCTCATGGATGTTTTTTTCTTTGGCCTGCGGGAAAGCATCAAGGATGAGCTTTCGACCCGTGACTACCCCCGGACTCTGAAGCAGCTGGAGGACCTTGCCAACCGGATCGACCTTCGCCTCACTGAGCGTCGCAGGGAGAGGAGGGCACTGACGACGGCCTTCCCTCAACCTGCTCTTCACTCAGCACCCTATGCTCCTGCGTCAGCCCCTAGTCCGGCTCGGATGCCGGAGCCCGAACCGCTGCAGCTGGGACGCACATGCCTCTCCAAGGAGGAGAGGGCACGTCGAATCAGCTGTCGTCTTTGTCTCTACTGTGGCAGTGATGGACACTTCCTCAGTTCCTGTCCTTCTAGGGGTAAAACCAGGCTGGGACGCACCAGACTCTCTGCCTCCCCAGCTCTCCTGTTACCTAAGATTCGTTTGGTTTCTTTCAGAACCCCAGATCCTCCAGTAGCCTCGGCCCCAGCACCCCAGGAGCCTGGTCCGGGTTATTTTTCTCCCCCTTCTTCTGAGTCTGGTTTGGATTTTTATTATGGGGATAGAGAAGATCTTTATCCCTTCCGTTCACCCCCACCCACCCGATTCAGAGAGGGGGGGCCTGCCTTCACTGTCAGGCGCCTCCTCAGGTCGAGGAGGATAGGCAGTGGGCTTCAGTATTGGGTTGACTGGGAGGGTTATGGACCTAGGGAAAGGTCCTGGATTCCGGCCCGGTTGGTCCGGGATCAGGAACCCCACTACGGGGATCATCCTGATCAGCCTGTTGGGGCGTCTGGAATCCGCCCTTGAAGGGGGGTTCTGTCATGATCTCGGCGCTGATGGTTTGGTTTTTTCCTTTGCTCCTTGCTTTCCTGTCTAATTGGTTCTGTGGCTGATTATCGCCGATCATTTCCACCTGGTTCCTCTACTATTTAAGTTGTGTGTTTGCCTCCCATCAGCGCCAGGTTATTCTTGTGTTTTTGTGATACGTTCCCTAGCAATCTGTAGTCTGCCTGTTTCCCTGATATTGACCAGTTTCTGCCCTGAGGATTTCGAGTTTTTGCCTTGCCCCTGTCTGCTCTGTTTGTCCTGTCTGATCCTGGATTCTACCGGCTTCTGAACCTGCAACTGTCTTCTGACTTCGGCCTTGGGTTTCCCTTCTGGACTCTGTTGCTGCTCGGCGTCGTCTGCCTCGCTCTCTAGGAACTCTGGGGGCGTCTCTCGCCGCAACTGCGGTCAAAGCTCCGCGATCGGACTGAACTTTGAATCAGGTCAGTGACTTTGCTCCAAGTCGTGCTAAGCTCCATATCCAGTCACTGACCTGTATTCTCCCCTTTCTGCAGAGATCCGCCCTGCAGCAGATGAGCAGTCCCGCGCACCTGTCCTGTTAAATAAACGCTTTGAACTTTCCCACTGCCTGTCTCGCCTCGAATTCTGGGTCCTACATTCTGAGATCATTACATTATCCAAGTTACCCCATACCACTTGTGAGAGATGGAGGACAAACGAGGAAGATGAGGAAGGAACTTCAAATGAAGATACCCTCAACAATACTTCACAGAGACGTAAGGCGCATTGTTGTGTTATTGCCAATAGAAGAACAAGAAAACCTGCTGGGACAAGATCTAGTGAAGAGAAAGAGGTGTGACCTCCTTAGGTTCAAAGACCAGGAGCTCAAGTGGGAGGTATCAAGTTAAAACAGCAAATGGTGTATTGGTGTGATTGCAATACCATCTCCACCCAACTGGTACGTGCCTCACAGAAATCAAGCGCACCCATCTCTCTCACTCAGGTCTTCAGGAGCCTATAAAGTAACTCAACACACCTGTGTTCTGAGCAATCTCTACAGACAAAGACCTCATCTTCAAGCTCCTGCAGAGACACCACTGGTAGGAAATGAACTTTAAAACATTAAACCTGCATTCAGAGGACCTAGCAGGCTTTACAAAAATGGATGTATGCACTTGGAATTAACTTTATTTTGCTTATTTATTGATAACTTAAAAGTAAAAAACATTGACTGGAAACTTATTAATTCATTGTGTTTTGTTTATTTGTAGGTTTTCAACCTGCTTGGTTGTCTTGTCTTTGAAAGTGAAGTGATTTAAAGAAAAAAAAAAAGAAAAGCGAAATAAAAAGATGACACTGAGATGAGTTGGTCCTGAGTCTCTTTGATGGGAGCAAGCCCTTTTCATGTTTGGGCAGAAGGCAAGGTGGTTTGTAGAGGCCAAAAACTTGACAGTCTAGTCAGTCATATGAACTCTATGCCATCCCAGTCTTTTGTTAATGTCAAAGGCATTTCTATTGTGAATGGCATTAAGCTTCACGCTGTGCTCCAGCAAACTGTGAACATCTAAGCTAAGAATTGTGGCTGAGCGGCAACAAACAAGTCAAAATGGAATCGCAGTGATTAAGTGCAAATCCCTGGGGTGTAACAAATGAGAAAATAGTCACAAATGCCAGAGTAATAATTAATAAACGCCACTCTAATAATTAATATAAGTCAGGAATCTTTTTTGATGTTTTTTTTAACCGTGTGTGCACCGAAACATTTCAATTTGAATCCTGGGCAACTGTCACTGGACTTAAAATATCTAAAATTGTCTGTCAATTCAGATCAGGATGACCAATCACAGGAAGCTACGCTGTGCACATGAAAGAGCACAGCGAAGACAAAACTTTTTCATTTAAAGACTGACAAAATAATATTGACACAAGATGAAGTAAGGTAAGATCTTAAGAGATTTGTGGTTGGCTTTTAAAAGAGCCATTTTAATTTAGCCCTTAAAAGGAATGTTAAATCATTCATCATTTGGCCCCATCCCTAAAGACCCAGAGCTGGTTGTGGCCACGTGCTGCTTCTGCCCTGCTCCTGGTAATGTGACAACAAAATCATTAGAATGATGTTTGATGGTAACAAAGATGACAGTTTTACCTGGAGTAAATGAAAATGTCTAAAAACAAACAACTAAGCTGCAGCGTCTTCATCAGATTAAGTAAGACTTGCTTTGTTTCAGTAAAACTACCTTAATGATGTTCATGGCTAAGGATCCTTGCACCTTTCATATTTAATTAAACCTCACCTCAAGTAAAAACTCATGTTAGGAGTTGAAGCCCCATCTGTGAAGTAACACACAGAGCATCAGAGTGCATGAAAAGATGAATAGTAGTCTGTCATTTCGCTGTCACCTGCAAAGTCATTTCATTGTCACCTGCAAAGTCTAATGAAAGGATATTCAGGTTAGGGCACATTATGGCTGACCTGCTGCAGAAATACACAAAAATAACAATACTTTGGGATAAATATGTTGCTGAAAAATGTTTCTTCATTCGAAAAATATTTTTACATGTGCATAATAACAGTTTAAATATATATGTTGAGGTATATCTAAGCTTCCTAAAAGTGTATCCTCCAAAATACAATGTTATTTTAGCAAGACAGTGAACAGTAAGTACACTACAATAAGGCCAAGTGTGCTCCCTTCTGCAAAGAATAGTCACTTCTAATTATAATCATAGGCACAAACTGGAGAATCAGCTCCTGTGTTTAATCTGCAGTCCCAATAAAAGGCAGTGATTGGTGTGTCTGACAAAAAAAAAACAGGTGATTATTACCTTGCCATAGCAAGATCAGGGAACAATTACATGATCTTGATTACCTTGTCATCGTTGCATAATTCAATTTTAAGCAAAACTGGTGTTGACAAAGTGAGTCATACTGCAATAATCTCCAGATGTCCGCTTTCTCTCTGTGTTGCCCTGCTATGGACTGACGACCTGTCCATGGTGTATCCTGCCTCTCGACCATTGACAGCTGGAGATAGACACCAGACCCACTACGAGCCCAGCTGGTATAAGTGTGACATAAAATGGATGGATATGTGTGTGTGATCTCTGTGTTACCCTGTTACAGATTGATGACCTGTGACCACTAGACCCTGATGTACACTATATTGCCAAAAGTATTTGCTCACCTGCCTTGACTCACATATGAGCTTAAGTGACATCCCGTTCCTAATCCATAGGGTTCAATATGACGTCGGTCCACCCTTTGCAGCTAGAACAGCTTCAACTCTTCTGGGAAGGCTGTCCACAAGGTTTAGGAGTGTGTTTATGGGAATTTTTGACCATTCTTCCAGAAGCGCATTTGTGAGGTCGCACACTGATGTTGGACGAGAAGGCCTGGCTCTCAGTCTCCGCTCTAATTCATCCCAAAGGTGTTCTATCGGGTTGAGGTCAGGACTCTGTGCAGGCCAGTCAAGTTCATCCACACCAGACTCTGTCATCCATGTCTTTATGGACCTTGCTTTGTGCACTGGTGCACAGTCATGTTGGAAGAGGAAGGGGCCAGCTCCAAACTGTTCCCACAAAGTTGGGAGCATGGAATTGTCCAAAATGTCTTGGTATGCTGAAGCATTCAGAGTTCCTTTCACTGGAACTAAGGGGCCAAGCCCAGCTCCTGAAAAACAACCCCACACCATAATCCCCCCTCCACCAAACTTTACACTTGGCACAATGCAGTCAGACAAGTACCGTTCTCCTGGCAACCGCCAAACCCAGACCCGTCCATCAGATTGCCAGATGGAGAAGCGCGATTCGTCACTCCAGAGAACGCGTCTCCACTGCTCTAGAGTCCAGTGGCGGCGTGCTTTACACCACCGCATCCGACGCTTTGCATTGCACTTGGTTATGTATGGCTTGGATGCAGCTGCTCGACCATGGAAACCCATTCCATGAAGCTCTCTGCGCACTGTTCTTGAGCTAATCTGAAGGCCACATGAAGTTTGGAGGTCTGTAGTGATTGACTCTGCAGAAAGTTGGCGACCTCTTCGCACTATGCGCTTCAGCATCCGCTGACCCCGCTCCGTCAGTTTACGTGGCCTACCACTTCGTGGCTGAGTTGCTGTCGTTCCCAAACACTTCCATTTTCTTATAATACAGCTGACAGTTGACTGTGGAATATTTAGGAGCGAGGAAATTTCACGACTGGATTTGTTGCACAGGTGGCATCCTATCACAGTTCCACGCTGGAATTCACTGAGCTCCTGAGAGCGACCCATTCTTTCACAAATGTTTGTAAAAACAGTCTGCATGCCTAGGTGCTTGAATTTATACACCTGTGGCCATGGAAGTGATTGGAACACCTGATTCCAATAATTTGGATGGGTGAGCAAATACTTTTGGCAATATAGTGTATAAGCCGAAGAAGATACATGGAATGGAATGGTAAAGAGTCAGATGATTATTTAGGTAAATAAAAATGCAAAATAGGTAAATAGATTGGAGAATCTTGCTGGGCAGAGAGAATGCTAGAGCGGGGAGAGGTGGAGGCTGGCGAATGTCAATGCTTAAACGGGTTAAAGGGGAATAACAACACTCCCTAGGGAAAAATTAACATGTCTTATTCTTAAAGCCACCTGCAAACCTCTGAAGAGGATTCTCCAATTCACCCTTTGTCTATATTTAGTCTTTCATTTGATTTAAAAAAGCTTGTCTCGCCTGTGGTCTTTCACTCAACATCAAGGCTAAACCTAATCCCCAATTGATTTTCGAAATGCAAATGAAACAAAATATGAGCGAATTTTACTTTGAATACTTTGCAGGTGTAGTGGCGCTCTCTCTTCCCAGAACTCTCTAAAAATAAGCCATTCGCCTCACTAGAATCTGGACCTTGGCGTCACTTTGCCTTGCAGCGCTTCTGAGCCACTCTCTACGAAGAGATAACATTTAAATCATTCACTCCTGTTTGCTTAAAGTCCAGCCTCCTTTCCTGAGTAAGGCCAATGCCCTAATTATCAATGGTTTTTCGATAGCTTCGATAGAACAGTTATGATTAAAGCATGTTTGTGTAAAAGATCTCTGATGGTACAGAATATATCCAGCTGAAAATTTCAGACAAGACCAAGAAGTGTATGCTCACGGACACTGTTCATCAACTGGTCTTTAGCTAAATTGCAAAAAAAGCTGAGACATTTAAAATCACTAGATTTACAAAGCTGCCAATGACATCAAAAGATTTGTAAATTCGGTAAAACAAAAAAAATGTAATATATTGAGATAAAGAAATAGAAAATATATGTTGTTCCAATAATATTATGAGACACTGTATCATCGTGTAAAATGTTTGATCGTATTAAAACAGTAATCTGAATAAATTGTCTATATCATTAAATCAAATAATCCTAACATCACATGTATTTATTTGCACCAGGTGTTTTTCAGAACAAAAGCCTCTCTAACATTTCCAGAAGATGTGTTGTTTTTTTCTGAGCATGCAGAAAGAAACTAACGTGGAGGTGTGTTGGTTCTTTTTTGAGCCAACCCCAGTTTAGGAGCTATAGCTTTTCATATTAAAGCTACATGTTTAGCTAATCAAAATGTTGCCGACCGTGGGTTATAGGATGAGAAAACAGGATCAAATTCACATCCTTTAAAGTTCTCATGTGCTCACCCCTTTATCACTGTCTGTCACTTGCATGTACAGTCGGGTCAGTTTGCCCAGAGCTGAAGAAGCTGATTAGGATTGCTGTTTAAATGAACTATATTCAGTGTATAATTGCAGAGCTGAATCCAATCACAGTATTCAGATTGCAGTTTTAAAATTCCATATTTTTAATTCCCATTACCCAGTTATCCTTAATACCTCTTAGCATTTTAAGATACTGTATGGAGTTATTTGTAGGTATTTTAAGATCTTTACTTCTGGTGTTCAGAGTTGTCAATTAACTAAAACTAAAAAAAAAATTAACTAAATTAAGTACAAATACTTTTTTACATTACTTAATTTGTTCAATTTATGCTAATTTTGGCTATCACCTGTTGGTATTAAAAATAAATAATAAAACCATCAAAATAACTTGTTTCATCCAGACAATTAATTTCTTGTGCTGCTGCAAAAACTCGTTGTTCACCATATGACAAAAAAAAAATTTTTTCAAGATGGTGTAACCTAAATTTGAAACTATTGCCATTAGTTAGGAAAATAAGACACTTAAGTATAAGGAAGTTATCATCCTGAATTGTCAAAATTAATTAATAGGCTAGTGCAGTAACCAGTACAAGGTTTAAAAAAGCATCTGTCCTTAACATTTTTTCCTGCATTACTTTTACTTTTATACTTTGCACGGTAACTGTTGCGGTGTTAAGAGTTAAATTTAACACCAATCCAATTAAATTTGGTCCCATTCAGAATTAGTGTTAAATTAGCTCTCTACATAGTGTATGTCTCACTCCAGTTGTTGTTGTTGTAATAACATTAAAAGCCAATGTAGTTTGATACTGCATGCTGGTAAAGGTTCTCAGTCAGAAAGCTTCCTGAATGGGAAGAGAAACCTCTTCAAATTTGGAAACCAATTCCAGAGGATTGTTTTTAATTTTTTTTGGGTTTGATACTGCATATTTAACATTGTGGAATGCACTGTGAAGTAGTTTTAAAAATGGTAATGTTACACTTTTACTTCAGTAAAAAGCTTAAGTTGATGCTCTAGCCTCTACAAAAGTAATTTTAAACAGTAGGATTGAAACTTCTACCTGAGTTATAAACATTAATACTTTTGACACCTCTGCTGGTGTTGTACCCACTGACTCCACCACATTAACCTACAGTAGCAGCCATTCAAAATGGCCCTTCTCAGTCAAACGCCAACCAAAAGGAGGCCCACTTCTCTGCAACTCCCAGCAAAATCCCCTCCAACTTCCAGAGACTGGAATGACCCCCTCATTCTCCTGCGCGTGCATATTATTTTACTCTGACTCCACCCTTTCACTGAATTGCAGGGTCTGACCAGGAGACGGCGCTTCTCTTTAGATCTTAATGTCCACAAATCATGACAGAGAATATTACATTAGTACAAACATCGGTGTTTAAAAAGAATTGCAGGGGACCAACCAAAGACCAGCCAAGAGCCAATCAAGGAAAGGGGGTAAATGTTGAATGGCTACAACGGTAAATTGGCAAAAGAAAATTTTATGTTTCTGGTTTTATTTAGTAATTTTGCTCAATGGTAAAACAAATAGAAAATACAATAAAATGTACAGTTAAAAGAAATCACTGTCTTAGTTAAGAACACATGCCGTACCCAGACTTTGTGACAGTTTAAGGTTAGAGTCCAGATAACTTCAAAACAAATGATTGTGTGAAAATTTTGCAAATAAACCCCATCTGTGACATGATTGCCCATTATGTCAGCTCTAATGCTTTTCCAGTAATGCTTGGTAACTTTCACTAGCATGATTAGACCCATACAAACAGTAAATCTATGAGGCATCAGCTTTTCCCTTTACTTATATAGGTTAAAACATTGCTATATAAGAGTGTTGATGTAGAAGCAGGAGTAAAACATGAAGTGGACAAAGTATTCCCTCCTTTCATGGTTGGCAAATACTACATGTATAAAACACACAGCATTTGTTACACAAACCCTGAGGCTTATAGTTGAAAGGTTGAGTGGCAGCTAACAAGGTGAGGCATCAGTCATTGTTAAGACTGATCGCTCATTGGGGAGCTTAAGGTTCCATAGCAACAGACATGAGTTTGCAGGATGATTGTCATGTGTGGTGATCTGAGGCCAAATAAAATATTAAATAAGTGCAATTGAGAAAAATAAATAAGTGCAATTGAGAAAAATGTATAGGTGCTATGTTTTAAATTGAAGGTTATATGAAAATGTATTAAAAAAAGAAAAAGAAAACTCTGCCTGTCAGCTAATATTAGCAGTAGGTGATGGCCTGTGGGTGTATCCACTTGTGTGTGTGTGTGTTTAATTACAACTACTGTGCAGTGGTGTGGACCTTAGGGAATCCCCTGAGCCAAGTTGAACTTCATCATGTTTTTTCGCAGCTTACAGAGCACCTCTGCATTTCTCTCTGCCTTTACTTCCCTAGGTGTCTGCCCTAGAGCAGT